>JAQMCX010000050.1:393159-433826 GCA_029814765.1 Acanthurus leucopareius
GGTAACCACATGTCAGCAGAGTGTAACGTTAGAAAGAGGGAATGTGTGTGTGTGTGTGTGTGTGTGTGTGTGTGTGTATGTGTGTGTGTGTGAGTGTGTGAGGTGAGGGTTCATCCAAGTGTGTTAATCCATTCTTCCTGGTTGCTGTTGCTGGCCCTCCTTCATGCTTCTCACCTCACATCATCACCATTCTCCTCCTTCTCCACCCCCTGGTAACCCGACCCTGCGCCCACAGCTCATCCAATCCCTTGGTCTGCCTTCAAAGGGCTTCATGGTTTTACAAGCAATCAGGACACACACACACACACACACACACACACAAGTTCCACATGTGCAAAACCACACAATCACAGGAATACACACTGTCTTTCAAAGTACCCATATTTTGCTGGATGTAACCTTTAGAGGGCAGCAGAGTTTCACTCAGATTGCATTTTTAGACACTGTGCATACAGTTCGAGAATATTTTGACCGGCCGAACACCCTCTTTTCCTTGCTCTCCTAATTTACTCCAACCTATCTTTTCTTTATGCCTTTCTCTTGCGTGCCTCCCCTTCTCTCCTTCCTCTCCATTTTGGTCCACACTCTTTTCCCTTTCCGCTCACCCACCCCCCTGTCCTAGTTGCAGAGTGAGTTGGAGATTGACAGATCTGCTATATCAGGTTATAGAATGTAATTAAAAATAATTCGGCTTGCTGATGGCATTTTCCGCCTCCCTTCATCCATTGCAATTAGTCAGTATTAGATGACCTGACATCTTGTATCAGATTGGGTTATTGAATGAAAAAGAGATAAACAGGCAGAGGTAGGGGTGGCATCACCCCTGGGTGACTGCCTCTCTAGGCCTGTTGTATTCGTCAGACAGTTTGAAATTGGATGGTTTAGACTCTCTCTCTCACTCCGTCTCTCTCTCTCAAACACACACACACATGAACACGCAGACAAGAAGAAGTTAAGGAGAAGTTAAACACATTCTATGAATAGCACCAGTATGTAAATATGCATACAACAGACACATACAAATTTGACTCTGTTAGTGAGTTGATCAGGTAAACACTCTGAGTCCCAGAGGTGATGATCACTTGCAAATTGCTCCTCATTTTTCCTTTTATTTCCTCTCTTCATCTTATGCCTCTTTTATTTAGACCACCTGTACACAACTGGAAACAACTTCCAGTCACTCTTACTGTCCTACTGTGCATGAGTCAAACCCCCCAAGTTTTGAAAGTAAGGAGACAAACCAGGTGTTAAGAAAATTAGCAAAACTGTTGTTTTTTTCCTCAGTTGTTTGTTTCTCTATCCCTCAGCAAAATTCAAACAGTTGCAAAGCAAAACCTTTCTTACTGAGATTACAAAAACTGCTTTGGGGGACAAAGAGTTGGAGCATAATTTGTGCAACTTGCAACACAATAATTCATCGGTTAGGTTCTCATAATGTGGAAATGGTTTTAATTGCATTCACTGCAATTTTAATTGAATGATTTCCCACATTGTGACAAGAGCCCCAGCTAGGCCTTCTTCATGTGAGATGCATACTGTATGCAAATAGTGTTACAAGAAACTACCCTACCAATATGAAAGTGCTGCTTCAGACACTTTGTATATACTGTGGCTCTTCTGAGCACATTAGAGTTTAATGTATATTTTGTATCTTCTTTGGTACTTAGCATGCTAACATTTTTAATTAGCACTAAACATAAAATACTGTTAATGACCAGATGATGGTGCTAGATTAATTGTTAAAAAATTACAAAAGTCATTATGACTGGTATAAGTACCAATTTTCATGACAATCCATCCAATAGTTATCGAGGAAATTCACCCAGAATCACAAAAGTCAATCTTCTGATGATGCTGGATGAAATGAGAGATCAGTAAAGTCATTAGGATTAATCCTCGGAAACCATTAATGGCTGTACAAAATTTAATTGGAATCCATCTGATATTTTTGGGAGCTATTTCAGTCTGGACCAATCGTTGTAATGACTGACTCTCTGGCTGACACTTCAATCCCTACACACTACAAACATGGTAGAAAAAAAAAAGGGTCAAAATCAATGTAGCAAAGGCAGAGATGTTCTACTTTTAGTCACCAGTATGGATCAGACTCCAGAAACAGACCATCCTAGCCTGCTCAGTGCCTGCTTTTTTCTTATTCCACACCCCTGTTTGTGATGGAGGCTTTCTGTTAAATATATGTAGTCACTGAGCCCAAGCTCAGAGAAACAGGTACAGCAAATAGATAACTTCATCAGGGTAATCTTTTCTTTCTGTCTTGACAGAGCTGCTCCACAGTATAAGAAGACATTATACATTTACATATCTGTATTTATTTTACATATGTCTTAACATAAGAAAATCAGTGGAGTTCCCTTTTAAATGGTTTGAACAAGTCTCTTGTTCAAGCAGTCTCTTGAACAAATCTCTTGTCTCTCGATTTTTCTTGCTCATATTTCTAATAGAATATTTTACGATCATTTATAAAGTCACGCCATAATCAACATCTTAGTAACAGCTCGCAGATGTGTCAATTATACTTCGTCTAAAGTCGAAGCTTTCTATTAGTACTAGAGACAAGCATTTTTAATGAATTTCAGCTTGCCTCTTGAAAAGATTCCTTTATCTGACGAAATATATAACACATGCAGTGGGAGGGAGAGCTTTCTTACTTTTCCTCTCTTCCACAGACACACTGAGTAATGAGTCAGTGGCTTTTCCTGTCAACACGGTTTATCTTTTACAGTCACTGCATGCATCCCAGCAACCCATTAGAGCTATAGACCTCCTCCACACTTTCAATCTCACCCATGCATCCAAAGAGTTATCTTCAAAAATCGGTTTACTCTGTTTCTCTCCCTCAGATCAACTCACAATGTGCCCTCTCTGTCTCCTTCTGTCTCGACTCAGACATGCACAGTGGTTGCAGAGCTGCATATTGAAAGGATACGCAGTCTCACTTCATGAAGCTGTGAGTGTCATTTAAATAGATGCAGCAGCTGGGCTGACACGCAAGCCTCGCCTCGTGAATCCCTGCTACTCTTGCAACAGGAGGGAGGGGAGAGCGGAAGCCGACAATGGTGTGACAAATTGTGTTTTCTTATTTTTCATTCTGCTGATTTATTCCTTCCCTCGACTGCACTGCCGCCCATCAACACCCTGCTACCCGCACCCACACCCTTGGGCCACTCCCCTATCCTGTTTTCCATCTTGTTCCATCCTCTGGAGCGGAAGGCCTATAGCAGTGGTAATGAGGGAGGTTAATTGGTCTTGCTGTGTTTTTAGGAGGTTGGATAATGACGATAGTGGTGGGATAGGGGGTGACAATTTTCTCAATTTTCTCTGGATGCCCACCTGGTTACCCTCTGCTGGTTTCACATAATCTGTAATCTTCCCTACTGAGAGTCCTCTGTCTAGGCAGTGAGCAGAAAAAGAAAGAGACTTTCCACATGAAAACTGAGTTGACTCATTATGTCTGTGTGCTCTTGCGTCTTGCTAAGCAGCAGTATGTCCTTGTAGCCTCAAACTGTGTATTAAGTTTGTAAAATGTTATTCTGGGGGCTTTGAAAATGAATTCACTTGTGGGGAAAAGACAATATGGATACAGTATTTAATACCTCAGCCTGCCTGTAACATTAGTATGCTGACCTTGGCTTGTAATAAATCCTAACTTTAAAGGGGAAATGAAATAAAAGCTAAAGGGGCAGCATATTGCCAAAGTAACCCCTAACTGCTGCTCAGCATGCTCTTGGTGTAGCTCCCTTTGGCTGTAGCTAGAAGCTGCGGTTAGCTTGTTAGCTGGATAGTGGTTCTGCTAGGTGTTTGCTCATTAATCTGCCATGACCAGGAGCTTGAAGCAACGGATGAATGTTAGTTTTTACAATGTGGACATTAGACTCTGTAGCCTCCCAGCCAACACAGCTGGACCTGGGCTGACCACAGCCTCTGAGACAGACTGAGGCCACTTTGACAACAGGAATTGTACCGTCAAAGTCATTTACAGAGGCTCAGACCAGGACTCTGACTGCAAAGACAGGGAAAGCATTGATAGAAAAGGTGTGACCAGCAGGGATTTTCACACGTAACTTTGTGAATAAGGGTTTATTTTGACCAAACCAGAGTTGGCGCTCAGTGGAACAGAGAAAAGAAGAGGAGTTTCATTTTCTTTTGTTTTTACTGAGTTTGAATGAAGTAAGTTTTATAAAAAATTATGGTTAACATGCTAACTTGCATAGATATCTCTGCAACATAAGATGATGTATCCAGCACAGGGTAAACATGGTGTGATGTCAGCACAGCCCCTGCAGGTCTTACCTGTTTACCTGTGCCTACAAGAAACCACAACACAGGCTGAGTTAAAAAAAAAAGCCCTGCACAGATACAGGGCTGGTGCTAAACTAAAGGCTAAGAATTGGAGATATCAGCCTGTTTTTGCCATTGAACCTCACAGAGGAATGTCAACCCAGTACACACCAAAAGTGAGGAATGTGAGGCACTTGTAAAGAAGCAGAGAGCTGTCATGTATGTAGCCTCCTGTTTTACAGAGTGGTGCACACTTGCAAAGCTTTGAACACAAATGCCCTCTACTGAAAGGGGCAGAGTTGCCTCTTTTTCCTAAAAGCAAGTCCTTTAACAGCTGTGGGAAAAAAATGCTGGGCATGTTTTACCTGTCATTGGTGTCAAGTGTCCTCTTTTCTGCCGCAGTCTGCTGTGGAAGAAGCATGACAGACATGGACAGCAGACGGCTCAACAAGCCGGGGAAAAAGGCTGGCTCAGGGCTAAGCAGGTGGCTGGACTCACTGGGGGACTGTAGTGGATAGAAGCACATAAAGTAAGGTGCAGGCCAAGTCTAGACAATGTCTGTCATCCCCATCCTTAAATCCTAGAAGGCCAGAGAGGCGGCTGCAGCGGATAGCTCATCTCACTGTGTTGCAGCAGACCTGAACAGTTTAGGAGATCCTTTGTCCCAAAAGCCATCAGGCTTTCGGCCAATGGTGGAGGCTGCTTGTTGTCCCTCTCTCTTCTTTCAGCCCTATCTCTCTCTGTGCATACCCACTATACCTTCATCCACTAAACTATGGAATCCTTTAAGGAATCTGTACTGGACATCTATATATAATGATGTGTAAATGTAACGTGAAAACCTATTCATATATCTCTGTATCATTCTAACAGTAAACAGGTTTCTTAATGTTAATGTGAGTAAGTTCTTGGTATCTAATGATCAGTTTATTTATATACTTACCTCAGCAGTTGAAGATGAATTGAATTTGCAATCAAGATGCCCAGACCTTGCCTCATTCACCCCCTGATTTTCTATTTGGAATTTTTTATCTGATCAAAAGTAACAAAATTGTAGCAAAGCACGGTGCTGCCCAGGAAAACATTTTCCCACTAAAAACATCGGACTTTTGTCAATACAATGTTTTTATTTAACTAAAGTGATTTAACTCAAGGACAACAATGTTCCCCCAACCTTAATGAAGGAATTAAAGCCTACACTACAACCCTAAGCAAACCTTGAAAAACAATGTTGATGATCAAAAAAAAAAAAAATGTTTTTTGTGTATTTTTGAAAAAGTAATTTGGAAAAAAAAAAGTAATTTGTTTCTGAACTGTTTCAACACGCACATGTTCAGGAATGTGCGTATTGTTCAGAGACAGACTTAACAAAAACGTCAACAACCCTTCAAGTTGTATCCTGGTTTCGAGTGAAGTAATCCAGCTCGCATATTCATTTTTTCATTCATTCAAAACTCAAGATGTTTTCCGCTGTTTCTTGAACTATGTATGATGTTTACAAGAGCAACGCATATTCTCCACAAACTTAACATGACTTGTGTGTGCATGAACACAGGCTAGCCTGAGGAATGGGAGTCTGTGTAAGAGCTAATTATACGCACTGAAAAATGGTCGGCATTAATCTTAAATACACACATTATGCAGTAATGGATCCACACGAGTAAAACCATCTGTGTGGTCCTGTAAATGAAACAGAGATACTTCAAATATTAAGTTGTGTCCGTGCTCTTTTTACCACAAAATGAGCTTGTTCAGAAAAAGTGAATTTAATCCACAAAATAATAATAATAGCAACTGCAAAGAGTTTCTGTGAAATGTACCTTGTTGAGCATGTAGACTGTTGGAGCTACCCTCCTCTCTGCGAAGCATATAGCTTGTAAACTGCGCAGTTACACAAGCCATGCATTTAACCTCAGGGAATGTGTTTGATCTTTTTTATTCAACAAAAGAGAAAGGCTATTGAAGCTATTTTGTAATAACAGTATTTTTGTTTTATTTCCCAGAGCACATAAATCAGTGTCTGTAGACAGAGGTTGTACAGTCAATGCGATCTATTATTCCTTATCTGTCTCTTTTTGTCTCTTTTCCCGCTCAGCTTTATTTTCATCAGCATAAAAGCTTCTTTCTCTTTATTTCCACTCCATCTCAGCCACTCCTTTCTTTCTCCCTCCTGGCACCTTCATCCATCTCGATGCTGTGGTCAGTTTGGCCACTCCAGGTGACCAATGAGCAGACCCATTGATCCGTTGAAAGCCAGCCTTTTGCACTTAATGAAATCTCTGTTTGCTCACTCCTCACATGCAAAATGTCGTTCCACCAACAAACAAACAAGCATACACATGCACGCACATGCACACAAGCATGGGCGCACACACATATGGAAGTTGAATGTTGGTGGGAAACTGGTTGAATCGATACAAGCTGAGAGAGATGAAGTTAGGCAGATTAATAGATTCAGCAGAGCATATTCATATTCATGTGCTGTACTGAACACTGCTGCCTATTTACCATCAAGCGCCTGTTACTTTTTCTTCTTGACTTTTTTTGCCCCTGTCCAACTCTGCCTCTCTGCATGTTTTTGTGCATAGTGTTTATAAAATGTATGCAGGAGCCTTTGATTTTGTTATAAGGTGTTCAAGTGCATCTTGACAGACTGGAACTGTGTCAAGATTAATTTGCAGCATACAGGCCCTGATCACAAGCACGTTTAAAGTGCTTCCATAATAAATGAAGAGAACAAAGTAACACTGTATAATAGGAACAGCTGAAACCACTGGTCAGTGCAAATGTGGCTCATGAGCTCAAGTGGCATGAAAACGTTGGTTGCTCTACAGAAAGCCAGCAATTTTTGATGGGCAGGCACATACACACCCACACACACTTAAACAAACGTAGCTTTCTTGAATAGACCATAACCAAAAAAAGGTGTGTAGTGAGGACAAAATGAGGGACAAAGGACAAAATTCTCTCAGGGATAACAGGGTCTTTCCTTTCTACTGCTTTTTTACTGCATCATGCCAAAACTATAGAGGCATTAGTCTACAATGATGCACAGTGTCACAGTGTCATAGTCAATGAGTGATTGGTCAACTCTTAAGTAAAAAACCTTGGTAACAGTATCGGGTACTTTGGCCACCATGTGTGAGGAGTATGAGTAGATTCAATTTTAACCAGAATCTTACTTTACCTATGTGGAAAAAGGAAATAGCAACACACTTTGGTTCAGAGAAACAATCCCCCCCCCTAAAATTAGTTTACTGTTGGTATTTTCATGAGACCGCTCTTGCTCAAGAGGGATCTGCTGAAGAGCCCATCTTCCTCTGTTATCTGCAGTGTCCAGCCATCCATATGCATGTTAATTGACTGCATAGAAACAAATCCAGATTTCAAATTTAAGAAAAATGTTGGCACTAGTGATGTTGACACTGATTCACTGCTGGTGGAGGATTTAGAAGGCAAGAGCAGAAGGCTTTACTTCATATTTATGCTACTCCAGACTTGTTTGATCAGGTAAAACAATACCCCAAGCTCAATAATTGATAGAACTACACAATACATAACGACACTGATCAGTAAGTTGCTGTAACCAATAGGTACGAATCTTCCATATGGACAAAGAGTAAAAAAATGTTAACAATAACATGTGTGGCCTACTTCAAGCACTAATGATAACTTTACCACAGGTGAAAACTGACACACCACATGTGTCTTTAAGCTGTAGACTGCAACCTGCACCTGCAGTGGCTAAATCCCAAATCTGTTTATGTATTGCATTTTCTGCTGCATTAAAAAGTTTGTCAGCTGGAAGAGACCAACCATAAATCCAACCAAGACAGGAACAGATCCTGTCATAACACTCTGCAGGAGGGTGCCTGAGCCTGCACCAGTAGGGAGTCTTGATTCATCTGGTGGCAGGTGGAGGTGGGTGGTGGTGGGTACCTGTAAGATGAGAGACGGAGCGAACAAGGAACCAGGATAATTTCTGAGTGGGCAGTGGCAAGATAGAGGAGAGGCGGAATGGACCGAATGTATTCTTGGCCCAGACTCATTGCTGTACACACACACACACACACCTTTGGATGTAATGTCGCTTTCGGTCATGACCCGTTGTTAAAGACAGGGGATGCATCCTCCACTGCGACAGATGCCGAGGTGAGGGAATAGTGCTTTTTATTATGGCAGATTAGTGATTAGTGTTTACACAGATGGCTTGATTAGTTTGGAACAGAGGGACGAGGATATCATTGCGGTGTTAGATTATTGCTAAATTGTGACTCGATACTGCATGATTTGCCATTTGATTTCTTATATATAACAACAGAACAACGTTAATGGTGACCACAGCTGAGGTTTAAATAAGAAACCTGTTTTCATGATGTCGGTGCAGCCTGCTAAAGGGCGGAACCATATTACACATGGCAGTACTGTTGGGTTTTCTCTTTTACAAAAAGGAACCTTACAGATTTCACTGCTTCACCAACATTCTGGTGTGTGTCGGTCCCTTACATCTATGCAGTTAAATCATATAAGACAGCACTTACTGCTGCTACAGAGATGTATGAGAATGAGAATTTCACATGCACACACGTACAATTTTTTTAAGACTTGTTTTGCTGCTTTTCAGTTACAGAATATACC
Organism: Acanthurus leucopareius; assembly: GCA_029814765.1. Classification (NCBI taxonomy): domain Eukaryota; kingdom Metazoa; phylum Chordata; class Actinopteri; order Acanthuriformes; family Acanthuridae; genus Acanthurus; species Acanthurus leucopareius. The sequence goes on from JAQMCX010000050.1 coordinate 402,097, forward strand.
GGAATATACAGTTAATTACTGAACCAAGTGCTTTTAATTGAAAAAAAGTAAGGGATATAATTTTGTTAACATATGGCTCATATTCCAACAGAAGTTACTTATAAATTCATAATACAGGTTCTTCAGTCACTCCATTCTGCAGTAAGCACAGAAGCAACTTCTCTGGTATCCCACAACCCTTTATCCAATCAGGAGAGAGAACTCTACAAAGAGGAAGGCCGTGATTGGCAGGGAGGACCACGTTTCATCAGCTGATGACTAAAACCATTGCCCAAGTTTATTTTTATCATACTTCCTCGCTGCTCTCCATCGCTGCTCTCTCTGATGAAGACTGCTGTGCATTCATGTGACGACGTCAGGATAAGAAAGGGGACTGCTCACTGCAGTCACTGACAGGAAGTTAGCTAAAATGATCTGGTCACTTACTTCTACTTTAAGCTATTACTCAGTATGTTTGGGTCCGCACTCAATAGAAGGTGTGATGTAGTCTTAAATGAGGCATTAATAGCTCTTTAGTAAAATAGAATTTTCATTCTATCTCTTAAGCTAAACAAATACATCACCACTAAAAAATTTGGTGACAGTGAAGCATCAAAATCTTTTAAGCATTTCTGACCTCAGAGAAGATGAAGATCAGAAGTTCAGCCTTGCAGAAACACTGCCTTTTCCATGTGGATCCTTGTTTTTTGTGCTCTTCTTCCTTTTGAAAAATGCTTCCTTTTGAAAAATACTTTAAATTAGTCATACTTTTTTGAATTCATGCTGGATCTTATCCCTCTGTTTGAAAATGGAGGCAGGGATAAAAATCAAAAAGTGGCAGCTTCACTGCATGCAGATAGCCAACCCCCTTTTTAAACCTGCTCCTTGAAAAAGAGCAACTGTATCCTCTTCAATTGTCTTGGAATTGCTGCTTAAGTTGTCATACTGGTCAGGTCCGAGCTCTTTGGACGGCCGTACCATGAGGAACCACCTCTTCTATGCTGCCACCTGCTGTTTGGGTGCAAAGGTCTGGACCCAGGCCAGCAATTACCCACAGTGTGGCTAGAAGTGGCAGTAGCTTTGGTAGGGCTTGCTGAGACTTGCTGTATTCTGGATTTGGTGTTAACAACCACAGTGGTTGGCAGCTCTGACCTAAAGAGGTTCAGCTCCCTCAGGAAGTCTGCCAGGTACTCCTCTCTCACCTTCCCCTCAACAGACAAGACTGTACGGTGCCCTGATTATCCACTAGTGTCAGAGAAATGTCAAATTATTCATGAGTCTTGCTGATGTACCTGGTGCAATGGAAATTATATTGGTATGCCTATTAAGACAGATAAAGGGAGGGATTCTGTACACTACAGAATTTTTACTAAAAAAGCCCTCATTAACTGTAACATAAAAATCCTGTGTGCTGTAAAGCAAGTTGCTGTTTTCTGACAGCATTGCACAGAATATGGCTTAGTATTTAATACTTATTCTATATACAAGCAGTATGTGGTTTGGAAATTATATGTGCTTTTCGCTCGTCAGGATATGTCTGCGTCTGACTGTAGGTGGTTTGCCATTACGGATTTAGAGTTGCTGTTAAGACATCTGGGGAGCTATTTGGAATTTAAAGGTTATCAAACCTTGTTTGAAACACACATAGACACACAATGGTAAACACACACACACGCACACACTGCAGTTTTGTAGGCTTACTTCTTTTCTTAATATGTTCTAGAAGGACAAAACTCATACACATGTGTAGCTACAGAAACACACGTTAGAAACACACATTAGAGTGTTTGTGCAGCCTTGAAATGGAAGACCAAAGGAACATTAATGGATCTCTAAAGCCTCTCGCTGTCCTCCTTACAACCATAGAGACATTACAAACAAGCTTGTTGCTACTCTGCCATGAACAGCTTAACCAATCTAAGGCAAAGCAGAGGACTAAACAAGTCTCCAGAGAAGAGGAGAGGAGACGAGGAGAGAGAGCAGTGGGGAGAGGTTTAGAGGATAAGAGGAAGAACATGAAAGATAGAAGATATATTAGTAGAGAGAATGTTTAGGGGTCTTTTTTCAGTTCTTTGCTGTAGGCTAAACACGCAGTAATATGCACAGCTTTTTCTATTTAACCACACGAGCCGACCCAGAGCACATTCTCTTAGATGAGTTCTCTCACATAATTGTCCTGCAATGGATTTCTTCATGCTGTGGTGGTGTAGATTGGGCAGTTTAAAAGCGATACTGGGCATATAAAGAGTTTGGAGGGTGACGTCTGTTGCTGACTTTCCAAAAAATCAAAAATGAGAGCAAAACAGTACAGAATGGATGAACTGAATAAACTGTGTGTCTGATTTCTCTAAGGTTCATCAAGCTATGATCACTTTCATATAGGCTTAAGGCTAACTAGCTTACGGAGTGTTACTCCCATGGCTGATGAGCATAAATTAGACCACCTACTTTAGTTTCAAGGGTTACTAAAGGCTATGCTCTGAAAGCTTTTTTTTTTCAAATACTTAGCAAGTCCACAGTGTATTTTATCCACTGAGTGTGAGCCAGTTCAGATGTTATCAAAGGGTAATGTAAGCCCCTGTGCAATACTCTTTGTTGGAACGTTTACAATCTAGAGACTCCAGCTGGCATTATAGACGATGGTGTCCACATTTCAATACAGAAACAGTGCTGTTTTGTTGCTATCTTTGTTTCCATGTCTTCAACATAGGTCATCGGCAGCCATTTTTAAAAAAATTTTTTTTAGCATATCTTGTATTTGCTGTAGTTGCCAAGCATATTTTTTTAAAGAACTCCACACATTTTTTTTGTGAAGTACACATAATTCTTTTTGGCATATGTTGGCATATGATCTCAACACAATTTATTTTTTTTTTTTTTCCAAAATGTACTTGTTGTGTGTTTTTATTTAAACTAAAGTTAAGATTTCTAAACATTATATTTACAGAGTAGATATAGGAGATGTGGGCGGCTATGGCACTTCGAAAGCTGAGGCAAACACCAGAGATGAAATCTAGAGAAGTTGAAAAAAGACAAAGAAGGAGATCAAGTCAATAATAAGTCCATGAATAAAAGATTACATTTTAATTTTCAAAAGTGAGGGGGTACAGAGACGAGGGTGCCACCAAAAGCCCAGCCTTTGCTTTCCTTAGGCAGTAAACCATGGCATTCGGGAATGACCTGAACTGTGATCAAGAAAATTGCAATATCTAGATGCTGAGTATAAAATTACCTTTGGTGACTCTAGCCTGTTTTTTTTCTGTAATTCCTATGTCTCCCTAAATTACACCTAAAGTACTTAAACTGTACAGCCTACCCTCACACCTCTGTCTGTCTTCTGCCTTTATCTCCTCTTTTCATGCCCAGTGTGCTTTGAACAGCTTTGCATCTGATTGGTATTCTAGTTGTAGATATAGATTACATGGCATTAGATAAATGTGGAGAATGTGAATGTTTTATGTGTGTGCTAGTGGGCATATGTACATGTATATGTCTGTGGTACTGCTGTTCCTGTGTTTGTAAAGTTATGTGTGTAACCTCTTGGGGCTGTACAGAAGTGACAACAATTATCCTGTAAAGGACAAATAAATTTATCTATCTATCTATAAATATTTCTTAAACTAACCAGAAGGTGCAGTCTATTTTTAATGATCAAGAGATCTCTAGTTTTTCTCATGTGACAGTTAAAACAATTCTTTTACAGATCCAACAGAGTCTTCAGTAATCTTAAGTAAGATCAAGTTACTTAATTTAGTAAAACTTTCTATAGCCAACTTATTTCTGTGTCACCACGCAGTATGGAACCACAGGAGCAGTGTTAGTAGTTTTTAGTAGACTTGGAGTTGTCACATTATTCATCTCAGTCCTGATCTGCCTCACTCTTCCTCTCTGACACCCAGTTATCTCTCATTTGCCCCATTAATATGCATTATTTGCCATCTTTGTCATTCTCCTCTTGTCCACCAGATGCCCTCAGGCTTTTCCACCTTCCCTCAGCTGCCCTGCAGTAACCTCTTTCCCTCCAGACCAGGTCATCTGACCTTCCCCGCCCACTCACTCACCTGCTTCCGATTTCCCCTAAGCAGCCCAGTAGTATTATGCTAAATTATTTCCCACTCTCTTTCTTTGCTCAAGTTGTTTCATTAGCTTCTTGCTTTGTGGTTTTGTGTTTGAGTATCTGTTATCTTTATGAATCTGTACCTGCCTGTCTGTCCGCCTGCTGCTACCTGCCTTTAAGCAATCTGAAATCTGAAAAAAATCAGTCATTTCTCTGCCTCTTCGGTCCTTTCCCTGATGCCCTGCATAATCAACTGTGAGAGCAGCAGACTAAGTAATGAGCTACTCTGAATACACCTTTTGTTAAGCCTACAGCATTGCCAAGTGCAACCAGCTACATTCTAACCTCAAGCCCTATAACCTAGTGATTTATGACTCACATTGCAGCATGATCGAGGCTAAGGATCACTGAGGATTGCAGTTGACTTCATTTTACGTATTTGACTGCTTAGGCCCTTTCTGTGAGAAGAGGTGGAAACTTACAACACCTCGGCTTGACTACAGATTTTTAAAGCTAATAGAGGCAAGGTCCTTTAAAATGTCCTAAAAGATGTCAAAATGTACAGACCAATAGTACATAAACTCAGACTATTGCAGGATGAGCTGTCATTACAATATCATTTTACTATTTTTAAATCCAGTGCTTAAGTCTGATAAACATAAACACAAACACACATATGCACACACACGCATGCACACAGTGTGACTACTGTACATACATCAAAATGTGTTATTACTGCAATCCGTTGCATTTCTTTAAGTCAGAAGTGCTGCCTTACAGGCATTTTCCTTTTTCTTCCCCTCTTAACTTATTATTTCAGCGTACATTTGTCTAAAAATAACTGAACAACATCTAACTTGGAATTTTCATCTGGTATTTATTACTTCCTAATCTCATTTTCTCTCTTTCCCGGTTAGCACATGCTTATAAAATGCATCTTTCCATCCGCCTCTTCCTTTTTTACAGTAGTTTTCTTGCACGGCCCTTTGACATCTGCATAGCATTTAACACAAACAAGATTGAATTTACTCAGAATAATCCACAAATCTTTCTTTTCTTGGCAACTGTACTCTACTTAAGTTAAATGGTCTGCCCACAGCAAGGTCTGTTTATTTTATAATGAGTAATCAGGACATATATATGACATAATATATAAATATACAACGTAAATATCATCAAATAAATGGTGCGTGAAACTCAGCCAGTCATTTTGGCCAGACGTATGACTCCATCAATCAAACTTTATACAACTGAAAATAAGAAAACTCAAACAGTGAAAAATATCACATTGTAGTCATACTGTGGTCTGCTATGTTAGAGAGTGAGACAGTTTGAGTTAGTGTATCCATATATGATGAGTTAAGGGAGACAGGAAAAATCCTTGTCCTCTGGATGTACTAGTAGTGTCAATAGAAATGGGAGAAGTCAGGCGCTAAATGAGTCATTATGATGTCCACGCATGACATCCGACATTAGCATATCAAATCATGCTAGCGCTGAGCTGCCCTTGAGTTGAAGGCAAGGGGGGGGGACTTGCATATATTTGCATGTTAGAAGAAGAGCACGACAGCAATGAACACACACATGGATGACACGCGTCAATCACTCTCTCTCTTTTTTTTTCTAGCAAAATCATTAGTAAAAAAATATTGGATGGATTGCCATGAAATTGTTACAAAATGGCAAAATCACAATGGTATCAAATCAAGCTCCAGTAACAATGTTTGTGCTGGTACTGATTCCCTCCATCTGTTTTCATTAAAATGAAAATGAGACAGTTCATCCATCTCTCTGCTAAAGTGAAATGCTTGAATCTGGGAACAAGGAATGTGAAAGCCTTCAATATCCAATATCAATTCAAATGACGATGTGACTGGTATGTATTGTATGTATTTTAATGAATTAAGGATGAGGTCATCAAACCTCACATTTCTCATTTAGATTGGGGAAGAGGTTCTAAAAGTTTGTGGCCTTGAGAAAAAAAAAAGTTATAACACTGACTGCGGAAACTTTTCAGACAATTCATTCAAAGTCAATTTAACTCCAGTCCCACAATGAGGCCTATTTAAAAGGAAGTAGAAAACTGAAAGCAAAAATGCAGTTGATACAAATTAGAAGCATTCGCACAATATTTTTACCTGGATGGCTGGCCCTGGACTGAATGGTTGAAATTGATCATTCAGTCTGAATGGACTGAAAAATTTTGCGAATCATACAAAGTGCCTTCACAGTCATCACATTTTGACCCAGTTTGACGCACTAAAGACTTTTACTCACCAACCACTATCATCAAAACACTTAATTTAAGAAAATACAGTATCACAAATGATTTTTTTCCTTCCTGTAGTGGTCCAACAAGTTGGGGAAATACTGACAAAGTATTAAAGCTGTTCTGGAAGCTTTGAGTTAAACAACAGCTTCCCACTGTACACCTAATCCTTAATACATAAAATCAGGTTGCTCCAACTGCAATTAAAATCACGTCATTGTTCGTTAAAACACTGAAACCTGTACAGTTGCTGTATGCATGTGCAGCCATTTGACATTAACTGCTCATTCTTTTACTTTCTTGCACAGAAAACTCTCCAAAAAAAACAAGGTCCAGAACAAAACAGCAAAAAAATCTCTAATTTTTTCCAACACTAATTTATAACTGCTACTGGCCGACAGAGCAGAAAAACTTTGCATCATTTTCATAATCCCTCCAGCTGCTCGTATGGTACATAAACTGGCTGTTGTAATCTTAACTGTGCCTTTGTTCCTTTTGTCAGCAGGGGTTTCAATCTTTTTCATCCACTGGATGTTTTGACTTTCACTTTTTATATGATTTCACACTGTTCCCATCATTTTCAAGCAGGCAATTGGGCTCCTTTAAAAATGAAACAAATGAAAAGCGTGTTTCGGCAACAACAATGTTCCCTGTGAAGTCATACGGTGACAATGAATCAACGGGGGCATAATGGCCCTGGTGGAGTGGTCACTGTGATCAGTCATTCATCTCTCTGCATGTTTCTTGATAAAAGAAAACCTTGTATTTCCAGTGTAGTGTGGAAGATTGCAAAAGGTACAGGGGGCTCTGCATGCTGCTCAGAGGACATGTAATCTAAGTCTGTGTGTGTGTGTGTGTGTGTTGATGAAGCCAGCTGGTAGAACATCAGCCTGTTGTGGTGAATTTGTTGGCTCAGGGGGTAAAATGCCAACCGGGCATGTCCAGTTTTACTGCTGTGTTAGACACTTTAACACACTTAAACACACACATACACACTGACGGTGCCCCTCTGTCCGACTGTAGCCGTTCTAGTAAACTGCAGGGGGCAGATTAGCCTGATTAGTTCACTTGTTGAACAGCCACCAGAGCGAACAACTTTGCAGTCCTATTAATCAGAGGCATTACACAGAACGCCTCCTAATGCAAACCGCTTGAAAAAATGTCTCACTTCAGCACATCACTGTCGAACGCTGACAGTTCTGCCATCTCCTGTGGCTCCAGCAGTTGGCTTTTCCTGTATTTGTTTTAGCCAGCCTCTCTGTTATCCCCCTATCCCCCTCCTCCTTTTCTCTTTTTCTCCCTTCATCTCTTCCTCTCTCTCTCTCTGTCCCTCTGTCTCTCTTTCTTTCTCTCTCAGGCAAAGTAAACACGCAAAGTCAAGTTGTTCAGAACAGCGGTGTGTCTTGATGAAAAGCCAGGGGGAAATGTTCTGGGAATTGCTTTCATTTTATTAAAGACGGGGCCATTCTTTTCTTTGTGTTCAGCATGACCAGGCACAGCTGTTTGCACAATTCAATACCAACTGCCTTACAAATGGATTTTCATCCTCTGTTTTCCTTAACCTCTTCTACCCAAACGGGGAGGGAATGTGCCCATAAATGTCCACAGTTATAATTTGTTTGCTCTGGTTTATCGGATGACATGGAATGAAAATCCTACAATGGCTAGATATTTATACTGTTAAAGCTGTTTTATTTGGTTAAAAAAAAAAACAGAGTTAATCTACCACTACAACTCCTGCTGATACTACAAATAACAATGACTTAAAAAGATTATTTTTTGATTAACTATGTCAAAATTAAACCTGAGCAAAGGTTAAGAACAAACTGCATGGAACAAGCACCTTTGTCACTAGCAAGCTGGCTGTTAACTCTCTGCTCTGTGAATTCCTCTAAAGCTTGAATGAAATATTCATCAAAGGTAGCACCCCAGCTAAACATGGCAGCATTGAGACTGTTGTGTAATTGGGAGTGCAAGGGATCCTGGTAAGTCCAACCTGACAGGAGAGAAACAATCATGCCAGCAGTCAGTGAGCTGTTTGTGTGGATGAAAGTTTCTCCAGTTTGAATGACTGCTGATCAAAATCACAAATGTTACTACAGAGTGAATCTTTTTTTTTTGGCTTCAGATTCATTCTCACTTTGAATATGATGTTAAATATATTCTACATTAACCGGTGCCTGTTTTTTTGTTTTTTTTTTTAACACTGAGAGCTCTTGTACAGAAAGGGCAGGATTAGAACTTCTATCTCAAGCTTTTTTGTAATCTTCACACAAATGCTTCTTTTTGTACACTACGGAGGGGGATTTGTAGACTTACCTCAGAGACAATTGTCTACTGTTCTGAAGTGTGTGAGGTTATCTAGATCGGATCATGTCTGACTGCCTTGTTCCTGTCTATGTCCCCTTTTTCCATGAAGAAATTTTACTTAGGAGAAGAACTTGTTCTAAAATAAGTTCTCTCTTCATATGGCAACATTCTGAATATGAACTCTGGGTACATGTATCTATGAAAACAATTGAAAATACTATTGTATGAATATTGGACCAGTATTCAGTGGAGAACATTTGTAAACTTATAATGGATAACACTACACTGCCAGCCAGTATAAACACTCAAGATGATGATGTTAAATGCATAATCAAAATCAGATCATTTTGGTCTGGATCAACACTTTGCTGGAGGAGCTTTAATAGATCAGACTTCAGGACAAGTAAAGCTTGGTAGTCCACCACTGTTCTTGTCGTTGCTTTATTCGCACATGGCTATTAGACTAAAATTGTAATAACCATTTAGGAGCTGTTGTCACTGTTTTTACAAACATTTATGCCAGTTTACACTGCGGTGGTAATGGTGGCACTTTCAAGAGATACCAATCTGGAACCCTGCTCTAAAAAATTTGGCTTAACTGGCCCCTTAAAATTCCATTGCTGTTTGAGGACAACAGCACACCAAACCACAAACTCCAACAAGTGTTTACCATTTCATGCAAAACCCATCATGTAACAACAACCCCACATCTTATGAACTAGTTTGTCTCTTCCTCCCTCTATACTGTCTATCAAGGATACACTTGTTATACATAATTATACTACACTATCTACAGACCCACACCTAACGGGATTTAGTGCTGGAATAGAAGGAAAAACTAATTCCCATAGAACAGTGGGTAGTTCATGAAGGCTAAAAGACCGTAAATAGAACATTTTTAACATGGACCTCCCAGAAGACACCGCAAGTTGTGAGGGAATACATATTTTTGTAGGAGAGATGTTTAGAACACCATACTATAATAACATTAGAAGTATTTATTTGTTACATAGGATGGCCCATAACTCAGGACGGTCTGTTGCATTAGCAAGTCGGACAGTTCTGCCATAAATACCTTATTCGGCTTAGGTTTCTAATTGGCAACCCTGCCAATGTTGGTTTCCTCTCACCTCACCACATGACTAGTTCCATCACAAATAAGAAACAATCCCACCTTACTCCTCCTCTGGATTGACAGGTCGCCTGATTTGGCTTGATCTTTATTCTCTTTGAAACTCGCAGCTTATCAACCTCCTCAGTAATCACAGTTTGGTGGATGCTCATCAGGTCATCCTTGTAGCTCCTTACTGGAGAATTTATCTGGCCTGACTGAAGCCACACACCCACTATCGGCATCGCTGCAATCAGCATGACTTCAAAGGCTGTTACAAACAGCACTGGGGAGATGAAATATCCCATTGCTATTCAAGCTTACATCTGTTTCCATCCAGTTATGAAATCTTGTAAAGATGCAGATTCTTGAAGTACCTTGTAATCAACCTCTTCTTAAAGTTTGGGACAGGAAAGAACTCCAGTGTGCAGCTGATGGACTGGTGCAGAACTAAACAATACGTGTCTGGAAAACATAAAAGTGTTATCTTAAAAAGAAGAGATGTTGAAAGAAACACACAGAAAGCACTGAAAGTTTAATCCCTTGAGGAGGTAAAATCAATTTACACTCTGCTCTGAGTGGAGTTTTGTGAAAAAAAAGCTGCATTATTGACCAACTTTGCTTTTTATCGAAAAAAGTCACACGTAAGGGTGACCGAAATGCCAGGGGAGAATTAACAGAGGAGTAGAGAGAAGAATTAGAGGAAGAAAATTAATTTGACTAACTACAGCAGGTCAGGCTGGGTCGACAAGCTAATGAGTTGTTAGCTCACCAGCTACAGCAATTTAGCAACTAGCTCAGGCTGCTGTCACTTCATCACCAAGCATGTGGCCCATTTAATATGTATATAAACAAATAACTGCCATTTTGATATGTGACTGCCATTTCTACCCCCATTTCTTTAATGTATTGATTTAGAAAACAGAGCCACATACAAAGTTAGTTTGGAAAGTTCAGGGAAGCAGCATGATGTAGCTGGTATACTTTTCAGTGGCCATAGAATAACTTCTTTTGCCATTCAAACCAGTTTGTTCAAAGACAACTGAACCTCTCTGAACTGAATTATATGTTCCACCATAGTTGATATAAGAAATTACAAATCAGGCATGTGTGGAGAGCTCACATGTTTTGCATTTTACATATGATAATGTAAACATTGATGATTACTTTGACTATATAATGAATGCGCAATGCTACCTGATAACCACAAGACACATATGTGGATATAGCGCTGATAACATACGAGTCGAATGCCACACTGAACTGTGAGCTAATCCTGATGGCAGATGCATTCGAATAGAAAACAGTGCAACACCTTAAAAGAAAGGTGCAGCTCTGCTTTCACACCCACAGCTTTCAACCAGTTCTGTTTGTGAGATAATGGCTTATTTGTCATAGGATCAGTTAAATAAACGATTGAAATTCACTGTGGTTGCTGTTATTGAAGTCAGCAAGGAATCGTGAAAATGCTCAGAAATCCTGTTAGTTATTCATAGACTTGGTGAGCACGTTCCACTTGGCGACTCATCAAACACACACACACGCACACATTCACACAGACAGATGTTAATCACATCACTCCTTGTGTATGAGCGCGGAAGAAATCATAGGGGATGTCTTTCATTTCCATTATAAAACATTTTCATTTTTGTCATTTTCCTGAAAACCAACAAGTGATTAGTAAAAAATTTCATTATTGGGATGCTGTGCTGTGCACGCAGAAAGCCACTGCAATTTCTGACAGGCGAAAAACCCCTTAAAAACATATGGCATTACTCATAAAAAACAATCCTAAAAGAAAGTCTTATTCCTTCAGCCTTAATAAAGACGGTATGTATATTTCAGGGGCATGTAAATACTGTATTATGGATATGAATCTTCAAGAAGCCATTACAACCACTGTGACATTCAGTATCTATAATTGAAGAATAATAAACAAACAAAACAATAGAAAAAAACTGAGTGGATTTAAATACTTCCCTGAGACTTGGGAAGTGTTTTTGATGTATTGTGATGTTTACTGTACCCAGCAGCCCTCTGTCTTTTGGAAAGGTTTACTGCAGGAGACTTGCTCAGCAGTCTGACCAAGGACAACAAGAGGTTATTAAGTAAATCTACTCTAAGCAATTGTTGCCTTTTGCTTGGCTCCCCCTCAGTCTCTGCCAGGGGCCCCCTGTGTGATATGGATTGTTTTCAAGTAACAGGCGGTGAAAATGGCCATCTCATTATTTTTAATGGGTGTTTGAGATGGGCTGTATTGCAGTGGTGCGCTGTCGTTTAGATGCCTGGGCAGAGAGAGGGATGAAAAGGAAAAAATGGATGGGGTGCTGGGGGAAGAGACTTCTCCATTTTGATAGAAGTGTATGCTAAATATTGTTGCTGCCATGAGAATGTATTAATGCATGTCTGCTTGACAGAGTTGTGCCGACAGAGAGGAAGAGGAGCATCAAAGGAACGTGGGAGAAAAGTAAGAATTAGAGAGAAATTTGTTCTTTGTCCACTGAAGCATAGCTGTGTTTGGTTTTTGCTGTAACCCAGGCGGCCGCAGCACATGCTAATTGTGATCATTTTTCAATCTACATTAGTCATTTGGCTGGTGAGCTTTAAGCCCCCACCCCACCAACACTGTGATTAGGTACACATATCTTCTATAACCCTGGAGCTGCCAGCAGCCTGAACAAAATGGCATTTTTTCATTGCGTTTTCCATCTAGATGAGTTTTAATTAAGTCTCCTCGCTGTGTTCCCCTGTGGCTGCTCTAATCAGACCACGGAAGCGTTGCCTCTTTCTCGCTTGTTCAGTAAGGGATCCCACGGCATCTGTTGGGCCCCCCTGTCTCACTGTAACACCCCCTCTGTCAGTCTGCCTGCACGCTGGGAGAGACACAAAAACACGGACACTAGGGTGAACATTTTGATACCGCAAAATACAATCAGTGGGTGGTTGTCGTATCATTGATTAAGATTGGTGAGGTTATTACACTGCATGGATATGCACAGATGCTCCCTGATGAAGGCCAGGCTGAGACACGCTGGACTACTAATTTAGAAAGGTAGACATGCGGAAAAAAAAAACAACTTTGAAAACAAAAGCTTGCTTTAATGTCACTTTAATAGAAGTTTTTTATTTGGCATTAATCTTCCCCCAAGATATTTTGGAAAAGCAGCACACAGCAGGTCTGTCAAACTTTGGATTTTCCCTCCATGTTGTAGAGATGTACACAAGACTCCAGGAAGTACAATACCTGGCATTTAAAAGAACAGTACATAATGTTCTGCACTGAATGTCTGAGAAGGACTACAGCTTTGTTGTATATTTTGTGGATTTGTGTATTTACATTATTCCAAATGTTTCCAACATGATTCAAATCCTGTAAATTCAAAGTCTGTAACCGTATACAAGATGCAGCTCTTATCTTTTATTGGTATGGGAATCACTGTATGATGCTTCTAGTAAGGAAGGAAGTTTATGAACTAGACAAAACATTAAACAAACAAAACTCGTTCATGTTACCTCACCTGCAGACCATTTCTGCCTGAATCACATATGTATTCAACTCCAATCAACAACTCTTTTGCCTTAACTGATAATTATGAGGTAAATGAGGATGGTATACTGTAATGGCTTCAGACTACATCTTGGTATAAATTGTTTTCATAAAATTCCCACTTTCCCTTAGCAACTCTATCACAGTCTGTCTGTAAATGGTGGTTAAATAATGGATCAATGGAAATATATCAATGACTGTGCAACCCAAACAATAAGAGGGTAACAGAAAGACAATAACTCCCATGATCCAACGCTACTGTATAACGCCATCAAAGTATGTCTTTATTTTCATTGTTTTGACTGAGAAACCCCTTGCTGCAGAAAGTGTGTACAGTGTGTTCAAAAAGTTTGGCAGTTAGTTTATTTTTCTTTTAGCCTTTCTTAAACCAAATCATAAGTGAAAGTGTAAGGAGTGGATTAAACAGTTGGTTTTTCTGTTTTGCACTCCACATATTTGCATATTTGCATATTAGCATACCAGATATGATAGCTTACTACCTGCAGCATATTTCCAAGATCAAGAAGCCATCTCATTAGCAAGCAACATTTTATGGTTTCATGTTTTACGTTAGAAAAAAAGCCCTCTTCAATATAGTGCATCTATTTAAAATTCAACATTTCCCCATTTTGTGAGAGCTGAATCAGATGATCCTGTATCAGAGTGTGCGGTGACACTTTCAGCTTTGTCCTGCTCTGTACTGGCTTTAATGAAGTTCACAAACTTCTCTTAAAATTGTCCCTCAAATGCAGACTACTTCCAGCTGCTGGCCAGTAGAGTGATCTTGGCTCAGAAGATTTGTGCTAGATGGCAATCAGCTGTGGACTGTGTGTTCAATCGTAACCTCTTAGCCAAGACACAAGGGACACGATGCCAATTGGCCTTTGTCACTTCTTGATCTTTGTTATCTGTTTGGTGTGTCAGGAGCTATAGAAATGTCTCTCCATATTGCCAGAAAAAGTCAAAGCTTAAAATTTACAAGGTAGTTCACTTTTGCATGTTTAATTTAAAAAAAAGCAGTAACTTGATGCCATATGCATGTCTCTTCTTTTTATCTAAGAGCTTGGAAACTGTGTAATATTCATCCACTGCACTGAATAAAACCATGACTCACTTCTCCAATTACATGGCTTTTTTGGGGGGAACTCAAATGTGATATAATAAAGTTAGAGTTGAGAAGTGTTCAGTTTTCAAGAACAAGAGCATTGTATTTTTGTAATTGTGTTCTGTCCTCAAAAGGATTAGACAAAAAAAATCCTGTTGTAGACGGTTGGCAGGTTCAAAGCTTTATCATCGCTTGTTTTGCTTGCATCAAATTTTCCGCTTGATATCCACAGTCTTCTTCGTTTATTTCTGTGTTGGATCTAAATGAATAAATCCTGATTTTTTTTTCACCACCCTTTTCTCCATCTTTCTGGGCGAAACAATGAGCAGCGCTGTGAAATAAAATGTGATTAAAATTGGTCACATTTCACGTCACTGTTTCTCACAAGGCAAGTAAAGTCAAGGTTAAATCAGTTCAAGCTATACTGACATACAGGGATCAGTGTGTGTGTGTGTTCCTGTGCTTATGCTCCATGTTAAGCAGAAAAAAAAGAAGGATTGCTTTTTTTAAACAGTGAGACTGCTGCTTGCTATCAGTCAGCGTTGTAGTCTAAGCTGTGTTTCCCCCTCATTATTGTCTAAAAGCAAGAAGTCTGCTTTTGTGGGTTCGTCTTCTTCCTGTTTGGTGTCATCATTAGCGAGCAGAACAAGACGGAGAGATGAGATGACGAGTCCCGACTTTAAATCACATCAGTTTAAGAGAAATTCCACAGAGATCTCAAGAGAGTGTTTTTTGATTTCACCTGCTGTACGGAGCAATATCAGCAAAAACACCCACACACAGCCTACACATACACATAAACATTGATGTATACTAACTGTGGCATATTGAGGCATGTTTTTGTAACTAGTTGACATATTTTATAGCAATTAGGAATTGAATAGCTCGGAGTGATGTTGGTGTGCAGGTGGATCAAGGGCAAAAAACACAGAGAACTGCAGAGACCGGAGCTCTACACCCGCTAATGCTTCACACCAACTCCATCTTTAGAATAATGGTCCTCATGTTGTTTCCCACAGGCACAGGCAGTACACTAGATCTGATACAAAAAAGGCTTACATAATCATATTCAATTGATGGTAGCATTAACTTATAGAAACTCTTATTGTTTGATTTGGGGTATTAATTTGTGCCCAAGAGTAATGTCAACCTTGAGTGGCAGGTAAACTGATCAAAGTTTACTTTCTCAAACCTAAATTGAGCAACATGAATCTTAAGCCAGTAGAAATCTCCATTTTGGCATTAATATTTGGCAATTAAACTAAAAGAGGAGAAAGGTAGAAAGACTCAGGTAGAAGCTCAAAACTAAAACCGAGCAGGGAGAGAGGGAGAGAGGGAGGGAGAGCGGAGGTGGAAGACAGCGAGGGATGAATAAAGATGATAAAGGACCAGGGCTCGGGCAAAGTTTATCCCCAGGGCTTGTACCATGGCTCTGTTCCTCCTGTCTGAAGGCCCCTTTAGGAGGTTAGGGTCAGGCAGCAGCCCAAATCGATGGGCCGAGTAGGGACTGAGAGGCTCCATGCTAATACCTGCCTCATGATAATACCGCCTGCTGAATCCCTGCTGGGTAATGTCATCCATCTCCCTGTTGCTGCCACTAGCACAGACATACGTGCAGAAAGAGAGAGACACTGTACTGTACAGATAGATAGATGGCAGGGGGGCTGCTCTTGCATCTTTGTCGTAAGCCCCAGAGCTGATTTTAATAAACGCTGTAATAGGGCAGCAGGAAGTCCCTGCACGGTGTCTCTGGCTTCTCAGACAGAGAGACAAATGCCAGGTCTTGCAGGTCTAGTGGGACAGAAAAAAAAAATGCTAATCCATATGTTACATATTACTTGCGCCAGTCTCAGTGTCACAGTGCTGATACATCATAGTAGCTATTGATTGGCCCCTGTCCTGGTGAGGGCCACTAAATGAGATATTTCATCCTTGTGAGAGAAGCCCACTGTATTTATTTTCCAACTAGAGACCTGCTGTCTGACCAGTGTTGTTTTGCCTCAACTTTAATTTCGCTTCATGAAAGGTTTAGTTTTTCTGCAGTGCCATTGTCTGAAATTATGCTGCATCTCTACAGGAGAGTGAATTCTTTGTTAGAGGCTCTTGGTGGAAACACTAAACACTGCCCTCAAAGATGTGGGAGGTTTTATACCATTTCCATCTCTGTTACAACCATTTGATTGTTTCAACAACTACAGGTGCACATTTTGTATTTTTTAACGACTATCTTGCTGTGCTCAACATAATGCCTTTTCTGCTTTTTGCTTATTTGCAGACTTATTAACAATTCTTAATAATGAGCAAGACAGGAGTCATTAAAAAACACATTAAGATGCACCAACATATATAAAAGCGAAACTTGAGACCAAAGGCTTGCATAATAAATGTGGTACTACATAGTTGCATAAAGCCCTTATTATGTCCAACTGATGCACAAATATGTAAACCTGACCAACTACAAACTAATACTACTTATGAAAAAGCAAAGTTGTCATGAGCAGCCAGCATTTATGGTGAAAGCACAACAGTCTGCCTCTGGTTCATCTTGGTATTAAGAATTAAAAAAAAGTACCACATTTAACAAAAGACACAAAGGTCTGTGTTGGTGCGGAGGCTACAAGAGTAATACAACAATGATTTGAAAGCTTAACAGATGCCAAAACTGTCACAGTTGGTGAAGCTCAAGAGTAAATAATATAAAAATGACAACAGATTTCCATTTAGTTGCTTCAGTTTCAGGGTCCTGGTATTGTTCATGCTGTCACATTGACGTGACTAACTGGGACCTTTGAATGGAACAGAGACACTCCTAATGTTATTAGTAACACCTTTGTCTTTTATACTATGACATGTCAATATGTCTGCTGTAAGAAAGGCATTTTAAGAAGCTCGAACTCCATTATGAACTTTGGAATGTTTTAGAAGCATCGTTTGTTATGACTAGATTTTATTCAATACGTGCTTATTTGTAGGAGAAGGTCAGATTATTATTAATAAAACACTAAAAAGGAAATTATAAAAACACAACACCTGCTTTGTCCCTCACCCTGCTCTACTGTTCTAACTCTCATTGTTAATCTTCTCTGTGTGTTTGCCACATGTTATCACTCAAAATTTGTTACATATGGCAGCTTGGTCATGACCTCTCTGCTTCACTTTTCTAGAGCAGGAGACAACCCTTAACTGTAAAGATGGGGGCTTTCAGTAACTACAGCGTAAAACATCTGCAGCTTTATTTGATGCTCACAGCATCAGTTCCACCCAAGGATGTTCAGTCAGAAACATGCTTGTCATAGATTTTACCCTTTATTGCAATAAATGGAAATACAATGTGTTATGTTTCGGGCTGCTCTGAAGATGCTTTTTGAGTTGACCAAGCAGCATGCAGTGCTAAAACAGGAAGTGCGGTGGAGAAAACCCCTCTACACTCAAAGGGTTCCCTTGAGTCCTGACTCTAAACAAAAGACAAGACAAGACAAGACAAGACAAGACGTGGAGACTGCACGCTTGACGGCAGCAGCAGCAATGCATGCAGCATTGCAGATGAGTGTTTTAGGAAGGAGTCATATCTGAATTGACTGCCCCGGGTGGGAGAATGGCTGTGATTGGTTATGAGAGTGATTGGTATCAATGATTTAATCGGCAGGCTGTCAGCTGATTACAGGTGGGGTGTATAAGTTCTGTGTCCCACATAACTAATGCAAAGCTTCATTAAAAGGAGAGAAGGAGGTCAGGGTAGTGTGGAAGGTCACACACACACACACAGGCCTTTCGGTTAGGAGAACAAGGGTCAAGTCCCGGTGAAAGTCAATAATCTTTTCTTTGACAAAAATTAAAAAAAAGTTTAAAAGGAGAGCTTAAGAAAGTGTGACTAAGGGGGACTCAAGTTGAGAGTGAGAATATGTGAGGGATTCCCATGCACTCACCTGTGCTTAATTAGCCAGCTCCTCACCTGTCTGCACAGCTGCTCTGAATTCACACATTTGCCATCATTATTATATATTATAATGCAATGTGTTGCTCTCAGGGTTTAAGTGTTCCACTTCTTGCACTGAGATGTGTCTTCACACGATTTTTTTTTCTGCTTACACTTAACAGTAGAATAAAGAGCTCACTCTGCAGTTTAACTCCTGTATTGCGTTTATTCAGATACAACACATTAGTAATTCAGTGTATATATTTTTATAAGTTCAAGCACAACCTTTGGGTCAGTCTCTCTGCTTTGTACCTCTGGAGATAAGAGCATGTCGTGGGTGTCAGTATATTTACAACCACTATCTCCCCGATGGGCAGTGCTTTAACTGTTGCCTCTCTTATCAGTACTGTCCTCCTTCACCAAATACACAGAGCATTTAGACCGATCAGTATAATCGCTATCGTTGTCTTGCTCTTTTCCTCTTTCCTTTTTCTCAGAAAAGGGCATTTGAGGTGAGAACTGCACTCCTCGATGTCTGATGACAGAGAGTTTTTTTCTCCTTTTTATTCTACTCACTATGCTCTGTGTAACATTGTGTTAAAAGGTGTCAGTGTGAAAAGATAAATGTAGTGTGGGCTATCTTTGAAGGCCAGCAGGAAGAGTGAGGGAGAGAGGCCATAAAGGCAAACATTCATTCTCATTAGCTCTCAGCTGAATTACTTAGCCAGTTGACTTCCTGTGTCTCCCAACTACACTGAATCACTGAGCTGCCCTTCAGCCATCTTTGCAGCCACTGAGGACTTTCTTTCTTGCTTGTCTCCATTTCTTTCCTCCCTGTTCAGACATGCTCATGAATGAACATTCATACATTCTTTTGTTTTTGACTATTTCTGAATTTGTTTTCCTCGACAAGTCTAGCAATGCCACAGCATCTTCATCTTCAATTCATTATTCTTTCTCCAGTGACAAATGTGATTATGGAAATGCTGAAAAAGGGGAGAACAGGAAAAGAAGAGCGATGATGCAGCTGCAAGACTATCTACACTTTGTTATGATGCTGCATACACTGTATAATAGGTGCTTTAGTTCCAGGGAGGAGAATTAACTATTATCAGAGTTTGATTAACAGTGCTTACATAAGGCTAAAGATGCTAAGCTAAATGGGAAAAATGCACAAGAGTTTTGAAAAAACAACAAAAAAAGTGGGTAAAAGTTTATCCTTTATGCCACTACATACAATAATTTGAAACCAGCTTTTCATTTTATTGTAACCCTAGCTTCAAACTTGCATCTGTGTGTGTGTATTAGTTTAGGTGAGGCTCTCTCCCATTTTGATACTTTATGAGAGTACTGTTCAGATGTTCGCTTTCTCTTTTTTTTCCATATACTTTTGGTCATGCATTTCCATTGTTTGTGTGGATGAGCTGTCCTTACATTTTCTCTCTCTTCTATTGTCTTTCTGTTTACAAAAAACAAAACAAACAAACACACACTAACAGTGTTTGTTTGCTGGAATTTCTTCTGTGGTAAGAAAAGGTCAAGAAAAGAGACTTCAGTCACACACACACACACACACACACACACACACACACACACACACACGCGCGCACACACACACACATACATAAAACACAAGAAATCATTTATATGCTTCAGGCTGGTAGACTAATTAGACCTATTAAAGAATAACCTGTAATAACTTCATCTGTTTCACACAACCTTCTCACATCCAACCACTTGGGCCTCGTGTGGGCCCAGTTACTGTGGATCAGATGACATATGATACTGATTTTTTCCTCTTGTTTCCTCATGTGTAGGAAGCCAACACCATTAGGTGCTGTAAATAGATTGTTTGGAAATAGGTCTGTGTGGTCATCAGTGAAGTTTGCCGTGTTGTTAATAGACTAAAGGGCCAAATTTCCAATCCCACAGCAACTGAGTACACCGCTGCCAGGAAGACGAACAGAGAGGGTGAGTGAGGCAGAGGGAAACAGAAGAACAAGAAAGCAACAGTGATCCACTCTTGACTCCTCTAAACATGTTGTTGGACAGTGATCAGTCTTCCACTAGCCAGATCAATATACATCAGGGATACGACAGTGAATCAAGAGACACACACACACTTACAGTCACACACAAACGTATGTGATTTGAAGAGGCTAAATTATACATGCAGTTATGCAGAGTTAAAACATTGTTTGAGCTGACACTAGAGCTTATCTGTCACCAGAACTGGGCGGCAATAAATGGGAAAATGTTAAATTCCCTTGCAGTGTGTTTGCATTGACCTGCCAGAAGCCTGGAAATGTTAACACCTCTAAACTATTTTAATATTCAGAACGGAGTGCTGTAATTTCAGAATCTGCTCATAGCAACCAGAGACATTTCGGCACCTGTGTGTCCAAAGTCTATTTTTTGATCTTTATAGTCAGTGTGTCGTGATTAGCTGTTGCTGATAACGGCAGGGTAAAAATACCTGCTCATCATATTACCTGTTGAACAATGTTAATAATGTCTGTGTTAAATTAATCAAAGGGCCCTGTGGTGTTGATTTCTTATTCCCCTGCGTTGAACATGTGACAGTCTGTAAAGATTAACAAACTCTCTCTCCCACATAGTTGGTTTAGTTTATAATTTGCATCTTAAATCTGTATATAAAAGTTTATGTGAACATTTTGTCTATGTGAGGTGGGGAATTTTGCCAAGCATCCACAGATTCAGAGAATTTGAGTTATTTAATCTGATAAATAATTTAATTTAAAGGTCGTATGGTCGACTCACACAGGTATTTTCAATTATTTGAGAATCCTTTGAGAATCAGTGAGCTTCGTCATTCACTGCAGTGTTCTGCCGACCCTGACAAACTCTGTGACATTAGACTATCAGTGTGTATGGCCTGGTATGGCTTTCTAAAAGACCAGAAAATCTTTTTTAGGGCTGCATCTTTTGCTGACATCTGTGTCTATTCATTAGTAGAGAAGCATCTGTTTTGAAGTTCTTGGCTTTCATGCCCCTGCACATTCACCCCATAAATTTAGCCTCTGACGGTCGTCTGTAAAAGTACAGAAATTAATATCCACTGGAAATGAATTCTTGATACAAGTTTAATACATGTCACAGAAAAGTTATTCAGCTCCAGCCTTTGAGTGACAGCAGGGTGTAGTGGCCTTTACACTGCATGTTTACTACCTGAGCTGTAGCATTATTGATGCAGCAACTAACGTCCAAAAAGGTTTTCTAGGTTTTCAGGTTTTCTATTAAATCTGTCAACAGCTGACAAACAAAATACTGGACAGTGTGTACAGTGTCTAATGCAAACAAGTTTCCTGGATTATGTTGTTTTATAACTTTTGAAGTTATAGAGCATTTCCTTGGGGATGCAATCTCTTGTATTGTAGAGATTTGCAGAAAAAAAATCACCCCGTCAACAGTCAAGGTGAAACCTGCCTCTTGACTGCAGTGTGTTTCTTTTTCACTTTTTATTTTCTGTGCATTTAATGAGAAGTTCCTTAGTAAGGGTCCCTGTTTATCCAGAAGAAAGAGGGACTCTGAGAAGCTTGCATGATCTGTTATCCTCTGAGTGTGCGCTGCCTCAGACTGCATCCATCTGTAGCTGTAATTCCTCTCCTGCCAGTGAATAGTAGTTTATTAACAGCATGTTCACAGCACCTGTTGTATATTCTGCACTTTATCTTTGTGGGCTTATAGCTGAAACCCACTGAGGCTGAATGTCTCTGTTTCAGTGCTTGGATTCTGACCCCATGTTTCTATGGTACGTGCTTACAAAATCTGCAATGACTAACTGAATGAATGAATGAATGAATGAATGGTGTGACTGTCTTGGACATTGAGTTTTATTTTTAAACTACATAACAGCATCAAAATGTCAATACTACCGTTCAGAAACTCATTAAAAATTAAATGCAAGCTTATAATTTTTGTTAAAATTTGAACTCATCCTAAATAAAGCAAACTTTCCTCTCAAACCACTTGATAAAGATAATATTAATTACATAAATTCACAGGAAAATTAACCTTTGAGGAATCTGGGCAAAGCAGATGTCATGTATTTGTAATTGTTTTGTGTCTATTTGTATTCCTTTAGTCTCTTTAGGTTTTTTTTGTTTCTGTGTGTAGCCACTTTGTGTTTATTTGTAGTCATCTCTTTGTGATCACTGTTCTTGAGGACATTTGTGTTTCTCCCCTGTCTGTCTTATGTCTCTTTCTGGTAATGTTTTGTCTCCTTTTAGCCCTCCCTTTCAAGTCCTTTTTGGTCTTTGTAGACATTTGCATCTCTTTCCATTTGTTTTGTAGTCATTTGTGTCTCTTTTTAGTTATTTTGTGGTTGTTTCATTAAATTTCTAACAGGAAATCCTGACAGTCAGTTAAAACAGTGGCTCTTACACCGACACATGTGCCTTATAACAATCCCATAATATACTGTAGAATCCCCAAATTTTATTATACCAACAACTTCTGACAATTGTTATTTGTGACCAGACGTACAGGGAAGGATTGGATAAAGCTGCAGAGCTTTCTGTCGATGTCATTTCAAAGGTTTCTGTTGCTGCATTGATGTTTTTTGCAGTGAAAACATGTCAGTATTGGAGCCCATTGTATACAATTGTTCAACAGGAAGGTAAATTCAATGTGTGAGGCTGAAAAGGAAGGCCGTCAGCTGTATTTTGAACTTTATTGATAACAGTAAGAGAGGTTTGGGTCAATAATGTAAACAAAGTGTAGCTGAAAACTCGCAGTGTAAAGAATGTTTAATTACTCAGCTGTGAACAGCAATTAAAAAAAAAGGAAAAAAGACTAAAACTCCTTCAGTGTGACCTTGATGAAGACTTTGTTGGTGCTGACATGTGCTGCACTGCTTTTAAACTTTCACTCTACAGTCTGTTAAAAAGAAGGAAAACTTAATCTTTCCTCTGAGCTTTTTGCAATTTGCTTTCACCACAGTGCCAGGGAATCAAGGAATTATCTCTTTTTGTTCTGTTGTTTTTATGTTGCTTTTCTTATTTATCTCCCATATTCCTTCAGGGAAGACAGCAAAGTGCATGCAATAAAAGCTTCACACACAGAACCAAGCAAAAATATGACAATAACTCTGTTTAATACGATAAGTAGCTTAGCTAACCACTTTGCTGACACACAACCTCTAGACTGGTCTCCTAAATCCTCAGCATCAACTTCAGGGCTTCTTGTGTCAAATCAAATTCAGGCATTAACAGGCAGAGGTTTGATATTAAAGCCCTTTGGTGATGCAAGATTGGGTTTGAAAAATTGTTGCAATTAGTCTGTGCAAACTATATTTTCCAACTGGTTGTCAGTCTTTGTACCGTCATTCAGTAAAGTGCCCAATTTAATACACGCTGCCTTCAGTGTTGGCCTAAGGGATCTTTGACTTTACCTCCACTTCACTGCATCAGACTGACAGCAAACAGCACCAGCTAATCAACACCAGGCTCTGGTTTAGTGTGCTAAAGTTTAAACGTATGAACCATGAAGTCAAGTGAGGTTTATTTAAAGAGAAGATGCTTCACAGTGGTTTCAAAGCATTTTATCAATCAATTAAAAGTATGGCAAAAAAAAAAAAGTATGCTACATTGCATTCTACTAGGATGGATCGTTTGCGTATAGCCAGCAGTGTTGGCTGACAGCTCTGGTTGTGTGAAATCAAGGTCATGTTGAGTGGGAGTGATCAGACAGGAATTTGAAATGAAATCAACATGTGGACTCTTTCCGAAAGTTCTGTGTTCACATTTAACAACTTAAGAGTTTGATGAGATTTCATGATGTAGAATTAGACAGATTGGAATATATAGAGATGCACGTAAAATGAGCAGTTGCATATATGGAGTTAAAGCTGCACTGATCAATATTATTATTTAAGCAATGGACCAAATGGCTATGTGTAATGTTAAAGTAACAGTACCATTTAGCACTACCAACAAGCAAAGCCCGTCACTAACTGGTGAACATTTTTGAGTAATTAACAGCTAAAAAACAAGGTTTTCCCTGGAGGAGTCAGTGGGAAGCAAAACAATGAAAAATAACAATAATAATAATGAATATTGGACTCGCATTTAGCAAGTGGGCATTAACAAGCTGCATCTGTTGGGTATGTAATAAGGTGATGGCTTACTAACATAAGCTATGACATAAACTGTCCTTGAACTGTTTCAAGATGCAAGATTCAAAATGATGTAATGCTCATTTTACAGCACAAGGCTGTGTAATGAAAAACAGTTATAGCTCCTGTAAAACAACAGCAAGTTATAAGCAATCAATAATCTCATGAAAATTAAGAACTACATTTTACATCTCACAGGTCAAGGTACTGTCTTTAAATATCCTCTGCACAAGGCACCTCACCTCACTGATGTCACTACTGCTTGTTAAATGGTTACCAACAATGTTCTGGGCAGCTTTGATCACTAGCAGTTAAACCCTGCTGTCCTGAGTCATGCGAGAACCACTGGACCACTGGAGTGAAGTGCAAGTAGACAGTGTGAGGCTTTGGCCCGGTCAACAAGCAGATCAGTGGTTTCTAAAAAAGCAATCTGCAAGAATCACACAATTGCAACACTTGCTATTTAAGAACAGTTCCATTGTAAGAAGAAGGAATGGCGTGTTGTAAAAATGCTGATTATAACTGTAAACCTTAAGATGTGCAAAATTATCTAAAAACTTAAAGCATTTGCTGTGGTACTTATCAGACAGACATCTTGAAATTTCTTATAATCTTTTTTTTTTTAACATTCATCATGCAGATGTCATTCCTTTGCAAAATGTGTCTTTACAATTAAAACTTGCAATAAAGTAGGCCAAAACATAGTAGTTAAGCAGCATCAAAATGAAAAGAATAGATGTGTGCACACTAAGGCCATTTAATGCAAAATCTTAGTTTAACAGAACTTTGTTTCTCACTGCAACACAGAAAAGCCATGATGTTCTACCAGTAGGGGCATCAGATCAAAAACCTACTGATGCATATTTCCATTGTATTTGTAGGAATGTGATGCATAAAAATTTCTCTCCATTCAGCTTTACTCCTCTGGTGGGGCAGCACTTCCTCATTTTGTTTGCTGCCAATCATCATTAAACAGGAGGAAGTGGAGAAGGACAAGAACTGACCTGAATGGCAATAAGTCAGAAAGTCGTTTTAACTTCCCAAAATGTTTAAAGCCACTGCAGCGAGTATGATTGAAACCATGCTGGCAGTGCAAAGAGCACCATAAGACGTACTTACTGTATCCCCAATGGTAAACAAAAAGGTCTCTGGTTCAATCTGGGCTTAGATAGCCTGCTTATTATCCAATTTCAAGAGAGCAAAGTGATTGGAAAGGCCGGGGTCCTTTTAATTGACTTTGTCTCCACAGTTAATAAGGTAAGAGAGTAAAAGATAGACAGCATCAGCTATTAGTGACACTGCTGGCCACAATTAGACTAGCATACAGAGTTCATCTTGGCTCAATAAAGAAGTCAGGTATCCAAGTTATCTCTGTCTGACAGAGGGTCATGATTGGCAAAAGAAAAAACGGCTTTTCAGTAGCCATGAAGGTGAGATCCTTTCTCTCACTTGGTTTTTCGTCAAAGCTAATAAAAACGTATGTGTAGTTCAAGGGCTTTCTTTTGTCATTTTCCAACATACTGATTTTGCTGCTAATAAGGGAGGAGATTCATCCCTTGGAGCCGTTAATCTCCAAGCAAATTCCTTTAATTGTAATGCAAATTAATTTTGTTTGTAGAACATTAATGTAAATCCTTGGGTAAATGGTACTACTGCTGTTAGATGATGTTCAAATTTACACGCACGGAACCCTGTGGTGAAGAGTTACTTATATAATCAAGAAGTCCTACTATCACATCAAAAGTATGGACATTTCGCCTAGCAATACTAAAAGGGCACTTATTTTTGCGGTTTTCGAAGCAAAAGCTGCTTTTAAACAGTTTTATCACAGGCTTTTATTTTCTCAAATGAATATGAGGGGACTGCTGGGACCAAGATTGTGGATAATAATAGTAGTAGTATGTGCATCATGTGAAAAGGCAAAGAGGGGGGTCTAAAGTACATAATAATGACAGAGTAGATGGACAGACACCCGCAGAGTGAAGAAAAGAAAAAAAATGCCTTAAAGTCAGAGACAGAGGTGGTGGCGTCTTTTCACAGAAATCCAGTTTACTGTTTGTTCCTGTTTGTTATGTCCTGTTAAAGTCAAAGTGCATTGTTCATAAATTTGTGCTTTACTTTGTCCCGTAACCATCCAAACACCCACTGAGCAGCATCAGTGTAAATCTATCCTAGGAGAGAATGTGCTGAGTTTGTTCACTGCTCCTCATAGTTATCAGGAGAAAAATCGCAGGCGTCCGACCACAAAGACACACAACAAGCACAACAGTGAAAACAAATTAGTACTCTGGGGAGCTCTGATGGCTCTTTTTTGCTACACAGTTTGGTGGGAACGACATTATAATGTTCTCCAGCTGCTGTGATGGGGCTTCATCCTGCTGGGGACTGTGTGTGCGTTAAAAGTGTAAACTATATGACAACAATCGCTACGTGTTGACCACCTCCACCTCCACCTCCACATCTCCACACTTGCTTATGTCTGATATTGTGTGCTTTAAAACATTCAAAGGTCAGGCCAATAAGTAATATAAATTGCCATGCTGACAATGTTTACAACGTGAGTAAAATATCCTGTTTATATTCCCTGTTGATTTCCTGGCTTGTATTTGTTATCCCTGGGGGACAATGAATGGCACCTCCCTCCTCAGCAACATTCAATTTTTATTTACTTTTTTGTTTGTTGAGCAGAGCCTCTGCTTGGTTTTTTGGGAGTTGACAACCTGGGAAAAAAGTAACATCTCGGAGCCTTAATGCAATACAACATTAATACAACTTACTTAAATCAGCATGAAAATTAAGAAGATCATAGAGGTTAACATTGGTTTTAGAGTAACAGGTACTACAGCTAGTATGACATGTTGCCAATCCTTCATACATTCATGTAAAATAACCTAATGATAAATCCTCTGAGGCACCACGTTATAAATGTACCGGGTAAACCATCCAATTGCCTATAAGTCTTTAGAGACATAAAAAATAAAAAACTGAAGCCCTCCTCCAATGAAAGGCACAGTTTGAATCTTGTTAACATGTTCGAATGACATTTCCCCCCCCCCCAACAAGTCATGTTAAAAGCAAGATCAGTGATAAACATCATTACAGAACATTTCCAGAGAACTGCAGTGTACTAATGACAGTCTCTCTAACACAGATTCAATTAACCATTTTAAAATAAGTAACATACCTGAGGAAGCAATCTTGTCAACTTGTGGGATGAAATAAGAGGTGGCATGGGAGCAAACTAATTGGACTTTTTTGCAAAGCCGAGTTACACTATTTTCAAAACAGTGACCAAAGATTCTGAAAATCTGACAGCCAAACTTTGGCAAGTTTTTCCATAAAATGCTTTTGGTTAGGGATAAAAAGGTGAAAGAATTACATCCTTTCATTCTGAAAGAACATTTTAAATGACTAGAGTCTAATGACAGACTATGACAACAATTCAGGCCACCATTTTCATGCAGACCACCAGACATCTCAGTTTGTAGACTCACCCTATTTGTTGATGTGACGAATGAAAGACTAGTTGTAAAACATGGCAAATTAACAGCTATTAAATGAACACTCTTGATCTTCATGTCTGTGTTGCACATACTGTGTCAGTTACGTTACTGTAGCCTGTTTTGCTATCAGGCTACACACTTTCTGTAGAGGTAATGTAGCATGACCCAGTGCTGGCATAGCCCAGTTTTAATTTTTTGTTTTGTGTTCTTGACTAACCTGCCTTCCTGGCAAGCATGTCACTTATTTTGCATCATTAAGCTGCATCCATAGAAAGGGCTTTTTTTTCCTCTCCCTCTCTGCTCCACCTTTACTTTTTTTCTGACCTTTCATTGCAACTTGCAAATAAACACATGACTGAATCTTTAAAACAGCAGGGCTGCAATATCTTTGATTGCCAAAGGCGTGATTACCTTGGTTCCCATATAAGTGGATTTGATTAGATTTGATTGGTCTGTCAACTTATTCTTGCTTGCTATATTTACACCGGTAAAGCTGACTGCTCAAGGCAGGCCAGAGAAGACTAACAGGCTACCAAGAAATGTTTTGGCGTTTGGGGTTGTTGATGAAGAAATCTACAGCACACATTACTTGAAACAGATGGCAAAGTTGCTGATTAGCTTGGCTTGATAAGTTGTATCAAAGCTGTAGGTAAGCAGCATGGTGGGTTGGGTGGAGACAGAGGTGGAGACTATGCTGACCTGCCTCAACAACATGAGGACAAAAATAAAGAGTTACATTTAAGTTAATGCAAAGAATTTATGGGAAAAAACAGGACAACAAAAAGAGAAAAGTTTGCAATAGTATTTGCATTAATCAATGCCTGGAGAGAAAGCTTTACATGAACTAATCTGTACAAGTAAAGAACCAAAGAAACATAAACATCTGAAAACTTAATCTTTTTGACTTGACTATTTTAATCCTTTTAAACACTAGAAATCTGTTGGACAATAAACCTTCCTTTATTAAGGTATGCAAAAGTATGGAGTTGTTGATAAATGCGGTGTATATCCATTGGGATATTTTTTAATTTAGCAAGTAATTTCCAATGGGTTATCACATGAAGGCAGATGCTGTGTTGTCAGCATCATTCCCTGACACTCACAACCTCTGCAACCATAATTCTGTTATTGCTTCATTTGCATATCAGGACCTGCCATTTTAACACCTTTCTGTGTGCAAGAAAACACAGAAAATGAGACAGTGTTGTTTTATCCACCTTGAAATCTTTCAATGTCAAACCAAGACGACAAGGAAACAGCTTAAAAGAGACTTTGTATGGTGTTTTGTGTACTTACTTTGACTCTGCAAAATGGATCTGACTCTGAGAGGCTATTAAGTGCAATATTTACAGCACATTAGCTGTGCACTTCTGCATTTAATGAAAGAGGCTGCTCTTCCTTAGTGGTCTTTGTAGCTTCATTTTCTGACTCTTTTAAGATGTCCTGCTAATGAGGATGGGAATGCTTAATGATGTAAAGTTCTAACTTTTATGCTGGTGTATAGTATAAGCCAACAGCATGACAATTACAAAGACAGTAGAAAAACTTCTAGGCCTCCAAAAACAAATCGAAGATTGATTCACCCAGTAAGTGAGCAGATTGATGGAGCACTACTGGGAAATGCACGTATTTAATATCAACAGGCTCACAAACAAAGACAATCACTCCCCAAACCTCCTCACCCTGTTTCAGATAAATTACTTGCCTGTCATTTCTGGTCAATCTCCAGAACACCCACCAAATTGCTGTATGCTGCCCAAAGATGTGCAGTGACCCAGTATAAATGTATAAATCCTGTATAAATGTGGTTGCCACTGTCGTGTCTCTGCCTAAGTTACATAAGAAGCTTACCATTTTCAGGTTTATGCACCATCTATGTAGCTTGAGCAGAGAGAGGGTTAGCTTAGCTCGCTCAAAAGAATGTAAGCAGAGAAAACAGCCGGTGTGCCAAACTGCTGATAAAACTTAATTTTTCAGGTTTTTGCAGAGTCTGGCTAGCTATTTCTCTTTACTTCTGTCCATATTATTATGCAAAAAGATCTAGATTTGAATTTATGTTGTTACAGTGGTTTTAAGAAGCATTTCTGACATGTAGTTGATTAGTTGCACTGCATCAGGACTGTTTAACTGGTTGGGTGCTACATGAAGGGCTGCATGAAGCTTCAGACAGAGAAAATCTTGCTAAATGAACACATTGAACATCTTCTGTCTCTTCTTTCCCTGCACAAAATTGGACACAACATCCGTTCACTGGTAACTAGCTCTTCTGGTCCAAGTTAATTGTCTAGCTTTATATTTAACAGAAAAATAAGAGCATGGAATCTTTTCAGCAAAATTTCAGCAAGAAAAATTGGCTCATCAATCCAAATGGTAATCTATTCCTTTTAAGATAGAAAGAGATACTAAGGCAGACAAGAGAATACCTCATTATAACCTACTGAACAGCTCTGAAACATCCTAATATAAGAATCTTAAAAAAAATTAAGCATCTTTCTCAACCAGATCTTTCTCATGAAGCAAAAAAAAGAAAATACAAAAAGAAAATCCAAACCTTGCCAAGACTCTTCTACTGCAACTTATTCTCATCTGACATTTTTTTTTACTTTGAATGCTCAGGTCATATTCACAATACTCCTTATTCCTTATAAATGCAGCAGTTACTCAACTGTCTTACAGGTTTTTAAGCTGGATACAGTTTTGTCAATGATGTCTTCACAAACATACAGCTCAAGAGGATCCAGGGTCATGGATTGCTTACCATTTGCCAGGCAAAGTTCATTTTCAGTTGATAAATAACCCTGATATCTACTTGAGACAGGGTGAAATGAAAAAGCAGAGAGGAACTATGTGTTCACATCATGCTCTGTGGAAGGAATGACCTTGAGAAGGAAAAAAATCTGCTTCTTATTGCTGGCTGTTAATCAAAACACATTACAGATACAAGCTGGAGGAAGGTACCCTCATCTCAGTACTGATCAAGGTCGATTGGTTAGTACTCTCTCTTTCTTTGCCTCTTTCATCTGGAGCATGAAGTGCAGCTTGATATGAATACCCATGTCCTTGAAAAGGGCATCCCTGCTGTGTAAAGGTTGATGATACCGTTGGGAATAAATGTAAAGAACATATCTGGTACATAATACAGGACTGACTTTGACTTGAATTTGAGTAAAACCCAGAAGAATGAGATTTGACAAAAGTTAAAACAAGACCTGGAGTTCACAGTCACACCAGGAGGTCTGTGAAGCTGAAGGCTCAGGCTGAGCACTCTGCTTAGACAAGTACAGATAATATAGGTACCATGCACGTACAATGTATCAACACCCATACTAGTGTACTGAAGAAAAATCATAGTTGTGTCCACATCATTCCATCATACAAGAACAGACACAAACACAGCATGGAAAAGATCATGTATAACTGTATAGAAATAAGAAAAACCTAAAAAAAAATGAAAGGACCTTTGATCGCACATAGAAGCCTCAATACATTTCTAAAGAGAGGACAAATATAATAAAAAAGGCAATTGTGTTGACTATGACGCCTCTTGTTCATGTATTTTACTTTGTAGATCTTAATGCCCCATGTGTTGTGTTCTTCGATTTACTGAAGTGTGCTCATTCATGTTACTTCATCTGTAAAAAGCTCTACTATTCTTCTAAAACTGGACTTAAACATTAAATTGAACTCATTTGTTTGGCAGCTCTGTCAATAGTTTTGATATACCGTATTTTCCGCAGTATAAGGCGCACCTAAAAGCCTTTAATTTTCTCAAAAACCGACAGTGCGCCTTATAATCC
>JAQMCX010000050.1:433926-487766 GCA_029814765.1 Acanthurus leucopareius
AGTTTTAAAATAGGCCATTCATTGAAGGTGCGCCTTATAATCCGATGCGCCTTATAGTGCGGAAAATACGGTAAATATAAAAGATAGTAATTTCTGCTTAATTGATATCAGTTTGAGACTTAATAAACAATTCCCCATCCATTTTGGTTTAAGTACCATCTGCTTTAGGTTTAAGTCCTGCTCATACTGAATACCCATACAGATACAGGTAATTTAGTTGATCAACAGATACAGACGCACATTCAAAAAATGGTGTACTTGCTCATACCAAAAGCACTTTGAGCCAAATGCTAATATGCCTGAAATACCAGCATGTTTCCATGTTCACCAGCAAAGTTATACATTTTACCATGCAAACATCAGTACTCAGCAGAAAACACAAAGACAGGCATCAGTTTTGAAGGTCATAAACCAGTGTTTTAAAACAAATCTAAAATAAGACCTGTTAATAGCGCTTGATTAAAATAAGGATATCCTTGTTATTGCAATTAACTTAGAGGTAACACATGGATGCTCATATCAAATCCTAAGGCAGTTCATCCAGTAGTTGTCAAGATACTTAAGCCTGGATCCAAATGCTGTAATGACTGGCAGTCGTCCTAAAGCCAAATGCCGTCATGGCTGAAAAGCATAACTGCTGTTTGGAGTGAACTGTCTAAATGTAACCAGTTTGTACCAGCAGTCTGCCAGGGAACTTAAACCTCCTTTGTTACCATTTATCTGTATGTCAAACAGTTTTACATTTTTTCAGATAGTTTTTAACTTTGGAGGGGTTAGTGGCTGCTGTTAAAAATCAGGAAGACAAGGCCAAAGAGTTTGAAGCAGGTGATGCTACATTATCAGAGTAATGACTGAGGGAAAATAACAGTTGATGAATGAAAGAGGGAATAAAGACACCCTTTAGGCCTGGTTGAATGTATTGCTTCTGTAATTACCACTAATATCTGCCAATGGCCCATTCAACGTTTGTCACAGGTTCAGGGCGTTACTTAACCTTGCTAAGCCTAAGTAGAATGAGAGTGAAAATGATAATTGAGTGGTCATTACAGATGAGGATCTTGTGTTAATAGGTGCTAAATGATCATCTGGGAGGAAATAAATGAGTCGAATGGCTGAGTGGGAGATGGCTGATGGAGGATATTAGTATCATTATTATTGGATAGTATGGTTGCTATTGGCATTTACAGAATTAAAGTTATAGGCAGCTGTGAGGAGGAAATCCTGTATGTTGGCAAAGCTATAAAGCTTCTACTTCTAATTAGCAAGTGAAATTAGAATGCTCAGCCAATGGATGGTTTTGATTTGAAGCCACAAACAGACGGAGGAAAACTCCCCCGGCCTTTCTTCTAAAACATTTTTCTGCCTTAGAAAAGCTCATCAAGTTTGTTTTCAACTTTGCTTCCACTTTGTTACCATTAAAGTTCCTGTTTGTCCTTCCTTTCAGCACTCACCTTGTCCTACTTTGTCATCTCTTGCATGTCAGAGAATATCTGTCTTAGCCCCTTTTCAGAGTCTGATATGAAAAGTAAAGAAAAAAACATGACACATGAATCGGATGAGTCCAAGACAGATGAGCATATAGACATATGCGCTGGTGTATTACAAAATGTTCTACATGATAGGTGGGTGGCCATATGTGACCTAGAAACATCTGCTATGTTGTGTGTAGTCACTGTGTATTGTACACATCATTTCCTCATCAGGTAAATACACAGTTACCTTGTGCTTGCATTTGTGAAGGTGCATACATTATGCATCTGTAGCAGTGCACAGAATTAAGCCTCATGCACTCAATCTGGTGCTATACATATGATTAAGATTTTCTATGGAATGCAAAAATATCACTTTAGGTTAACAATTGTATCGCACAGACGTTCTCATTAACTGACACAATAACAAAAATCCTAAATGTGCAGAAATGAAAATTATGCCATCTCTCAAACTCTTTTGAATGAAATGTCATCAATTTCTATAGAAATCATCTTTGCACAGAATAACAACATATTTATTAAAACATTCATTAAAAGTGCTCATATGAAGAGAAGGGTTCACTCTCAAAAAGTACCACTATGTGCTGCTACTACAACAATAACAGTTATAGATCTTTAATCTGGCTGAATATACACAGTGAATACAGCAGCAAATAAACAGACTTAACCCATTTAACAGTACTTCAGAAGAAAAATGCAGCCTAGAACACCTAAATAACATCACCAGCTTACCTGTGAAGTGCAAAAAAAAAAGGATCTAACTTGTTTACACAAAAC
Source organism: Acanthurus leucopareius (assembly GCA_029814765.1). Lineage (NCBI taxonomy): Eukaryota > Metazoa > Chordata > Actinopteri > Acanthuriformes > Acanthuridae > Acanthurus > Acanthurus leucopareius. The sequence goes on from JAQMCX010000050.1 coordinate 436,194, forward strand.
TTCCCTGTCTCCCAGTGTGAAAGAGAAGCTTCATTGGAACTATTTCACAGCCCTAAATGACAACTTCGGTGTGAAGGAAGGCTGTTCACTTCTGTTTTCAACACCACAAATTTGTTTTAAATGCATAACAAAAAACACGAGATGGAGAAACTTGAGCTCAAACAGAAAAAAGGAGGAGGAAGAAAACACCTCAGCATCCAAACACAGAGACAGAGAGGCAGAGAGTGGCAAGCAAAAAAAAAAAGTACCGTGAAATTGATATTGAGGTTTGAGTTGATGTTGCATTTCCAAACTGTTGCTGTTCATCAATAGCTGTTAAGAATAGCATACTGATTAAATGTAGAAGACTATGTGAGGACATTAAAAATAAATTTAGCTTGTATGAACTATCATTTACATGATCTTTTTAGGAATTAAAAAAAAAATGTATGTAAAGGCCTACTTTGCATCAGAAAAATCACAACTTTTTATGCAACTGTATAAGGCACAGGCTATATGTAGTCTATCATTGCCCATAGACCTAACTATGTTAGTATTTCACCTAGATAATTCTCCTAGAGCTCAGGGCGATACAGAAAGAATGCAGAAAAGTAGAAGAGCCACTTTTGATTAAAAAAAAAAACAATAGGTATGGATTCCTACCTTATATGGTACTGCCTCAAAACCAAATTTTGCTCTGTAACCTACACAAGCATGCATGCATGTATGCACTAGGTGTGGGTGGCATGAAGGGCAGACAGTATATATTGCAGCATACATTGCATTGCAGCCTAATAATTGCCATTGTTATTTTAAGACTGAGCTGGTGCAACAGTGACAACTACAATTAATAACACTTTACACTTGGTTCCCATTAACATATATAGATGCATAAAAAACACATAATCCCCCCCCCCTTCTATAACTTACTGTGGCATACATTCTCCTTGTTTACAATAACACAAGTCAGATAAGTAAAGCTGTTTTTTTAAGAAAATGTGTAATGCCAATAGAATGCATCATTCAATCCAAGAAGTTGTCCTCCAAAAATTTTATTATCTGTTGTGGTGAGTCTGACACGCACAAATCCATCACACCATAGTGCAAATAATAGATTCTTTTCACTAGAATAGGCACTGATCAACAGAGACAGCTCGACTGTGAAGTGTTCAAATATGCATGTCAAAGACAGAGATCACAGATTTCAGAGTAACTGAGGGCAATAACAGAATTCAAGCAGATATAAATTAATCTCAGAAGTAATGTTCAAGTAACAGAGAAAGACAACAAGGGCTTTACTGCTTGTTAAAATAGCTTTGAAACGCGTGGGAAGTTTTTGATTAAAGCTGATTGCATTCATTTAAGTTGACAGCTACCTGTGTGGAGTACTGACATCAAAAATACCTTCCAGACTTCACATGCGGTGTTATATCTCTGAGCTGCTGAAGAGTCTTGAAAGGGTATTAACAAGTTAAAGTCGTGAAAAAATGAAATGGATTTTGTTTTGTTTTTTTTTAAGTTTTTGGATCTATCTATAATTGGATTTTAAGAGATGCTGCATGAACCAGAAATAAAATGTCCCTTATTATAACTGCTAAGCTGTTATCTATAACTGTGACTTTTATCCCAGCTGGTGTCAGCACACGTCTGTGGACAAACTCTTTAACCTGACTGGATGAAAATTACATTTCTATGGCCACAAGCTGTCAATGAATAAAAAAACAAGAAAAGGACAGAAAAAGTGACTTTAATGTGCTTGCTTATTCACTTTTCTCATTCTGTCTAAAAGGTCTGCTCAAATGTGTCACTTGGTGAGCCACATTAACTCACAGCCAATTTACGCTTACCCTTTAATGAGTCCTATAGTCAATCCCCTTTTCCTGTGAAGCAGAGCACTGCTATCAACACTGAAGCTAATTAGTATCTAAGATTGTGATGCTTACCTCTGCATTCACCTCTCTTAATAACCCAAATAAAATAACAACTTCCACCGATCCAGCTGTTGTCCCATGGGGATATTTTCACCTTGACCAAGCCGACTCGGAAAAACAAAGTGGGGTCTTGAGTTGAGCTTCTGTCAACCTCCTGCACAAACCCAAACTTATTCTTGATGCTTTACCAGGCAAGGACAAAAAGGACATATGAACAAAACACCCTCCATGGGAGACAATCAATGCAGCTGCTTGCTCCCCTTCCCTGGCTGTAAGTTGCTATTGTATTAAGTGCCCTGTATTAAAGCTTCTTATCAATTCTTATCACAATTCTTATCCACAGCTCAGCTTGATGTGTTTAAAAAGACTGGCAGAATCTTAAATGCCCCATGTGTGCCTTTACAGTTTTTTTTCTAGATTTGGTGAGACTCCAGGGGCTCTTCCCTTCTGGCATTTATTCCCTGCATGATTGCTTAACGGTTCATCTTCTATCTGTAACCACAATCTTACCTGTTCCTCCTTAATAATGAAACTGAGGAACACCAAACATCTTTTTCAATTCCTCTATTCACTACCCAGGTTGGGTTCCCTTGGAGTATAAAATTACACGATTAAAGTGGATGTGTTTATGACTGTAAAGTGCCTTCTGTAATGAATTCTAAATGGTTTAATCCTTTTTTTGTGCTGGTTTTGCAGTTTGGTTATCCATTTTTTAGGTTTACTCGGCACTTCTGCCTTTTTGTGGCTTTTTGAGGCTTTTTGAGCACCTTGAGTTGAAACTTTTTATCTATGAGTGTGTTTCTTACCATCATTTTTCATTTGAGAAGATCAGATCTGCCTGGAGCGATAGGGAGACTGTAACATTAATCAAACTAATACATGAAACAATGATAAATGATGTATTTCCATCACATTTGCTCCACAGCTTTCCACACTGAAGGTAGAACCGGTTGCCTTTAATTACATCATCATTGTGCCCTCTCCTACTGCATTTAATCACAGGAGACTTCAGGGCCACCAGCTATTTATCTCAATGTCCCCAAGTCCTAATTTTCACACGACTGTAACAAATGCAAACAGATATTAATAAACATTTTTTTTGCATTTCAGTGCTGTACATCACTGCTATAATTCTATAGAAAGAAGAGAAGAGCTTGCTGCGTAATTGGAAATCCGACTGACCTTCATCAAAACACTAAAAAAATGGTAGTTTTTTTCCCTGAGTAAGTAGGACAAGACAGAAATGACCACAACATGAACAAAAATGATGAAGCCCGGAGAATCATTAGTGAAGCACTTGGAGCTAATTTAAGTTTGACTTGGTATTTTAATGATGTGCATTTTTGATGGCAATAAATAAGGCTGCTGTTCCCACCACAAATTCATCATTGTGACCACAATCAGATTTGCCAGCTGCCCAATAGCTTGATCTAAGGCGTTCAGTGAAAATAAGCTTACAGACATCAATTAAGCTAAACTCAATGTGTTGAGCTACAGCAGCACTGTTTTGATGGCTCAGTGGTCGAGATGCATAGTGTGTACTGTGATCACAATGTGCCTGGTTTGCTTCCAGATGGGAACTTTTGTTGCATGCCACCCTGTCACTGTCACTTCCACCTCCCTACTCTCCACTTTTAAAGGAGAGGCATGAAAGAGGAACAACAAAGCTGATGCAAGAGTAGAAGAGCAAAGGGCTTATGTTTTTCTCTTCCTGCAGTCAAAGGCCATCAAGAACCTTTAAGAGATCTTTCAGCTAACCTTTTGTCACAACAGGCTTAGTCAACTAACAGTCCTAACAATCTTTTGCCTCCAACCAAAGGGTGTTCCTGATAATTCTCAAATCTCTGTAAATTAGATCTTTTAAAACCTAAACCTTTTTTTTTTTTTTTTGCTGTGCTGTAGTTCTGACCTGTGCATCCACTAAATTTGTTAGCAGCCAGAATATAAGCATTGTGTGCCTCCAAAGACCATCAATGATGCCTGCTTATTTGTTTCAACCATCACAGCACCTCAAACTGAGGTCATCCTTCATTCCTAACGACATCAATTTCTTATTACTTTTGTGTTACGGATGATCTGTGGCAAAGCTTCATGACCTCGATACCCTCTGCAGTGACTACAGAGCCACAGACACAGAGGTAAATTTTGACAGCCTAGTTTAAACAAACAATAGTTTGCACTGTCTTTTACATATTAATTTTAGGTAGTGCAGTCTATTCATGTGTTTATCCTAAGTATTTAAAATATTCGTTCGCACCCATTTGTCATCTTTAAGCAGATAATAAATAATAATAGGATCAATACATATTTTACAATCAGGGGCTTCAACACCTAGCAGCAACCTTATTTGTTGTTCCTTTATTCCAATTTAATCTGAAAATCAAGGGTTTCATGTCAGTAATTTCTGCACCTCAACTGTTTTGTAAATTCAAGCACTGCTGTCTTTAACTCATTCATGCATTTATTTTTCATTACAGTTTCAAACTCCTGCATCACTAAAAACTCATCTTACTATTACTGCCTTAAAATGCTAAGTTTTAGTCTCCGGCTACTCTTATCATATCTGCCCAATTTTAGTGTCTCTGCACTATCTTCACAGGGGCCAGGAGTGCCTTTTAGAGTCAGTGTTGAGATTTCATATTGATTACTTTAAAAACACACATAAACACAGTTTACGTGACTGACATTTTAAATTGCTGAGTAATGACTGCCCACCAAAGTGTTTGGACAGAAAACTGGTTTGAATCTAGACTCAAGAGGAGACTGTCAACTGTTAAAATACCCGTAATAATAAACTATGTTTTTTAAGTTTTTAAGCTTGGTAATAGTTATTCAGTTATTCACATAATAATACAGTTATTAAAATTTTTGGCAAGCACATGCCTAACACCTAGATGACAAACATCCCTCTCTTTTGGTCTCCACTTATACCTGAGAGAAATATCTGTCTCTTCAGCTGCTAAGTGTTCGACTATTTTTTATCAGCTAGATACTTGCTTTGTCTTTGTGCTGCCGGGTGCTGGAGTGGTTGCTTATAGTGAGTTTTTAGAGAATAATCTGAGCAGTGAGAGTTAATCAAATTGGAGAATTTACAGCAAACTGCAAAACTGAAACAAGTGGTCTTAGCAGTCCTCATTTATTTAGACTAAATTTGACTAAAATTCCCATGCAATGCATACTGAAGGTAAACTGAATGGTAACACTTTTAAATATATTCCCAAGCTGTCAGAACCAGTGCAAGTAGTAATGGCATTAAGTATTAAGCTCAGACGAACTAAAAAACAAGTTTTTTTTTAAACTTGTGTCTATTTTTTTTTCAAACATGCTTGCAAAAGACTTAAAATTGGGGTAATTAGCCAAAAAACATACTGGTATCACAGCATGACAGCATATCTTGGTCAAAATCAATTAAAGAGAAATGATAACGATAGCACATCAAATTATGATTTTTCATGCTTTTCTAAGTATATCTCAAGAGAAATGTGTATAAAAAAATTCTAAATCTCTTCCAAAATACTAATATTTCCTAAATGTTTACCAGATTTTCTTAACAAATATCCATATCTACAATATATACAATCTATATCTATATCTAATCTATATCATTACTATTAATATATTTATGTTACCCACCTATATTTATTGTTAGAGGCTCTTCCATTCAACTCTTGTTGGCCATTGTAGGCTGTGGAAAAGACACAGAAACTACTGATAGGTCAAATGAGGTGTCAATCGAAAAGTCAGAAGGTGGCAGCCATCTTGGAATCAAGCTAACAATGTTTACAAGATTAGACTGTCAACCAACAAAAGAAAATGCATCAGTATTGGTCACATTAATAGGTGAATAACTCTTTTTACTAGTAAACAGTGAACAGACAATTTGCAAAACAGCATTGTGGGAATTTTCAGTAACGGCTTTATTAAATTAGTGCAAAAGACAGACATAACTCATTCAAAATGTCATCTTTTTCTTTAAGGTGGTCTTCCACACGAACCCATACACGCTACCTTCTTTTTATGAGCACGAGAGAAAAAAGCTAAACTATCTGTCAAAAACCACAGCCTTTGTTTTCTTCTTACACATCTTCTTGTGACTTGTAATGACAGATGGAGAGATAACAGGAGAGGGTAGATCTGACTGGAGACAAAATCGAACCTAAACACATGGCAGTCCTCAAAGCAAGACTCCTGATTCTGCAATTAATCACATATTTAGAAATAAAAAAATAATAAAAACAAACAAACAAAGCTAAAAAGATGCACAATAAAATAGTCAACACATCAATAGCATTAGAAATGGTTCCTAAAATTCACAGAAAAAAAAAGGGTTTCCTCTTTTTTATTTACTCACTGTGTCGGTGACCAAAGAACTTGCAATCAAAGTACATAAGTTAATCAATACTGTATATTTATACAATGGTAAAAAATAAAATATTTATATAATAGTACTTTTTTTTTAAGGTTTACACCGTTACTATAAAGATATACTGTTTTCCACTCCATGACAACTAATGCAATAAAAACAGAAGCAAATCGAAGAAAGGACTCCAGAGAGTTTCCGACTTTGAAGGCTTATGGCTACCACCTTGTCCTAAAAGACCACAACCACTGCAGACAAAGAAACAGGCTTTGTTCTCTCCGCTTAGAGCGGGAAACAAGATCAAACACAGTCTGTGACGAAAAAGAAAAAAGAAACACGTCAAAAAGTCAATGCTCCTTCCCGACCAGGACAGTAGCTCAGCCTTCGCAGTGTTTCCTTGCCCACCAAGAGACAGAGAGAGGTCGATATGATAGAAGGGGAGACAGGGAGGGAGAGGCAGATAGATAGAAGGATGTCTATGTATGGGAAGGGTGAGGGAAGGAAGGATAGGGCAGAGGGAAAAAAGAAAACAGAGGTAGCTATGAGAGGAAAAAGAGGGAAGAAGGAGAAAAAGAAAGCGAGGGGTGAATTGGTTTCAAGTGAACTGAGGGAAAAGACCGGATGATTAAAGTGAGGTCCAATATGAAATTGATTTACAGCTTTTGTTTTGTTACAATATCAATATACATGTTGTTTCAAGTATCTCCTACAAATGTGGCATGTTGCCATGAATGCTGCTAACACCCAATGTCTGTCTGCCGGTGTGACGGTGCAGTGCCAAAATGGAATACGATGAAAACTGTAAAAAAAAAAAGAAAAAAAAAGGAAGGGACTAATCGAAGGTGGAGGAAGTGAGGGGGGGGGGGGGAGATAAGAGATAGAGATGAAAATCAAGGAGAGTCCAAAAGAGTCAGGACACCATGGAAAAATGAGATGAGAGCAGACTGGAATGGAGGAGGACACATGCAGCAAGGAAAGCGATGATGAAGAAAGGGTGATGAGAGTGGAAGGAGAGATATATGAGAACTTAAAAAAAAACTACACCAAGTGGTGTTATACAGCAGTTGTGCCAGTGGGGATTGAGTGAATATTCTTGTTTGATTTGTTGTGTTGAGAAGACTCCTTCTTGCTTCTTCATCTTCTTTTTCATCGTCTTCTTCTCTCCTAAGCCTGGGTTGCGTGGGGGAGATAAGTCGCTGCTTTTCAGTGTTGCAAAAAGGACTACGGGAGGTTTCAGCAGAATCTACAGGCCTGGTGGGGGGAGAAACAGGAGAAAAAAAGAGGATAGGAAGGGAATGTAGTGGGAAAGAAAGGAGAAAAAGATAGAAGATGTAAAGTTAAAGCCCGAACTGAACCAGATCAAATGCAATCAATTACACAGAAGAAATGATGGTGTTGCATCATTAAAGATTAAGGAAAGAACAGAGAAGTTATAGTTGTTCACTCTTAGTCCACCTTCAGGCAGGAGCAACTAACTAATTGGCTGTAATGTGAAAGTCCACCATAAAAGAGTGTCAGTGTGAACCTTCTTTAACATTCTGGACAGTTCAATCAATATGGCCGCAAAAGCAACTCTTTCCAGACTTAGAGCACAGAGAGGGGCACCAAGCCTTTGATTTATCATGCAATCAAGACACACTTTCTGGAGTGGCCACAGTGAAGATTAATTGGCTACTGATGCCTGCTTGCAGAATAGTTAAATATTGCTTTAGAATGACAGCTCTGAAGAAGAAAATATTAATGTGTGTTGAACAACATAGCCTGGACTTAACTGAGGGGATAATCTTTATGAGAACATATGAACTTCAGAGCATCAGAGAAAATCTCTGACTTTGGACGGATGTTGTGTTTGTTCTTGGATGATACAGAGATTTGAATGAGTGCAGGGTATGATTGCTGTTAATGTGACGGTTTGTCTCATCAGTCTGGTAGAATTGCTTAGAATGAGCTGGTTTGAAAATTTGAGACAACAAACACACCCGGTGACATAAATACACACAGCTGGCACACTCACACTCACACTCACACTCACACACACACACACACACACACACACACACACACACACACTCTGCGGTATGAAATGTAAGAGTTTATTGATTGCCTCTCTGCCAGCCATCTCCTCCGTGTCTGCTCCCTATTTCTGACATGTTTGGAGATGGCTGAGTATTCGACAGAAATCCTCCTCACTCCTGCTCGCCATTTAGTTCATTCTTGCCTCAATTTTTTCTTCCCCTGTCTCCTTTTTTTCAGTTTACTTATGTGTCTGGATTGGAAAAGGGTACTCTGGGCTTACAAAATGTCCTTAAACTGAAGTCTATCAAACCCAATTGAAAAATATTGAAATAGTTACATGGGTAGACCCACTTGGTTGCAAACTGCCCACTGTAGGTTCGTGAAAAGGTCACTTTGCCTTTACGAAATTCAAAATTGCACTGTGGGTGTGAGCACGTCACCACATTTACTACAGACTTGGCAGGTGCACTCTGAGGAGCAAGACGACTCTTCCAGCTCAGTCATACTGTTGAGGCTTCAAGCTCCTTTATTGAACCCCATTGTGAAGCTTACAATCACTGTGATGAAACATTCTATGCTTTCACCTTTTTTATTCCTTCCTTCAAACGGTGTGCTGTGTAGACTGCTGTGACACAGTAACAAAAACTGTACTGTTTAGTTTAGTTTAGTTTTTGCTAATGTTTTTCATGTGTTCAGTGTTGCAGATTTAGTAAAGGTTTAGACCATTTTTTGTGAACTCAAACTTAACCTGAATTGAAAGAGGTTGCACCTCAGGAACTCCTCCTTTTGGAACAAATGGTTTTTGACAAATATTTCCACATGGTAACTGCCAGGTGTAACTTTCAGGTACATAGCCTTCTTAATTATACAACAACATTAAAGTTAGCTTGCTAAGGATATATTTCGAGTATGGAGGAAAATATACTATAGGCAACGAAGCTCAAACAAAATGAAATTCAGTTCAAAAATGAAATTACAAAACCCTATGACTTATAACTTTACAGTGTAATAATCAACATTGGTTAGCTTAGAATATTAATCCTCTTTCATGCCAAAATCCATATATAGTAGTGGATCTGAAACACACATACTCTTTATATGTGGCAAAGTAACACCTACATATGCAAAATATTAGCAGCTAAGTTTAATATATTGTTTGAGCTGAAAGTTTTGGAAAGAATGAAACAGATTCTTATGCAGTGGTGAATTTCTGTTCAGGAAAACAGCAACAAAAAAAAAGTTGATCAGACGGTGCTGCTGATTCATACGTTAAAATAGTCTTACACATTGTCTGAGTATCTACCTGTGACTAATTTATAGTAATGTACTGATTCAAAACTTACTAGCTGTTAAGAAATTAAAGAGTGCTTTTCAATTAGAAAGGGATTAATGTATAGTAAAATTCAGAACAGTAAAATATTAATATATATTAAATATGTTTAATATAGAAATATTTACAAATCTATTAGATTTCACTGCTTTACTATGGCAATAAGAGCATCAATTGACTGTAACTGTGTGTAAGTGCACTTTAAATACAATTCTTTAGTACATCGATGTAGTGAATCAGGTGTTTCACCTTACTTAACAGGCTTACCTCCAAACCTTGCTTTTACTGCTAATCTAGCCAAAACCTGTGTGCAAAATGTGGTGTAAAACAACTAATTTGGAGGTGGCAATTTGTCATAGCCAGTGATTTCCGTCTATAGGGCTTTGCTATTGCATTATGCTTTCTGTTTCTGTTGTGAATGTGTGAGGAGGTTGCAGTGTCGCTCTTGTCACAGCTCTTAGGTGCTTTGTTTAATAAGTTGGCAGTCAGACAAATGCATTTGTTTCGACTGTTGACCTGCCAATATGTCTCTCTGTCTTTTTTCTGTCTGTATCCTCCTCTATCTTTGCCTCTCTTGTTCACCACGTCTCTCTTTCTATAGATGGGATTATGGAGGGACCCTAAAGGAGTGTGAACTGTAATTTTCTCAGATACTCTGAAATAAATTGGACAGTACACTTCAAAAAATGTTGAAGTGATTGAAATGTGCTTAAATGGGTGAATAACTAATAGGGTGGGGGGTGGGGCCGATTGATTATTCTTTACCCTCCATTGTTTTTCTTCCAGTGCCCCCCTTTCATTTCACCCAGGCCTAAGTGTAAGAAATAAAAGTCAAGAAACACTTGAAGGCACTTGAGACTCAGATATTGGTTTTTGCAAATCTAATGAGACTCCGGCAGCCCTATTTCACCTCACATGAAGAACTGGATATAAAAGAGGCAATTCTACCCCTCTGGCTAAAAAGTCAAAGCCCCGACATGAAAATACATTGCAGAATCAATTCACCTCAGCTCCCGTGCAGGCGCAGGCTATGAACTCATAGGTCAGGAACAGATGAAAGAGAGAATTAGGTAGGAATGAGAGGAAGCGAGAGAGAGAGAGAAATGAAGAGAATGTAATCACTATGTACCTGAGGATGGTTGGGTTATGAAAGATTCACTTTATGCTACAGCTTGTAGAATTTGCCACAATATCATGCTGTGCTCCTCCAGAGATTCACAGAGGGAAGTTTTTAATGATTCCTGCAACATTACACGTCTTCTTGATGTTCTTGATTTGTTGCTGTGGTTGTTTGAGTATTAAAAAAACTCTCAAACACGGATGCACACACATGTGAATGTGAGGTACGCGTGTGGCATTTATCACATTCAGCATAACGCCAGATAAAGGTCCCACATGTAAGGTATAAATGACCTAAAGACCCTGAATATATTAAAATATATATAAAGATTCTTCTCTGTCACTCTTTAGTTTCATCACTAGATTAAAGACAGCTACCTGCTCCAGAAAATGAACCTTTTTCCATCTCTCAACACCAGACAGAACAGAATACATTTAGACTCAAACCTATTTTGCAACATGTATAAAAATGACCTAATGAAGTATCACAGCGATTCACTGATGTTACCATCTCCACTTATCATAAGTGTCTCTGGGTAAAAACGTCGGCTTAATGCGTAAAATGTAAATTTGACAAGCTGCGGGAGGCGAAAAAGAATCAAATGAGACACTGGTGGGAAAAGTAACCGTTTTTCAGCCTTTCTAATTGCTGAGAGGAGAGCAGTGTGACAGTTGATTAGCTCAGGTATGTCATGGCTGCTCGGCAAAAACAGCGGCTCTGCAGCATGAAGAAGAAACATTTTGAAGGGAGACGGGGAATCTGTCAGGGTAACACTGACTTTAATAAAAAAAATGATAAGCCTTTACCAACTCAGAGCGTAATAATGAATCAGTTAACTTGATTTAAAAAAAAAAGAACGTGTAGGTGAAAAGGTGACTTGGAAACAGAAGTGATAATGTACGAGAATCTTAGGTGACAGTAAAGTTTTTGTTGTTATTTGTTTTTATTTAAATAATGTGGTTGTTAACTCACAAATAAATTCAAAAAAGTCTCTGGTGCAATCAGTAATTTGATTGCACGAATGCATAAATGTAGTTTACAAACACAATAGTCAGAATAAGCTGAGATTTCACTCGTGTCATTTTGTCACCATATTCTAATTCTGTTGCTTTTTGTGGCCTTTTATTCCATCTAAATCTGCTTGGACTGAAATCTTACTTTATCAATAATAACACTGAAATGAAATGAGCCAAACCAGAGGCTAAAGATGAGAGGAGTTGAACTGAACTTTTTAACAGGGAGCATGTGACATGTGGGGACCCAAACAGCACATCCATGAGTAATCCACTAAAACAAGGTAATGGGACACTTTACCAGGGCCATTAACAGGAGAATGTGAATGTTTCATCACCATAAGAATTGTTCATAGTTACACCTGTATTCAAAGAGTCCATATAAAAGCTGTGAGAAAGGTCAAATGCCACAGGGACCGTGTTTATACATAATATCTTTTTTCAGTATCTATGCAAAAATAAGATGCTTGGTGTTGTTATTCACATTGTGTCAGCTCTTCCTGTTGGCAACAAACAGATTATCATTTTTTTTTTTTTTTAGAGGTTAAAAAGTTCCTTTACTTACCCCTGTATAACTGTTGAAAAGATGTAAAAGCAAATGTACCAACAAATCATCTATTATACATGAGTGAGACATGAGTGCACTCTGGTGCAACAACTTTACATCCATTAACAATTCATGATGCTGTTAAGCATCACTTGCTAATGATCAGCACATATTTCATATATCTTCATAGCAAATGTGACAGCTTTTTGGGGTCTTAAACAGGTCAAATGTAGAGTTTACATATTAAGACAAGGTGATATATACTAGCACATTATATCCCTAAATAGTGACATTACTCAGGATTTACTGTTATTAGAAATGACTTGGTTGTAGACTTTTGTCTTAAGAAACGATAGACCCCTCTGAGTACCCTTCATACAGTATCTCAGCTCAAAGATCAAAACCCTTTCAAAGCCTGATCTTAAGTCAGAAGTAACCCAGTACACATGTCTCTGGCATGAGGTCTCTTCAAAGCAAAGTGTGAAAAAGCCATATTTTTACAAGAGTAAATAAGCCCCTAAACATCCTGTCTCTATAGCTGGGAGGGGATTAGTGCAGAGCTGGAAAAGAAAGAGGGAAAGTGGCTGTCAGAGCGAAACGAGGGATCAGAGAGGAGGAATAGTGTGGACTAAAACCCCGGGAGGAAGGAGGTAAATTAGTGGCATCTGGGCTGGGAGTTGTTTGTTGTGTTTAATGGTACATTCTTTGTTTTTACTCCGCCCTCTCACTCTCTCTCTTTTTACTCTGCTCTTTGAAAGACATTGTTACTCTTGCTGAAATTACAGAGAAACACAGAGGGAAGCAGTTTTTTCTGCAGTGCATTACAACTGCACACAAATCTGCAGCTGAAGCCTGTAATCCTGCATGGAAAAGATTTTAGCATACAGTTTGAGCTTGTAGACTTTCCTAAATTGAGCACATGCAGGGTGAATTGGTGCCGAGTAGGATGATGAAATTGGTGTATGTGTGTATGTGAAAGAAGAAGTGGAACTACGGGTATGAGCCTCAGCATCCAGCATCCCCAGAGATTTTCACTTTATCACCTTATTCCACATCCCTCAGGGTAAAAACATTTAAATCTCCAAAGTCCAACCATGTCTGTGCCACCTATGTGTGTAAACACACATTATTTACATACTGACCAACCTTGCCAACTTATTGCCTCACTTCGAGAACTTCATTCTGAGTATCAATGAGGCTGCTGGATTGAGCACATTAGTACACATGTGCACACATAGGGGGCAGTATGGTCATCTTTTTTGGTTTACCACCTGTGAGCTGTATTACCAGCTAAAGCAGAGCATTCCTGCTTTTAATTACTCCTAAAATTAGAAATCAGTCCTATGAGGAGCTGTCCTTTCTGTCTGCATCCGCAGCCTATGGGAGTATGTATTGACTGCACTTAGTTTGCCCAATTAGAAAGTCGAATCTCACGTGAACAATGGATGCTTTCCCTTGGACATTTAACACCCCTCATCTGAGTGTGTACGTGTGTGTGTGTTGGTCTTTATATATCTAGAAGCATTTCCCTCTACAGGACTGCAGGATAATACCATAATTGTTCCCTACTTTATTGTAATCTGTGAGTGTGTGAGTGTGTGTGTGTGCGTGTGTATGTGTGTGTAATGGGTGTGTGCGAGAGTCTATGGCACATTGATCACAAAAGAAAAGCTTACAATGGAGGGGAGTGAGAGTAGGCCCCTGCAAAGCTCTGGGATTTAGCTGCCAATCCAGTAACAGCAACAAAGGTCTTGTAAGCATTAGAAGACACAGTATATGTTGGCACTCTGCACACACAGGCGCTCGCTCCCCCTCCCTCTCTGTCCTGCAGGTTTACATACATTATTTAAGGGTCTGAAAAGCAACCCCAGAGGAGAGTGATATGGCTGAGAGCTTGGACAGAAAGCCAGTAGGGATGTGACTCTACTTTTGGCAGTGTTGTTAAGCTGAGCACTGCTAAAGGAGTAGGTGGGAAAAAAAAAGTGGAGAGGGGGGGTTTCAGGTACGGATGGAGAGGTGTGATCCAACTGGAAGCCTGTGACAGCACCACCATATTAACAAGCATGCCTCATAACTCACACATCATTTAAATTCTTTGGGCTTCTGGTAGATACCCAAAACAAGAGAAAATCTGTCAGTGGGAGAGAAATGATCTTTCCCTTCAAGAAATATCAACTTGTTTCATCAATTTTCTTGATTCAAGTGTCATTTTATGCAGACTCACAGTCTAATCTGCCTCTTTCTGTCTTGTTTGTGTTTGTTGGGAGTGTGCAAGTGTGAATCATTGTAGCCATTTCAAGGAAAATGTTATTTCTCATATGAAATATGGAACTGAGGTACTAGATAGAAGAAAGTGTTTTCTTTTCTTGATCATTGTCTTTGTTCTCTTGAGCCTCATGTAGAAACATATCAAAACACAAAAATACACACAAAGACCTGAGCACACACACATACACTCAAGCACATTCACAAAAACCACTACCTCCTGCAGAGACTGTGGCTTAGATGACCTTCTAAACAAAGGATGCCAGAAACAACTACATGTGGGTCCTGTGTTACATAACCAAACAGTTCAGAAGGGGAGAACAAATAAAAACACTCTGTCATATAAATTATGCTCATACCTTTATACTCGTAATTTGATTTGCAAGTGAATTTTAATATCTGAATGAATTTCACTAGCAATTTCTTGCTTTTTCCAAGTGGGGCATCTTTTTTCCACACAGAAATCACGTGATCAGCATGTTGTTTTGTTAAGGTCAAACCTTTTTTCACACCATTGTACCCCTTCACAGTGATTTTCTGTCTTTCTCTTTCTTTTGCTGCTTACTTGGCACCACATTCACGTGTGGTAGCTTTTCCATGCAGATTAGTGCTTCCTGCGTGCCACAGTTTGGTTCATTGACCCACAAAAGCTGTGTTCTAAGTAGCTTTTGCATTATAGTCCGATTTCAGTCTTCTTGGGCTCCTCTCAAACACAGTTAAAGACTTGGATGTAAACAGCACTTGTTGGAGCTTCAATTACGATGACAAATCTTTCCACTGATTGCTCTGCCTACATCTTTAACTGTTGTGAAAACTTGCAAAAAAGTCATAGAGAAGCATTTCGCACCACTGTGACAACCAGCAAACATGATCTGTAAAAATGTAATTAATATAAATGTGAAATATGTTGTAAAACATCAGAAAAAAAATAAAGTCAGTTGATTGGAGATGCAGATGTTAAAAAGGTGTAAATGATGTGTAGAAATGCATACTTCATCTTTACTCCTCAAAAAATGTAAGCAGTCTGTGGAAATATCCAGTCATGAAAAATTAACATAGCTAATGTTAGTTTGCTTACTTAATTTTCACCCACAGTATGTACAGGAGTACTTTAATATGCTTTCAGAGGTTAGAGGAGCTTTTGAAAGTGTGATATCAGTGTTTTTCTGGAGGCTTAGCAAGCACTTCATCATGTAACTGCTGTCATTTTTAATCTGTCATCATCACATCATCGTCAAGAGACAGGACGAGCTATGCTAGAGGTGCCTCCCTACCCACCCCTGAATATCCAACTCCTTCTGGACTAAAGGAATGTCGACCCTGTTGGAGGACAGGCACAGAAGCGAGAAGCAGGAGAAATTAAGAAAACTCTGCAGCCATACATAGGCCCGGTAGCACGATGGGCAAAGAGAGAGGCGAGAACAAAACAGAGGAGCTTAATCTCCACACCTTTATTCCCATCTCCTCTCCACATCCTTCCCCTCTGGCTCTATCCATTTTTCTTCCCCTCATCTCTCTCCTGCGGGGGTCAGAGTTCAGCCTGGAGATAAGGGAATTGAAACAGGATCCTCTCTTCCTCTGTGTCAGACTATCTGACTATACACTGCAGTGATCAGTCCCCTCTATCTGTCCCCCAGCACCGGTCTCTGTGATGAGCTCGAGCAGGAGTCATCTCTCTGGGCACATAGGTGCGTGTGTGTGCGTGTGTGTGTGGGTGTATAGGGATGTTCTTCACCTGAATTAGCAGAACCTGTGTAGCCCAGCTGTATCTGAGACTCCCAATAGAGACACAGATACACACTCACACACACACACACACCACCCTTGCTGCTCTCTCTCTCTGAATTCTCCAGCCTCCAGCTCCAGGGTGACAACACTTACTCTTCTGTCTTTTCTGACAAACATGCTTCAGTCCAACTGAAAGGACACATCCACGGGTCCAGGACCAGGCATCCCAAGAATCTGTCATCTTGAGCAGCTATTTGGTTAATGAATTCCACTGCCTGTCACTGCACTATTTACAGTGGAGTAATGAATGCTACTGTCGCTCAGAGTAAAAGGACATCTGCTGAGAAGACTCTCCTAATGTCATCTTGGCATGTCAGCCAATTATCATGCTTTCTACTTCAGACACTGCGGCTGCTACTATGGCAACCGTAGATAACAAAATAATTCAGAAAAAAGGAGGACCATGAAAAGCTAAGTGACTGTTCCAGCTGGGATATTCTCAGGGTCGCTGCCATGAAACTTTCCAAGAAGTGGCTGCTCGCCCGCCAACGCTGACACAGCATCGGCTCACGATTAGTCTGTTTTGCAGTGAAACCGCGACTAATGGTCTATCAACGCTAGAGCGCTTACGATGCTGCTTCGTATGCATTGTCAGTTTAATTTAATACTTTATGTCCTGTGAATCACAAGTTTTTTAACAGAAATAGCTGGTAACTAAGCGCTCTAACTGCCACATGAAAGGATGAGATGATTAGGACTTCAAGGCGAGGCTTCAAACAAGGGCTTCCCATACACAGGCCAGTCATCTGCCACGAATGAGCACTCGCAGAAAAGATATGCACCGACGCCCAGATTGATCTATACCCAGAGGATGATCGATGGGTCATGCTAGATGCTGTGATTCACCTACACTGAGAGAGAACCACAAGATGAGACGTACAGATTCTGCCTGTAAGCAAAGGATTATAGGGAGAGCGCCACTCGTTGCTAAAAAGAGAGAAAGCAAAAGAGGAGGGTGAAGGAAGGGGAAAAACAGTGGCAGAGAGGGCCGAGGGATAAGAAACAAGAAACAAAACATAATGTTCAAAGGGAGGGATCAATGGGACATGTTAGAGACGGAGGAAAAAAAGTTAAGATCAATAGACCATAACAAAGAAAAGAAAGAAAAGAGAGCTGGGAAGAGGGAATGAGACATTTTCTGACGATCTTTAGTTAAAACTTTCTAAGTCCAAAACAAACCAGCAGAGGAAACAAAAGTGATACAATTGTAACTGCGTCCTTTTTTGAAGCCTATAGTATTCTTTTTTTTCACCATCTCTATCAGTACATCTTTCTTTTCCATGCTCATTTGTAGTTGTCTTCTTCTTCTCTCTCGGCACTCTCACCATCCCTCCCGCTGTACTCTGCCTCCGGCATACAGCGAGCGTGACTACAAACTACAGAGTACCAGCCTAGACGGGAGGGCAGGATCTGGGGATTTTTTTTCTTCTCACCAAAGTAGCTGCTGGACGTTCTCCATTACATTTGTGTTGTAAATGGAAGAGAGTGAATTATACATGCTTAAATGAGATATTCAGAGTAGATTAAAGTTTGACTTCCTGGGGACTGCCTCAAGCATGTCGGCAAAAAAATTTAAAAATAAAAAAAAACATAAAATGGGTAACACGTACTTTTGTTAAATAAAAGCAGAATACATACCAGTTGCCTAATGCATGAATGCAAGAGATGCTAACAGTGAATCACAGGCACACACAGAAATACTGATGAACTGGAAGCAAGTTCATTAATCCAAGTTAAATTAAGGACACCAGCGAATAAAACATCACCTCACGTTCTCATAGTTTCTGTGTTTCCGTCTTGATGGTACTTACAGAGAAGGGCGAGCAGGAGTGTCGCGAGCAGCACGAGAAGGCTGATGCGGTGGGAGTGCGCAGAGCTGCAGTGCATCTTGTTCTTCTTACAGACGCACACCTGAACTTTGACCTCTGTGCTGTTGGACAGAGGGGGCACCCCTGAGTCAGTGATGAGCAAAGGGAGCTGGTAGTTGGCTTTCTTCAGACTGTGCAAAAGCGTGATTTGGGAGTGTGTGGCTGTGGGGGACACACAGAGGGAGAGGGAAGTTTTTTAATAAGTGGATGCAAGTATTGTCCCTCCATTCTGCATACACAGTTGCCCATTTTTGCAAAGCAGAACTAAATATGTGTATTAAAATGCAAAAAAAACTTATGCCTCAAGTAAGTGTTTGCCAGGCGGTTGCTGACAACTGAGGACACAGAAATTGGCACCATTTAAGCTGCGAGTTAAGTTATTACATTTTATTGCATCACACTTTAAAATTCCTTAAGAGACACATGGGAAAAATACTGGAGCCAGTTTACTTCATGCTGAAATGTTCAACAATATGAAAAGCTGCATATTTCACTGGTTTGCAATGGATATTACCTACAGCTAGGGTGATTTCAGTTTTGTATTTAATTAGAATAATTTACATTGCCAAACCCTCTGCTCAAGACAATGTCACAAGGCAACAGTAAACATTACAGAGAGCACAGAACAAAAATCACTCCCACCTCTTGTTCATTAGTGTACTTTTTTTTTTGCTTTCTTGCGAGTAAGTTGCAGAATAGTTTCTTTGAACCCTCACCAGTGTGTGATAAATCATCAAACAGATGACTGTTGGATCTCCCTCAGCGGGCACAATCTTAAATGAGTAGTTTATTTTAAACAAACATACACATGCCTTGATCTTGTAACTGTGTTCAACTGTTGAAGCAAATACTGAAGCAATATGCTGTTCCACCAGCCAGTGGATTTTTTTGAACGTCTGAAAATCTACTGGAGGAATAATGCCACTTAGATGGAGTTCAGCCGAGATGAGATATGATGGCTGAAAAAGGCAAAATCATTTGATTCCCATCATGGTTCTTCAGTCATTTATTCAGGTTTATCATATGAAGGAATATCTTTGAATTTTGAAAATGCCGCTTATTTGCTTTATGCGAGTTCAAAAGGATAGAAAGGATTTTCATATCTGTCCATTACATAAAAGCTGAAGTTAACAGCCTGTTAGCTTAGATTTGCAGAAGGCTTGTTTTTTTTTAATGTTATATCTTGTTTGCATAAAGATCCCTCCCCAGGAATTGATGAAACAACTATAAAATAACTTCAGCTCATCAAAATTAAACATTAGACTTTTCTTTTCTGTTAAACAAATGACAATAAAACCGAATTACATGTTTTTAAATGTACTTGTCTATGTTCACATATTAATTTGTGAGCAGCTGTATTAAAAAAAAAAGCACAATCTAAAGTTATTTTTTAGAGAGATGGACTGTCGAGGCATAAGCACAAGCTCCTCTGGTTACACACATCAAAACACACACACATGCACACAGAGCAGAGACGAGCGCAGTGCCAGTCCATTACACTGGTATCGGGCTCTTTCTCTGCCGGCCATATCTTTCTCCTCCAGCAGGGGTGATTGAGGAGTGTCTGTACCTCCCTCTCCTGCTGTCAGTCACAGCTAATACCTCTGGGCAGGTTTCAGCTCTGCTCTGTCACTCAAACACACACACAGACAACGCTGTCGGTCATACAATCCTGAATCAATGTCTTGGCTGTCTGCCTATCCACCCCCCCCTCCTCCTTTTCCCTCCTCTTTTCTCTTTCGTCCTTATCATGTGATCCATACTGGCACTCGCAATTAAGACTTCTCTGCTTTGTATTCAGCATGGACCCTGTTATGTGCCAAATTGCTTTGTAGTGTTTCTATGTCTCCTGTGTCTCCGTGCTCCATCTCTCCAGGTAGTGCAGTGCCCCCTCTGCAGTGGGGGGCTGAATGCAGCTGCTTCCACTCACTAATCAGGGCCTGGAGTTTAAAGACTGGAGGAGAGCTGCAGCCAGTGAGTGGGCCGTGTTTGAACATTGTACAGTGTAGTTCTTGTCAAGATAATGGTTGTAGGTTTTGATATAAGTTGTCTATTTTAACGTCTCCCTGCATACATTTCAGTTTCATTGCTTCTTTTTCTTCAGTTTCTTTTAAGTGTTACTCCTCCTCAGCCTCAGGAAGTAACAAACTCCCGTTAACACTGTGTAAAAGAATGTATTCATTTTACATTGTGCTCAGGTAAAAAAAAAAAAGAAGAAAAGAAACAAAAGAAAAAGAAAGAATTCAGACACACAGACAAACAAATCGTGTGGTGAAGTCTATTGAGGATATTGTTGGTGAAAACAAAAAGAGCATTTCAGCCACTTGTATCAAAGATTTATTGATCGCTGAAAGTCTTTGTTTTCTTTGAAACATTTCTCAATCATAAACTCCAACACTTTATCACGTTCAGTTCAGTTTAGGAGTACAGGAGTTAGGAGTACAAACCTCATTAAAAAATAAAAATACTCACAGTTGACCCTGGTGACCTTCCATGTTTTGTCTAAGCCGGGCTGCTTTCCCAGTTCTATCTTAAATGGTGCAGCGTTGGGTGAGAGGTCTTTGTCTCGGCCCCCAACTAACACATTCACTTCGTGGGTGTCTTCACACACTTGTGCTACTGATGGTACGACATAGGGGGCGTTGTCATTGTAGTCCTCCAAGTGGATGATCAGTGTGCCAGTTCCTGTGGCTGGTGGGCTGCCTGCAAACACACACAAAATACACACCCATTAGGATGAAGAAAAAACAATGGTGTTAATTGAATCACAGTGTGAAATTCAGTGCTGCACTTTAGGCCTGGATGCTCATCATTGTGTGGCAATGTGAACAGTAATGATCCGGGCAGATGTGAAAAGAGCAATAATGCAAGGTTGCTGCAGTAAAACATGGTGTACTCATGGTTATTCTGAAGTTAATTTTCCTTTAAATGTTTTTGATTCTGCAGCGTTACAAAGCTTTTATGCTGAAATCCGAAAGCAAAGCAAAACATGATGCCTTTTAAACACCAAAATGCCAATAAACATATTCATCCTGCTCTTTTTTTACACAGCTGACCCGATTCAACCCAAACAAAACAAAAGCGTGTGTCATTTTAACGACGAAGGAGCATGAATCACAGAGGCTCCTGTTCTGTAAAAGAGCACTCTGGCTTGGCAAAACGTTGCTTCTGTGTCGGTATGAGATTACACCTTATTGAAGGATGCTGGGTTAAAAAGCAGCATGTCTCTTCTCTATTACTGCTCTCTGTTTCACTGCGATTAGAGGTTATTAAAAAATCCAAACGGCATCCACAACAGCTCCGGAGGTCAGTCGGCAATTAACACCTAAAGACAAGATCTGTAATTGGAAAATGGGTCTCCTCTACCTCTTCAAGGTAAATATATATATATTTTTTTTTTCAGACAATTTAGGGCAGAGGGGAAAAAAACAAGTCAAGATATATGTGCAATAAATGTCAAGTGATGCTGGAGTGAAACTGGGTTTTTATGGTGCTGTTAAGCTGAACAGGCTGAGCAGAAAATGTTCCCTCATGAAATGCTGATTAGTTGATAGTTAAGTTTTTTGGACAAACACCCAAAAACAAATTAATGAGGCAAGATGTCAATGTTTTAATGTCAGAATTTGACACAGGACTTAGATGAGGTCCATCTTTTGCAGATTTCTTTCATTCTTTTCTTCATCTTCTATAAAACATTATTTCAATATGAACAAATGAAGCTTTGTGATTGATCATTGAATGTGTGCAGTTAACAGTGATAACGGCGGCAGATTTATCAATATAGTATTTTTCAGTGGGCCCTAGATTCACAAAATAGACAGAAGACTTGCTCATGGGTGGCCTTTGTTTTGCTAAAATAACAAGTTTTGCAAGAGATTTAATCAACTGTTGCTAGCTAACTAATCAAGCTAACTCCTCACTCTGGTTATAAACGTCGACTCTGGCTGCCTTGTGAAAAATAAGAATCTTGTGTACACCAAAAATAAACTTCTCATTTTTATATTGCAGATTTTTATCCACTCACATCCCCTTGAAAAGGAGAACCGTGCGTGTGGACCAAGCTGCTAAATCCCTCGGGTAGGGCAAAGAAGACAAGTATCCAGGGCCTTAATATTTATTATTGCATAAATGCATGAATGCACTGTATGTTAAGTGTAGTGGAAACCTTGAAGGCATGTGTAGGTGATGATTATCTGCAAAATGGCAGTAATCCAACTTAATGCACACCCATGCAGACATCTAACCATGCACAAATACACACAAGGACAGCCACTCTCCTTCCCTGCATTCCCACCATTCAACTTGCACTCGGCCAATTACAAAGCTAAAAAATAAAGAACAAAAGCAGTAGTGAAGCAGTAAATACATTTGCTTTCATCAGATTTTTTAACTCCCACAGAAAAAAAAACCACTATTTGGGTGAAACAACACAAGATTTTCAGCACGAAAAGACACAAGAGAAGTAAATGGTGAATGACAGCGGCACACTGTCTTAGATTTACCTGTAACTGAAACATTTTCTGCTTCACAGCAGTCTTCAAAGAAATCTGCTGAGGGTTTACCAAATATTCATCACGATCTGTTTGTTTCCTGAGCTCTAGACTTCAGTTTCATTCTCAGCTGTAAAGCCTGTAAAGCCATTGAGTTTATGAAAGATCGGAAGAAATCAAATGTACAAGTCTGGCATTTCAAATGCGTCATAAGCCTGAAATGACTGTTTCTTCTGCTCTCACTGTCCTTCTCTTTATGCAGTCGAGGAATGAAACAAAACTGTAAACAGCCTTTATATATAGTAGATAAGTCAGGCTCTGACAATATCAGCAGCAGATCAAGGGCAGAGAGGAATTAGCCCAGCTAAAGTAGTGGCTCCTCAGTGAGACCTTAGGTAATCTATTATTACTAGAGAGGTGAGACCAAGAGAGGGAGGACGGAGCCTGAATCCTCCGTCAGCAAAAAGATGCAGATTTCAACCCATTTGTAGTGGGAGAGGCCGTCTCTGTGCTTGGCTAGCTTTAAATGAAGCTGTTTGTCTTCCTAAGTGAATACTTCCCACACCTATTCACTCCATTTCTCTGCTCTTCTCTTGCTCCTCCTTATCTCCGTTGCATCATGCCTGTGTCATCAGCCTGCCTCAACATCAATGGAGCTTGTCTGCTGGCCTCTGCTTCACACCTCTTTGTCACAAAATTTCTGATTACACACCCTGCAAGGTCTTAAAGGAGACAGGCAATTTATGCATCTTTGCCGCTACAACGTGTCCACCCATCTCTGCATGTTAGACACGAAACGGAACATAAAAAGGGAGGGTGGCAACATTTAAGAAAGAAGAGACAAGAGGAGATTTGCTGTGATGCCAAAGGAAAATGATTATTTTCAGGGTGATGAAACCTCTAAGTGTAAACGAAGCGTCCTCTCATTGTCTTGTTGGAGGTGTGGAAAATGTAGTCATCGCTACATCAGGCTCTCCAACTGCTCTGGCTGGCAAAGGAGTGTTGCTGTCTAATTAAAGGAGGGTTTGATCTTGATGCACGTTTTCCAAAAATAATATCAGTCCAAAATTCTGGGCCTGCAAAGAAAACATGGCACAGATTGGTCAAGAGGAAGTGTCTCTCTAATCCTACAGTGTGTCTTCATTAGGGAACGTGAATGTCTGCATAAAAATTCATGGCAATCCATAAAATGGTAGTAGAGGTAGCGACAGATTGTCACAGTCACTCCTTGCTCGTTTAGTATCCACCTCACTGCATACATTGAAAAAGTTAATGCCAACGTGCCTGCAAGTAAATAAGGGTTGTGAAATGTAAAATAATCCATCGCCTTCAAGGCACTGACATTTTGTATCTTGCTTTCAAGTCAAAATAACATAAATAAAGATGACAGTCTCTTTCCTTGTTTAACTTTGCACAAATCCTTTTTGTCACAGACTGCTCACGACTATCTAGGGTTTAATTAGGTTCAGGGATAAATTTAGAGAGCTTTTAAACATGCATAAGCTAACAAAATTCTTTATTCAAGTAAAGAAGTGATTTTTCATAAACGCGATGATGAATGATGTATTACTTCCACTGAAAAATTGAACAATCTACAGCTCAAAATAGCTCAACCTGAGGGAGGACTGTTTCTGATAAAGTATTGTCAAAACAGGAATTGGCTAATTAAGAGTGAAATTAGTGAGATTTAATTGTCTTCATAAAAGTTTCTCTTTAATGTGAAAAGAAGCTAAACTCTATGAGCTGTGCAACACTCAGTCACAACAAACTATACAAAAGCATCATATAGGGCCATCACACCCTTTGTCGCATGGCAGTCAGTTAAAGATGATGGAAAAAAAAACAGTTAAAAAAAGAAAAGTCTTTTAAACCCTGTTGGAAATGTTTGTGCTGCTTCTACAATATTTCAAAAGACTCTCCTCTGCCCTCCAGCTACAAGTAAAATTTAATTGAAGTTTTCTCAGTTCTGATATTAAATTGTTGTGTACCTGCAAGTCAGGGTCAAGGATGAGCCACCAAACACAAACTCTGTACATACAGTTTTGTGTTAAATAAGTGACAAATAGTTTGCTGGATGAATTATGCTTCAGTAGAGAAGCAAAATGTAAGTTCTGTGATAAACACTCCTTTTGGTTGTTTGGTGGAAAAGGCTGTGAACACAATGTAGACACATCCTGTAAAATTAGACTAATTTAGAGTAAAATGCCTATTAAGGGATATCCAAGGAAAATTGAAAATAGCAAATAAAGTAATTATCACTTGCAAAAGAATTGCTGAAACACAAAATTATTATAAATATATATCATATATACATATTTAAATTATGTATGTGAAATATATTACTCTTAAACTTCACACAGATTCATACTTTTATTAATAGTGTCATAGTAAGTCTGATACTACAAGATTTTTAGTTTGCAGCTTCCAAGTGCAGCAGAACACAATGCTTGCAGCAAAGATATAAGCCCAAGAAATTTGGCAAATGCTAACTTGATCACCTCCAACCTCTTCCTTCAGGCATTGCCCTCCTGCTCCATCTCCATCGTCCAGGGCTACTCCCGACACCTCCACCTGCCCCTGGCTTGCAGTTAGACAGCCCTGTTATTCTTCTGTCTGCCCAGAGATGAGAGGAGCAAGCTGACTGATTGACTCCTGGGGCCGTCAGGTCTAATCCACAGCTACAGGCAAAAAAAAACTCTGCCTCTCTTTCCCCTGCTTTGTCTTAACATCTCTATATCCTGACCCCCCCAAACACTCTTTTGCTTCCAACACCTTGGCTTTAGGCTAATGGTCTCCTCCTGTCTGTCACTTTTCTGTTGTTATTGCTTTATTTTGGCTGACTGTTTCTCCCAAATTTTGCTATGGAGAGGACTGAAAGACAGGATTGTGACCAGCAGCGGTTTGAAATGTATCAATTTTTGCCACTGCATGGTATAGTGAAAATAAAATCCCCAATCTGTTCAGTTTTGGTTTTTTCCTCTTGAGGGGAAATGTGTTTTTGCACTAAGTTTCATGAATTGAGGTGAAGGAGGGAGCACAACAAATTTGTTGGAAGGAAAAGTACAGCAAGTTCCATTTTCAATTTTGACAAATGGTCAGTTTTTTTTTTCTTTTTAAAAACTGTGAAATAAGTCTGAAAAGTGCTCTGGCCACCGGTAAATGATTAAGAAAAGGGTCCACTTGCAGAGTTTTTCACCAAGGCCAAAGCTGTAACAAGACCACCCTCATATGGCTACATTTCTTCTTCTCATTAGAATAACCATGAAATACCAGGACAGCTTTGGTATTCGGTACAAACAACCAGTGGAGGATGTCCTTGGCTACAAATATTCAGCATTGTTATTGCTCTGATTATTTTCCTCAGTCACATAAAAGTAGTTGCTGAAGGAAATGAGGGGACCAGGAGCGGGGCTCGTTCATGAGGAATGGCTCATTGGAAAATGTCACAATACATCATGCTGCAGCAAAACAGTCAGGAAGACTAATTCACAGGTGGACTACAGCAAGGTAATAGAGGAGAATGAGAAAAGATTAATGAAAGGAAAATCTAAACTGAGAAAGGAGGAGATTAAAGCAGGACTAAAGGAGCTTTGAAGGGGAGTGTGTTTTGCAAACTATATGAACATATGAAGTTTGTGCAATGCCAATTTTTACTAAAATCTAGTTAAATCTCTTTCCAATCACTCTCCAGAGTCTTTCAGCTAAATAGAGCAAAGATATTCTCTTTATTACCACCTACACATAGAGGAACAGCACAATTCTGACTCATAATGTACAAGGTCAGGACTGGAATGAAATCATTTTAGGGCAAGGCCATTTTAGCCTTTGATAAACACAGATTTGTTGGTGCATCACGGCCAACATGTTTGGAAGCTCGGCCAAAACCAAGAGTGCAATAACGACAACTGATAATTAGCCTTCATCATATGAGGGCAAACAGAACAGACAGCAATTTGGAGTCAGTGAACTAAAAAACAGGATTTTTTTCCCCCCTGAATGTTCAGTTTTCCACAAAATTAGGTCAGATTCATTTTTTTAAGTGAGTAATTAATTTTTTTAAATTATTATTACATTTTTGTGATAAAAAAAAACTTTCTAAATGGGTAAATGTAAATGTAAATGGCCACACTCCTGAGCATCCTGGTAACTGGCTTCTTGATATTGGTTTAATTCCTAACATGTAAGCTAGCACGACTATTGAATTTCATATAAATTTTATATGTTTTTTATATATATGCTGCTACACAACTTGATTAAAACACATCTAACAGGGGCCAGAAATTTCATCTCATGCAAGTAAATTAACTTGGTAATCCTAATTATCAATTTTGCTCAGATATCAAATAATAAACCCCATATTTCAGATTACTCGATTTTCTTATGCTACTGCAAACCATTCTTTGCACTAACTGTCATGCAGAAAGATTCTGTATTCAATCCCGTTTTGTGTTTTCAGGTTCCTCCTTCTGCGTCTTGCCCCTGTAGAAGTCCCAGACCTTGTTACAACTCCCTTTAGAGAACCCACTTCATTCTGTCCCATCACTCATCGGTCTCCTTAGGGCTTCTGCAAACACTATCACATGACATACTACTAATCTGATTGGCTGATCAGAACTGTAAATGAAACCAGCCAGCACCAATTACAATAGGCACAAGTCATTAAGAGAGATGACTTGAGGGAGAGAAGCAGTGCTGGGGACAGGTGCATCGCTGCTAGTCTGGCAAATTACTTTCAGAATAGAGTTTGGGTTATCAGTTGCTGGCTATTATAAAGGGTGATGGAAGAAGGAAGGTATTGATATGGCTTAAAGCGCTTACACTGCAAGCTCTTTTTGAACTAATTAAACACCAGAACTGCCTTTCTTGAGACATTTCTTGTTGTGGTCTGCTCCCAAAGCCATCTGCAGGATTTTGACTGTGATAAAGTGTCATATCAAAATGAAAACAACAAGTGAAGCAACTTGGATTAGTAAGTTTGTTGGATTCACACTATTCACAGCACTTAAGAAAGACTGAATGATATATTGGGCTAAAAAGGAAACTATAAAAGGCTATAACATGTGCTTATATTTCATCGTACTTTCTACCCATCGTACAAAACAATACACCAACATTCAATCACAAACAAAGATCCTATTAAGACACCTGTTCTCCTTCTGCCCACACACCTGCTCCTGCATCCTTGGATTGTCTGAGGGCCTTTTCTACAGAGGATATTTTGACATGTCACAGAAAAAGCACAGGTGTAAAAAAGTTAAAATGCTGCATTCCATTTAACTTTATTGGTTACAGGGTCTGGCGGTGTGCATGCAGTGCTTTGCCACTTTTGCAATGCTGTGGTTGACTGGGACATTTGAATTAAAAAGAATTGCAGTTGATATGTGTGTGTTTGTGTTATCATCTTGGCTCTTGTTAGTGACACTGGGCATATCCCAGTTCTCTTGCATCCATGTTTACCTTACTTTTCCATCAATTCGCATCTTAGGCTCTATCACTGAAGATGCAGGGAGAGATGCAAAGAAAAGATACAAGTAGATACAAATCACAGAGACACAATTTTAAAGAAATGAGATGTCCTTTTCCCTGAGCCGTCATCTCAAGTGACGCCCATTTCTGATAACCACAGACCAGCTGGACCAGCTGTCAGATGGCTCTAACAGCTCTGTGACGACCTTTGCCGGTTTGGAGGTTGTTTGTACATACTGTACTGTTTACACAGAGAGAAAATTTGCATATTTAGATTGATCACAACCCAGGCATAATAACACTCACAAGAAGTTTTTTTTTTAAAATTTTGGTGAGAATGCAAAGGCCTGTGTATCCAGGTACAGACGACATGTTACTACCTGGATTTGATTGGACCTTTGCATATTGTTACCTGCCTGCTTCCTGGAAAAAAACCCAAAATCAAGTTACTGTTACACACATATTCTGTTGAGTTCTGTGCTGATTCTAGCAAAAAAAAAAAAAGATGCTGATTGAAGTCTTTAAAATAGTGGCGTGCAGCAACTTTTACAAATAGGCAAGCAGAGCCAACTCAATGTGCAATTCAGCTGTTTATTACATCAACAACAGAGAAAAAAAACAAACCACTTCATGACTTTTTGCTGCCTATCTTTCCTGTGTTAAAAGTCCCTCTATTGTTAGACAGCCTCAGCTTTCACTGACATTATTTTCTTTGATCTGACAGTAAATATATCAAATGTGAAGAGGACATAAATTATGTGAAGAGGACATAAATTGGACATAAATCATAAATCATGGACATAAATTAAAATAAATCACCTCTAAACATTACTACAGCAGTTATACAGAGAACCCTACACCCTATTTGTCAGGGGTAAAATATATTAGTATGATGCCTACAGAGCAAGAACAGATTTAGAGGGCATGGGTATTATGTTTAATGGTTAAGTGTAAGTAAATTGAATAAATCTGAGCTTGTTCAATTAAGCACACCCTGTTAACCAGGCTAATTTCTAATGCTAACACTAATTTAAAAATAACTGTTGTAGTCTGTCAATGTTGAACTTGCATTAGCTATTTTGTTTAGGCCGTCTTGTTGATCTTCTATTGTTATTAAAATCTGCTTAAACCTATCCTTGTTGTCACGCATGTTGACCAAGATGATTAGGAAACAACTTATTCAAATTAAGTTGATATTTCACAGTGTAATTTGCTTGTTTACTTGCTACTGCTACTACTATTAATGCTTGAAAAGAAAATATCATAATGACAGATAGTTAATGCTGAAGCACAGTTTCAACATGTGTGTAATAATAATGTGTACAATATCATAAGTGATCTTAGACTGCTGTTCTCAGCTCTGCTTGACTAACCCTAATCATCGTCAATGGTAAATGTTCACACCCACAAAAAGGACAGAAATGGTGAGAAGCATTGACTGGTAGTCAACCTAGCTTCCAGAGACAATAGCCTACTTACACCAAAAGAGTGTAGCAAACTACAAGAAATATGCAAACAATCAGTATCTGAGCCTTTATGGGACGGAACACTGTTCTGTAAGGAGAGACATCGCTTTCTCCTCAACAGAGTAATTTCTGTTTATTAACTTTAACTGTTTTAGCACTGCTTGCTGCGCTTGTCCTGACAGCATGCTTCTGCTTTCAAAGCAACTTAGAAACTGTGAGGCTGTGTAATTAAATCACCTTCCAAACCCTGCACACCAGACCTCTGCTGCTGCTGCCATACGGCCCACATAGATAAACACACAAACTGACATACACAGATGGTGCCTTCAACGCGGGTACTAAGCCTCTGACAGATTTCTTATGTTGGTCTAATGACATACTTTCTAGATAAACTGAAAGAAATCGTCCATCATGTTTGCCTGATTCCATCATCTGACTTCATTTTTCATTATCTCCCGCTCTCCATCTTCACTACCCACTCATCTCATTTCATTTGGTTCCTGTCATTACACTACACCCAAAGCTTTTCCTATCTACACAGACGAAGAGCTCGTGGAAAATCCTGATAGTGAATTGCCTTGGAAGAAGGTGGGGGGCGCAAATTTTAATCATACTGAATAAACCGACTTTCCAAATAAGCTGTAGTTTCAGTATTTTACAAAATAAGTACCCTGGTATTGCTGCACTCACACAGAGGGTCTCTTGCTAAGTGGGCAGAGGCGTTTGTTTTAGTGTGCCAGACGCAGCGAATAACTTCTGATCTGTGGATGAATCAGTATTCCAAGGACACAAGAGAGACGGGGCATGATAACAGCCAACAACAGAGGCAGACATTTCTTCTCTGGCCAAGCTGAACAAAGGTTTTCTTTAATCACAGACGTAACCTGACGTGCCTGTTTACAAGGTGGCGTCTTCCCCAAGGGTTTTTGCTATGAGTGGAGAAATGAAAGACAGAAGATGTCAGAAAGGGACAGGAGGAGAAAGGCAGAGGTTGAGGATGTGGTACTAAAGCGCTAAAATGAGAAAGACACAGTGTGATAATGAGGCCGAGCGGCAAGACGGGAGAGGCAACAGAAGGCAAGACAGCAGTGAGCTGTTATCTTCTACGCTTTCCAGAGCATATCCCATTACACTGCCATTACCCTGGGTCAAGGTGCCTTGATTCCCTACCTTGCAGCCTTCCCTCACGCTGGTGTCACCCCAGCCTACTTCTACACAGGGTCACAATTGATTGGCTGGGCAAGAACACTTTTCATCACGGTTGTTAACCTGCTTGCCTCCATGTCTCCAGAAAGGGATTGACAAGAGAGAGACGGAGGGAAAGCAACCTTAAGACAAGAAAGGGGGCAAGTAAACACTTCCTGGATTCCTAGAACCCTGTTTTGGTGAATGCTGTCTCACAAAGTCTCTGATCTTTTTACTCAAACCACACTTTACTTCATTTCTTCGTCCTATCATATTTTTAATTTTCACCTTTCACTTCCCTCCTAAACTCATCATCACCTTGTTGTTTCTTTTTTTTAACGTCTATCTGTTACAATCTGTTTTTAGCTCCTATTTTCTTGGCTCTGGTAAAATAGATGCTTTGGGAAGTTAATAGGGCAGTCACAACTGATTTTTCTCGCATTTGCTATGCCTCTCTCCGCAACAGCTCAGTCTCAAACCCCCTATAAATTAAACATTGATTCATCAATAACTAAATTAGGGTTTAGCAGAGTTTCATTATACATTTAAAAGCTGAAGCCGGAGAACAAAAGACTGAGCTCTCCGTAAACACTGTCATTCATCTTCAAATATAGAAGACTACTGTTCTTTTCTCATCTGTTCTCATCTCTTCCATTCTGGCCTGAGGTTTTCAGCGCACTGGGGCCGACACAGCCGCTCATCATGCATTATTATTTCACTGCTGTTGTTTGAGGCAGCCTGATCACAGCTTGCTAAAGACACAACATGAGTCTATCTATCTGCGTTTGCCCTGCCAGGCTGGCTCACTGTGCACTGGTGACATGACAGACACTTAGCAGTGAAACCATTGTATCTGGTCTGACCTGAAACAGGGATATTACTCAGCCCATTACTGTAATGAGCGACACACTGCTTCCAAGCACTCTGTATGGCAATGAGGCAGCACAGGGGCAGCCGAGCACACAGCACGGACACTTTTTTTTTATTTGTAATCTCATTGTGTTTAGAAGAGGTGCAATGTTGCATGTTGACATTACGTTTCTGTTCATAAATGTGCATAATATAATGACTAGGGGCAATTCTCTCATTGTTGCATTAATATGCACTGTCGGAAATTACCACTTGGGGCCAAATAAATGTCACTTGCTGCCTAATACTCTATTCATTGATTATTAAGTAGTAATTATGGAGTTTGGTTGCAATTTTATAACATTAAAGAAATACAATCTGAAACATCTACTGGAGAACTAACCACAGCAAACAGAGACAGATGCAGATATGTAGGATGGGGGATATGATAACTCAACTCGATCATTTTGTAAAGCAGGAAGACTTGTTGCAAAGAAAAACTGAAGAATCTGAAAGGTCCAGAAAGCTCCAGACAGACCAAACAGATTGCGTGTGACAAACTCTCAGGCTTAAAGAAAAAGCAGACTATTCATCTGAGGGAAGAGCAAATTGTCAAGGATGCAGTTAAGAGGGAGACTGAATGGGCAAAGCAGTAGAAGGAGAAGGGAGCTGCAATGCTTCAGTCTCCTTCTGCCTATAATCAGACCATAATGCGGCAGGAAAAGCACAGGGAAAAAGACAGAGCGCCAGAAGACAGTGGACACACTTCAGGCTGAGAAAGATTTGTTGGGTCTAGAAAAACGAAAAGTGAATACTCAGGAGACCAAGGAAGCCAGAATCAGAATAAATGAGTTCAATGCCTCCCAGGCAGCTGAAAAGAAAGTCTGCCTTGAGCAGAAGAAACTGTAATAAGACAACGAACATGCTGCTCATTGGGAGAAACAACTTCAGCAGTACATCCAGCATGGACTCCACAACACTTCAGAAATAGCCAGAGATAGGAGCTCACAGTTTCAGGAACCAAGGAAAGTGAAGAAACTGAAGCTCAGAAATAAAGATTGTTTGGGCATTTCTGGGGCCTATGCCCCCCCCCTCCCCACCTCAACTCCATTCCCAATGCAGCTGAAGGATCCCTAACTGCAAAGAATGAAAAACAGGGATTCGGAAAATAGCTTTCAGGTGCATTCATGACACCTTCTGAGGTGGAGTGTGGATAGGAGTCGACAACGCAATATTGTGTTCCTCTATTAAGTCTGATCTTTTGTTAAAAAATGCAGGTACAGCCCCATCCATCACATGCCCTGAGCTCACTGCAGTAATTTTCTCAGTTTAAGTTTAATGTGGTAATTTTCAAGTCTGTTCTTGAGGATCTCGTCCGTGCTCTTACTTGGAACAAAAACAACATGTTCTTCTGTTTCCTGAATATTGCAATACTCACACACCATTTGCACGTTTTTCAATTGTCTTAGGTGTCCTATTGTGCTCACATCTCATGTGCAAAATGATGCCTTCTCTCATTTCTTATATGTTCTTTTGAATTTGGCAGTAACATCTGTTTCAGTTTCCCTGTCCCATTCCTCCTGATTTGATTATTCTTTTAACTTCAGACTTACTGTAATTAATTTTCATATTTATTTTTCATTTTTTAGTTGCAGCTGGCAGGAGCATATTTGTCTGCCAGGTCATATCCCTTCACAAATGAATTTCATTCCTACCTTGTTAATTCTGAAGATTGCCTGAGATATTTCTGTCACAAGTTCCTGCCTTGCCTCTGATTGCTTATTTTTGACACTGACTAATGTGCCATGAATCTAAACCCAAATCTTTGCTTGTTTTGTCAGGGGCGTGACTCCACAAGTATTTTGATGCTCTAAATTTAATCACTCGGTTATGAATGCTGTTTTGAAAGAGACTCTTGCTCTTAGTGTTTTGTGTGGCCGGAACCCACAGTAACCACAGTGTTCTGTTTTAAGTAAATGTTTGTTCAAAAACCTGTACTTTGTCTCAGTTTAGGCTGAAAACACTAAGTAATAGAGGGAATGCTAGATACTGAGTTTCATGTTGCCTCATGTTGCATTTTAAGAGTGAAAGAACTGAAGGAAAAATTATGTGTTTCTTTTTTCTTTCTTGCTCTGCCTCAACATTGATTAAAATCTCCTGAGATGCAGTGGAAGACAGTTATAATGATAGAGTTTAAATGAGCAAATGAACTTCTATAAAAGGATTTTCAGCATATTTTTTGTGGTAATTTCCTCTTGACCAGGCTTTATGGATAAGCTGGTGTTGTGAAATATCTATATGATAATTTATTTAACCTGCTGATACAATATGTGTGAACTCTTAATTCACATTTAGACAGTTCCTTCAATTTCCTCTCCTGAGAAGGCCAGATTAATGCATTTAATAGCTAAAAAGTGACAAAATGCTCTTCCTCCTGCCTCTTCAATGCCATGCAATGTTCCTCCTCTTTTGCAATCCCTCAGCGTTTTTATGTTGATCTTCATTTTTAATCGGCAAAGTGACCCAAGCCTCTAAAGCAGCCTTGTATAAAATCAAAATTGTATAAGAAATTTTATTGCCATTGTAGTTTCCACAATGAAATTCAGTTTGGGACTCTCATAAAAACAGCAAGGCACAAGATTAAGAATACAAACATCAAAACTGCATCACAGTTGGAATATTGTAGGATAACTTTATTTTTAAATAATTTTGTCATAGCTAAATTGTTGTGCTAACATGCACACACTTACACACTCACTCACACACACACACACACACACACACACAGGATATCTCTGCTACTGACAGCTGGCTACCACTGTCAGTCTTTTTCCCTCTTTTGAGAGAGGAGATGATGAACCTATTATGCGGACCTGTCACTGAAAGATGGATAGATACACACATACTGCACACACACTCACAAAACATACACATACACACACACACACGCACACACACACACACACACACACACTCACACACACACTAATTTTACATCCATCTGAGCACCAAAGACTTTTGTTCTGTGACCCATTAGAATTCAGCTTCCTCTCTCTCCTTTTGCCTCCTGCTTTTGATTTAAACCAGAGGGGATGTGATCTGACTGTGATGAATGCTGAGACTTATCACACTGCTCAGTCTGAGTGCGCGTATGTGTATGTAATACTTAAAATTCCTGTAATTAACAAAGCTCTCTTTGACTGTGAAGAAGGTTGTCAGATAGGCACACAGACACACAGACACACAGACTCACAGACACACACACACTTTCTCTCTCTCAGTTCTGAGTCTAAATGGAGCTCTCTTCTCTGTACGTCCACGTGTTCAAAGCAAACACTGCTTGGCTCTTTCATGCATAACTTCAGAGTTTTTAATAGGAGGTTCAGTGACAGCAGACACTGAAGATTGCATGTGTGCGTGTATGCGTGTGTGTGTGTGCCGCCTTGCTTCAGACGACCAGGGCTTTGATAATGTATTCATGCCTTCCAATGACAAATGGCTCCCACCAGGAGCTGGTTTAACATTTAAATGAGGAACAGGAGAAAACATTGAACCACAACACACAGCGGTGAGTGGATACACAGGGGCAGGCTAGAGAGGCACTGCATGTACCAAGACAAAGACATTCAAAAGCAGGAAGAACACGCAACTTCAATCCTGCCACACACAACCACAAAGATCTGCCAACACTGAATACAAAAACTATTGTGAAGGAAGGAGAAGAGGGTAAGATGCAGGAACAGCTGGCGTCCTGGCAGGGAATCAGAGAGCAGCAGAGAATTTGTTGGCGTGCAAAACCAGCAGCTACCGCTGAGAGTTTATTTAAACAGCCCATCAAGCCCCAAGCTCAGGTTGGAACAGTATCTCCACAAACAATATCGCTAACCTGTCAGGTATGGCTGCCCAGGCAAAACTGGGCTGTGGCTTTTCAGTCACTGATCTGAAACAGAAACACATGAGGAGGACGGAGACAATATACAGAAATACAGACGCAGGGATGAATGTGAGCACCAATGCATGCAAATGAACAGATTCACCATGCACACGCAGTGATAATCATCCATTCATCAAGTCTACAACTTCACACATCATGGAGTGACAAATGACCCATGTCTCCTGCAATTGCAACTGATTTCTATGGCAATGTTGTGTAACCTCCAAACTACAGACTTACTGCAGCAAATTCTCCGGCTCATATCACCCCCGACCCTGACATCATCGTTGACATTTCCTCTATAACTTGTTAAACCCCAGATCCCATGTTCTTCTTCTCTTTTCCCCTTTCTCCACTCCTTTCTCCCTTTTGTTTGTCCTATTTCTGTCTACTGTCTTAGCTTCTCCTACTTGATCCCGAATTCCTTCCTTCCCTGTTGTATGTTTTGCTGCATCGTTCACCATCTGTTGCTGCCTGGAGGGCTGCTCCAGCTGACCTGCCCACATGCTGTTAACCAGGAGCTGCAGTCAATCTGTTGCTAACCATGCAAAGCATTCACCAAGAGTATACTTCTCATTTCAAGCTAGCAACAAGGTCAAATCGGCTTAAACTGGCCATGGAATGGCCCATGACAATAGAGAAAATCCTTTTTTTAAGAAACACTCTCAAGAGTTAGGATTAGTGGCAGCACAATTTCTTTTTCAGATATATTCAGTGGGCACAAAATGTAACTGCATGGTGAATGGTAGAATTTTGCATCATGTATGTTGGAATCGTCATGGAAAAACTTCAGATAAAAATATAATGTAATGCTGGGGAAGACCTGTCTCTAACCTCTAGCACAGATATTTCTTTCAACGAATTTAACATTTCTGAATATGTTTTCCCAATAATCTTCTGTATACAGCTACCTCTCATAAATGCCTTTCCTCTAACCTCCTATCTTTCTGTTGTCACAAGTCTGTTTCTCCTCTTACCCTTCTGCTCTCTGGAACAGAGTAAATACGTGTTCATCTAAAGTCTTCACGTAAGGATAAAGATAAAGATGTTAAGGGTCAATCAATACCCCGTTGGTAGTCTACATAGGTGGGTTGTCATACAATCATTGCACAGATCGCTGTAGGGAAGGAGCAAATTTGCCCGGTCAATGAGAGAGTGTGCAGTGAAGGAGGCCAGACAGGGGTCAAGTCGGCATCAGTATTCTCCTCACATATCAACTATGTGCACACAAACCAAAACCTAGCAAGCAATGATACAAGTAGGTTGTTAAAGTTCTGAGTGCAGGAAGTTCAATGGTTCTCCCTTATATAAATCTTTTTGGAGGAGAAAAGAGAGCTAAAGGCAATGTGGACATAAGTTTCATCTATTTCACATGTTACATCTTGGTTGTAAATAGACAAAGTGTAGTTTGAATTTAATGGTTTAGCTCAAAGGATGCAATGTCAGTTGGTAGGTCTGCCTTTTCGGTCCAGTTTTAAATATCTTGATTCTTTCCCCCTACAGTTTAAAATCAAGTTTTTAACCTTGGTAATGTTTACATATAGTATTTAACTTTAACTTTAACTTACCACGAAGAAAGGAAGTAGTGGGTAACAGCTAACCTGTCCTGAGATCACAAAACCTCTAAAGCCCTCCAATTAGCATGCTATATTTCGATATTAATATATGCAACGAGACATATCATGGCTGAATCATCATGCCAGGCCAGGGCATATCAACTTTGGGGCTACTGTATACTGCTGACAATCTTACAAACTCAGATTCAGGCAGCAAGGGTTTCATACATCACACACCTGCCAAACCACTCGGGTTAATATACGGGTTGGGTCAACGTGAAACAAGGGGTATAAAAGGAGAAGCCAGATGTAGCTACTTATCAGTATTGTGTAATTAAAGCTTCACTATTTTTAAAGAATGACAGGGAAATGTACTGTATTTGGTTACAAGGTTGCAAGGGGAGAAAGGATAAGTCTTCATGAGTCACGTCAAGTATGAGTCAAGTATCTGAAAACCTGAGAGCCTTTTCCAACAAACGCTGTTCTGCAACAAAACTTATACTGAAGCAAATTTATGTTCTCTTCATTCATCCTTGGGACAGTGTGAGTATGAGCCAATATGTTGGTCAGCCGGTAAGTTTATTTTTCTCATGCTTTATCTGTTGACTGTGTCCAACAAATCTGCAGCGCGCTACATAATTCTGGCCAATGTTAGTCTGCCAAGTTACAAGATGATTTATATCAAATGCAGACAGATATGGCTTGGGGATGTTGACAAAACATTTTTCAAACATTATCCTTAACAGTATGTCAGATAGCAAATCTCCTGATGACGTTTGTATGTTTGAAGAGCAGATCCGAAGCTAATGGCCATTGGTGGAGGAGTTAGGGTGAGAATCAGGGTGGAGGGGGAGGCTATATAGATCTGCCAATGCTTCATGAAAGCAAAGGCAAAGAGTTAGACTCAAGCCAATAAAAGGCATAAAGGTATTTATTTAATGGTGAGAATTTCTAAATATATAATTCTGATGGACAGAGATGAGTTTTTAGCTGTTTATTTAATGCCTGGAAAGGAATTTAATGTTTATTAGATGGATTGCCATCATATTTTTACATATAATAATGAAGGTGAATCATGATTTTTGTGTCCTGCCACGTTTATTTTAGCAACAGCACAAAGTTTACATTTTTGTTTTCTGGCAAACTCACTCAACAAGCATTGAATGCCTTGTCATGTTTTCTTGTATAAATATTCTTATTCCCCAAAGGACGAACCCTGAAAACCCTGAAAACTCTGACAGTCCTTTGCAGCTGAAGAGCTACTAGCAGGTTAAAGCTTTCAGAAAAAAAATATCTCAGCATCTACTAGGTGAGTTTGTACAATTAGGTTCAGGCATTTTTGTATCCTTCTAACTTGGTCATCCCCTGATTTTTCCTCTAGCCTTTCAGCGTGAGGTCAATATTTTTGGTTTTGAGCAAAATGCATGAAAAGCTATTTAAAAGATTGCCATGAAGTTGTCACCAAATATTAATGTCCCCTTCAGGATTAAATATAATAACTTTGTTGATACTCTGACTTTTCCTCCAGCTCTATCATGAGGTCAGTAATTTCATTTGTTCAATAATTCATGACCAAGTACCTGGAAAACAAATGCCATCTCCATCAACCTCCACCGCACTCTGCATTTTGTTTTAGTTAAAAGATGTTCGCTAAAACTGAGATAGTTTCATCACCAATTAATTGTTTTGGCTCCCAAAAGGGAAGTGGGCAGATTATTTCTTTCAACACAAACTCTCAAGGCTATTGTTGGTTATAGAGAGGACATTCAAGCTCCTAATAGATTAAATAAGAATTTGAATCAAGACCTAACAGTTCAGCGGCCATCTTAACTACATGCTGACAGTGTTTACAAGCTTACACATGAGCTGGAGGAGAAACAGAGGAAGAAATTGGAGCAGAACAGCTGCAGTCGCAGTAGCAGTCTGTGGGTGTTGATGGATGTTATAATGTGTTTGGACAAAATATTTTATTAGATTTGATGGTCTGGACATTCGCCAGTGTAACAGGACCATTTTTGTTGGTAGGTTTTCAATTAGTTAAATATTGAGCATCTTTTGAGAGCTTAGACTGTCTTTGTATGTTCACCTTGTTTGCTGTTGTTGATCTGACAATCCTGTTTATTCACCGTGCTCTTTTGAACATCAACCGCATCACAAGCAGCTATGCTTTGTAACATTATTCTACGTAATTATGCAGCACTTAAAAGAGCTTTCAGTTAAACAGAAACATTCAAAACAGTCATTGAGCTAAGCTAACAGCCAGCAGGCGGGCTTTTTTTGTTTTTTTTACAACAACAGGTATCAGATTAATGCAGTTTTGATATCTGTGTCTCAAAACTTAAAGTAAACTGAACTAAAATATCATAATATACAATATTGTCTCAGCCTGCCTCCTCTTGTGGCTCCAGCTCTAATCTTACACCTTACCTCTTCCACTCATAATCTTCACCAATGCTCTGCTTCTCCACCTATTCTTTACTCACTTTCACAACTCTATATCTTTTTCCTGTTATCTCCTCTTATGTCCCCTCCTTTCAAATCTCCCCTGACCCTTCCACTTCCTCCACCTTCTCCCCCTGCCCCATCATTACTTCTCTTTCAGCGCTCATCTTTCTAAGGCTGCCAAATTCCCCAGCACAACAGTGCTATTCTGCTGCCAACTAATAGAATCTCTCAGTTCCTCTAATGGATCTGTCAGAATCTCCCTGAGCACAGGAGACCAGATAGATTGATAGGGAGAAGGAGAGAGAGAGACAGAGTGAGAGACAGAGAGAGAAAAAGAGGAAGAGTGAGAGAGAAAGAGAGAGACGGAATGGGAAAGAGGGACAATAGGACATGAGACAAGAGAAGCCAAAGGAAAAAAAAAAAAAAAGAGACGCGTTGGGGCTCTCAACACTTTCATCTGTGCCTTGGAAAGTCTCAGAGAAGCAGCTCCACTTATACTGCCAACCAGTGACCATATGGTCCGACAGAAGCAGTGCCACTTTAGGCCATCTCATTGTCACCACAGGATAATGTCAGTTTCACCGCGACCAAGTGAAACAAACAGACAGGGTCAGTCCCATCCAAGAATGCACCGGCAGGGTCTGTTTCTACTTTTCTAAATTCACCTCAGTGATTCTTTCCTGACACTCATCACCAAGAAGGATTCTTTGTATAATACAAATTTTAATGATTTAGAATTGTTTAAAATTTAATCCTTTTTTTGGGAAGCCTTGTTGGCAGGCTCCTAATGCATAAAGTAGAACTTTTGAGACACTAATACCCTTAAAACACATTTAATATCTTAAAATGTTCTAAGATGTAATGAAAGTGACCTTTTGTATAAAATATATCTCCTCTCCTCTTTGCTGCTGTGGTGTTTTTACACTATAAATCAAATTGTTTTCACTTACAGTTTTATCACAACAAACATTTTAAATGATTTGCATTGGTTGAAAACCAGCACAACAAACACGTTTTTATCCTTTTGTACAGATTATTTAAAAATATGTCACATACTGTGTTTGTGTAACTATCTCCTTTAATTTTTAATGCAGTGGGGCATTTGACACTCACCGTTGTCTGTGGCGATGAAGACAGCTGTGTAATTGTTATCATGGACATAAGGAGACTCACGGTCCAGCGAGGCCGAAGTGTTGACAGTTCCTCTGACTGGGTTCACACTCAGCCAGCCTGCTGGGTCTCGCAGAACAGCATACCTGAGAGAAAGTTAATAAAATCTGTAAGAAGTTTTGACAATATAAGCACCAGACTATCAATTAGAATCTGTTTTCAAAGAAATTGCCTTAAAAGCTTAATTTTGTTGTATGTTTTCAGGTTTCAGGCATCATACTGACTGATGACTTCACTGCCACAACACCAGGCAGACACACACTTCAATACTCCATATTTGTCCTCTGCAGCATTTGATTACTTTTATTTTTTAAGGTTTGAGCCAAACATATTGAACAAATGAGCACAATGACCAACAAACTATTACATGAAAAGCAAAAGGCATTATTTACTTGTTCCATTTGTCTTAAAAAAGAAAACCAGCTGCTACCTATGACATCACAGATGAGGGTATTCATGTAATAATAACAATAGGTCTGTAAGTAGTTGCAGAGTTTCTTTATAAAGATGTCCTTAGACTATGCTGCATAAAAAAGGCTACACAAAATCTATTATAAAAAAAAAATCTATTATAAAGCTGCAGTTTGATGAGGTTTACCATCTGAAGTAAGATAAGCGTTTGCAGATAAGTACAAGGATGCATGTCAGTGCTCGTTGTTTGTTGTTTGAACTGGAAACAGATAACTTTCCCATGAATTAACGGATTCATTTAGTTTAGTTATGAAAGCACAAAAGTCAAGAGAGAATCTTTATTGTATGGTGGAAACAGAAAACTGGGTTGACATGTTACATTCTTTTATTTATAAAATAAAAGAGATTGAGCATGAATATAGTGATAGACATGTTTTATTTGTTGATCTCCACATAAACAAGTAGCAACAATAAAAGCAACTAATACTTTGAAAAAACGCATTTCTCACAAAACTCAACCTTACTGGAATGATTTTGTTCATCATCTAAAAATCAAAAGACTAAAAATATGTTATCACCATCTCTGGTGTGTGCCAATCAGCCTGGCTGACAGTGATTTATTTATTTTTTTTACAACTACAGGGCTGGTAGAAAGCCTTCGGGGCTTAAGTTGCATTGTAGATGCAACTAAAGTTTATCTTCTGTAGATATAAATAGTGTGCCATCAGATTTATTTGTTCAATATTTGAATTTATTATAGATCCACAGACAATAGAAATAGGGCAATTACAAATGTCATAAGATGTATCCTGACACAGTATGTGTGTGTGTTTATGTTTGTGTGTCTACAAATTTATACCCTGAACAAATGTAACAGCAAATATGCTTTGAAGTGAAATATCCAATTCACAAATGATCCAATAACAAATCCAACCGCCATTAAGAAATACGGATTGCAGTCTCTAGTCTCCTCACACTCTGAGCCGGAGCTAGAGATCGGAGCCAAAGGTTGGCGAGGGCCAGAGACAAAATTGATCGTCAGAGCTGGCAAGTAAAGCAGGAACTCAAGGAAATATGCAATGCAAAGTTATGGTGAGCAGATTGTTAGATATCTATAGTTATTTAGAAATATGTAATGTGTAAGAGGCAAGAAGCCACAAGACTAAGATTTTAGAGTTCTGTTTCTATTCCATTTAAAGGCCAATGTGCAGTCCCTGTCCAGCCAACAGAAGGACCAGCTTATTGTAAATTTTGTAAAAGGATCTCTGAGTCAGTGTTAGATTTACTGTTGTTTTCTTCTTCCGGAAACTGTGGTTTGTGCATCCCGGCATTGGAATTCTCCCATGGTGCACATGCATCAACTGCCAGGACATGCAGACCACCATTGAGACAAAGTGCTGGCCAGAGGGCAGGGGACTGCATCAGCAGAATGGCTCCTATGACAAATTATATCTCAGACAAAGGGGTCCTAAGGCTGACCCATGCTGCCTGAAATGACATTTTTGACACTGATGGGGACCAAAAACCGGTGGAAGAACAGCAGCAAAACAGGCACACTGTCTGAACACACCTGGTCTGAACACACCTTATCATCATTATCTAAGTCTTGTGCTTCAGAGAAGTCCTTGAAAAGAGAAGCCATTAAAAAATGGCGCATGCTGTCCTCTTGGGGTCCTACTGAAGACTTAGGACAAGACCTGTGGGAAAATGACATCGACTCCTCAACTGTGCAAAATGCAAGGCAACCCAGTGTGACCATATCCTTTATGTCAAAACTATATATAATTAACCAAATCAGGGGTCTGCTCCAGTTGTATAGTCATACTTCTCCATGAGGGATCTGTGTCCTGACCAATTCTGCTGTAGGTGGTGGTGTTATAACTGCTATGGGTCTCCCCTGTTCATTACCACCTGAAAGCTTCCTTACAAAAGCCAATAGCTTTTGCCCTATTATAAGAATAAAAAAGTATATTTGACCCCAGTTGTGAAATACTTTGTATACCTGTCATGGTCTGAATAAGCTCCAATGCTAGATAATGGTGCAGGAGTGGACAGAACAGCATTAGGCATACTTGGCCTGAAGGGTATCTGGCATCTTTAAAGCTGAAACTCCATGTAATAGCCAGTTTTAAGTGCAATCAAACACCTCAGGTCGTATCACATTCAGTGACTAGAAAGGTGGTGTCACATTCATTGACTAGAAAGGCGGTGTCACATTCGTTGACTAGAAAGGCAGTGTCACATTCGTTGACTAGAAAGGTGGTGTCATATTCAGTGACTGGGAAGGTGGTGTCATGTTTGGTGACCGGAATAGTAGTCTACCACTCACAACTCATAATTTTTAAACATAATCTGTGTTAAAGTGTTAGGATATGAATAAAGTAAGTGATCTTTGAGGGGAAATGTTGACATTTCTGGAAGCAACAGCTTCAAATACCCAACACTTCACCACTGCTCATTCAAAATAGCACCCAACAGTGTCCTCTTCTTAGATTATCATACAGACAATGAATCTATTTGATTTTT
The DNA here is from genome assembly GCA_029814765.1 of Acanthurus leucopareius. Classification (NCBI taxonomy): domain Eukaryota; kingdom Metazoa; phylum Chordata; class Actinopteri; order Acanthuriformes; family Acanthuridae; genus Acanthurus; species Acanthurus leucopareius. The sequence continues at coordinate 479,909 of JAQMCX010000050.1, forward strand.
TTTATATATTTAACAATTTATTGTAAAGATTTATTTACATTTTTATGTTAGCAGTCTGTTTCTGGCTGCTACTGTTTGTATTAGGGCTAACAAGCAAAGCTATCATTAGCAACATGGTCAAACAGCTGTGTTTGAAACAAACATAAATTGGTTGTCTGTATGTGAGCGGCTGGTTATGGTATGCTTGTAGTTTCTGGTTAATTTTTCTGGCCGAAGTTGACGCAACTGTAAGGATCATGATGTGAACTACTGAACACTACAACACAACACAAGCAGAGTGAAATAAGTTGTATGTATTAGTAGGCAGGTTTTTAAGTTAGTGATTAGGAAGAAAGAATGCCTATTGCGTGTCTGTTTGAGAACCTCTCAAGTCCCTGAGCTCTCTCTCTCTCAAGGAAATGCCCGTCCAAGATTGACTCTTGATTTACTCCATTTTCTGTCACCCTCTCTATTTGCCTGCTTTGCCTCTTTCATCAATAAATTTTTTTCTTCTCAAAGGGTCCTGCCACTCAGGTCATCTCAATGACCTGAGTTCAGCGGCAGATTGCCTCCGGAAATGCAATCCTATTTCGTTTGCACAGTGATGGACTAGTTTCTGTTTTATTGTGCCTTAAATTTAGTCTTCATTTCCCCAGGACATTATGCCAAATAACAGAATTGCATAGTGAAAGCGAGGTTTATACAGAACCAATCTAGATGCTGATGGTGTCATTGTACTGTAGCTAACATGTTGTTCAATCAACATTTATCTTGTAACAATAAAGCAAAAACAACAACAATAACAACAACAACAACACTCTCTTTTGCCAGTTTAAGATTATTCTGTGCACAGGTATATATGTGTGCTAATGTGCATGTAGTTGGTGTTCCAAACTCAGCTGAGGAATGGCACTTTTCTTAAAAGTTTTTTTCCTTTTTTACACTATTCTAGAGATCTAGAGATTTCTGCACAGATTTGCACATAAGAAAAATGCTGCAAAGATCCAAGTGTGGGGATGTCTCTCTTATCACTTTGAACTCTTGATGCTGTAAGCACCTTGGTAAAGAGGAAGCAATCATCCAGCACACTTTTTAAGAAAAAAAAGGAACTTTTAAACAGATGCCACAGACAGACACATTATATTATAGTGAAAATATAACTTTTAAAAAAGAGTTTAAGTTTAAGATTTTAGTGGGACATTGCTTAGTTTGTCACGTGTAATAGTTCTGCTAAAAAGAAGGAGAATATGGTGTAAATCTGGCCTAGAGTTACTTCCTGCTCTGTTTTTAAGTGTGTGTGTGTGTAGTTGAATGCTGCAACAGCTCCTGCGGGGCTGCGGTTTGAAGATGATGGAGGACCTCTCCAAAGACTTGTGGGCGAACGGCCAAGCCAGCATCGCCTTGAAATCGAGCTGAAGAGCAGATCACGACCCCGCTAATGTGACCACTCAGCCGGCCACTGATGGCTGGTGGATGGTGATTGGAAGAGGCTTGCATCTGTGTTAATGTCACAAGTGACTGATTTAGTAGCACTGTACAGCACTACTTTTCTACCTAGATACACAAATGCACACACACACACACACAGAGGTTTATCCCGTAAAATAAACTTATAAGCAAGCTAAGCTACATGTGAGTGGTATTTATGTTAGGTGACACATTACTCATATGTGCACAAAGGGCATACAGGCAGCTTAAAGTTTTTTTTTTCAAAGACACACACAGAGCCTCAATTCAACAGACTTCCTTCACGACAAACGCCATTTTGCTAAAGTGCTCAGCAGTAGACGAATTGTCTTTGAAATAGAACTCTTCAGCTAACAGAGCGCGACAAAGCCTTTGGAAATGGCTTTGCAATCAACCTCTGCTCAAGCCTTTCCCCTCGCGCTCTCACTCACATCCACTTCCCCCGCCAGTGATTACTACTGTTAACCAACACGTGTTTCACTGTAATGAAAGAGGCACTGCTGCAAGGTTAAATGCACTATTAATAATAACATATACCTCATTGCACGTGTTCTGTCTGCACATTTCTTTTCTTTGTCATACATTTGCGAGTATGCAAACACGCACAGAGCAACCACATGATTCATGACTTAAGCTCCGCCAATAAAACACAACCAGGTTCACAGGTTATTAACCTCCATATGTCTCACTCCTCCCATCACTGACTACAGTATCAGCACTCTCTGACCTCCGTTTAATGTTACAAAAATCTACTGTACCTTTAAATTATCTGAACCGCATGTTTTTTTTCCTACCTTAACACACAAGGCATGACAGATATTACTGGGTAATTTTTTGGGTGACAAGATATTACAGGACATAAATTCCCATTATTTTTGTGATCATGTAGAAACAGTTTTTACTGTAAATTGTAGTGTGCATTACATATTACATACTGAAGAAGTCGCTGGATATATTTGGTAATATGACAATTTTCAGCTTTTAAATTTTGCCCTGAGACTACAAGTAAAAAAGGTAACAAAAAAGCTCTAATAGTCATTGTAATTTCCACACAATATTGACAATATTTGATTTATATATATCAAAGTTACAGTTAATATTGTATAACGCCATATCCCATGTATAAATAACATTCTGTGGTTTCATAGGACATGGTAAACCAAACTTAATCTGGATTTGCTTTCTCTTGTCATGATTATTTCAAGACTTCTGATCTATACATGTGTAAATTCTTAAATGTAAATATTTATATCGGCCTCGTTGGTCACATGATATGTACAATTTACATGATATTTTTTGCTGCTTTCGGAGGAAATTAAACAAAAAAAGACTCACACTGGAACTTAAATCCTTCGAGTGTCTTTCAGGTGAGACACGTGAGTTCCTCCATAGCTGACTGTCAAAAAACAAACAAGCTATACAGAGTATTCAATTATATATCCTTGTATTATTTTCCTCTAGCAGCAAAAAGTTTTGAAGAAGACTAAAGCTTCTCATTGTTTTAGTGCAGGCTCAAAGGTAGCAAATAAATGTGTCAAATCCACTGTTTCTCCTCTTTGTGAAAACACAGGGAGAGTCCATTAGAGCCCTTTAAAGGGCAAATTAGAAAGACATTAAAAAGCCATTAGGAATATTCATACCTGGTTATATGTGGTTATCTCCAAAACCAGAAAAGGTCCAAACAGATCAGTCAACAAATGAGACAGCACACAAACACAATTACCACACATGTCCTCATTCAGCTGCAGGTACACACATTGCACTTTAAACACGCTCACACAAAAGCAAGTAAAAAGTAAAACACAAGCAAAAGTAAAAGCGGCTTGAATAGTTTTGCTTGCACTGTAAAATAATACCAAAAGGCAGCAAGGTGATTTGTCCAGATTTTTGCTTGAGTGGCAGAAAGCGCCACATCGTGGGGCAAACACTGTGACCTGAATGTTAGAGAGAGCAGGCTGTTATAATACTCTTTCCACTACACTGCAGGTCTACACCCTCAGGGGTTACGCTGAGCTGCTACAGCTGCCCTCAGAGGTGTGTGTGAGAGGTGTGTGTGCAGGTGCGTGTATGTGTGTATGTTTTGGTAAGGGATTGCCCCTCACTGTGAGAAGACACAGAGGAGTCTTATTGGGTCTGGCTGGAGTTGAGTGCATCAGTCTGACAAGGTGTCTCATTAGAGGTGAAGAAGAAGACATCCCTTCTGTTATTAAAAAAACAAAGGCTCAGTTTAAACTCTGAGTCAACAATTTGCTTCAAATTTGGAAATACTACAATTCATGAAAATTTCAGGCACTTTTCTAATTTTGCTTATTTCTGCTGTTGCAGTTGAAAATGTAAGTCTGCATAGGGTATTTTGCCAATAGTCAATGAGAAAGCTTGTCTTAAGAATGAAAAGTGATTTTTCACTGTCACAGCAAAAACCTGTCACAGACTGATGCTTTGCAAAACTTAAAAGGAGTCTTAACCAATATATATTGAGGATGTTTTAATTTATTATGACAGCTAATTTACTACAGCTCATTTGAGAGCAGAGCTCCACTGTCACTTTTGTGGGTGTGGTGAGAGACTTCATTGACTTTAAAAGATTGATGATGCATCTCCACATGCGCCCTCTGTGCTCCCTCTGAAGCCAAAATATTCTGAATATGGGAGCTGCCATCTTGTGTTGTGATGTCATTTAAAACCAGAGACTGTTCAATAGCATTTGGTGGTTGGAGCTGCCTTATCAAAGTCCCGCCTATGCACCTGCCAAGCTCATCCCAGACTGAAGTTATCTGTCAATCATGACCTCATATCTTCTCTTTATAGCATAAGATTTCTAATTAAAAATAAACCGGCCAGCAAGAGGCTATCGAGACATGTTGGCTTCAGACTCAGGGAGGTTTCATGTCACCCATCTTTATGTATAGTCAGTAAGACAGATGAGCACTTTTTGAGCCTTTGTTCCTCATTTATCTCAGAAAACTTAAAGGGATATGGGAGTAGGAGGGAGAATGAGGCTTGATGCCCATAATACAGCAACATCCGGAACAAAATGCCTGCATAGATTGTGTACATCTGTTTGAGTTTTTGTGTCAATAGCAGGTGTGGGTGGGATATATAGAATAAAAGTGAGACAATTTGTGCAAAGAGCTAATTTAGAGAGAAGATAAAAGCTGAGCAGCGAGTGCCATAAAGGAGAGCTCTTTGCATAAATGCTGATTATTGCTCTTGTTTGTTTTCTCTTAGGTGAGATATGTCGTGGCACCTCTTTTAAGTGGAAGTGATATAGTGCGGTTGTGCGTGCAGCTTCCTCTTAAGTGCACTTTAGTTCAATACTTTGATCTAATAATAAAAGTGGAAATTTAATGGGGTTCAACCTATACGATATACTTTTTTAATGCCAAAGTTGAGTACTAAAGTGCTTTTCAATTTGTTCCCTTTTATTTCTCAAATGTATATTTTTTTTGATTGATCATGCTATATGTTGTTTTGTTGTGCCTCGTGTTTGTACATCATGTCTGTTAAGGCATCCAATCTCATGACGTTAAATTTGGTAATGTTAAATGGTTTGTCATAAAAACTCACTTAACTTAAACCTCTCTTGCATCAGTATGTACAATATTTAATGGACAGCAAAATGTGAGCTTGAAAGCAGTTGGAACTGACTGAATGGAATTTTAATCGAGTACTTTTATTTTTATGTAAGATAACACATAAACATATAAAACAAGATAACATATAAAACATCTGATGATGCTTTGTGACAATTTTAAAACAAAAATCATCTTTTAATGTAGCACTAGAATGTACTGTATGCATTAGTCACATCAGTGGGACAACACAGAATAAGACTGTGGATGTTTTAAGACATTAATAGACAACCCAAAACCTCTGTTTGACTTCAATTATTCATTTTCCTCTTTTTCTCCTGTTCAAGGAAATTACATGGTGGAAGTCCCAAATGAACTCACATGTGCTCACAGGCATGAACTGACCGTTTCCAGTTCGGTAGAACATCCACAGCTACGGATCAGGCTGAGCCAACATGAAACTCTGAAAGCATACGCTGAATTCATCCATCTCTCTTTGTAAGTTCAACTTATTTTTTCTGCTGAGCTTGTGTGGATTTCCAGGGAGGTGATGGATTTTCATGCCCTTACCTCCCTCTCCGATTGTGCATCATTAAATTTCACAAACAGCCATAACAATCAAGGACGATTGGTCAGGTCATGCCTAAACTGACTTAAAGAGATGGATTGGTTTTGGGGTAGTGAAGTATTGGCTCTCGACCTAAGGTTTTGGACTCCCTCCAGAGAACTGTGGGATGATTTTGGGAGTGAAAGGGAGATTTAACGATCATAAAAAACGACATGAAAAGCCAGTTCTCATGTGTTTATATCACTGTTTGCTTTATTATTGTATAAAGTTACTTTGAGTTTACTTTGCTTTCGGGCTTACCTTAACAATCAAATAGAACTGTGTGAAAAACATCCTTTTTTTCAGAAACAAAGTTTATGACTGCATCAGAGTGCTGCAGGCACCATTTTATTTTTCACAGGTTGTGAGATATTCAAAGGTAGAATGTATAATGAATACAGGTAGAGGGACAGGAAATGCTGGAAGCTAGGCTAATGTTTGGCTTATTAAAATGCCCAGCGGTAAGGAGGAGATCGTGATTCATAATGAGACAAAGATCAGTGTCAAACACCACAGGCACAACAAGTGATTCCCAGGTGTTTCTACAAGGCTATAAAGCATAATGATTGGAGCTGTGTGAAGGGGAACAAGGGAGATGCATCCACTTTGAATAACTAAATGACTGTAAGTGCTTGTAGGCATATATAAAGAGAGAATATCACATACCTGTACTCTGTTTGGTCTATTAAAAAGCTGACCATTTTTCACCTCCATGAAGTTCCGCTGTGAGTGAATTTCATATACATAAACTCTATTTTCTTTTAACTATAACTCCTCATACAGATTCACACCATCAGCTCCACAAAAGAGCTTAGTCTTGCTATTTAAAGTTTCAGTTTTCCACATTTTCAGTTTTCTGCAGTGCGCTGCAACTTAGACAAGTGTACACTCACACACTTGGATGGCAATGGCTGCATTTTATATGTACAGGAAAATCTATTATGCATTTCCCCCCACTACCCACTTGTCCTCCCCCGATTTTCCCTGACGTTCCCTCTTATTCTCTCTGTCCTCACTCGAGGTTGGCTCTTACTTTATCTCGCTGTCTTTATCTGTCTCTCCATCACTTGCTTCTCTCTCCCCTGCCAGCAAGATCTTCCAGTGATTGGAGTCTAACTTACCGAGAGAAGGGATACGGCACAGAGCCAATGCTAATAGTGTGTTTCTATCTAAGAGCTGCTGAGTGTGTGAGCAATAGATATGAGAGCATCAATCAAGAGACACGCTGTAAAAGTACAGAGGTTGTGCCGACTAGTGTTTGGCTCTAACAACTGTACACTTCATCCAAATTTGTGGCTGGTAAAGCAAGAGGAGGGGGTGAAAAAAGAGGGGGCAGAGCAGGGAGAGTGAGATAAGGAGGATGATCAGAAATGGCGATAAGAAAAGGACGCGTGAGGCTGGAACTGTGAATAAGAGTGTAATGAAAACTGATTCTCTCGGCTCTTCATTATCGACTCCCCCTCATCTCCTCTTGGCTCTGTTTCTTCTCTGGTGGTGTCATCTGAGGTGCCAGTCAGAGTCCAGTTTTGCAAGCCTGAACTGACCCGATCCATTACCCACAAACTCTGAATCACTTCACCCAAAACATGGACTATTTCTTAATGACCATTGAACTGATCCGTCCTCTATTAAAGATGGTGCTCAGAGGTGTTCGGATATTATGAGCACTGCTGTATGAGCAGTTTTTATCAATATTTAAACTTCACAATGTCTCACATAACTGGAGTCTGGCAGCCAATTCCTTTTTTTTTTCAGAAAATCTCCAAACTTCATATGGAGATTTAAGATATTAGATTTTTATGGAGTTGGTATAAGTATGCTGGTAAAGTTGAACAAAAAAAGAAAACTTATATACTGTCCTTTTGTTTATTCTTCTCTCAAAGTACGATGAAACAGAGGCTGCATTATTTATTGCAGGACTCTGGTTTCAGGTGCTCAGTGGGCACGGTACCTTAAAATCTGAATGAGAAGGGGGGATAGACTTATCACTGAAGTGAGGCTTTAGTGGGTTTTTAATGGAACATAAAGTCCCTTTCACACATCCTTTGCCAGTCTTAAGTTATTTTGACCTTATCTGGAGAAGCTATATGTGAAAATGGTAATGGTAATTAGCACGTCCAGACATTACCGTATTTTCTGCACTATAAGGCGCATCTGATTATAAGGCGCACCTTCAATGAATGGCCTATTTCAAAACTGTTTTCATATATAGGGCGCACCGCATTATAAGGCG
>JAQMCX010000050.1:488228-500337 GCA_029814765.1 Acanthurus leucopareius
GCTGTTACTTCGGCGACGCCCCCTGACTACGGTAGCCATAATTATCCAATATTGATCCATATATAAGGCGCATCAGAATATAAGGCGCACTGTCGTTTTTTGAGAAAATTAAAGGCTTTTAGGTGCGCCTTATAGTGCGGAAAATACGGTAAGTAGATTTTGCCCTGCCAGCTACGTAGTACAAACTGCGCAATGTTAGTTTAAACCCATGTGTGAAAAGAGAAGGTCATTATCCTGGGAACTGAAAGCAAGTTAGTGAGTATGTTGATGGCATTTTTATCATAAAACTGACACAAAATAGAAGAATAAAAACATCTAAGGGAGAAGAAGGGTCAATAACACCAACAAAAAATCTTTGCTAACTGGGCCAATGCCGGAATCATCAGACGAATCCAACAAAGACAGGAGACTCGGTTTATACAAGCCCAGGATAAAAAGGTGCAGCTTGGAGATAATAAACTTTGAGACATATTGGAAATTCTGTCTCTTTTATTGTATTTTTTTCTTTTCAGAGAGACAGAGAGAAATAAAAAAGACAGAATTTGGCTTTAAAGTGATTTTGCTTGAAAAATAAAGGATTGTGCTTCAAAAATCCTCTGAGGTTTCCCACAAAGACCACGATCAGCTGCTCTGGGCTGGATTTCGGCTTTACGCTGAGCTGCACCACCCAGTTTCAGCCGACCACTGCTCAAGGCCATGTGGACAAATTACTCATGTTACACCTGGTCATATTTCTGCTCTGTATCAGCACAGTGCAGCAGTCCCATACCAGGCAAATAAATGTGACAGCGCTGAGAAAGGGGAAAACAAACGTTGGCGCATGTCACATCAATCATTTGTCAGAGAGATGCCGTAGAAGTTTTTCTTTGTGTGGGTGCCAGTGAGTGAAGTGTGTGAACTTGGAAAAAGTGTGGACATGTATAAAGGTATTCTCAATAAGATATGCACACTGCTGTTTGTGCGTACTATATGTGTGATCATGGAAAGCTTGAGGAGTTTTATTGTCGTGGAAAAGCGTCACAGTGAACCCTGCCTCTTTTTCTTTATTCATCTACTCTTCACTTATGTGTCCTCCTTGCCTGTATCTTTGGGTTAAAGCACCATAGAAGACAGTCTTTTTCTCTGTTACTTCCTCTCATGCAGTGACCATTCTTAGCTTAAATACGACCTGGGAAAGAGTGTGAGCAAATATGAACTCCTGCATTTTATTTACCTCTAACACAAACTTAAAAAAACCTCAAAGGCTCTCTGCGTTCTTTTCAGCCTGTAGACTGTTGCTGCCGTTTGCCAGGTAACGTCTAGAGGAGGCTCTCTGCCAGCTCCACTCAACAACTGCAGACGCTCCGCTGAGTACACTGAACAAAGACCCACTGTGTCGACTTAACAACAACAGCGGAGCGAGCGCAGGAGGACGGCGGGCGGAAAATCAAAGATGAAAATAAAAGGTTTGCATTGTCAATATTTGGCAGGAACAGAGAGGAGTGTGCAAGGACACTGCTTTAACACATTGATACACAGAAAAGGCGCAACAGCGATGTACAGGAGTGTATCTGTACTTGTGCACTGAGTGACACCAGTGTGTCACTCAGTGCACAAGAGTGTAACATCATTTTCATATATTAGCAAGCTTGAGTAAGAACATCACAGAACAAAAAGTTATTATCATAATACGGTGCAAAATAGAACCTCTTTGCATCAGTTGAAAACCATAACCCTGTAATTAAGGGAAGAAAAGCAATTTACTGCTGCTCCACAGCCCAGCATCCCTCTTTTTCTTTTCCTCTTGGCATGTTTTAGGATTGTTTTAATTATTTCTTGGCAAACTGACTTTATGACTAAGGCCTCTCCCTGCCGCCACTTTTTGTTTCTGTCTCTCTCTTCCGCACACTCACTCACTCACTCATACCCCCCCGTACCACGTGTTTGGCATGACTTAACTCAGCTGCTAGAAATAAGAAATACATCTAAACATCTGATTAGCCTGTAATCAGCCCCTTCTCATCCCAGAGGAACAGAAGAAAGAGCGAGAGAAAATGGAGGAGACTTGCATAACTCAGCTTGTTTCGGTCTGCTCGTTGGCATTAAAATGAGAAATTTGCAACTCACATCCTTGAAATTTCTCTGGGACAGCCCACCGACTATGTTTAGATGATGCAATGTTGCTTGAAACAGTAGCTACATAGCTCACTTCTCTGTTTGGATGGCAGTTTGCTGAAGGTTTAAAGAGGTATGCAGGGTATCTGCAGAGCCATGGGTTAATTACACTGTCCATCATTAGGCAAGACAGCAATGCACATAAAGGACACAATAAAAAAACAATTCAAATGATTGTTATTGAGATTTACATTCCTCCCTCCCAACAGCTTAGTTGTTAGAATCATATTGTTTCAGAGGAAAAGACTAGAGGACTTATCTCCAAACGTGGGTTTTTGTGCTGTGCTTCAGTGAAACTGGAGCCTCCGAGTGCTCTTTAACACCACACGAAAAACTATTGTCCACATAAAACAAATAAAGACAATAAAGGGAGTATTGGTGTCCAACACTGTTCAGAACAAGGGTAATTATTGGCATTTGGATATAACTAAGCTACTCCCTACAGTATAATCTAATGTACACTCTCATGAGCACAGGTACAGTGATTAAATCAAGGAGAAATGGGGATTGTGTGGAGCTTTTCAGAAAGTTGCCCAGATTGCAGTTGATGTTTGAGGAGCTGGAGAGCAGATAAGTGCCGCTAACACTTATTTTGTTGGCCTCTACCTCGCCTACACACAAAATTTGTTTGAATGACCCAGTTTCTGGATCTGTAGTTTGGGGGTGTTTTGCATGCTATTTATTAATGTGATGTGCCGAGAGAGAGAGAGAGAGAGAGAGAGAGAGAGAGAGAGAGAGAGGGAGAGAGGGAGAGAGAGAGAGGGGAGGTAGTTGCAGGCAAAAATCCATTTAGTTGCATGCCACTCATTTGTGGTGAACTTATGTCCAAACAAATGTGCTCTGCTGTCGTGTGTGTGCATGACCACTCTTGGCTCTAGGCTAACTTTTGGAATTAGTTGTTAAAAGTTTGGCATTATTAATTCTCCCTTTACTTCACTTTCCTGTTTCATCGCTGTTACCTTGTACTTTGTGCACTTTGCAGCAGCCAGAATATTTAACCGGCCCAGCATTTCCAGGCCAAACACACTCTCAATCAAATCTTCATTAACGACAATCTACTTTTTTTAATTAGAAAAACTCCCCGCTTGCTCCTTCGCAGCCATACATCCTAACCTGGTTTGCTGCCTTGGTTCGCCTCGCTGTCATCCTTCTCTCATGTCCTGCATCATCCCTGTCCCTCTCTTTCTTCTTCTGGTTATCTTGCGCAGACAGGGACAATTTCAGGCAGATCTGAAGGATCAAGCTGTCTGCCCCCCCTCACAGGTCAGCCTTTGTAGCATTCAACACCTCTCTCCTTCACACACTATCATCGTAAGTCCATCTGACTGTCTGTTCGTCGATCCGTCTCACTCTCTCTCTCTCCCTCTTTCCTCATCCCTTCCTTTACCTTGGCTCCTCAAAGCCACCTGCCAGCCTTCACAGCTGACATTCTAGCTCCCCCACCCCTCCTCTTTTAAAACTCATCCCTTTTAACTTGAATATGACCAGAGTGAGAAGTGAAAGTAGACAGGTAGCTACTGAATAATGGATGACCCAACAGTTTGAGATTCAGTCTGTTTCAAAAGCGAGGACAGAAAATACTTAAATATATTTCTTCGGCATAGTCATAGTCAAGGGGTGGCTATATCTAAGGACTCCTCACGCTGGCTAAACTGAGATGTACATAAAAACATATACTTCCAGAAACACAATGGATGTGATTTTTGATTTTTTTTTTTCCTCCCTTCAGACTTTCTCTCCAACTGTTGTTCAAAGCCTTCTCTTGCAGCTATTTCATGCATTAGAAAATCTCTGTAAATGTCTGGTTTATTTTGATCGGTTCAGCGGAGAAAAGCAGCAAATATTTACTCTGATCACTTGAGAAAAAAAACCAAAACACTAAACTCGCAGACACACACACACACATACACTCCGGACCAAAAAGCATATCAAGAAAACAAAACAAATAAAAGAATAGCACAATTTTCTTGTCTCTCCAATGTTAACATCAACTCTGCACAGACGTTATCATCTATGATTCACGGCTGCACACTGTGTTCAAACTGAACCCATGAGTGCAGTTAAGGTTCCTTTCTCTCAGCTGAAAGCACAGCCTCCTTTTGCCATCCAGCATCAATTACTTTGTGGTAAATAGTTATTCCACAACTGATGAGAGCCCTGTCACTGGAAATGAGACCTAATTCAATTAGCCAAACTTTCTTAATGACACTTTAGATTATTTGCCTCCCTCTTCACAGCTTTCCAGATTGGCACAGGAGCAGCATGAAGAGTCAAGTTTGAGAAAATGGGAGTTTAAAAAAATATATCAGAGTAAAGTTTCTGCGTAAACTTTCTTCCAAATTTTAGGGTACAATTCTACCCTGAAGTGCTAGATATTTTCTTAATGTCAGGAGCCCACGCGTCAAGCAAAACACTTCTGTAGTCTGCGAGGTTTACCAGGAATCAAACTTTTGTCAAATGCAAGTCCAACTCTTTTTCTCTATCATCCATACTGTCATTCTCTCTATTTCTTATCCGTCTTCAGTTCTCCCATTCTGCTTAACTAAAGCCCCCAAAACCAGTCAAGAAGCCTGGAAAACTTCCTCAGCAGGAACACGAGACAAATCCTTCCAAGAGCCTAATAGTTTGCCCTAAATGCTGTACAGGATTAAAAAGACTCAGTTTTGCTTTAATTATGTAACTTGTCCGATTACAACAGAAAATGAGAGTGTGGACTATCTGAGGTCAGTTTGAGTGCAAGTGCTGCATATTGTAGTGACGCGTGAGGAAATTGCTTTGTTGTTTTTAATTATTCTTTTCATCATCGTGCCAGATAAGGTTCATCAAAATCATAACTCATTTAACATTAAAAGATATATACTTTAGTTGCATCATGTAATTCACATGGTTAGTGAATAGTGTTTGAAACATTGTTTTAATAGGATTAAGCTTAATCTCGTCTAAGAAATCTTTTGCTCCACCATTTCAACATTATAAAACGAGAGACGCCAGGGTTAGAGTTAAAAAGATCATCGGCAACCTTTTGGGGCTCATCAGAGTCTGGACTACTTCACAGTGGTTGTGGTCAAGGTGTAACAGATTACTTTTATCAATTTGCTGAAATGTAACACCCTTGCAGGCAAAAAAATCTGTTCTGTCTGTCTCAACAGCATTAAATAAGGCAAACAAAAGCGGTCTAATAACCTGGATAATGAGATAGCCCTGATTAACCCGGCAGGGTTTTGCATGGCTCTGAACTAGAAACCAGGCTAATGAGAAGCAAAGCCTGTTCCTTCACTCACTCCAGCATCGGAAACAGATTCCTGTGGTCTCCAACTTCCAGTTGTCTCAATAATTGTCCTAATTTGACTTGTTAGACCTTCAAATAACATTCTCATTAATGGTAATGAAGCTATTAAATGATTGTAAGACTTGATCTTAATTCTTGCATCCTGTGTAAAATATGAATGAAGACTGAAACTGCAGTGCACCTGTCTGCACATCTGTCTTGCATCAGCTGAGCAGAGTGTCGGCAGTAGACCCAAAACAGAGTGGAGATTTATCAATCTCATGTCATCTGACGTTTTTGTTCTTACCACTCCTGCCAGTGGCGTTACCCTCTCCGTTCTTCATGCTGGCTCCTTGACAGTGAGCCTTTTTCATGGCTAACAATTTGACATGCCAAAGAAAGAAAAGCACAAGTGTAGCAAATAAAGGTGATCGTGTCTCAGCTCCAGTTAGGAGTGATAAAATATCCATCATTTCAACCAGTTACAAAACACTGCACCATTTCCAGTTAACTTAGTGTCCTTACAGACAAAGTAAGACAACATGTTAATTTGTTTTTTTAGAGGACCAATTTTATTTAGAACCTGAAAGGAAGATCTATTAAAAAAAAACAAAAAAAAAACATATTTGATATCTGGCTGAGGTTTAGATTGATAAACACTTTGATCTATCCATTAAATATGAAGCTATATTCAGCAGCCACTTAGCTGAGCATAAAGAAACAGGAGGAAACAGCCAACCTGGCTCAGTTTAAAGTTAAAAAATCTGCCAAACAGCAGCTCTATAACTCTCTAATTAACAGGATAAACACTTGAAAAACTGAAGTGTAAAAACAACCTTTTATTTGATAAAATATTTTTTATAACTCATTTGCAACTCGCAGAAGTATAGAGGTATTTCTGTGTTTGTTTTTTAAATATGCAGGAACTTGATTCGTATCAAAACAACGTGGTTAATTTCATCCTTGTCATTCCTTATGTGATTTAATGAAGTGGGTGGGAAGGCGTGGATGACTACCAATTGACTTACACAACTCTGTATCATATCTCCATATCAACTACGTTATTCCCTTCAGGAAATTTAATTCCCCTCCTTATTTTGCCCCTAGCATACACTGTATTTCACTCAGAAAATTCTACATTACAGGAAATAAAGATGCCCTTCTGTAACCTCTGTTTTACTGCATAGATGTAATAAAAAAACATCCCATATTAACACACCTCTTGTATTTTAGTGCATCTGTAAATTTGCTGTATCCTCAAGGGTTTTTTGCATGAAGTCCTCAGGTTCCTCTTAGCAGTTTAATCAGTTCAGCTGGTGATGATAATGTACCACCTCTTGTGTTTTTGGCATTGACTAAAATGCCACCCGCATTGATGAATTTATTTGAAGTAGCATAGAAAATACTTCACTGCCTATCTCCCAGTGGAATTTTAATCCTGTCTGAATAGGGGCTTGAATCTGCTCTTGGGTCAAGCTGCTGTCCAGAAATGTCACACATGGCAGATTTGCGCAGGTTTGGGTAAAACGGATGGCCACCGCAATTATAGAAATCACAGAGGACCTCAAGTAACAATAGTCTTGTGCAGAGAGGGCTTAGCTGTTTAATGTAATGCAAATGTGCCAGTGAATGTAGTTGCCTAACTACTTTGTGCCCCTTGTTTCTCCTCATGATGTTATTTCAAATGAAGAGTAGATATGAAAGGGCCTGTAAATGTGTAATATTCCTCTCTTTGTCAATATATTGGTTGGTGAGTGGATGGTGGATTTGTGAAGTCCTCACAAATATGCACATACAATCATTCCTGTGTGTGTGCATACTGGCTCTGACCAGTGAGTCACACAGATTGTGTTCCATGTCAAATGCATTTGACCTACTCATCCCAGGGGGCATATACACTGAGACACACACACAGACACACACACAGACACACACACCTGCACAGTTCTGCACAGCTCTGCAGAGGCAGACAGTGAAGGAGGGAGGAAAGTAAACAGATCTCTTCTTTTTTTTTTGCTATTTCATTCTGTGCATGCTCTCTCCATCTTTCCTCTCCACCAACTGTCTTTCACAGTGTCCTCAACCTGTCTGCAGGTCACAGTTATGACACTTCAAAGTCACTGTTACTGGCAAAATGTCAGAGGATGAAATAACAACAAACACAGGCGCCATGAAATAAATATAGAAACGTATGCAGAAGATGAGAGCAGCACAGCAGGAAGGATAAAGTTAGAAACATGCAGATATACGACACGCAAAATCAGTCAAAGATGCAAAGAAGAAGTCAAAAACATGACCTGCATGGCTATAGATAGATAAAACATCACCAAAAATATTTGTAGAGGACTTTTAAGTGATCAATATAGCTCAAGAGTCGCGATACAAATATCAAAAATATTTGTGTCAGAGTGAAAAATAAGAAACATGGGACTAACTATTTAACCTTCTCCAACCCGAATGAGTCACACAGAAGTTCAGTCTTTAATACTGCTGTTCAGTGACAACATACCATATAAACTTTTGGGAAGTTTCTTTGTTGGAATGCTGCTCAGGAGCAGCAGAAAATGGGTTGCTGAAGGCCAAGATACTGAAGGATGAGCAGATAAGAGGCAGCAAAGAATGATTGTAGAATGAAGAAAAATAACATAAAAATGAAATAATATAAAGCTGTCTATTTCTACTTCATAGCTGTTTTGGTAAAAACCCATTTGGCTTCCTTCACTTCTGAATAGTCAGATGCATGAAATCAGTGTTGACACAAAAAGAGGCAGTCTGACTGATCTTTTGTATCCCTGCCTCTACTTTTTCTAATTTAGGGATTTCAAATGACTCTTTGAATCATATTAATTTAGAACGTAGCTGTGGGGTACCACTGATCTCAGATCTTTGAGCCTGCAAAATTTCTTTGCCAGGCCTCTAGTGTGTCTCTTGGGATGGAAATGTCAGTCAGTCTGTCCACCATTACATGTAACATAAAGGCCATCTATGACCACTGGTGTCCAGAGGATGAACCCTGATGGCATTGATCAAGCAGTACCTTCTTCCTTTGTCAATTTTTGAACTTTGAACTTTTATATCATCGTCGTTGTGCACATGTGAGTGTGCTAAGGTTAGCATTTAACTTAAAGCATTGCTGTACCTTAGCACATTCTTACAAAGCTGCTGGCTTGGCGATATGACTTCTAGTCATTTGGATCTGTATGTACTTCAGTTACTGCACAGACGAGAACAGGTTGGCTTTGTTCTGCACTTCTATTTTTGTTTAATTTTTATTTTATTTTGATGACCACTGACCATTATTAAGACACCTGTCAAGGTTAAATAAATGAAAGCAAGGACACCAACCAACCAAATAAAAATAAGCCTTTACCACCCATTGAAATCATCTTGAATAGATTTATAGGTAGCTTGTGGCAAAGCAGCATGTATCTTAATCTACCTTACTAAAAAAACACATAAGAAAACATACAATTTCAGTATCCTAACAGCATGATGTTATTTCTGAGTAAAAATCTGTATTCAGAGACTAGTTTGTGTTCCCAAGACATTTTGAAATTTATACAGTCATGTGACCTGAGCGATGATCTCAGACCTCCACTGATTAAAGCTTTATGGGCACAGGTCCTGACTCCCACACATCATTCAGTGGAACAAACTCCACATTATGTAACATTTGATACTGACACAGCGACTACATTTTACAGCACATAAAGCAGCATCAATAATTTTAAGCAGTTAAGACATGATCTGGTGAGTTTTATTTCCCTGAGTCATTATTATGCCTATGTGTTTACTTTTACATGAAATGTAACTCCAAGGGAGCAGAGAAAAGCGCAATCTAAACTGAGTATAAATTAGGCCTGAAAACCAATAAATGCAATGATGACTTTTCTATCTTGTAAAAGGAAGTGCAGCACACTATGATTCTCCCTCTGGCGGCAAAAGAAATAATTTTTTATTGTAGTACATAGTGAAACTAATAGCCTTCCTGTTATGATGATGGTAATATTTGAGGGAGGACTTTTTCTGGAACAGTTAAAATTAATGAGCTGCCCCACTCTGTGACTTTTCAGTCGACTAGGGTGAATCATTTGACCTGTGGCAGTAAATTGCATATCGTCTGGGTAAGATGTCTCTACTGTTTACACAACAGAAACAGATAAAGCATCCTAACAGGCTGAGAGGACATTTGAGAGGAAAGATGGAGGAAATGTGAGATGCCAGGGGTAAAAATATTGAGCAATGAAGGCTAACAAAAACATAGAAGTATCAATTTTGCTAATGGGACTCTTATGGCAGCACTTGAAGTTTTCTTGTATTTAAGAGCACCTTCTCACTTAAGTTGCTCACCTGAACAGAGTAACAAAATCAGTATTCAAAAGCTCATTCCTGAAGACACTGAGCTGAGAACTAAAACAGATTAGCATTCTATCAGACACTTTTTCTTCTATCTGCTTGTTTCCTTACAGTTTTGTAGCTTGTCGTAAATTGTTTTCTAACTTTGCCTCTGTCCTTTTCCCATGTGCATTAACCCAAAGCTCCTTACCTGATGCTCTGCATCTGTAATATATCTGGATCTGTTGCATTGAGTGAGGCCACAAAGCTTCCAACTGAAATGTTTTCATTCTTGAGGACTACATATGGGTCGGGAGAGAAGACAGGGCCCTCGTTGATGTCCAGGACCGTGACATGAACAGTGGCTGTGGAGCTGGGGCCGTAGCCAACATCAGAAACCAGGGGATCCTCATTCTCCACTTTGATGAGTAGCGTGTGGAAGGCTGTGGCCTCGTAGTCGAGAGGCTGAGGGAGGAAAATGATTGGAGATGTAAAGGCTGATGATGTTACCTAACTCAGAATACGAATGCATGATGCAGGGCAGATGCTTTACCTTGACAACAGACAGCATTCCCTCGTTATTATCTGGGTTGGTTTGGATGTCAAAGCTCTGTGCTGGATCTCCGTTAATTATAGAGTATGTAGCTCTCCCCGCTCCCGTGGCTGAGTCATCTCTGTCGTTTACTGTCAGGTTGACCACCACACCCGTCGAGCCCTCATTCACATACGCCTCAAACTGTGGAAACAGACAGACAATTCACTATAAGTAAGCAAGCGAGTTAAGGTAAATGAATCAGGCTGGACTTAGACAAAGAGGAAACCTGGCAGAGAGGACGGCATCAAGGGAGACTTTCTATCAGGAGCTGATTTAATGGTGTGCTCAGTCTGAATGTGAAGAGCATTTTGGAGGCAGCAGGTTCACAGACTAAGTCAGAAGAGGGTCTCCTGTATTGTTTGCAATGTGCTGGTGGTTGAAGACAATGTGACACACATGCTGGCTATTTCTCATTACATCACTTGTTGCAGTAACAAAAAAAGAAAGGAAATGACCAAACAAAGACAAGAGAGAAGATTGCAAGCCAGCAAAAATGGATATAAAAAATTCAGAATTTAAATAATTAAGATAATTAGCATTACAGATATGATGTTCATGAGAAAGATAAAGCTTTACTTTGTTGAAGACAAGGATATTTACAAAGTATTTGCATATTGCTCAAAAAAGGAAAAAAGGAGAGGAAGAAAGGTAGATACAGAAAAGAAACATGTTGAAAAGAGAATGTAAATAGATTGCTGAGTCAAATATTCAACAGTCAAAGAGGAACCATTTGCTGGTAACACTACCTTAACAATCCACAGAAGGAGTATTTAATGTATGAATGCATGGACAAACAGAGGACACACCGTTCCTCCATCATCAATTCATCACAGTGTATCTAATTTATTTTTCAGTGTCAATCGCTCGCCACTCCCCTGCTCATTGTTGGCAGCAGACCTCCATCAGATTCCTATCGATGCATTCTGCCAGCAAGGCTCCCACCGGAGACTAGCTGTGAGCTGGGCTACCTTTACGGAAGCTCCAGGCAGGCAGAGGCAATTCTGTGTGTGTTTGTGTGTGGGTATGTGTGTGTTTGTGTGTGTGTGTGTGTCAGGACCATTATAGTGTCAGAGCTTATAGTGTAATCTTTCAGACACAGAACACTCTGTTTAAGGATAGCGTTGGTCCAGCCTAGATTACTGCATCTCCTGTCAGCCCACGGTATTGTTGTTTCACAGATTACCCTCTTACTGCCTTACACTGCCTGGCTCCATGCATTTATCTGAAGAGAGACAAACATTGATTTCTTCTCTTTCCTTTCTTTTCTCCCTTTTTTATTCATCCAAAGCTTGTAAAAGAAACACTTTGAACCATTCACGGTCATTTAAGGCACACAGAACAGAAACACAATGTTCCTTAAAAAGGAGGTTATGTTTGTACCCACATGGGCATTGTTGATCCTTTTGTCCTGCGAATGTGCGACACTCTCCTACAAAAGCATCATGCTAAAATAAGAATGCTGTGGGAAACATGAAAAGTCAAGTGCTCATTTTTTTTAAAGAAGTGGGACGCTGTAAAATTTAAATGTGAGTTGCTTCAGCTTTTGCTTTTTGAGAGAGAAAACACTACCTACACGTCCCCACACTCAAAGACATAAGCACAGTTATTGGAAATAAATGCACATCACTGGCATCCCAATGCTCATCACACTCCTCTGGACTTCAAATTGCAGATAAGGCTCAAAATACACACACACACACACACACACACACACACACACACACACACACACACACACACACACACACACACACACA
>JAQMCX010000050.1:503121-524929 GCA_029814765.1 Acanthurus leucopareius
GTGGTAGTGGAGGTTGGAAGAGCTCCGGATAGGCAAATTCTTTCTTGGACAATTTGTGCACACATCCAGATTTCCACCGGTAATTGTTTTCCAACAATTTTTTCTATATTTTTATTATTTATTTTTTCTGTAATTAATTAATCGTAATTAACCTGATAAAGTACCAGCCCTAAAAAAACACTTAAAAATGTTGTGTCTTTGCCCCAAAATTACGTTTCAAAATGTTTTTTCCAAAATCTATACTTTCACTGTGCGATTTGACGACACCAACTTCATTTACGGTGAGATCCAGACAGAACCTTTGAGAAAGACTGTAACATCATCATCAACACATCTGCTAGAATGCTTTTGCTAACCTAAACTCTATGCTGCTAAGTCAGTAATGTTTATTGTGGATACAAAAGGATGATAAACATTTCTTTTTTTGGCCATCAGTTTAACCAAACTGTGGCAAACCTCAACTCTGCGCCTGTGTTAGTGTGAACACACAACTGGCTCAGTAGGTTGTGGTTTCAATTGTTATAGAGTAAATGATTGGTTTCAAGGGGGAAGAGTCGGTATATGTACATATAGCCGCCATTTTTGGTGTTTTGAATTTCTCCCATTAACTCTCATTCAGGATTCTTTGAGTGGTCTGTCTCTTCTTACACAGTCTCTGGTAGTCCAAACACACCATCTATGAGGAAAACACATGCACAAATCTAAACATAATGTGGCACCTTCAACACAACATCACATGAAATGGTTATGGGTAAATTTGGTGTTTCTAGACCTTTTTGTCATCATGGAATACAGTAGTAGACATCATGGAGGCCAAAGTCAAATTTAGAAAAGAAATCCCTGATTTAAACAGGAATCATGTACATTTTCAAGCAGGCACTTGTCTTTCTTTATCTTCTTTCAAAAGCAGCTTAACTCTAAGCAGAACGAGGTGTAGACAGACTGCAAATCTGCAAAAAGGCACCATCCTCATTGTAAAAGTATGAATCTGAAATAAAACCAAGAGCACATGATCACTCTCTTCCCACACAATCTTACACACAGTGTCTGTGCACTGGATTGGCAACTTGCAGCATCTCTCTGTTTAACCCCCCACTCGCTTTTCACCCTTCCCCCCAACTTTAATCCTGCATACAGTAAGTGTGCCTGGAGAGTTAATGAGCTTACCTGTGTCTTTATTAAATTTGAACAGCCTCTGCTCAGGCTGTTTCCAAAGATAGATTTTCGATGAATCTGACATTCAGCAAAGAGGCTTTTCTACCTTTGCGGAACATGACAGCTCTCGTGTTTGTCAATGCAGCTGAGTTAGGAAAAAAAAAAAAAGAAAACATCCTTAAGGAATACAGGCTCATGGAGTATTGAATAACCATGTGCTTCAAGCAGACTGCCATCCAAAAAACATGCCCCATTTGGTGCCCATGTGGGGCCACTGTGGGCAGAACATTGGGCCCTGTGTGGGCAGCCCAATTTGAAAAATGCTGGGCATGAGTGTACCCCACACTATGGGGCCAGCGGGGCAGCCCACAGTGTGGGCTAAGTATGGGCCCCTATGAACTCACAGCATGCCCAATAGGTTAAGTGTGGGTAGCCCACCAGGGCCCTTCATGGGTCCTATTATGTGGGGCCCACATTTGCCCTGCTTTTCACACCACAGCCCACAGTGGGCGGCCCTCAGTGAGCTTATTTTTGGGCACACCACTGGGCACAGTAGGTATGCTGTGGGTACTGTAGGCATACTGTAGACACACTAGGCATAGTGTGGACACGCAGGGCATAGTGTGGGTACACCTGATACTGTAGGCATACTGTGGACACATTGCAGGCACACCAAGTAAGCTATGATCATTCATACTTTTGATGCACTGTGGGCATATTGTGGCCATGCTAGTGGGTTCAAAGTGAGGCCAATGTGAGTACACTACTCCACAGTATCCCCATTACCATGCTCTGTGTAGTAATAATGAACTAAGGGATATGTTTCTGTTACATAAATTCATTTAAAGCCAGGTTAAATGTATTGAAAATTAAACAGAAAATAAGAACAAAGAAGTTGAATAATTGCTAAAATACTAGGTGAAAAATACTAGGTGGGCTGCATCACATTGACTGTCTGTACAGTACAGTACAGTTACTGTTTGACTTTGCTGACTGTTTTATTTCAGGCCCCCTGCAGGTTTGCCTATGTGGGGCCCACAGCAGTTTTGCCCTTTGGGACCCCAATGAGTGTTTACTGTGGAAAACCTATTGTAGGCTTGCTCACAGAAAACCCATTGGCGCCCCAAAGGGCATAACTGTTGTGGGCCCCACATAGGCAAACCCACAGGGGGCCCACATGAGATTAGTGTGGGTTTACGCCTACCTGCACATGCCCTCAGTAAACCCACACCGGCCTGTTTGCTTGGCAGCCGTTCAGAAGTTCGAGCTGAAGCATTTTACTGACCGGCGTTGGACTGTCCCTCTCCAATGGGCAAACTGGAGATTTCCGCCTCTAGGAGTTTTT
Source organism: Acanthurus leucopareius (assembly GCA_029814765.1). Lineage (NCBI taxonomy): Eukaryota > Metazoa > Chordata > Actinopteri > Acanthuriformes > Acanthuridae > Acanthurus > Acanthurus leucopareius. The sequence continues at coordinate 505,622 of JAQMCX010000050.1, forward strand.
TGTAACTTTCCAAAAAACTAACAAGTCCTTTTTGTTGCACCTCATCTGTGTCCTCCCCGGTGAAAACAGTTTTCACTTTTTCATAGAGTTTTCATTATTGATTTCAACACTACACATCTACCAAGAAGCAGACTTCTAAAAAGGTACATCTTGTGGCTCTGAGGAGAGTGCTCGGACATTATATAGCTTGCAGACAGCATACTACCTGAGCTAAGATACCTTTAAATCCCTGTCAGTAATGCTACCTCTGTTTCTGAAAATTGCCTCATTGGTCTTCTTATCTTTTCACTACGTCGCCTTAAAGAAAGACTTTCCTCTGATCTGTTTCATTTTCTTAATTTTTTTTTCTTTCCCTGTAGCTTTAAATGTCCAGTTCTGCCAGCTATACATTTGGCCACCACTTTATTGCTGCAACAGGACAAGGACATGATCCCTCGCTGGCTTCCAGTCTGTGCAACATTAACAACTGTGTTAGGTGGTGCTACTACTACTACAGCCTCCTGAACCTGTGATCTCTGTCCTGCCCCTGCATCATCCATGTCTGATGCAGTTGGACGATACATCATGTAAACTCATTAGCTTGAAGCTTGAATAATTTTTACACTAAGTATAATTTAAAGTGTATTTTAAAATGTTTCATTGTACATCTAATGTTTAAATTACATAAAATAATCTGGGTGATGTAGATATTCACTACTTCAGCATAAAAAAAGAAAAATTAAATATAACATAAAGAGATGATTTGTTCTGAAACATAAGACCACATAGATGAGTAATTATCTTATCTCTATTTGCCAGACTCCTTATCTGTAATGGGATTTAGACTCATACTTTGTAAAGAGCAATTACACATAAGTCTATTTTATTTAAATCTTAATCAAACTGTGGCATCAATCACAGGTTTAAAGCTCAATAGGCAAAGCTTTTGTTCTACAGCCTATTTCAACAAGGAGTCCAACAAGGTGTAGGGACAAATAGGTGATATTAAATGAAAAAGAATAAATCACAATAAGACAATTATTACCTCTAACAAGACCAAACATCGGTGGCCTGTTACAGAAAAGCTTGCAGCAGCCTTTTTAAATAGGCTCATTGTGAGCTTGTGCGGGGACACACAACTGACTTTGTAATTTCTGACACAAAAATGTTCTTCTGAGCAAACATCACAATTGAGGGGTGATGTGCCTGTTGCTATTTCAAGTGTTTTTCACACATCTTCAGATGCTTCTTCCCTCTTTGTCTGAGAGACTGTGGGCATCAAGAGGCATCACACTATTCACAACATCTGAACAGAATTACCTGATGATATCTTACTTGGGTCTTTTTTTAATACAACATGCTTGCTGATATGAAGAAATAAGAGATGACATCATATAAGCTCCCTTGCCACACCTGCACAGTTATCAGATAATGAAAAAAGCAAATATAGAGTGAAACGTAATTGCTAATTTGTGCAAACATGATCTAATTCTAGATCCGACATTCTAAAGCAAGTCATCTAATTTTATCCCTAAAATTTGATTCTTTATTTAGAGAAAAACTGAAATACCAACCAACAAAAATGAAATCTAAAATTGCAAAAGTTACAAGGACATAGTTTATACGTCTACTTTTTACCCTAACCTTGTATGTTGGTGCATTTATTGTGTCTTTGTCAGACAACACATCCACACATGCACACAAATACATACGTACCATCATTGTTCAAAACGTGCCTCTAACCTAACGTACACTGCCCAAATCCTTTCCCATCCTTCCTCTTTGTGACAGATTTGGGGACGACTATGCCAGCGAATCACCCACAGTAAGCGCTGTGTGCATCTCAGAGCTACTGAAGCAATCATGCAAAGCCCGGACTAATCCTTGACACCCGTTAGCCGTCCCCCAAGACAGACCGGCACTGACAGAGCCCTGCTGCCCTGTGCCTGGTGCTACACCAATCACCACTAACATCTTTATCAGCAGGGCAGATGGATTGAAGGTGAGCATATTCTCCTGGCTATCATAGAGGAGAGTAGGGGAGGAAAAATGAGAGGCAGAGAGAGAGAGAAGGGAGGCAAACAGAAAGACAGACAGGCACACAGAAAAAGCACGAAATTGAGTGATGAAAAAAATACAGAGACTGGATGTCAGTGAGCTTGAGTGACAGCAGTGATAAGGTCCATCATGGTCTTGTTATGAGGAGCAGGGGGAAATAGGCCCAGTCAGACATGGCGTGGAATTAGCAGAGCCAGAGAGGAGAGGGGGAGAGAAAAAGGAGTGTAAGTGTAGAGGAGAAGAATGAAGAGAGGATCAGGAGATTGGTGGACAAGAAGGATGAAACAAAACACAGAAGGAAAAAGAGACAAAAACAGGTAAAGGTGCTCAGTGCGTATGGAGACATGAGCATGTCAGTGTCTGCTGTGATAGCAGCATCAACTGGTTGAAAAGTTGAACAGGATATACAAAAGTTTTCTGGTACAGTGTGAACAAGGAAGTGTAATATCAAATTCAACACAGCACAAAATATTAGAGACAGTGTTGCTAACACAACAGAACATGTGGAGGTACTATAATCCACTTGTAATTAGCAGATAAAAATCATCAGGGCCAATGTTTTGTTTTGTTACAGCAGCATGCTGAGTTTCGAGATGAAAAACTAGATTCAAAATCATTTTTCACTTTGAATTATTTTACTCCCCCTCATCATGAAAACAGGGTGAGACCATGGCTGAGAAAATCATTCAAGCCAGAGCCAACTCCCCTACAGGAGCAAAATGTACTAAATTTCCTAAATATTTTAGAAATTATACTGTTGCTCGACAAAAACCTGTGAGTCCATAACAATCTTGTAAAAATAATCCAAGGGAAAAGAAAAATCCGCACAATTTGGAACAACAACTAAAGACAACATACAGTATATATACTGTGAACCTACTCAGGAATGATAAATTTCTCTTTTCAAATCACAAACCTAATGCTTGATATTCTTAAATGTCAAGCGTATCCTCAACAACTCTATTGCAGAAGGAGGAATGAATTAGGGAGGAAAGGAGGAACATGTTCCCTGCTGGTTGATCTGAGGATCTAGGCAGGAGTGGAGTGGTCTACGGCAAAGACTTCACAAGCTATGAATAGCTGTCTCTATGCATGGAGCTGTGGTAGGTAAGCCTGAGGAAAAACAGAGGCTCCCTACGTGGGGATTATGTTTGCTGAATTCAAACAAAATGTCAACTCATAAAGCCCAGCTACACTGGATTTAATGAATAATATCAAGGAAGGAACTCATCTCCTGAACATTCAGTTGCTTGCTTTATTCTTCCTCTCTCTCCATCTTCCAGTGTTGGACTCTTTCTACTTATCTTTTTTTTATACTCTTCTGTCTTTCTCTGCTTGAGTTCTGTTATGACTAGGAAGACTTACATCTGGTCTGCGGGAGGTTGTGTCTTCAAAAAAAGTCAACTTAAAAAGTTTTAGCAAAAGACTCGAATATATAGTTGAATAATTTAGACGGTGAGAGCTTTAGAGCTGCTGCCGACACAAGCTGAGCACAGACGCACACTCGCAAACGCACACACAATATGATGGCGGTCATCTGAGAGGTCATGGATGATTCACGGGCAGGTTAGACGCGGTCAGGGAGAGTGGAGGATAAAGGATTTATACGGGAAGCTTAGCGCCGTCAAACACTTGTTTTTTAAAAGCTCCATTTCTCCACGCCGTTAAACGGATCTCTTCCCAGTGAGAAATGAGAACATTAACTGGGACACGGACGTGGTATACTCGGCACGGCCCCGCCGAGCCCTCTGAGCTGTAACATTTCACATCTGAGCTGCGCTCCTTACAAGCTCTGCTGACACCCCAATGCATCATGGGAGGGCTGTGGGGAAGGTTTGGTTGTGGCAAAGCATGATGTGTCTCAAAAACCTGACAACGGCTGAGGGCGTTTCCATTAAGAACAACACAACTTAATGTTACAACTGCACCTCAAGGCGGCAGGAGGGTCTTTTCCTACAGGACCTGATTCATTTCATTCTTTTTTTCCCACCTGCAGAGGTGAGAAGGAGGAATATAAAGTGAAAGGAAAACAGCCATGCTGGCAACTTTTGACAAATTCATCATGAGGTGGCACAATGTGCATTTTTTTTATATATACAGGCTATTTTCCTTTTTTTTTTGTACATGTACATTTTATTTTATAGCGTGACTGGCAGGCACCGGTTAGCTTTTCAATAATGCCTTAAGGCGTTGCTGACTAAACAGACCATCACGGAAGCACAACACATCTACTCCCACTCCTGCTCACAGATTTCCTTATCTTGTCTCTGCACCCATATCACCCAGTTACAGTGATCTGTTATTATGTCTCATTCGTCCTTTGCACACATATGCACACTCTGTGATCTGTGCTAGTTATTTTTTTTTAGCTTTGCCTTATAATTTTCTTTCTTTTTTATTGGCTTATTGGCATTATATTTTCAGAAGACATCCCTGCTTTCTCATCTCTTCATGGTTTAATTCGCTCATCATGTTATTCGTCTAAAGTGTTCGCTTAAATCTCCCTTCATGTTTGTCTGGTATTTTGATACAAAAACATGATAATGACTTTCAATCACTGATTAATGCCATCTGTGTCTACTTTGGTGTTCTCCCAACTGGTGTATTACATTAAAAAACATTCTGTCAATTCAAAGGGTGAAATCTCCTTCTTGTCTGGCTGGTAGGAAGAGCTAAGTGTCATTAACAATGGCTTCATACTGACTGAAGTAAAATAAAATTAAATTACATTTGTGATAAATGAATGAAAACAATATTTTTGTTTCAAAATATTTAAAAAAGAGAAACTCAGAGGAACAGATTTGTAAATTTTAAACGAGTGTCATAGTTGTGCAAATGAAAATTCCCTCTGTGTTTTGGCTTGATATATTCAGAACAATCAACATTTCCATTTTGACTAATCTGTAACTAATCTCTGAAAAACAAATAAGTTTTCTCATGCAAACCAATATGTTGTGACAAGTTGCTTTTTGTTGTAGAAACACAGTACTGTCCTTTGTCACTAACAACATCAATAGCTACCACTCAGCTGTTCCTCTGACAGTGATTAGCTGATGTCACAAAAATGCAACACTTCCCAAACAGACTCCTCCCATTAAAAGGGTTTTTGCAAAAAAAAGGTTATCAAACGTTAAACATTTAAATGGAAGTGTTGAGTGTCATTGGTAGCATCTTAATCCTTATAAAAAGAAGGGCAGAGCAGGAAAAACTGAAATTAATCAGTGATTTAAACTTTATTTCATGTCAATATAGAAACTCCAAGCAGCAAATTCTCAAATACAACATGACAAAACTGGTTGTGAAATTGGTGAATCAGTTGAAATGTCCATTTATCAATAATTTGCACATGAGCCATTGCTTTGCAGTTAACACAGCCTTATGAGGAAGAATTGTATTATCTGCTCTGCCACAACATTAAGAATTTAAGAGTCTGGGGTGTTATTATCACGTCTTGTTGTGTTTGACCTCCTGTTTGATGGGGCGGTGACTGAAATGTAAATGTGCTGCAGTGGACCAGAAACTGTCCATAGTATGAGTGTATAAAGAAGTGGGACATGTACAACACAGCAACAACAAACAAGCAGACATTTAAGTGTCAAAGTCCTTACCAAGTTGTTTGTTTAACAAATTAAATAAGACCTGACCGATAAATAATTCAGAACCTTGGATCTTGAAAAAGAAAATGCACCATCCAAAAATGTAAACGGTTAAAAAAAGGGATGTTTCTCACCAGGGGGTGTGTAAACTCAGGGGCATGGTCGTTCTTGTCTGTGATGATAATGGTTGCTGTTGCCGTTCCCGTTAGGCCCACCTCACTTCCTGCCATGTCCTTGGCCACAATCTCTAACTCATATGTTGTCGTTGGCAGTGTCTGCAAACAAACAAAAAAAAGGATAAGGAGTTAAAAAAGTAAGCTACAGACATGTACATAGAGGAGGAGAGAAAGAAGCCAGAGGAATGATGGTGAAAGAATTTTTAGATAGAAGGCCGCAAGGAGAGAGTAGGTTGACAAATAAAGTTCCAAGCACAAAAAGCGGTGCGAGTTCAGTCGTTTCTTACAGCAGTAGCTTCTGCATGAGGAGGACTTACACATGCACAGAAATGTTACAGAGAAAAATCTTTTTGATAAGCAATATCCAGGGAATCTAATTGAGAGTCAAATCGTGGAAAAACAATTATGATTGGCCATGTGAGTGATTAGAATTTTCCACCCAGAGCATAAGCTAACAGTTTTTACCATTTTAAACAGAAAGACTCTTTAAGGAAGCTTGGAAGCTCTTTCAAAGTCCACTAGAGGCCTGTATCAACTATCAAACTGATTACATAACAGCTGAAAACAATCGTGTAAATATGCACCCTCATGCTCACATACCAGCAATAAAAGCTTTGATAAAAACTTGGAAAAGCTAGGAATCCACATTTTGAAACTCATACATTTCAGAACAGATGAGGGGTTAAAAAAAGACAAAAAAGGACCCTAAAGTGCTGCTGCATGGGATCAAAGTATAACCATACTATGTAAGGTTCATTCTCATCCATTTTAAAAATCACACAGTTTTTTTACAAACATATTCCACAATGCTTCAGGGCATCAGAGGCCAGATTCCGAGGCCTTGCCTACAAAGACAAACTTATCTCCTCATAATAAGCCTAAAAATCAAAATGACCTCTCCTAGATGTTTAAATTTTTTGGCTTTTGCCATATTTTTGCAATTTTTTTCTGCCTTTTTTTTGTTATTTTTCTTGTTGATTCAATTTTTGAAGAAAATAATGTGTCAAGGGTTAAAAAATCTCAATTTGAACCCATGTCACTCATGCTTATAACACATATTCATTCTATGATCATACATTCCTACACAAGCCAGAGAGAGGGATCTGGCCTCTATTACAAAGTAGATTTCCGGGAATGCAAATCTACAAACTTGATATTTAATTTGTTTACTGGTCTGTCTTCATCTGTATTCTATGGAACAACTGGAGAAACACAGGTTCATATACAGAGGATTGCCATTCATAATGATCATAGCACCAATGACTTGTTGTCATAATTCATGTGCAATAGAAACGTTACTGCTGGTGAATAAATAACAGGAAGTAGTGGCTGGTAAAGCCAACATTTATTTATCCGCTGCAGCGTTTTCTCCCTACTGAGGGTGGTAACTGTCACATGCTTAATAAACTTCATCCATCTGTCTTACTGAAAATGCTGCGGGAGCTCTCTCATGCATTGTAGATTCACCTCTGAGTGCATGTACACGCCTCTCATCGACCACGAGCTCAAAACACAGAGGAGCGAGACACACATGAAGATGGTGGAGTACACACACACATACATGCACACAAAGCAAGTTGAAAAAAAAAAACTGCTGCCGTTTACTGTTTTAAATAAATGTCACAGATAATCATAGGAATGGTAACTGATAAGTCAGATAATTGTTGAGTGTTCTAGATGGATACATTTTCTGTGTGAGATCTTGTTTAACATGCCTATAGGAGGACATTTATTGGCCATCTGACAGCTTTACAGTTTAGTTACATTACAAGACTGTTCAAGCTCCTTGTAAAAGTGCTTGGTTAGCCATTGAGAGATCAATTTCACTCTCATATTAGTTTTACAGCATTAAATGGCCAAGATAAAGCAGTAACACCGGCAGTAAAATAGTATTAGTTATATATTATTTGCAATTTCAGGTTTGTTTTTATGCATTCATCCATGCCAGTGCAAAACTGTCACTCATAAAAGCCAGTTTATAGATGTTTATAATACTAATTTATTGTTTGACAAATAACTGCGACCAAATATCCCATCATGCTGTTCTGCTCAGCGTCAAACTGAGCAGCGGTGGCAGCTGTCAGCGTGTGTGTTCCAGTTTTGCCTGTTCTCATCATAGATAGTGCTCTAATCAATCTAATCTGAGGCAGGCAGGGGGGAGATCAAGCGATCAATGGCTGGACACCTTGAGGCTCATTTTAATTATAACATCAAGTAGAACTTAGACAAAGCAAAAGGCTTTTCACTGAAATGACAGATTTAGGTCAGAAGCAACAGAACATAAGGAAGACTTGGGTCCAAATTATGAGTGTAATGAACAAATTTTATTTTCAAGACAAGCTAGACCAGACCTTTAAATGGAAAATGTGAGGACGTCCTTCCATCATTGCATACATTTCAATACATTAAATCTCTTCCAACTGAACTTAAAATAGGAAACATTTTGAGTGCTGGTAACCGTCTGTTTTTTTATTTACAGATGACTTTATATGCCAGCATCGAGGCTAGTGGCACCTCCTGTTCCAAGCTCCTTCCCTTCAAGCAGCTGCTCCACAGGATTGTAGGAAAAGCAAGACAATAAACAGGTGTTTCTATCAATAGTTTGTCTCACATGGTGGGTGACAGGGGTGTCCCTCACAACCAGCTCCTGCTCGATCAAACATTGTGCAGGCAGATGGTGCTCTGCGGACCTGTGAGTTTATTAAACCCATGCACACAATCACACATGAATACACACTGATCCTGACTCTAAAATACACACACACACACACACACACAGACACAGACACCTGTACACAGATGTACACTTTTGCCCTCCAGCTGGAGAAGAGAAGGGCTCTGGGATACCTGCAGTCTCAGTGGTGTCTAAACACATTGAGCGTGGCCTCCTCTGGCGACTGACAACGTCTTAATGAGTATTTCCTGAGTCTCAACTCAATTATAAACTCCCTGGCAGTACCTGGCCAAGGAAAGATGTTCAAATTCACTCTGGGCAAGAGTTACAGCTACAGGGAATTTTCCCCTACTGTTGTCTGAAAACTTCTACAAGTAGAGAGCTGATTGAGATACTTCTTTCAGTCAGTCCCTTCATCATTCCAGCTTCTCGTTAATTTGACTTCAAATAATTCATCTAAGTCTTGTGCACAGAAATAACATTATAGATAATGGCCATTTAGTCTCCTCTGGACTTCAGTGCACCAAAACAAATGAATGCCGGCATGAAAATAATCAGTGAATAATAGTCAATTATACTATGAATTATGATTAAATTGTTTTGCTGTTTTATAAAACTGTCTGCAAATGAGTGGTCTGAACCAAGTAGTAATAAAATAAAAATATTTTTGAAGTATTTTGTTGTGCTTATGTGAAGTTTTGTCAGATATCTTGGATATCGGAAAAACATTAAATGCAATAACATCCATTGAGTACTTTGGATGTGTTTTGCATGAGTTTACTATGATTATATATTTAAGTATCAATGCGGGAACAAGACTACAGGTCTAAGATCCTTTTTGAGGTGGTACTTAAGCACAACTGTATTTTAAGCTAAATGCCAACAGCAGCATGTCAGCATGCTCACAAAAACAATACCACTGTGCTAATTTTTACCAGTGTTAATAATTTTAGTTTAGCGTGCTAGCATGCTAACACTTGCACTCAGGAAAAGCTTAGGCTGACGGGAATGTTGCTAGTTTTGCAGGGTTTTTGGTTCTAGAAAAATTGACAAATAGAAGTGATATTTCTCAAAGGTTAACATTTAATTAAATGTCTGTAAAGACAGGGAGTAATGAAATTAGAAAGAGCGGCCACATTGAGCCGCTAGATGAAGCTCTGCAGGCGACAGGCTGTTACCTCCTGATTCTCAGCAAGGTAACTCCTTTCACTGAGCCCTGCTGTGTGCAGACTCATGCTACTTGCAGTTTCAATTTAGATTACGGCTGCAGACAGAATACAAGTAAAAGGCCAATTATCGCTCGACTTTATTAATATGACAAGTGTTCGTTTAACTGTGCTTATAATTTTTTAACCAGCCCAAACCACATTTACTCTATAACTAACACCTATAGATGTTGCCATTTTATGTAGGAGTTGAAACCTTTCAGATTGCAATTTATTAAAAAAAATAAACAAACAAACAAGAGACACTCTTAATAATTTCTTGATAAAGAGATCACTGATAAGGGGCTAATAAGTCACAGGTAACATTAAATCAGGGGAATCCATTCATTAGTCATTAAGACATTTAGATCAAAACACAAATGTCAACCTTTGTTCCAGGAAAGTTTCAGAGTTTCAGGAAAGTGAGGCATCATGCGAGTCATTGCTTTGTCTCTTCTTGAAACCATCAGTGACTGCCATTTTCCTGAAAATCCATGTAATCGTTGTTGAGACATTTAGGTCTGGACCAAAGTAGTGGACCAACCATCAGTTCAATCCATAGAAACACATACAACAGAAAACCTTCAATTTATCCTAACTTACTTTTAAAGCAAGTTTGCTTTACTGAGAAAAAATGTGATTGTTGATGAACTCTTGGATTATCAGAGAAACTTGCATGAATATTGGGCTGAAAGAAATCAAAGTATCCACTTGAACAATAGCACCTCTTTCTTTTCTGATATACAGAGTAATTTTCTTTGTAAAAACGTAAGTGGGAGAAAAACTAGGAAGCACAAGTGATTTCACTCGGCGATTGTGTTTGTGAAAGCTGATGTAAAACTGAACAAAGAGCTAATGAAGTTGAGCATACTTAATGATATGACAGGCCTTGTTTCAGAGACATCCGATCGGAGAAGAACATTTCAGGCCATCACATTCCGCCTTGAAAGGATTTCATCAAAGCTCCTCGAGTAAGAGCTGATCCCAGACATAAAGCGAAGAGAAAGGAAAGGGTAAGAGCAGCAGAAAGGGAGGAAGAAAGAGGGAGAGAGAGAGAGAGAGAGGAGATGGATAAGTGAGGAAGGGAAGAAAACAGAATGAAAAAGAGAGAGAGCAGGCTGACATGTGAGACACCACATTAACTCTCTGAAAAGGTGTGATATTATAATCAAATTGGCAGTGGGTTCTTTGTTCTCCTTTGGACCTTCACTAGTGCTCACTCTCAACACTGAACCACTGGCTATTCTTCAGGCCTCTTTTCAAATGCTTAGAGAAAAGATGACAGACATAAAAAGGCTTAGAGAAAAAAAAATCCAACCTGGAGTTATATAAAAATCCACTAGTGACAGTATTTCTACAAGAGCTGTATTATTCCTCTCACATTTATACCTTCATCTGCTTCATCTCTCTACAAGTACCTCTCTACCTTTTTTCTTCCAGCACCATGCTCTTTCTCGATAAAATACATACATTTTCTTAAGTTCTTGTCAGTGAAAGTATCATTATGTCTCAACTAAACTGTGTGCTTGAAGGTCTCCAAAGACAGCAGATCTTTTCCTTTTTTAATGAAGTTATATTTTCTGCTTTTCATTCTTGGTGTACTTTTGTTTGAGGATAATAAAACAATACATATGGAAGTACGGGTTCTCTGGATGCAAGATTTATTTCGACTTTATGATCCTTTTGAGATTGTTTCTTGGGAATGTTTTCATCCATCATTGTCAAAGTCTGTTTATACTTATTTGCTTTGGATCCCGGTGAGGTGTGGGACTGTTACTCTAATATTTATAGAGGTTTACTGTATAGTTCAAAGCTTTTTTTTAATAATGTTTGCTTTTAAATTGCAGATAAACATTTGATCTTCTATTTAGGTGCCTAACTCTTGGTGCCTATCTTGTCTTTTTTATGTTTTGCACAAACATAGTGCTGCATAACAACGTGCACATAGCAGGTGCAAACTTCCAAGTTCCAAGTTTGATCGCTTGATCATTTTAAGCACCTGAGTAACATGGGTTTTTGTAACCACTGGTGCACTCACAACTTCTCTCACATAAAACTTGGTTTTTCGGGCTAGGAATCAGAGACCAAACTTCGTTTTGGTTGACTGTGTTGCAAGAAACTCGTCTATTTTTTTATGCACTCTGAGCAGGCATGTTGTCTTGTTGGAGAGCCAAGTTGCATGTGTTTCATTGTTCAGGTTTTTTGCACCAAATATTTTACTTAAACACCCCAGAATGTTCACAGTGGTACTCTGCATTAACTTGACCCTGGGGGATGAATTTACAGTGCACAACCCCATGAATGGCAAAGTAAACTACCAGCATGTTTGGCTATGCTCCTGACCTGACCCGCCTGGAGACAGCCTGCAGTCTGGTCTCTGGGTTGTAGCTGTAAACACAACTCTCATTGACATTCATAGTTTCATTTGAAAACCTCAAGAGAAAAAAAGAAGACATTCAGTAAAGCACAAATATTTATGAAGCCATAAGACTTTGAGCTTTAGGTGTTCTGTTCTCTGACAACATCATTTACAAGACAACTTCACATATTCTCAAGTTTTGCAGTCCTTTGTCAATAATTTATCTTACAAAGTTGATTGTTTTGACCTCAGCGATGCTAGTAGCTGTGTAAGGCTGCATTTAGGAATAGCTGTCCTTTTGAAGCTCAAATGCAGTCAAGGATAAATGTAGCCAAGGATGAAACGAATGTCATTAGCTCTGCAATTTTTTTGTCATTGACCAAGTATTGGACCAACACAAGTTTTGACTAGACAATAGCAACAAATGAAAAGTCAAAGACATCAATGATACATCTTGAAAAATCTGTGCCAAATTTCAGGGCAACTCATTCAATAGCTGTTAAAGGGTTACTAAAAAAACACAAATGTTACTCTCATAGATTCAACATCTCTCTTTCACCAAAGTTAGCCAGGATCATCTTCTGCAACTGTCAGTGTCTGCACAATATTTCAGTCCATCTATTAGTTGCTGAGATATTTCAATCTGAACCACAGTGACTGACCAAATGATTGACAGGACATCTAACAAACAGGCTGTCCCCGAGGCCGTCCAGCTAGCATTGTTAAAAAAAATAAAATTGATTAACATCTCTCATTATTATTAATATTATATCAGATCTGCTCGTCCTTTTTTCCCACAGCCCAAAATCTTTTTACTGGGTGCATTACCAGAGTGTAGAGATGGCAGCTCATTAGGTAAAGTCATGCTGTCTGCAGCTGGCTATGTGCTCAGAGGGGTTCAAGCCAGATGTAAATCAACAGGGAACAGATCAAACATCAGCCGGAGTAAAAGCAGTTTGCAGTCACAAACTTCAGTTCAACTTTAAATGTTCGAGTAATGGACCTTAACAGGGGTTTATGTTTACAGCAGGTGTGTGTAAATGTGTGTTTTGTTAGCTGACCTGAGCCTTGGGAACTCAGGTACTCAAGTCACAGTGTATGTGTGTGTTTTGCATTTGCTTTCAAAATGCTGGCAATATTTTGTTTTGTCAGAATAAAATAGAGATGCATGTTTAATTTAGTTTCATGTTTAGCTCATGTCCGTCCATCCTCATTGGTGTTAATGTACCATTTTTTTAACCCATACTGCACTAAGTTTCAAAACTATCTCTCTCAGATATTTTTGCTCTATTTCACCTCACAGGTCGCTGGTGGCTTCCTGCACTCACTCCACCTCTATAGACATATGATTAATCACTTTGACAGAAGTTAATTACAGTAGGATGGCAGCCACGTGAGGCCCTTATCTGGGCCAGTGCAACCTACGCAAGTGATCTATTTCTTTCATCAGCCGCTTAAGCATGGTTAACATTCACCCAGAGGAGTACGTAAGGGACATATGGGGGTGGTAGTCGGAGGGTGACACATTGAACAGTGTTTAATTTTGAGTTGTTTTTTCCCCCCTTCTCCTTTCTTCTGCACAATTTCAAACAGAAATATTGATAGCTGCTGCACTGTGTTAAATTTAGAGCATCTCAATGGGCTGATTCATTTAAAGAAAGAAAAAGAAAATTTGTAATAATTCATCACTGACATTTAGCAGAATTCATATAGTTGGAGGGACACTTTAAACCTCAAAGTAATCAACCAATTAATGCTTTTTAAAAAATGAGTCACTCAAAATGGCTGCAAGTGCAACTCAAACTCAAAGAGATATTACATGGAAAATGAATGATAAGACATGAATAATTCTTAAACCTTATATGTGCAGATCAGGAGGAGTATGATGTAAAAGGCTGTCACCTGTGAAATGCCCTAAAGGTTCATATCCACACCTGACATAAAAAAAAATGAGTTTTAAGTTTTTAATCCATTTTAAATGCTCTACACTTTATACTTGTTGTGATCTGTTTTGAAAGTTTATTGATGTTTTTATAATGATCTGCATTTCAAATCTTTTCACACCCAGCTTGCAAGCAGCCTCAGGCAAGTGCCTCCATACAGACCTCGTCTCTAGTCCCTGTGATGCAGCATTTTGCTTTGAAAAGTTCAATATTAAGAGTAAATTATTATGTTATGTTTGAGATGTTCTGTAATTATACGTTGGTGAGTCCACATATGCTGTGCAGCAGTTGATTCGGACTGTGGCCTCCATCATTTACAACTAAACTCACTGCATACAAATAGGAGAACAGTTAATCGACCATAAGAATGATGCTATACACACTGATACAGCAATACATTGAAGGAGTAAATTACTGCTGCTTGGTTCTGTTTTCTTGGCTCCATAAAAAAGCGTTTTTCATACTTTGTCGATCAGAACCGGGGAGCCAGCAAATTAGAAACAGCATTAAAGTATGAGCACAGCTCCTCAGAACAGAGGATTGCATAAACATTGCATAAAGCTCAGAGCAGATGCATTAGCATTAATTTTACCTGGAGGACATGGGGTGACTTTCAAATACCAAAATAATGATTTAACCCACTGCTCTGTTTTAATTCTTTCAGGGAGACTAATAGGATAACTGTATTACAGCAGCAGCTTTTTTTTAGTTTTTTTGGCACAATGGCAGAATTTTCTGCACAACTAAATTAGCCGTAACTTTTACCACACATATCAGCACTAAATGATGAGACCTGGGCATTCTTCATCCAAAAGGCCTACTGTTTGGGCCCATTTTTAATGACTGTAAGTCTGAATGTATCAGAGCTAACACCGTGATGTAAAATAGATTTGAAATTTGCATGTACTCTGAGGGAATGCAAGTGTGATGTTTTGATGCTATTTCTGCAAACCTTTTATATTTAATTGTGAGTGAAACAACATTCTCTTAAAGATCATATCTAATTTTTTTCTGTTATGCCATGATTTCTTTTTTTCAGTTCTTTATTTTATATTAAAAAAAAATAATATTAAGTATTACATTTCCTATTACAGAGGCAAGCAGTACCTTGTGTATCTATGTGAGTATTTAATTTCATACAACAGGCAGCAGCAATTAAATGAGGGTAAGTGAAGGCAGCAAGTACAAATCACAATACCTGAGCTATACCACCATAGTTTTTCTTTTTTAATATCTACACCGGTTCAACATAAAACTGGACCCAGTATGACCAATTTGTTAAAAGGTTTCTGAAAATATACAAAGTTTGGTAAACAGATTTTTAGTTGCAATGACATAAGTCAAAGATTGCTTAACATTTTTTCAGTTCACAAAGATAATTCTTTATTTGACACATAGAACATAGAGCTGTGTCTGCTGCTGTTGGAGTTCCTGTGTACCTCAGTTAGTGCAAAGATATGATGTGATGCTACTTCTAAGGACATTGTTCAATTTTACATACATGGGGTTAATGACAATTTATTACTAACTGCTTCCATATAAAGTAATGGCTCTGTGTTCTGGCATCAAGAAAGTTTCCATCATAAATGTCAGGTACTTTAAATCTTCAATATCATTGGAGGGTTTTAATTTCCACACAGTGCATGTTGGGAGGTTTGCTTGTTTCTGAAGAAACTTAATATAATTGAGTCAAGTCAACTCTAAGAAGTTAAAATTCCAAATTCAAAAACTTCAGGTTGTGTGGACTTCAGTTTATTAAAACCCAAATGGTCTGAACATAAATACTAGATATTTCAATTTAAATAAATTTTGATTAAAAAAAAAATACTCATAGTATATTACATTCTATTTTAATGTAAGTTAATCCCTCATTTTTTATGATTTTTTTATGATACAAAATTAAAATAACACTGGGTGAAACTCGCAGCTGGTTTTGGAGACCAATGCTCCATAAGAGATTCCTGAGATTCCATAACTATCTGCCACATATAAGTCTTTCATTAGGAAAAGTGTTTAAGCTCATAAAACCTAAAGCTAGCTTTTAAAAGGTAAATAAAAGTTAAAGGGACACAGGAGTCCAGTTTAATCTCAATCACCTACAGTGACTAAGAGTATGACTGTAAAGTAAGTGCATTAAAAGTTACACTGTGGACAGCTAAATATGTAAATGGGCCAAGATCCAAAATGACTAAAACATAATTTCAAGGATTTGACAGAAATGCAATTTTTAATATTCATTCACAAAATGAGCCCAAGGCTTAAAGACACAAGTTAATCATTTTAAATGGCTTTCAATTTTGTTGAGCAGTGCTGTAAAACTACAAGAAGCTACAAATCCTCCTGCCTCTTATCTCCTCTAGCTTCTGATATTCTGTTAGATTCATCCAATCAATCAGTGCACTGACACAAATGGGCCGATTTTAGAGACTGCCGCCAATTACATCATGTTAATCACAAAAACTACAGTTTGGCTTACTGTTAGCTAATGATAGATTTACTGACCACTAATTAAAATAAGAACAGATTGTTTGTACATTTGAAAAGCTAAAAGATTTAAAGCACATGCATTTTATCTATAAACACTGTCATGTCCAGTAGACTTAAAGTGTCTTGCAGTATGTTTCCAGCACACGTGGGTTTGTGTGGTTCACAGCCTTGGCTCTTCGCAACAAGTAGTCTTGCTCCCTGAGCCATCTATTGTAATAAAAATCCAGCTCAGAAAAAAAAACAAAAAAACACTGCGACCAGGAGACTCCCTCCATATACACAAGAGACCTCGAGTATAGAGAATACCGACAGCCAGCGTACATCTGTTTTAAGCTCTACCTCCTCCACAGTTTGTAAAGATGCCTGTCTTTCTGCCCACTTCTGTTTCTTGTACTGCTCTTTGGCTTGGCCCTTCAGCTGTGGCTGCCATCCATACACTCCAAAACTATGTGGTTGTCCATTATCTTCTTCTATGGAGACATCAGAGGAAGCACTCACTGTTTGTCTTCATAAAATCACTCTTCCGCAAGTTTTTTTTCTCTACTGGAAGCAGTGAAGCCCACTTTTCAAGTGACCTCCTTGACATGCGGGTGGGTGGGCGGCTGGAAAACACACACACACAAAAAAAATGTTCCACTTTCTGTTTGTAGCTTAAAAAATAACACCTTGGGTAATTTGGCTCAAGAGTTTGCTCAGATTTCTCACTCTGTGTGCACAGGAGATTCTTTTGCACACCTTGTAATTCATGAAATAAAAAGATAATAATGTAGATTTTTAAAGTATGCTTTCATGATATAGGATAAGATAAAGATCAGAGGTGGATGCAGTGCAGAGGGCAATCAGAAAATGTATGTTTAAATTCTAATATGTTCTATCTGTTTTAAAGCTCTATAGTTTCTCATTTCCTGCTCATAGCAGACCAAGGGGCAACCTTCATTGAAGCCAACCAGGAAGTACAAAAACTTGCAATTCCTCAACTGACCGCTTGAAGCCGGCTCCAAAAGGAAGCACATTCTCATTGGAGCCCATGTTAAAATGGCCAACTTTTGAGCAGAAAAAAACATATTTACAGCCTGGTTCAAAAATCGTTTTTTTTGTCTACAGCTTCTCTACCATCTCATGAAAACACTGAGGGGGGTGAATTTTTTTCTAACTCATTTGTTTATTTTAAATTTAAGCTTAAAAATCGGCAATTTTTGCATAAATTAGGGCATGGTCTCGTTGATTGACAGCCTGTTGACGGCTAGCCGTGGGCTGTTAGCTGAGTGGGTGTGGTGCCCGTCCTTCGACGCCTTAGCCTCACCTGTTTTCCCATATTTGTTTTTCGTCGTTTAGGTGGGCTTTGGGCGGAGTCAGGCGCAGGCAAAAGGCAGCGCCCAAGACGAGATTTCTGAGGCTTCACTTTGGCTCAGACAGAAACCAATGGGTGACATCATGGAGGGTTTGTCCAGTGTTTCATACAGTCAATGTTACAGACCCTCGAAATGTCTACTCGTGAAAAAAAGAAAGATTGATACCAAATGCCGTATTTTTAAGAAGGCATGGACTGCAAAATATTTATTTACAGAAGTTAAGGGAAAAGCTGTGTGTTTAGTTTGTGGTGCACAGGTCGCTGTTTTAAAGGAATACAATTTACACCGGCACTACGTGACCAAACACGCAGAAAAATACAAGAATTTGTCTGATGAAGAGCGGGTCAAGGAGTCGGATACCTTGCTGGCTAAACTGTAAATCCAACAACAAGGATTTTTCACGAAACTTTACGCATCCAGGAATGCAGCTGCCAAGGCAAGTTTTGTCATATCGCACAAAATAGCTCGAAACAGCAAACCGTTTTCTGATGGAGAGTTCATTAAAAAGAGTGCTTGGTGGACTCTGCAGCTCTAATATGTCCAGATAAGAAGGAGGCTTTTGAGGAACTTCCCCTCTCCTGACGCACTGTAATGAGAAGGATTGAGGACATCTCAGGAAATCTGGAACTTCAGCTGCAGCAGAAAGGGGTCAACTTCAGTGAACTTCATCAGGGGAAGAGCCTTGAATCACAGACAATTTGTTGCACTTCTGAAAGAAAACGAGACAGAGCATTGTGACATAGGCTACCACTCAGCTGTCAGGTGGCTCAGCCTGGGCAAAATGCTAAAAAAAAAAGTATGGGACCTGAGAGAAGAGATTCGAGCCTTCTGTGTGGAGGAAGGAAATAACATTCCACAGCTGTCAGATGCTGACTGGATTGCAGACCTTGGTTTTGCTGTTGATGTGTCTGTACTAATGAATGACCTAAATGTCAAACTACAGTGCAAGGGCCTTTTTGTGCATGAAATGTACAGCTTGGTGAAGGCTTTTAAGAGAAAGTTGCAGCTTCCCTCAAGCCAAATAAATGACCACATTCTCACCCACTTGCCAACACTGAAGGAAGCCACACCTTCTGCTGACCAACTTCCCAGGTACTCATCCTTGCTAGACGTTCTGCATAGGGAATTTACAAGATGATTTCAAGACTTTAAAACTGTTGAGAATGAAATGCACATGGTTTCTTTCCCATTCACATGCAATGTGGATCAAGTGATGTTCAGCTTGAGCTCATTGACCCGCAGTCTAATGCACTTCTGGCAGAACACTTCAGGTCTGTCTCACTGCTTGAATTTTACTCTTCCCTCAAAGAGAAGTTTCACCACATTAGGAGGCATGCGCAAAAGATCCTAGTCCTATATATGTGAACAAACTTTCTCAGTGCTGAAGTTTAACAAATCAAAAAACACAGATCCTCCGTCACTGATGCACACATCTCAGCTGTCCTTCGCATATCCACCTAAAATCTTTGGCCAGATTTC
>JAQMCX010000050.1:530116-547640 GCA_029814765.1 Acanthurus leucopareius
AAAATGACATACTTGATGTAATTTTTGTTTTCCTGTTTATGACTTGTATTTTTGACTTACTCCGCAATTTCTTATCTGTACTGTAACAGAATGTCCTTATTCTTTTGATTAACAGTAGCATAATGAAAATTATATGATTTACTGCTCTTTATAGGTAGAAAAAATTAATATCGAACATAGTTAAGTTCAGGTTATTATTGGTTTGGCCCTTGAACACAGCTCAGGTTTCTCATGTGGCCCTTTGGAAAAAATAATTGCCCACCCCTGGTTTAATGGAATGAAGAAAAATACAGTTTTAATCTAAAGTAAAATATGCCTTTTTAATTGAAAAGTTGCGCTAAGTACTATTCATGCAAATACTGAAAAAACCCTGGTTTGACTAGCTGACTATGTTGCAAATTACTTAGTTTTTATAGATAGATAAAGGAAAAGAGTGTATTTCAGAGGGAATTGCAGAGAATAAAAATTAGACACAATAAAATTTAGAGTTTAGTTTAAAATCTAAAGCTAGTGTTTGGCAACAAAAGTAATCTACTGACCTGCTGCTTTATTGCACAGGAGAAGAGATGTTGTAGTTTTTGGAGGAGTCTTTTTTCCAGTAAATGTTTACTAAATTAATTTAAATTTAATTGAATCCCCATTTCATTAAACCAAAGCCTAGTTTGCAACATTTTCTTCAAGTGCACTTTGCAGTAGCTAATCAAGTGTAGAGACGGCCACAGCACATGGAAGAGCAAACGGAAAAAAAAAAATTTAATGAGCCAGTGTGACAGGATTACAGTGTGTCAGCCTTATTTATACAGCAAAAGATCCATGCAAATAGCAAATACTAGTTTAGAAGTATGAACTTGACACATGCAAGTGTCAGGCTATCATGATTCCAACTGTTCTCCACAGAGAGCTAAATGAATACCTCAAATGATTCAGCTGGAGAGAAACACAGAGCAATTCAATATGCGATCAAGTGAAACAAGTCTCAATTTTCTCTCACAGCTGATGCTCAAAGGACTTTCGAGTGGGCTCTGTAGTTCTGTTTCCCATTAAAATCTATCCATATATTTATTAATTCCTAAAAACTGGGACCTCTGGAATGTGACGTGTTAATCCCACGTACAGGGCACATCACTGGGCAGGGTTCAACTTAATCGCATTAGTATCCAGCAACATACAGTAATGCCTGGCAATGTCGGAGAATGTGTCTGGCCAATTTTTTCTGCCTGAGGCCAAATGTATGCTGGGATGGTCTCCAGTCCCCTCTAGACCCTGACAAGGACAAAGCAGGTATAGAGAAGAGGTGGAGGAGTGGATGGATGGATAGTTTCAGACACAAGCAGCACAGGAGAAAACACTCCAATATATATGGCAGAGAGCCATATCTTTACTTACGGTGAGGTCAAAATGTTTATGTACAGAATTAGAAAATGGATCAGTGGCCAAATTTTTCTAACAAGCCAATGATAATTTTTGCAAGAGGAACGTATACATACTATAATATATATTTATTGTTGATCTGTTGTCAGATTTATAGCTGAAGTTTCTTTTTTTCCCTCTAGTTTCACTATTAAATTGTTTTCTACGCCCATATATACTCAAGTTCACATAAAGAAGTTTAACGACCAAACAATGTGTTTCCAATCTGCCAAAATAAGGAAAATAACACAATGTGCTTAAAACGAAACCTTAACTAATTTAGTATGATTTCTGCTTCAATCACACTTTTCTTCAAGCTGAATAACTATAAAGGTTCTGGGTGGTAACAGAAGTTTTAAGAGCTTGACAATTCAGTTACAGTGAATTCTTATTATACTGTTTTAAGATGGCATAATGCAATTTGCCCGTCATAGTTCATGTACTGTCCAGTTATGCAAAGTGTCACACTGTGACATTACCAACAGAAACTTTTACTGCAACAATTTCTCCACACACAAAAGTTTAAGACAAATCTGACTCTTAAGTCAAAACTCTGTTCAAGAGAGCAAATAAACTATTTCCCAGAATGTTAAGCTAAACATTTAAGTACAAATGTCTTGAATAGGATTGATGATTTATCTTGGTTTGAACATTGTTGGAAACATTTAGAAAAATGTAGACACGCAACTTGACAAAATTTGCAACATAGGACTTGATCTTGTGGTTTTTAGACACTTAACACAGCATGCACTCTGTTCTCAACTAAGGACAGAATGACAGACATGAGCCCGACTGGTTTGTTTGCTTGTTCAGATCAACCACTGACCCAAAGTCAACTAACGCCTCTGTGTCGGTCTGGTTGGGAACAATATTTTGTACACTTAATTAACTAAATAAACCATGTAATGCTCAGTAATCAGGACTGAGAATTGTTTGGTGCAACTGATGCATGAAAACAAAATAGTAAAAGCTCATGTACTTTTTTTTTCTCTCTCTTGTAATTTTTTTTCTCCTTTCCTTTTATTCTTTACTTTTACAGTGTGCATATTGATTGGACGGACTTGCATTGCAACACTGACCATATTTATCCCGCCTCATCAAGCCAATTAGTAGCGGGATGATAAGCCGCTGCAGCACCAGTGTCCCTAAGCTCTCTCTGATGAATGTGGGGCTAATTGGGGTCAAGGTTGGGTTTAAGGCTGCGGTGAGTTGGAGCAGAAAGCACAAGCCGGGGCTAATCTAATCAGGTGAACCATCAGACCACAGTCTAATCATGTCATTTAGCAGGCAGTTAGATGTATATTGGGGACTGAAATAGTCCCCTATTACCACATGCCCCCTCACTAAAGCGGAACATACATTTTGTGCATGTATATGAGTATCGTTATGTGTGTCTATGAGTGTGCGAGAGTGTTAGACTTAAGTGCAATCATCATCCTGCGCCTGCCGCTATCACAGCTATCAAAGGCCCATCTGGGAAGCGTGCGTGTGCTCGTGCGCTTGCACATGTGTGCGTGTGCGCGTGCTGGCAGCTACAGATCCTTCACTGAAGAGCCCAGGTGTTCCTGTTAAAGTGTTAATTAGATTAGCGCAGATCAAACGAGGGTGGCATTCGCTGGGGAGCAGAGGTGGCGGGGCCATCCCGCTGGGGCGCTGGTTCCAAATACAGCTCCTCATCCACCAATTACGATGAATTAATCATTCACTGGACTCATTTGATTGATCCCCCTGAACTGCATGGCGATAAGGGATCTATGCAGATTTTGGGTGTGGAAGTGGAGCGAGTGTGATACAGTGAGAGAGTGGGAGTCTATAGATTTGTTGCAGGCTTTAACTTACATAAAATAAGTGTTTCCAGATTAACTCACAGCAGACTAGTGTTCTGGGCGTCCCTTTATGTTAAAGACATTATTGCAGTAATTGTATTTGACATCATTTACTTTATCTGGCAGTAAAATGTCACCTCCTTTTAAAATTAAAAAATGAAAAGACAATTGTACAATCTAGAGACAAGGCAATACATTATTGAGTGTGACAAAGCCAGTGTTGGCTTTAAGAGTGTGAACAAGATGTTTCAGATATATTGCATATTTTCACAGCATAAAAGCTTTTTATGACGGAGACATTTAGAAGGTCTGAAATTTAACTATGTTTTCTCTGCTGGACTGTAAATTAATGTATCTGAAATGTTCATTATAACCATTAACTGCATTAAGAAGATACATCCTCTATTTTTTCATGTGTACATACTGTATATCTGTTAATGTATTCATTTATTTTAGCATTTCCTAAGGACTGCATAAAATAAAGTGAGTTGACTGTGACAGTCAAAGACCACAAGTGTAAACAACCAAAAACAGAAGTATTTTGTCACAACAAAAGAAGGGGGAAGAACTTTGCAAATAAACTTGCAAAGCAACTAGATTTTTTTGTTCAGCGGACACTTTGATACCAGTAATAAAACTAATTAGTAAAACTTTTATTCAGAGATTTTTAAACTCAATAAAATCAAAACTTGCCAGAAAAACAAAAACCTACAACAGAGGCAACCCCAGTTCACATAGCAGTCTGGAAAAAATATTGATTATAAAGCTCACACAAGGCCTCAAAGTTAATAAGAAACCCAACAAAGTGAAAGAAATCTCTAAATCACTGTAAGCAAGCAAATAAATAAATAAAAACAAGTAAAGGAATAATCATTGCGTATTGCTCTCTTTGTCAATAAACTAGTATTTTATTTCAAAAGATTACATTTTTATTGGTTCATGATTGCAACAAATGCAGACTGACTTCTTTATCACCCAGCATGTTCAGATTCGCATGCTTTCTAATGTACAGACATGATTTAAATAAGCCAATTGGAAGTGCTTCAGGCAAAGTCTGACTCACACCTGGGACACACAGCCTGTGTACATCACTGAACTTCTTGTTTTTTTATTTTATTTGATTGTTTTTTATTTTGCCAACCATGCTGACACACTCTAAATAGTCTTTTAGTGGAATTGCTTGTATGACTTTATTTTTAAAAGAATATTTATTCCGATAAATTAATTAATTTTTCTTCTTTAAATATTACTTATTTTAATTAAGTCTAGTGTGTTTAATATGCTGATGTTTTTTTTGACATTGATTTATTCAATTTCTTGGCTTTTTCTGAAAACACAACCTAATTTTTTTGCATACATCGAAATGCATATAATTAAGTTCTCCTTACTCAAAATACTAATTAGTTCAATAAACTTACAAAAAGTGGCCAGAAAATGTTGCCTTATTTTTTTTAGTTAGATCTAGGTAACAGTTTTTGCAGTGCTCTCTCTCTCACTGCCTTTGAACAAAGGTAAAAAGTACTTCATCCCTATTATTAATGGCCATTATCAAAGACAAACTCAGGGGTTTAGAGTTATTGTGTGGACACCACAGGCGTGCAAAACGCAAGCAGTTCAGTGAGGTACACACACAAACACATCCACCCACCCACACACACACACACTACTTATGGAGGCAGTGTGTCCCAGTCATCAGTTCTAAACAAATACACAGACACACACCTGCATACACAAACACACACAGAGTTAATCTCGGTGGGTTGTCTTTTCCTTTATCCAAGTCCAGAAACATTTCAAAAACAAACCAAGCTGAGTGTGGCTGTGTTCCCACAGAGCCATGGGGACGGAGGACCAGGAAGAAACATCAGTGGTAGCAACACATCAATTCCACATCAAGTGGCAGCCACTGATGTGGATTTGTCTGTAGTGCACAACAGGGAATGACAACTGATGTTTGCTCAAACTCTCGAAATGCTTGTATGTTCTTTGCTTCTTCACCGATAACTAACACAGTGACATTATACTTTGGAGGGACTCACTCTGGTTGCTCTGCACTATTTTGTTACTGGAACACCGCAGTTATAAAAGACCATAGCAAACCCCCTGACAGCCTTCTCAATCCACCCAATTCATAGTGGTACTTAGCTCTAAGTATTTCAGAAATGTTCTCAGTATATACAAGTATAGTAGTAGTACATAAAAAGTAGATTTGCCTTCTGTTCCAGGCTCTTGGCAGACTGGGGGCTTCATTTATAAACACACCTCTGCACAAAAGAAGGTAAACATTGTTTTCTAAGCAAACTTTTGGATTCCTTAAAAAAAACATAACAGAAGACTGTGTGGTCCTTCTTAATATACTAATACTTTATAACACCACTTAGGCTCTAATTTTAACTTCTGGACATTTGCAAGAGGTGTGAAGTGAATAAAAGCAGACAAAAACCAAAACAAACAGTATTTCTGCCTCTGATTGTAGTCAGGGAACCACACCAATCTGCTGAGCTCATGGTTTGATTGCCCCTGCAGATGGGTCTGGCCCTCTCAGACAATTTCCAGTCTGACGAGGCCCGAAACTGTCAATTACAACCTTTTGGTCAGAATGGACTGCAATAACAGATGTACCTATCTCGAAGTTTTGCTGCTCAGATTGGTTGTACCAGCGCAACTTAACAGTAAACTCAGAATGAATCAAGATTTCTTGACAAATTGTTTTCAGACACACATTTTAGTCTGTTTTACTTTAGTCTGCATTGTCACAAATGCTCCCCAATCACAGACTGTCTCTCTGTGATATGAGGATGTTTGTGACCAGACCTCTGTTTCTTTTTTTTTTTTTTGCTTGAGAGTCAGACGTAACATCACACCACCTTGCATTTGTCACTCAGTCCTGTGTCACATTTCTGTGCTCACAGGCATTTTGGTCTGTGCCAATTGATAACACTTTGAATCTGAAAAATGAACTGTGATCTGACAGTCTGTCGTGCCAGGTTACCGTAACCGAACAATGATTTTCAAAACTGATAATGAGACACACATCACAGATCCTCACTCAGACATCTAACATTGATAAAAGGATTTCAGTAAAGACTTGACTGATGAGACTGATGCCACTCTGATACTATAGGATTACTGACAGTTTGCACCAAAGGGAATTAGTCTGAACAAATTTGTCAGAACCTCATATTTTAATTCAGACTCTGACTTAAATCACTTACTCATGCTCTCTTTGATTGGGTTCATATTGACACACTTACATCAAATTAAACAGATATAATAACATGATCGTACTAAAGCTGGACTTTAATCAGGGACACTAGACAATGTCTACTCGTATCTGCCATTCTACATCTGTGACTGTTCTCACATACTGACTGCAAGCTTTATGTTCATATATTCTTCTCCAAATAAATGATCCAGAAGCTGCATTTCAGATCATATGTCTTAATTTTCTTTTAGTTTCTGCAGATACTCTAACAGAGTACACACTTAAGCATACTACCATGACATAACATGGGGCCTTGAACTTTGAGCCCTTTGCTCGCACATTTGTCGCAGCCTGTAGCGTAAAAATAAAAAGTATTCAATTTGAATACAGCTAATGAGCTATCATTTGTTGGTACCTGTAGCTGCAGCTCTATTACAGAAACATATTTTTTATAGATGTGAGAGAAGGTCATGTCCTGCTGCACTATCAGGGGGTTATTTTAACTCTAATAGTTCCCAAACCACTTCTGTTGTAGATGCATTTTTAAACATGTGCAGGACAAAAATTGGGGTTGATTTGAAGAATTTTTGGTTGGTTGTTTTATGCCCGCTCGAATGCAATTACTGCATTTACACTTGTCTAGACAAATTGCACCAAAAGGAGAAAAACAAAATCAGAGTTCAATTTTCCAGGCTAAAAAGCAGTGGTGTGAAAACACCCTCAGTGTAAGTGTGAGACTCCAGATGTGTGGAGACAGAAGGTGATGAGTCTTCGCTTCAGGTTTCACTGCCTTGGACATATCCAGGCGTAATTGTGCCTTTCCACTTTCTCATGTTTTTTTTGTTTTTTTTGTGAACCCAGCGTAAAAAGAAAGTGAAGACTCAGTCAAAGTGCATGCAATCAGGCATGCCATAAGAGCCAAAAATGGGAAATTACAAAAAAACTTTCCATTTGACTGGAATAAAGTCAAAAATATAAGAGAAATCACAGTTCGTGACCATGTGCAACTATTCTCTGATGGTAACATGACGGATCACTACTCATGAATGACTACTAGTAATTCAGTTGAAACTTCCACTTAATATCACGTAATCATCCAAACACACAGCCCAAACCTTATACATGATGCAATAATGCAGATTTTTTTAATGTTTCAAGAAGAGTACTGGCAATTAGGTGAGTTCATACAACCAGAAATCTTAGCATACATGCCAGCTGTAGCTATCAACAACAAACCGGTAACAAACCTGAACGTACGTACATAATATCATTCTGTGCTCTGGGCCAAAGCACGTCTATGTATTCTATATAAAATTGTATTTATTAAGATTTAAATGTGCTATAGTTTTTTTTAACTGCCTCCCAAACGACTATCAAAATAATGGATATAACATTGGAGCCAATTATAATGTACTCGCATCACAAAAAGGAAAAGCTTTTAATGTGCACCTCAGCATCTAGGGAGCTTGCTGTTTGTTTGTTGTTGTTTTTTTTTCTCCTTTCCTCACTACTGAAGTGCTCTTTCATTAGGAAAAAAAAATACAGTGGCAGGACCACATACTGAGAGCTTAAGTCTTTCTGTTGACTGAAGGCTGTTTTTACCACATTTCTCCAAGGAGGTTCTTTTAAAGAAAAATAAAAAAGCACACCAATAGGTGAACTTGTCTGCATACATAGGGCAGTAGGCACACAACAATACAGTGCATAAACCTGAAAGCAGCATTCTTCATTGTATTCTCCTATTCTCTGTGTTCCTCCTCAGGAACGCCTACAATCTGCTGTTCTTAATCCAAACCCAACACTTCCTTTTCAAATACTGACTAGTTTATTTCTCTCAGAGATAATACATGTTTCAAAAATTGAGCCAAAAAAGAGAGAGAGAGAGAGTGAGAGAGAAAAGGCAAGTTGATGGGACCTCCAGCTGCTGTAAGGTATAAAGGTAACATATTTGTTGGGACTGCCTGGAACACAAAACAAACCATGAAGTAAAAAAACACCATAAAGGTACACAGTACATCACAAAATAATAATAAAACCCAAATGCTAAAAATGAACCCAAAATAAAGCAAATAATTATTTTGGTTGCTTGATTGACCTCCATAATGTCCGTACTTTTATAGTTCTTTCCACAGAAGACCTTAGAATTTTCAATTAAATTCGATCTACTTAGCTCTAATTCTATTTCCGTAACAATTACACAATGTCATGGCTCCTCTGAGGAAGTTTCATAGAAATCAACAGTGACCTGCCAACTCATTTTCAACAAGTTCTTTGAAATAATGAACCTAAACATTATTTGTCCTCTCTCTACTCATATTAAATGTGCTTTTCTCTCATGGGAGTGATATGTTGTCACAGTGGCACTTGGGAGCCAATGGAGTGATCAGACTCCAGCTCCTGCTGAAACGAGGACAGCTTGCTAATAATTGCTGGAAAATGTCACCACAGTTGATTACCAGTGATTTGTACTACTGCAAAGGGAATCCAAATAAAAAGTGGAGTTGATGAGTGCATATTTAATGAGGTTCATGCATACTAATGCAAGCATCTCATTCTGCTCTATTTCCTCACATAAACACTTGCAAATTCATTGGACAAGTCAGTGAAAACCTAGCAAGTCATCCTAATGAATGAAATAACGCGATATAAGCTGTCATTATTTCAGCTGAATAGTCAACGTGGAATTATGTCAGTTTGGAGTTTCCTGCCCTCAGAAAACTTTCACAGCAAATTGTGCATACAT
Organism: Acanthurus leucopareius; assembly: GCA_029814765.1. Lineage (NCBI taxonomy): Eukaryota > Metazoa > Chordata > Actinopteri > Acanthuriformes > Acanthuridae > Acanthurus > Acanthurus leucopareius. The sequence goes on from JAQMCX010000050.1 coordinate 539,301, forward strand.
AAATGTACATTTTTAAAGTTAATCCATTTGCTTTTAATTTAATGTATAGCATTTTAGATGTGCCCACCAGCATATAGATGCAGATTTACACTGAATGTTTTATGTAAAGTTCCGCTCTGTGCACTGCATTTAAAACTAATGCATGTCACATACAGTTGCTTTATGTTTATCGTAAAGCAACTCACACATGTGTATGGATGCTGATCATTTCATGTGAGTGGATAGAGATTTGGCTGAAGTGATCGAACCACTACATACAAAACAGAAAAAAATATATATTTCATTAACATTTGCTTGCAGCAACAAAGTGAACTGCACTGTAGTCATTTTTAACACTAACATTTTTAATTCTGGGGAAAAATTGCTAAACAGAAGGCCACTCGACTCTAGCTGAGCAGTCATCAAGCTTCCCGGTAATTATGTAAGTAAATGATGAGTACATTAGTGGTTTCAAATCTTGGAAGGGAGGATAAAAATGGAGCCTAATTTGTATGCTAGTGTTTACTCTGAGTCTTTGCTGGCCCAGCTGTATGAGAGCAGGACCCCTTCTGAGAATCTAATGAAACAGCTACTTTTTTGAGACGCATCCAGACTTGTCAGGTTAGGAAAAATCTTAGCTTGGCCTGCACACTCAAGGCCACACATAACGTCACCTACTGCTGCTAGAGACAGACAAAATGAATTGATTGTAGGCTGCACACAGTACTTGAGTAACACGCACAGAATCGCATTTAAAGACAGTACAGTCATCAATATAATGATGCCAACATTGGTTTCAGGCTTATTGCGTGGTTTAGCACACTAACTTGATGCTGTAATTAGATGTACAGAGCTCATGTTAGTAGTCCATTTCCTTGATAGTTGTCTCTCTGTGCATAGCATTTTCTACAACGAGTTCTTGACCTGCCATGCTTTATTTCACATGCACCTGTTTTGGATTCACCAATATGTAAATCTGCCCCACTCCAAGGGTCTGTCAGCATCTGCTGGGCGCCAGGCAGGGAATACAGATGCATTCATATAGGTATTTAGCAAGCCTTCCCACGTCCGCCTACTGAGAGGCAGCACAACGACTTGACCACAGCCACAGCAGCTTCGACACTCCCATTCTTCAACTGGATTGATTCTCACCAACCACCAGCAATCTGACCCATCAATATTCACAATCACACTCCTCAAAATAGCTTCAGCCTCTGGATTTTAACCCTTTGAGTTGGGTGCTGTGATTATGGTCGAGAGTAAAAAAAAAAAATGAGCTGGATCTATAAGCTGTACTGTGTGATGAGGACAAGTAAGAATGATTCAATTTTCTGGGTCTTTATTACTATTACCATAATACTAGAAATACTGTGTTATCAGTGAATATTAAAAAGATGACATTTAAATGGCAGCAAGTTGTCAGTGCTATTTAATTCAGGAGTGGTTCAAGAAATCTGAACTTCACATGAAGCCAAGATTTAGTCGATATTTCTCCTTCGGAAACAAATTCACTGAAACACCAAATTCAAACATGCTTTTTTTCCTTGACCTGTCTGCCTCCCCCCCGTCCTTCTCTACCCATAAATGCACGTTGCTCCCCTGTGCTGATCTGACACACTGGGCCCCATCTAGGGCTGTAGCAAAATCCATAAAAATACACTGGACAATTGATTGTTTTCTCCTGAGTCAGTTATTTCATGGAGACACTTTCACCTGTCTCACTTAAGCCCTAGAGAGATAGAAACAGAATAACATCCTCAATCCAACTTTGGTGACATCTACATCTAAATTATCAACAGTATTCGCCCCTTGCAGTGGAGAGGAAATGAAAACAAGAGCTTTGCAGTTTCATTGCACATAAAAAGGCTGGTCTGTTTCTTTATTAAAGGAATCTCAGCCAACATCATATCCTGCTGCGAGCTCAATCTGACCAGAGTCTGAGAAAGTAGCCAAATTGTTGGTATAGTCACACTTGGATCACTGACAAAGTGTTTATGAATGCCCTTGATTGCATTTGTTGTAATTAGAGAATTTTTAATGAGAACGCTGAGTACTCAGATTTCATCAAGAAAATGTTTCTTTTTTGAAGTTTTCTCCATTGTCCTTATTACTGCTAATGGTCAAAGTTCTGGGTCATATTTCCTTTATTTGTGTACTTTTTCGAAACAGTATACATCTGAAGAGAAACATTTCTGTTTTAATGCATTCTCAGACGGCCTGTTGCCTAACTTAAGTAACAGTACGATAGGCTTTGGGAGTTGGGGTTGCCTCCCCCCTCGGGCAAGAGGCAACTGCCTCCATAGTTTTCATAGCACATCATGCTGTTCTGACAACTCAATATTCACTGACTGACTCCCAAGCTGCTACATCTGTGTAATAAACTGTAGTTCAAATAAGAAATGTTGTAAGTCTTTTTTTTTTTTAATCATCGTGGGATTTACTCATATCAAAGTCAAATTGGGCAGCACATCATCCTCATAGAGTGTGTAAGCTTTTGAATAGGATGTGTTTGAATCTCCATAATCCTTGACACTAAATTTAAACTTCATAGCACTGATTGTCAAAGACACACTCTCCTCCCACTTCAGTAAAACACAGTGATGCACAGGGGAAAAAACAAAACAAAACAAACAAAAAAGAGTAAAACCCACCAGCTTCATTGTTACAGATCAGACACTAAGAGTTGTACAATAAATGAACATTATATCCTGGTAAATATGTCTAGATTTCCCTTTTCATTCATTTATTTTAACATCAGCGTCTAAAAAGATCCGTCCTTGTAAGAAAGCCTCTTTTCTCTGTGCAGCAAGCAGTAAACAGACCGAAAAAAGCCACGTCAGATACTGAAGAAAAGTCAAGACTTTGTACTGGTTTAACATCAAAGGTGATGCATTTAATTCATTCTTTACACTCTGATTACCAAACAGGATTAATCATGTTTTACTACTCAATATCTATTTTAAAGATGTCTGCTTTTATCAAATGGAACTATTTCAATGTACAAAATTCGTGATTGATAAGGAATTCTCACAGTTCCATTATTTGTATGTCAGTTTCCAATCAAGAGGGAGCATTTTCCTTTTTTTATACTGAAACAAATTTTCATAGAGATACCGGTTAGAAACAGTTAAACAGCATCTGACATTCTTCAGGTGGTCATTCATTCTGTGATGGAGTGAGAAATATTTGTGTTTTTCTTGGCTAAGATGTACCACAGTGTAGTGGATTGTGGGTCACACAACATGGTAAAAGTCTTCATGAAAACTGTAAAGTTCTCCACTTTAATTTTACTTTGGAACCTCCCAGACTGGGACTTGCACCTTATTATATCATCTTTCTCCCACTGAAGTTACTCAGAATTTGCTTGTTTGTACATTTTTGCATGTGATTTAAATTTGATTTCAGGAAAAGAGAGAAAGAAAAAGAAAGAGAGACATCAAGTGACGCCTGAAGCTTGTGAGTTTCAATACAGCTCTCTGTTAAATTCAAGAATGTACAATTACCATAAAAGATTGCTAGTGGGGAGTAAAAGGCACAGAGAAAATAGAAAAGAGCTGAAGGAGCTACAGTGGTTGACTTTTGCATTTTTATGTTATTTCAAAAGCTAAATTGGCTCACCTGCTAGCTTTGTGCGTAGTCACTCCATCACCAAGCTTCTGGAGCCAAATATTTCACATAAAGTATGTGTGGGTCTTTTTCTTTTACTAACCCCCCCCTTCCCCATCTACTATCCATAGTATGTTATATTCCTTGTAATTCACATTTCACATTCATTTATTTTTCTCTTGCAAACGGATGAATAGACTCAGTGAAGACACAGTGATCGAACAGCAGTCGTATATCCCAAAAAGACCCCTGCAGGTGTCCATACAGGTGATTAAATGATGTGATGTAATTTACTTGCATTCTGTTTTTTTCTTTTCTCTATCAGGGTGCTGCTCTTATCTTTGTGGTCCAGAGGTCACAGGACTTATCAGGCATACCTTCATCCATGCAGGTCACTGCCAGAGCAGCTCCCTGACAGCTGTGGCATGGCTTTCATACAAAGCTCCTTTGCCCAGATTTGTACTTGGAAAAAATGGCAAATATTGACTCCATTCCACTAAACAAACTTGAGAGGAAGTTTCTGTGGTGACTGTCTCACAGTGTGGCTGCTGTGCAGCTCCACAAGCCTGCCAAGCCTGAAGGATACTGTAACTCCAGCTTACAGAAACACAAAGCGGTCTGTCTTGCTCTGTGTCTTAGTCTCATCTTGCATTTTTAACAGAAGCCATATATCATAACAGGCATATTTATATTTTTTTGTTTTGCCTGATTTGGTCAGAAGATAACATAATAGGCCTACCAACACCTTTAAAAAGACAGTTATTAACACACTGTATCTTCTTTTCAAGGCATTTATGAAGAACTTGCATCTTTTTGTTGATGTTGGCAATTTCTGTGGATAAAATTGATACAAGCTCCATTGCTTCCTGCTGTGAGGATCTTGACACATCTTGGAAGATAGGGGAAAAAAATGCAACATATTTCAATACATTTCTAGACCGTTTTTTTTCTGAAAGCATAGAGATGAGGACATGCATTTGCTTAATTTTGTAGATCATACACATCTGGATTTATCTGAGACTGTTTAGTAACTGGTTCAAAGTTTCCTGTAATACAAAAAATGAAATGAAAAAGCAACCATTTTTTGTTTCATCCAACTGTGAAATTATGTCTTGGTCTGGAGCCTTATTCCAAGAAACCAGTGTAGACTCCAGGACGTTACTGCTCCTGGCTGAGTAGTTATTTCTTTCACATTTTGGATTTTTTGCAGATCCAATGAAAGAAATACAGCACATTAATAAGTGAGCTTTTAAGGTGCCAGTAGTTTTTGTTGTTTTGAGACAGAGCTATTTCCCAGTTTCCAGTGTTTGCTGTATGCTAAGTGTAGCAACCCAACAGATGACTGCAGCTTGCATATTTACTCTGCAGGCACGAGTTTTGTAGATATTCTCAGATTTCATCTCACTTTTGGCATCACATAAACAAATTTCCCAAATGTTGAATTTTTCTTTTTAATGCAACTCGTTAGCTTACAACAGTGTCTCTGTATACATTTTGCAGAGCCAGCGCCCCTATTGCTATTGCTGCCTTAGGATTTTCGTGACCTCTAATGACAAGACTCTAACATTACTGAGCTCAAACACACATGACCAGCTGCTCATTCTCCACTTTGAGAATGATCAATTGGAATAATGAGAGAAATTTAATCACTCATTAATTATTTTGATCAGTAACAGCCCACATACAATATTTTCTTCTGAGTCAAACTAACACACAAACATCTACTCACACATTCATGAGCAGAAAGGTCTAAAATTAGTATCTTCCAAGTGACAGTATCATAGGCAGATTTTCCATGTTGCAAAAATACTGAGACATCCAATGTTGTATTAAGTGCAAATCTCAGCTCATATCTAAACCCCAAACGCCAATAAGGTTGTTTACAATAAGAGTCTTGCTTTTTTCTTACTTTCCTTTATTAAAATATATAAGTAAGGGTAATAATATACACATTTATACAAAATAATATTTTGAAATATAAATATTTTAAATATCTCACTGAATTGTTGCTGGCAAATTCAACTGTTTTCTGGATCCCATAATTTCTTTTTATACTTTTCCAGTTGTTTTAAGCCTCTTTCTTTTAAAAAAATAACATACTTAAGTCTTGCCTCATGCATTCATTTTTGCTGGCAAGAAACATGCTCAGATAATGGACAGTTTCATCTCCCAGAGTTTAAAGTTAATTTTTAGACACGTCTGCCACATGCAGTAGCCAGGCTCAACGAAACCCTCTTCCTCTGATGAAACACAGAATATACAAAGGAAGAAAAAAAAAAGACTGATATCAACATGTGTTTAAATAGAGTTTGCGTGATCATATTCATGCTATAATCTAACATGCCAAAATCAAGCTAATCCAGGCATTCTCTCATAGAATATTAAGATGTCCAAAATAAAAACTACTTCAGTGTGGCTGACGGTATATATTGATTTTTTTAGAATTTGCATTCACTTTTTGTTTTAACTTGTTATTGTGATGTTAATCTGCAGTCATCTGAGGCTGGTCTGAAACAAAGAGAATTGGATATCTTAAGATAGAAAAATAAAAACAATGATTGCTTGGTTTTTATGTCCACAGAGAACGTCAGTGATTCTGAAACCCCAGAGAGACACACAGTGAACGGTAAGAAGGTGATGCTAGTTTGAGTGCTCTCACTACCGGCTCAGACTGGCTACAAATAGATTAGACAGAAAGTGGCAAGATAGATCGTTTAACTCCCTATTTGACAGTCAGTGGGCAGTGGGCTTAACAAAATAAAATCCAATTTAGAGAATCCTACTGCTGGTCTCCATAAGGGGAGAAAGTATATGACCTCGGAACAATTTCCTTCTCTCATTTCCTCTTTTACAGCAGAATAAAACTCTCAACATGAATCCTGGCTGCAGACGGCTGATCTACTATGTCTCTTTTCTAAAGGAAGGTCATGCAGATGGCCATTTGGAGAGATATCTCTACACTAAGGCCGTTAAAGACGGTCACCTAAAAAGAGACAGGCCTGTATAGCATCGTGTCCGCTTTAGCCGAGGCAGTGAACCGAGTTGAATTTCAACAGCAAAGAGAAAGTAACACAGGAAAGGGAGCAATAAAAAGTACTGAGCAGACAACAACAAACTTTTCCAATCAATGCACAGAGCGAAATTAATTCTCACCTGAGGGGCTATTGTCAGGGGTGGGAGTGGTGTTTCAAAGGAGAGTTAGAGCTGTTGACAAATTTTCTTTATCCTTGGGTCAATAAGGATGGGAAAAAATAGGGGGGATGTAAGGGATGGAGAGGACAGATGGAGAGAAAGTCAGAACAGAGAGAAAGAGCCATCAAGACAGAGGCTAGAGTGTTGTAGCTCTCTCTCTGAGCCTAATGACAGTGTAGCGTCACCAGCACCTTCATGACATTACCAAAGCCCTCACTCCCACTTAGCATAGATGTTTCCCTCCTAGCAGCGAGCGGTTGTCTCACCCTAATTATCCTCCACCTGCGTGCTTCACTCTGCTTGTCACTCTCTTTCATCTCACAATTCTCAGGTCTCACCCTCATGTCCTCTCTCGCTCCTTCTCTCCGTTGCCCTTTCAGTATCTCCTTAGGACACAGGAAAAGTCAGAACTCTTCACTCTTGCAGATTACTCCTGAATTTTAAAAAGGTCTCATGTTTTTTTTTCCTGTGCATAGTAATTTCAGTGAGCCAATATTTGATCTCCATTATTATTTTGCATCTACTGCCACTATAGCTTTGTTTGTTTTAGACAACTAATGCATTTTAAAATATCCAAAAATAAAAGGCAAGAGGATAATGCCATTTCTGGATGATTTGTATGGCAGAAAATTACAGTTATGTGGAAGTGCTATAGACTCTTGCTGTCTTAAGCATAATTCATACTAGACTGTCTGTTGCTGCAAAATGGCAGAAAGGGGTGGAAGCCACATAAAATGAGGTCTTTACTTTCCAAAAGAATCATCACATTTACCTGGTCCTGAGGTAAAGTTTAGAAGCCTCATGATATCAGCCAACCTTCTTAGATTAATAACAGTGTAATAGTACAGAGAAATAAGAGAAGAAGTGTAGTTTGAGTTGAAAAGTATAAAAATTAAGTACCACACATGCATACAGCTGGCTGTCTCACAAGGGCAACATATCCTGACTCTTACTCCATAATAGTGGTCAAGCTCCCGGATCTCTACATTTCCCATCATTCTATAAATAATTTTGTTAAATCGACCCTGCTGTTGGGGATATTATGCGATTTATGTTGCATTTCTAAGCCTGTCTTACACGCTTGAAAAAGAGAGTGGGTGAAGGCAGAGCTGGATGTTTATTGACTTGGTGACATAATGGGTCCAAGGGCAGAGTCATGTATAAGTGTAAAAGCAGGGTGTATCTGGGAAATTAAGTTCAGTTTAATTCACCTGATTTTCTGCCCGTCTTTTCCACTGAAAACCAGGACTCGTTTATGTGAGATCTCATATTCCAATGTAATTTGCAATCCCTCTCTTTGTTCAGCAATGTAGTAAAATCCCAACACTGCAGAGAAACCATCCTAGTTAATGACATCCAGGTCATTTTCTTAGACTTGCAGGTTTAATTCGGAGATTCAGAAGAAATTATCTAAAATTTTTCGCAGGCTTTTTTACCAGTGTTTGTGATGAATAAGTTGACATTATGGGCTCTAATTTCGTGGCGCAGCGCAGGGTGGCGGACCCCGCGCAGTGGTAATTTCGTCCAGCGCACCACCGTGCGCAGCCAGTTTAGTAATTTTGG
>JAQMCX010000050.1:547740-567095 GCA_029814765.1 Acanthurus leucopareius
ACCCCGTTGGCGCGGCGTAGGCGAGACGCAGGGCAGGTGCGCCTCGCCTGCGCCTGGTCTACGAAATTAGAGCCCTATGTGTCAAATTGGTGGAGTATTTTTTTTAAGTAGATGATGTTCCTGTTTCTGTGTAATCTTCAAGACAGAACCTTAAAATTTCCCTTCATTGTCTTGGAACAAATTATTTAATCACAGCTTAATGAGGGGCAATTTGCTTGACAGTCAAGACTTTTCCATCGTAAGTCAGCTTCTCAAGTTTTAGACTTCGAACAGATTGTGCTGCTGCAGTGTCTTTATCCCTGAACCACATGGACATAAATAATGGATGTTTGGAAAGTCATTAAGGCACTCTGGGATGCCAAGCAGGTTACTGAATGTACACAACAGAAAGTCATTGCACTCCTGCAAACCATAAAAGAGAAGATGACTTAGCTGTCATCTTATTTACTCATAGAAATAAATGCATCATTTTTCATTCTACTTTAACCACAAAAACAAACTTCCGAAGAAAAAGTCATTATTTAGATTTTATGTGTTATGGGATGGAGAGATAATATAAAATTATCTGGAATTTTGGCCCCAGACAGTCAACCAAACCCCACAAGTATTAGTCTTAGTTACTCCCTCACAGGTCAATCAGACAACAGTTGGACTTTATTTTACTTTATTTTTTAACAGTTGGATCAGTCGGCATTAAGACCTCCAGCAGCAGTTTGAATAACATCTTTGCTTTCAGTGTTGAGAATGAAACTCCGTTCAACTATGATACTGAAACAACTCAGTATTTAAACTCTGAGACTGAGAAGGAGATTCTGAACTGTTTCCCTACAATAACGATTTTATCCAAGCAATTTAACACAGCTACACTGACTAGTGGGCCCGCAGAGAGTCGTACAAGAACAACGTGCAGTCTTGTTCTGACTCTGAGAGGGAACAAATGATTGGAAGGTCTTTCCCTCATGAGTATAACCAACACTTTTATGATAGCTCAGCCAGATAAGCTGGACGAGTCTAATGTAAAACCAAAGTTTGGTAGGTGGGTGAGATTGTTGAATATTGGGCCATTGAAGAGAGCTAATGAACCGTTTAAGGGTTTTTTTTGTTTGTTTTTTTGTTGTTGTTTTTTTAAACACTGAAGTGTGTCATGAAGTAATGGCTAGCAAGGTCAGTCTCTTATTTTATTTATTGATATATTTTTTTTAGACAATCATCTAGATGGTGTTGGGAAGGGCTTCCTTTTTTATATTGTTTTATACTGCTACTTACTATAGTTTTAATATAGCCTATGTCAGTGCTGCCTCATTCTCCTTGGCATACAATTGGACAGTATTCTTATCGTAACATTTTTCTGTGAGCTGATCATAAGTTTGGCTTTCACCCACTCTGCTTTCAGCTTTCAGGTATTTTCTTCTTCTTTTTTTTTTATAAAGTGTATAAATAGATTCTTGTCTGTTTCCCTATTCAGATAGGTAAGTGTGATGATATGTGAGCATTTGTAAGGTTGAATGTTTTGTTTAATGTTTAACTGGCCATTGCTGTTAATAACTAGCAAGGAATGTTGCGGAGTAAAGCAAAAGAAATGTAATGAGTAAAGAAACAAAAAGGATTCTATTGGGAGTAAAGTAGTGAAGTTATGCATTACTTTTTCACAATGAAATAATGTGTAGTATATATATATGTATACACACACAAACGCACACACACACACACACACACACACACACACACACACATATTTGAGTAACAACCCCAGTGTTGATCAGGACTTTCATGGTTTGAGTCAGTCATTCAATTTTCAAGAAGTATTCAAAGTATTTTAAAATGAAACTGTTCATCCTCGATTGATTCTCAGTTCTCTCGCTCTCTCTTTTTTTCCCCTGTTGTTAAATTTGTCCCTTTTCATTTCTTTCCATTGTTAATCCTCTTAGTGTCTTCATGATCACAGTTTTAACCTTCATCTTTCTCATTTTCATTTTTCCTCTCCCCAACAGGGCAGCTCGTACTCTTCTGGAGAAAATACTCCTCCACCTTGTTGTTCTCTCTAGTCCCAGGCTTTCATTGACTACTGTCGGTGAGACTCAATTAAAACAAGGGGGAAAAAATAAGATTAACAACACACACTTTTACCCACAGTGCCCTGGGGGCTTAATTTATCTTGAGGAATGCTCAGCCAAAAAAAACTGTGATTGACACCTCTAACCTTCATTGGGATGTAATCTTCATCTTTAGCACTCAGAGATCTAATTAATTAGGGTGGGATCTCATTTCCTCACTAATGCAACTGGACAGAGGCATGATAGAGGAGGGAGAGACAGGAGGAGGAGGAGGAGGAGGAGGAGGAGGAGGAGGAGGAGGAGGAGGAAGAGAGGAAGGATTGAGATGGAAGGGGAAAGGAGAAGTGCCGTATTTCATCAATGCCTGTGAAAGGTGTCCACCTTGTTCATTTCGGAGAAGAACAAGAGAGCATGAGGTGGTTGGATTCACACCAACTACACTGTATTGATTACAGCCGCCAGAACTCTGGCTACCGGCCATCACATAAGGAGACACTGCAGTAACACTCTTTTTAATGGGATCTCTTGGTAATGTACTCAAGCGCTTTACTTGCTTTTCTGAACTTCTTATTGTGTCAATGCCATCATATATATGTGAGGAAGTACTGAGTGATTGTAACTGGTTTGATCTTCATGCTACTTTACAAAAATTTGAATAAATCACTAATTTAACTCCTTCGGAAGACACTGAAATTAATCTTGAGTGACTAAAATGCATATGATTAAAGCTCAACCTAAACTCTTTGCCTAACTGTACTGTTCAGACACCTGAGGCTGTAGCGAATGTTACTGTCACAACAGTCTCAGGTGTCTGAACATAAATAAAGGCTAATGTCTGAGAAAGTGCCATGAATGAATTAAATAATTAGTATTTTTATTATGAGTCATGTATCACACACGCAAAAGTGCTCAGCTTACATGGGCTCCTAAAACACTTCTGACATTAAATACACACAATTACAAGAACAGTGAGTAAACATATGGTGTTAATATGTGTAAAAAATGTATATTTGACATAAAATTGAAGTCCTCCTCAATCAAAGTTTTTTTTTTGTTAATTATAACTTAACCTAATTACTTTACTGAATGATTGTAACTACAGGATAATGCATGTGCAGGAGTTTGAAAAGCTGCTTTTATATCCATATGTTGGAAGGGGGGAGTTTATATATATGTATAAATGTGTGTGTGTGCGTATGTATATATAATATAATTTAATAACATTTAATTTCCTCCATCTTTAAATGGAGGAAATTAAATGATTGAATTAAAAAAATGTTAATGATTTTTTTTGGAAAAAATATAGACAAAGTATATTTCCATGTCTGAAAATGTGTCCAGAGGGATTCTTAAATCCATTCAACATATAATTGCATTATGTCAATCATGGACCTTAAAAAAGTCTACTTATTTAAAAATAAAATTTAATCAACATCGATTCACATTTCATATTGTAATTATCTGTTCATAACATGCTGAGATTTCACAAGTCACTTTTAATTGCATGGCGAGAAGTAAAACTTTGTCCCCTAGATGATCTTCATTGTTGAAATAGTTTATTTCTGAATTAATTTTAGCAGACAGTGAGAAATATTTAGGTCACACACACAGACACACACTTATAAACACACGGGCAAAAACAGGTACTGTCTGAACAAGATAAATGCCTAAAGAAACACAAATCAATCAAAAAAAAATTATTGTGGTAATCACCCTCAAAATAATGAATTAAGGGAGTTGAAACTAGCTAACATCCTTTGTCCTGCCCTACTTGCACACAAGGCCTAAAGCATAAAAAAAAACAAAAAAAAAACAAAAAAAAACTTCACTGACATCTGACTGTTCATACAGGACACAGTAGGGTCTGGCAGAAATATTCTGTATTGACTATTTTTGAAGGGTAAAAAGATCCATGAATATATTTCACAGTACTTGTATTCTACACAGGCTGTTGTTCATTTATATACTGTAGGTTTTAATTCTCTCAGTTCTTGCAGATATACATTTCTGTATCTTTAAATTACTTCCACACTACTCTGAGGCTCGTGGCTGCAGATATGATTGAAAAAACATCTTTCTGGGCGGTGAATACAAAGTGCTTCTGCTCCTTTGTTGTTGCTATGAATAAAATCACTATGCTGTTACAAAAAAAAAAAATCTTCACCCTGTCACTGTTTTTGCACCCACATACCTTCCCCAGTCACACTTCTCCATTATGCTGCCAACTGGAGGCTGCATCTCCTGGAGATATCCAACCGGCACTTCACTCGCTCTCTGATCATTCATTCTTCATGTGGGCCACCTCACAGGCTGTACTCCCTCTTCACTCGGACACCGAGCCCAGGCTCCCATCCCTCTTTTCTCCTCATCCATCCAGAGGGCCTCATCCCTCTGTCCATACTGGCCCGTGTTACTCTCCACCCAGCTCATCTACTCACACCATTCCAATCTCCAGATCATAATAGGGGAATGAAAGGGAGTTTATAAAGTGAAGTGCACATCAGATCTGCTGTAATGAAATCTTATCAATGTGTTCCCTGTGCTGTATTATTTGCATATAAATGACATAATATAATAACTCCCCTGCTTCTACCTGGGAGAAGTAAATATTTCTCTGTCTGCTTTGTCTCGGCGCTGTGACACAAGGAAACGAGACGCTAATTGAAGAGAGGAACGCATCTTTATGTGACGACTGACATTCAATTATGTTTGGGGGATCAAATTAGGTGGTGGCCCCAGAAATGTTTGAAAACAACATTTTGCAGAGCGGCAACTCTGAAGGCAGCCGGGGATGTAATTTGAATGGCTGTTTGAGGGCCCGCGCTGAATGGCGTCGCTCTGAATGGAATCACTATGCTATGACCTGCTAGTAATTGGATGTCCACAGTAAAGTGTTGACGGCAAAGAGGAGGCAAAGCAGGCAGAAACAAAAAAAAGAGATAGACAGGCACGGAGGCAAAAAAGAGGGAATAATACGAAATTAAAATAGGCAAGAAAACAATGCAATGAACAGGCATGACGAGTCGGGCCAAAGAGCAGCAAAGAGGGACAGAATCACAACACTGAAAGAGGAGAAAGTGAATGCAGTTTTTCCAATGAGTGAAATCTGCCAAAGTCTCCGTTGTCATTCATCACAGCACACAGGCATGTAGCCACTCTGGCCACCGAGCCAAATAAGCTATTAGACGGGATAAGCTTTCTTATCAGCCAAACACTGTCAGGAAGCACACTGCCAAGGTCGTGCCAAACAAACACCGGGTCACTTTACTTAAGCCACCGTTACACACTGTGCTGCAGATCAGGGGATATTTGTGTACATTCATCCATCTACCTGTCGCTCTGGATTTGCACTAGTTAGACGTAAAGGTATCATGTAAACACATTTACAATGTAAGCAACTGGAAAGTGAGTGCTTTATATATACAAAACAGGAGCAAAGATCATTTGCTAAAGGGTGGTGTGTGTGGCTCAACATAAAGGATTGCCAAACATGCTGTCCACAGAAATTATTTTTGATGCATACCAAACAACAGGCTGCAGGCTATTCAACTGACACAGAGTGAAGAATGGTGTTTTTGTCAAACTGTTGTTTACAGATGCAGGTCCCTCTCTATAGTGATTGTTATCACAGCTTTTCTATCCGAAAGTCACCTTTAAAAAAAAAGGAAAAAAGAAAAACAACCTGTTGCTGTGCAGTATTGTTTGTTAAGAAGTGCTATCTGCAAAAAAAAAAAAAAAGAAAAAACAAAGAATTTAACAAGCACTTGCAGCACATCTCCAAAAATGTAGGGTGTAAAAACATCAAACTTGAAATAAAAGAAACGTATCTGCCTGAATATAAACATCACATTTCCACACATCACATACGCACACACAGACATCCATTTTATCTCCATGTAATTCACCTTTGTAGAACATGGGAGAGGATGGAGGGGTCGGCCGACTCCATCGATTGGCTATCCTTAGCAGTGACAGCTCCCAGATTGGCCAGAGAGCATTAGAGAGTCAGAAAGTCACACTGCCATTAGCAGTCTGTCCTCTCTGGTTACAGCCTGCCTGCACACGGACACTCCATAGACTGAAATAGATCACAGCGACTGTGTGTGTGTGTGTGTGTGTGTGTGTAGCATCGAGAGATGTCTCTGTGCATGTCTAAGAAATGTGATCACTCTACCACTTTACAGTAACTTTGAATACATGCTGCCTGAAGTTCAGGCCAATAACCTCAGCTCTCCCACTTCATTTTTCTCATTTAGTGTGTTATTGCCTCTCAGAAAAAAATCCCCCTCCCCATCTCTGCTTTAAGGCAAATGCATATGTGCACGCGTGTGTGTGCTCTCATCATGTATCAAAGGACGGATTGAATCAGAATATATGAATGAGAAGACCACAGATCATGTTTTGTGTACATGCGTTCATTTAAAGATTCATGCTCCTTACAAGCTACTGTAGCTGGAGGAACCTTATTATTTTTTATAGACTGGAGGGAAATTTTACTGGGCTCTGTCCACCTGCAAGTCTCCATCTTACCGGCTCCCCTGCTTTTTTTTTTTTTTTCCCCCCTGATTTACATCTCTGTTCCTCACAGTTCACAAGCCTCTGAATAGGATGTGCTGCAGTTGGGCTGTGACAATGGGAGGTGGTGCATGAAAGCACAGTTGACTGGGGGAAACCAGGCTTTGACTGATAAATCAGCCATCTGAGATATTGGGATTAAGTTTCCCTGCACAGGATAAGTGATATGATGTCGTAAGCCTCATTTATGTAAGTTCCTCCCTGACTAACATCTGAAATTTTCCTTTCTTTAGAAAAGCTGATTTGTTAATTTAAGCTCAGACAATTTATTCTCACTAACACACATTCGGAGATTCACCATTTAATCGCACACAGGGACAAAACATAATTCCCTTCCATCTCTCAGACAGATAACACCTCACACGCTACCTCTGTCAAGCTGCCATACGCTTGCCTTCACACAGGCCAAAGAGGGTGGGACACGCTTATTAAAACTGGTGAGAGATTTCAACCCTTTTCTTTCTCATTAGGAGTCAAATTTATTCCCTGTTAGATCTAATCAGAATTAAACTCCAGTGTGTGCAGAGTGAGTGTGTGTTTGCGTGCGGTAGCCACAGCCACAGCGTCATAAGAAAAAAAGGGGTTCAAAGAAAACAAGTTAAGATGGACATTTTTAGTAAAACAGATTGATTATCAGCCTCTCGATGATTAGGAAAGACTTCAGCGTATATCCAGTTAAAGATATGAAGACTTCTCCATCTTTTCAGACTTATGAAAATAGCCTCAGACTCCCAGCAATATTAGCTGTCAAAAATTACAGCGTGCCATTGATCCAACAGCGTTGAATGTCAGAATAAAATAAGACAGTGAGGGGAGATGCGTCGAAAGCAAAGTGAGGAGAAAAACACAGAGCGGTGGAATAAATGCGCATATCAAGACAAGATTTTACGCCTCAGAGAAAGCACTAGAGGGAAAATCAAACTGATTTCAATGTCACAAAATTGATTGTCCAATTTTCTCTGGATTGCTTTTTGCTTTCCAGTGGTAGGTGGGGTGTCTATCCGAATACACTTAGAGCTCTACCTGAAATATGTCTAAAGAATTTTGAAAAAATGTTAGGGGCAAACTTTGGCCAACTCTTAGTTATTATTATTTTTGTTGTTATCTTTGGAGTGTAAACCTCTTTCTCTCTCTTCACTGCTCCAAATACAGTGCACACATATGTTGGACATGCTGTGCTCAAAAAACTGTGGTCTTGATGGCAGATGGAATCGATGGGTGTCATACCAGAAGCCATATTTGTGAGAGTGTGCTCGAGTGGCTGGGTTTAAATCTCTCCAGACCAAGAGGAGGACAGTTTAAGACAGATGCCTCCTGCACTTCCATCTGGCTCTGCTGACTGATTGAGCTCTTAAGAAGTCATTCATTTCTTACTTTTTTTATGTACTTTTTTTTTTTTCACAGAGAGTCTGCACTGTGGCTGGACTACATTTAAAAACCCTGAAGGGAACCCTGAAGGACTTTTTTTGAAAAATCCAGCACATTAATAAATTATATCAGTGTTAAGAGGAAGAGAGATGGATACTTGTAGATACTTCTAGACAATAATACATAGCACTTTTCTAGCTTTTAGGGGGCCACATCCGCAGTCATATTATTACCACAGAGGGCTGGTATCACAGGTGAGGATTAGTCATAGCAGTATGGCTGTTCTGCAGGAAAAAAGTCACCTCATTGGATTTCAGTCCTTTGGATTTGATGGTATTTAAATATAAAAGCATTTTATGGACTGCCGCATTTCTAAACTGCATATAATCATTCACAAAGGTGTTATCACCGACCTGATAACTTCTACAATTTGGTGGAGTTTCCCTCTGACAGTCTCCCTCCAACAGATAAAAAAACAATTATATATTGAGTGATTCTTTGCATCAAAATAGAAAGAACTGTAACAAGAAACAGATGTGTTACCAACCTTGTCCAGAAAGCCCCCAATGAAAATGAAGTGAACATCATATGTGAGGGAAATCCACATACAGCCATCACCTCAGGTTTTTAATTAAATCAGGGATGTAGATTAAAACAATCAATTAGGACTCCAGTAGAACGAGAAGTATAGACAGAAATAATTGAAGTCATAGGACTTGGTGACTTTGTAGGACTCACTAATTACTCCAAGAATATATTGGCAATAGAAAATAGAAATAATAGGCTTTTTAACAAATTTCTTGAGGCCACAAACAGGCTGACAATTTTGCTACGTGCCGTTTTCAAAGAAATTCAACAGACTCAACCACCAGCCTGTTAGTGCTTGAAATGAATCTTAACTACAGGCAGGTGAAGTATTGCCATAGTTTTTTTGATCCATTTATTTATTTTCTGTACAAAGAGTCTTATCTTTTCAAATATCTTGGAATTGAAATGCTTCAAAAGCCTCAGTTTTCTATCACGGAGCCAAAAGTGCAAAGACCTACATATCTCTTTTGAATCATTCAATCTCTCGCTAGCCTCACAAAAACCAGACCCAACAGTGCTCACTACATTGATTACATTTCATTCCACCGTACTTTTAATCAATTACGCCTCTATTAAACAGTTTACTGTAGCTCAGGGAGCGCCATGGTTCCAGCAGTTCCGGATGGAAGGTTTTCAGCCAGGCTTGTTGGACACCACCAGTGCGGGCCGATGAGTGTGTATCACCTCAATTAAACTATGCGCTAAGTGTCTGACAACAGCTAATATTCCTCTTCCACCAGCGAACCCAATCGATGTTCTGGCATTCGTCACCCTGCTGAAAAGGCAATCATCCTGTTGTCTTGCTCTGGTTAGATGGGAAAATGGAGAGACACTCATCTAGCTTCTGCGCCTGCTCAGTGGAACGCACCAGTGCTCAAAGACACACACAATCCCATATATAGGTGGCATATGGCGCACACACTTTGTATACTTGCTTCATTCACTCTGGTCACCAGCGGTGACTTGTGTGGTGTGCGGTGTGTGTTCGTGACATACGGCTTGTGACAAAAACCCGTCCAGCAACAACTCACACGCAACTTGGACAACACAAACACACACATGCACACACTCACACACACACACACACACACACACACACACACACACACACACAACCTACCTCTCTGTCAAGTAACAGAGGAGAGATGTCGGTGACAATGTGGCCTCTTTCCTCATCGATGTAGAACATGTTTGAGGATGGATTTTCCGGCGACTGTCTGATGATGTTGTAGCGAAGTGCGGCGTTATCTGATGAAGGGTCGTCAGCATCAAATGCCATCATTGTCATCACCGTGGTTCCTGGGGGAGGACAAGAGGAACCAGGTTAAGTCTGAACTCCAACATACAATATTTCTCATAGACAGTAGGAGAGGGAGCCGTGTGCTGGTGTCATGAAAGAATATTTCTACAAGAATTTGACTGTGGATGAGATAAAGCAGGAGTTTTTGTTTTTACTCTGCAGATCAATGTAGTAACAGCAGAACAGATTATGTTCAATACAATGTATTAAAGGTTACATTTTCTGCTGTGTAAAAAAAACTTGAGAGAGAATGAACTTGAAAATGAAAATTATATCAGAAATGGAACTAATGAAACATGTAATAGGTCTAAAACTTTTAAAGTCGAAATCTATAAAAAAAGGAAAAGAAGGCAAGGCAAGGCAAGTTTATTTATAAAGCACATTTCATGTACAAGACAATTCAAAGTGCTTTACATAAAACATTAAAAGCATTACAGCAGGGTGCAGAAAAAACACATTAAAAAGTAGAAGAATAAAAAGCATGATTTAAAATTAAAAACTAAAGAGAGAACATTAAGTCTTAAAAAAGGCTGTGTAGATTTGAGTTTTTAAATAAAAACTATTCAAATGCAGCTGTAAACAGGTAACCTGGATTTAAATAAACTGAGTGTTTCAGCTGATCTGAGGCTTTCTGGAAATGTGTACCAGACATGTGGAGCATAGAAGCTGAAGGCAGCTTCTCCATGTCTGGTTCTGACTCTGGTAACTGATAAAGGACCAGATCCAGATGACCTGAGGGGTCTGGAAGGTTCATATTGAGTCAGGAGGTCACTGATGTATTTTGGTCCTAAACCATTCAGAGCTTTATAGACCAGCAGCAGAACTTTAAAGTCTATCCTCTGACGGACAGGTAGCCAGTGTAAAGACCTCAGGACAAGGACAAGGACAAAGATTTTAGCAAGATAATAAAATAGTAAGGAAACTGCATGTTTAATACCAACACAAATAAACTTCAAGTTTATAAAAGTGAGACTACATAATATTTCTTTAGAATTTTGATATTTGTCGTGCCTGGAGTTAAAAAATTAGAACAATCACGGCAGCAGGTGTATGAAAAGCACAATTTCAATTACTGCCGCCCAGACGGCTGCTTAAGAAGTTAGCCTCTCCTATTAATGTGTTTTCTCCCTCTTGTCAGCTCTAACAGCATGGTGCATTTCGTTTGGTAATGGGAACAAAAATGGAAATCCTGTTTGCTGCAGCTGAGCTAAAATAGAAGGCAATCCCTGACACACCCTCAACTCTCAATCTCTGTCTCTTGGCGATGAGATACTCTTGCAAAGATTGAGTGGGACACACAGCTCAGTTGGCACACATAGAAAAGCACACACTCAAATTCACGCTGACACTGTTTTAGGCTGTGGGTCTTCTGAGTAGGGTTTCCTACTTATCCACTGCAAGCAGAAGAAACTAAGAAACTTCATCCTCCATTCACTGCTTTATGCATTTACTGTCATCAGCAGTGAGACACAGCTGGCTAAATTATCACCAGCTGAATACCTCTTCAATTTGTTTAGGCTACAAGTTTGACTCATTCTTGGAGAGATGTGTGACTGCATTCTGATAAGATGGTGTGTTTGGGATACAGGAGGATACTTCTAATAATTCTGACATACTCCAAAATGTTGGTTTCATGATTCTGCGGGTGTGTTTGACATTTAAAGTGATTTACTTAAAAATTGTGAGGAGTTATTTTTCTACTATAAACAGGAGAGACTTATATTCAGTAGATTTTGACAGCAATAGTACACAGTACTTTTGAAATGACACAACAAATCAATGCAGTTGATGCGATTCTGCCTCTGCTCTCAGTTTTTTAACAATCTGGGAGCAGGCAAAGGCATTTCTTTTAGCCTTACATAAAGCTGCTTCTTTTCTAAAATGATTAGACCCACTGGAGTATTCTGTGTTTTCTGGTTGTGATTCTTTATTGACCCACATACTTAACAAAGCATTCTCCTAAACATCAAATAGCAGCACTGCGCAGCACCGCTCATAAACATCAATCTGTTTTCATGCTTCTCCATAATACCCGATTGCATTTTGCCTCAGGGCATTAAGCAAACTATTCAAATAAGACACAAAAGAGCTACTGTAAAATATGCAAAGTCTACACTAAATAATGGCGGCTTAGTGGCAAATGTCTTTAGTCCAGTTGAAGGTAATGAGGGGCAGAGAGGTGTGGGTCTTATCCTGCTGGCATTTGCACTTCAAGGTGAACCATTAATGGTTAGGTAAATGAGTAATCCTTCCTCTACAGAATAATTACACAGTCCCATCTCCTTCATTACCTGTACTCTGTTCCACTTCACACCTCGAAAGCGCCACAGTTAGAGATGACTCAGTGAGCATGCGCACAAACACTCACACACTTTTGCACACAGACGGACTAACTGCCAGAAAATTAGGCCGTTAAATACGGTGACTAAATTGGTTATCTTGAACAGATCTCAGTGAATTATGTGCTCACTCCTCTTGCAAACGAGCTCTCTTAAACGCAACACAATCATATTACACGTTATTTGTGACATCGGAGTCAAGCTGACCCTCTTAGTCCTCACTATCTTCATCAGATACCATTATTCTACTGGCAAATGAGTATCTTGTGACAAAACAACATTTGTCAGTTTGGAATACAACACAGCATCAGCATCGATCAACTTATATGATAAACATCAAGCTTTCTCTAATGGGACAAAAGGGCTGGGTGCAACTCTAACAACAGATGTCTGCTGTGTTTGATGATAACATGACATCATGTAGGTGGCCTGGTTGAGGACCCATTGCCCTCTGTAATCAGCTTCATCCTCTGGCAACAGGAAAGGCTCAATTAGTCCTAACTGCATTGGATGATTGCATGATGGGATGGATGCGAACACGCAGGGCCGCCATTACCTTGCTATCACTTGGACTCATCTTACTGCTGGCTGGCACCAGTTCATACTGGATGAGGAGGAAAATGATACAATAAAGACAGAGATAGCAGAGAGTCTGTAAACAGCGTGCAGAGCATGTCTATCTAGTTACTTTATAATGAGTTATACACACTGTATTTGTGAAAAAAAGGTAGAAGAAAAAGGGAGCATGACGATGATAGGAAAACTCACTGATTCACATTTGAAAAAAAAAAAACCCCACAAAGATTGACACAGAAAAAGAGTGCACACAAAGATACACATGTTGAGGATTGATTTCATCAAACGAGCTGGTTGGACATGCTGTTGCCTACAGCGAACTCCCCACATCTCTCTCAAACACCAAGGGAAATCAGCAGAGGCCGGCAGACCTGTGGTCGCCACCAGGGAACAGACATGGTGTGAAAAGCCAAGATGAAGCAAGAGAACACATGCTACATAGAGAAAAGGGTAAATGTGATGCCAGTATGGGTTTGAATCCACTGCAAGTGGGTTGTGTAAAAACACACACACACAAAAACCCTACTAACATACACACACACAGACAGGGACTTACTGTTTATGTGTCACAGTGTACCTGCATAAGTTTGAGTGTTTGGAAATTAATTTTCAGTTATTCAACATGAACAATTGATATTCCAAAACCCAAAATGGGGTTTTTATTAATTAGACTCAGATGACTGATAAAGGCTGAAAACTGACATATTCTATTCCCAGGTGTGAATGAGAACACAGCAAGTTCAAACATGAATACTCTTATCCAGTACCCATGAATGAATGAATGAGAGAGCGCAAATTACTAGCACACATTCATAAGATGCAGAATGCAGTGAAGAGGTTATAGCAGAGACGACACAGGGTTAAACTGTTTAAGTGAAACCCAGGATGAAAAGGAGAAAAAGGAAGGCATAGAGAGATAAAGAAAAATGTCTTAAAGTGAGAAATCCAGATGATAAAGTATTAAAAGGGAAGCCTCATAGTAAGAAGTGCCACCACTGAAATTTGGTTGACAGGTTTTAGGTACTTAATAGTTACATTGTTATTAAATAAAAAAGTCACACAATCACTATGGTTCCAACCAAGAATTCATACCAATGAAATGAAACTGTGACAACGTTAAAAATTGTGTAATATAACAATAAAACAATTTATAATTACAATGAATTTATAATTAGCCCCACTGAAACCATGAGGTGGCATGACAGTCCCCAGCTGCAGCCTGTGAACTGGCTGCTGCAGGGCAGTACTCTGCATCTCAACAAAGATGCACTGAGCTGGGTTGAATTAAGCTCCACTCCCAAAATCTCTGCCCGCTGGGTTGGTATTTGGTAACTCTTCTTGCAGTTGATATAAAAACTTTAGTCAGCTGAGCAAAAGATCAGTTGAACAGGGAGGAACATAACCTTCTCTCTGGACCTGCATGTGACAATGAAGTCTGTTGGATAAAAGCAGAATCTAATGCCCTGACTGCACAGCTTACACACACCTCCTGAAAGTGTAAAGGGCCAAGGATTAGATGAATGGTATCCTGATATACTTATAAACTACACTCTGAGATGCAAAATAAAGAGAAATCCTGTGTTTCAGCCACCTTTACCATGAAAATATGCAACTTTTAAGTCAAGGGTGCTGATCCAGTCGGGCTGCACTAATTTCAGCAGGCTATTTCTTTATAAGTGATTTTTCCCACGCTCATGACAGTTGATGCTGGGATCTGTTTCAAGTGCTGACCAGTAATCTCCAAGCCATCTTGCAGATGTGTGGGCTGCTGTGTTTCCTTCTGGAAAGGCTAAGGAGACAATCTCTGTGCTTCACCATGTCGCAACCCTGCATCTCTTTTCTAAATTGAGAGAGGAGATGTCAGTGGTGGGTGACAACTCAGCTGCATTTTCTCTTCCAATCATATAAAGCCCTGTGTTTTGATGAGATGGAACAAAACAGTCTTTCTTGGTAATGCTAGGGGAAAAGCTTGTAGGGTAACAGCGAAGCTACCCTTTTGTATGAAGTGACATCCTGATTGGCTGGCTATGCTTATTTACATTTTTAGTTGACAAATCTGTTGGTCATTGGAGGAGAATATATCCAGAGTCTGGGAGAGGGCGGGACCTAATATTTTTCTGAGTCAGATGAATACATCGGTATAAGACTTGATGGTGCCAGTACTTTGATACAGCCAACAGATGGCAATAAATAGCAAGGGCTCCCATTGTAAGAATTAGGTCTATTTAAACAGTTGATGAATCCAACTTGTACACAACTGTATTACATGCATGTCTCCTCTTAACAAGAATGTCTTCTGTGGCAGCTTTAAAAACTAATGCCCATTGGCAGAGGGGATTGGGCATCAGACTTAACAGGGCTAGAGGTCAAAAAAGAAGGAGGAGGATTGTAGATTATTTTTTTTAAAAAAGCTTGCAGACATTTGGACAGCATTATCATGTTTCCATTATGCCAACTTGTTAAAAAAAAAATATTCAAAACATTACATATAGGAGGAAAAATGTTCCTCTGTGGGTTTTATCATTGTACATTTATTCATTTCAGCTCATATAAAATGTGTCTTCAGTTAGGCTTCAAATAAATGCAGTCATGTCTATTAAATATGAGGTTATAGTTGCAAAAGTGGTGCAGGTATATGGTTATATTATATTGTAGCAGCTCTCAGCAGCCAGGCTATCTATTGGACTGAATGCGGCATTGTGCTCTACCTGTCTACACTTTTCCATGGTGCTTAAATGCTAGTCTATCTGTTTGTCCCTGTTTCTTTTGTTGAACTTGCCTTTTTTCAAGAGTTGAAAATCACTGAAATCACTTGGTATTCACACTTCAAAATGGCTTTTTTTGTGTGTGTGTTATACAGCAGTAGTCAACAAATCTTTCTGACTTATTTTTCTGATTGTGTATCTTATGCTTTAATACACATTGTGTGGTGTTGTGTCAAACTGTATGGTGCTGAAGTCAGTGTGGACTTGACTGTGTTCTTATTTGATTGTGATTAAGGTAACAGCATTGTGGAAAAAGACATTTTTTGTGTGTGCTATATCTCTTAAGGATTTTTTTTTTAATTGTCAACAAACGTAAACTACTGTCAATAAACTACTACAGACTAAGGAAAACACTCAGACTTATCTGTTGTTCATATCTGTCACTTCTGTGAAAGTGTGTCATTATGGAGGATGTACTGTAGACCTGTTCCATGCTTCATTTGTAGCCTGTGTCTTGCCTGCATTAACACTTACGTTAAAATTTTCTAGCCCATTAAACTAATTTGTGCATATAACTTTGATCTCTTAAGGCGCTATCTGCATATGAGCTGCTCTTTGCCAGCTTATTCATTCCAGACCTCTGCAATTTTGCCTGCTTTCCTTAACTGTCTGAGTCACTGCCATTTCCGCTTTCCTACATGTCTGTACCAAAAACGTCTTCAGAGGATTTCCTGCTAATTTTGTACACTTAGCAGGCATTTACTACACTTACATGTCTTTTTACATCGCTTACATCTGTAATATTTAAATCATAACACAAATAACAGCAAAAACTGTGTTGAACATCCATCAACATCTACAGACATCCATCATCAGGGAGCTAATCAAACACATACCAAAGACATATTGCTGAGAGCAGTGCTGAAAGGTAGATTTAAGGAAGACAAATGGATGATGTATTCAATGTCAAACAGAACTAAGGCTTCTTCCCGAATGCAGACAAAAGACTCAGAGCAAAGTTCTAAAATCACAGTCCTTCAGTCACAGTTAGGTAAGGTACACAGGGGTTCACTCAGTGAGGCAGAGGTACAAAGAACAACAGGCAAAGAGCAAGCTAAGGCAAAACTGGTCAGATAATAAAGCCTCATGAAGGAAAAACTCACACTGGAAAAAAGAGGATGGAACACTGTCACAAAGGAACGAAATGAACTGGCACAGAAGGAGGGGAACACTGAGGATATGTACTTTGGGGAAGGGGAGACAATGAGACACAGGTGCAACACATTAGAGCAGAGCAGGTAATCACACAGGAGGGAACCACAGAGGGGCAGGAAGTGAAGGACCTAGAATAAGATAAGAGGTAAGAATCAAAGTAAAACAGGGAGGTAAAATACAAGAGACATGATAAAAAGCACCAAAAAGGAACTTAACTAGCTGGACAGGACCGTAAGGTTTGTATGTTTTGCAATTGCACATGTCAGACAGCTTTTTCAATAAGATGCACCAGTGCAAACACCTACATTTAATGAAACCCATGGAGGCATTTGAACTGAAATGTTTAACAGAGGAAAAAAGTGTTGAAGTGTTCCTGTGGCTTTTTCTAAATACCAAAAGAAAGATTTGGCAAAAATAAGAACAGAAAAAACAAAAGACAAGTGAGCGCTTAGCTTAATTTTAGGATTAAACAAAATAAATTACCTGCTTGGCTAATTGCTTTTAGAAATATATTATGATAATGAAACAAGAGGGGATGCTGTTACTTTAAGAAAGGTTTATTATTAATCAAGCAAGCTGATTGCAATACCAATAAATGGCATGCTATCAAAGTAAAACCAAGTGTTACAATCAGAAAACACAAGACCTCTGTCAAAACACACACCGCGAAAGCACACATACCCAAAGAATGCTTTAGGTCAGTGAAATGTACAATAACAGTTTCTCAATTTTAAGTGGTGTATTTTGATGACCAGTTACAAAAATTCCCTTATAAGCACCCGATAAAAACCTGTGCAGATAGTGACCCCATGTTTCATATGTAAGTTTTATGGAGACATTTTGTGACCTTACTTTAGGACCATTTCAGAACAAGGATTTGCCATGACATAAAATCAGTTTAAAACACTGCAGCCATGTAAATTGGCCCTGCTTGTTGTGTCCCCTGTGACACAGCTAGCTTTCAGAGCATATGGCATGTCGCCTGTGTCAACAGCCAATCAGCTTATTGTCAGCTGGTCAAGTCACTTGCACTCTGTCTGCTGTTCCACATGGCAGCGTTTCGGACAGGGAAAGGAGATGATCACTTAATCAGGTTGTTTGAGGAACACTTAAGCCTAAAAATCTGAATGCAAAGTTAAATGGACATTCATTCTCTGTCACTCTGCTGCCCACTAACTGCCTTTCAACTACACACTTTGTATGCACACACCTTATATGTTCACCTTCAAGTCTATCACTTTGCTGATTTTTATTTTTGACAAATTTTATCCAGTTTTGGACAAAAAAGCCTGATAAATCAGCATTTAGAACTGAAGTTCAGACTTGTTTCTACTGCAACCCACATGAGGTTACTAAGCTGCTTTTGTGGAGAAGTGCAAGTCCCTTCCCTGCCAGAGGGTGGCACGTATGCTATATGGAGATTCTCAGCCTGTATTAACTCTTTTCAGGTGAAGCCCTAAAAGCACATAGTCAGCCTCTGAGAACTCCCGGTCCGGAAATACACTCTCAGAGCCAGAAATTCATAAAAAATCCTCTTGTACCAACTGTTAATATGTTGTTTGTTATCAGGGTGAAGCACTGTGTAAAGATTGAAGTGGAATGAGACGCTGCTGTTAGCGGGCTTTAGCTCTGGTAAGAAATGCTAATGTAAACGCTAGGGCGAGCGCCATATTGATTCTTCTGACTCCTTAAAGTGGTCGTACTGTTCTTTCTAAAAAAGAAAAGAAGAAAAGGAGCTGTGGTATTGTTAAGTGTTTAACAACACAAAGATACAAATACAGATCATTTTAAGCTGCTATGGCTAACTGGAAAAGATCACTAACTACATTAGCATCAAGCTAATCGCTACATTATAATGCTAATCTTTATTGACTTTAACACTGCTTGTTTGGTTAAGCTAGCTACTGTTATAACTCTGTAAGCAGAGCAGTTATAGTGTTTCACACCATTAAAAGTGAATTTTATTTGAGTTAGTTATTTAATTGAGGGAATACCTGCCCTTTTACAGATCATATGTCATATGTGGTTGGTTTGTGTCATTTAATAATTAAAATGCATATGTTTAAAATGGATTTGAATTCATAAAAGCTAATGCAGTTCATCTTAACATTTAAAAAAGGTGAATATATAAAGGCTATATGTTTGATTAAAATATGTTAAAGCGTGTTTAGGAAGCATAAATAGATTTAAGATGTTAAAAATACAAATAGTGTTTTCAGATGCGGATTATGATTTCATTTGTGTGTTAAATAGATATTGTGAAATAAGAGTACATGATCGATTGCTCATTAGCACAGATATATCTTGTGTGATGTGTACCTATTCATTCATAATGATTAGAGTGTTGTATATCCTTGATATTTGATTACATTTGAAAATGAAGTTTGAACGATAGTAATGAGTTAAGGAGACTGATTAAGAGTAAAATATTGACTTATGCATTCTACACTATGTGTTTAGATTGTTCTTTTTGCCCAGACCAGGTTAGTTGAGACCTGAACTTGTTGTTCAGGGGCGAGCCAACATAGAGTAGAGATTTGACTGTAGAAAGAGATTTGACATATGAAAGACGCCTGATGCTTCCAGCCAAGCACGGCTCTAAATCTCTAACTAGACTCTACTCCTCTGCTGTTCC
>JAQMCX010000050.1:567195-616007 GCA_029814765.1 Acanthurus leucopareius
TCCTTCCTCTAGATTCTTGCTTGTGTTGTACGTCGCTTTGGACAAAAGCGTCTGCTAAATGAAATTGTAGAATTGTAAAATTGTAGGAACCAGCAACGCAGTGTAGCCAGCTGCAGGATCCCACTGCAGAAGACAGCATCATCGACTCCTCTTTCCATTCACAAACAGATAAGATTGACACTCAAAAATCTACCCGGGTAGTCCGAACACAGACATCACAAGAACACACACCACAAGAACACACACACGTATACACAAGAGACCTCAGCTCCTCCCCATAAAAGAGCAGTGCACACGGGACATTGAACTTTGCTCATATTTTTCTGTGAGGAAACCTCAAAAGGGGACACTATTATTTAAACTTTATTTATTTTATTTTATTGGGCCCATTTATTGTGCTGTTGTGCACATTAGGAAGCCGGCTTAGTTAGACAGGGTCTGTGATTTTATGTTATATGCTTGTGTACAATACATTCAAATTCAAACTGCTCAATTGTGTACGTGTCTTGGTTCTCTGCTAATACACGCTTTCGGGCTTTGCAGCCGTTCCTGGATCCTACTGATACTGGCCCAATATTCAATAAACCATCATTAATATACTCACCTGTGGTGACGGTTACACGATGGAGTAATGCATCCTCTTGTCTGGTTGTATTGGTGTAAAGTAACAATTTTTTTTTAGAAAGTGTCACAATTTCACATTGCAAGTTTCAACTTGTCTTCTTGTGAGTGTTTGGTCAGAACTAGGTTTTGGAATTTGAAACAGATTGTATTTAAAAATAGTAGATCAACAAATTACTGTCAATACTTAAGTTGTATGACTTAATTTGAATGTAAAGTTGTATATGTATTGGCTTAGAAATCATGAAGAATGAGAGAATAAATCTCCTGATTATCAAAATATCTCGGAAGCTACATCCTAACACCACTCTGACCAGGCTTTACCGCTGCAATGCTTTTTCAATGCAAGCATGTTCATGCAAGTGAAAGATGTTCATCTTTTCATTTGCTCCCTGTTTGATCTGTAACTTGATTTTAATTGAGATTTTTCATTTATTTGTCAATAAGAAACTTTATTTACAGCCAAGGCATGAAGCAATGCCACTTTTGTAAAAAAAAAAAAAGTTTCGCCATTCAGTGAGTTGTAAAACTTTCTAAATAAATTAATTTAGATGCAGTAACTGTAGCGACAGAAGCTGCAGATGTGGAAAGCTGTTGCCGAGCTCTGCTGCACTCAAACTAAATATAAGATAATGAGCTCCGAGATGGCAGTCAAGTGAATGGAGTGAAATACAGTCTAGCTGCCCTTCCCTGCCTCCTGCACAATGCACTTTCTCAATTTTATCTCCTCAGCCACTACCTTCTCCGACCACAGCTGGACCACTGGCAAAAGCTAGATAAAAACATTTTGCACTGGATAAAACCACAAAGAAAAACCAACAAAACACAGACAATCTTCCGTCAGTCTAAAAATTTTTTCTTGAAATAATTCAAGTCACTTTAACATCAGTAGACCTCCATTTATAAATTAGTTTGGAAGAATGAAATTTAATGGACCACAATTGCTTTAAATCTGAGGTATTGAACAGAGCCAGGTTGAAATTACTTCTGAACACTGGTTCCAACCTTTTTCATCTGTCTGTAGTTTTACTGTGGAAAAAAAAAATCCACCTGATGCCCTTCTTGTCTTTAAAACTTGAGTTTTGTCTGACTTTGGGCCTGTTTTCTTTCTCCATGCCTGCAGTAAAAAGCTGCATGCTTCTGCTCTACATGTAGCATTCAGGAGTTGTTAGTTAATTGCAAATATGGTTGTTGCATTCTACTCACATCTAACTTTTTCCTGTGCTAAGTTAACTTGTGGACTGGTCCTCAGCGATCCTTGGCAATACACTTGTTGTTTATATGAAGTTAATTCATAAGTGAATCTAACCTCAAAGTGTTTTTTTTACCTTTATGAAATAGTGTCGATGCCTGTTTTTGTGCTTATTAGTCTCAAATTGTCTAATTAACTGCCAAAGGGCATGAGAATACCATCTGTGTTATTTTATTTTGTGCTGTATTTTAGGACTTGCCTCCAGTTATCCCTCCAGTAATTAAGTTTCTTCTTTAGTCATTTGAGCTAATAATTATTGATCATTGCATTTATTCACTTAGCAAACATTAAGATTTCTAGTAACAGTGGACTGGAGGTAAGCCCTAAGAACTATTAAATGAGACGGAAAGCTTGTCTATGTTTTTGTATAACAATTATCTTTCTTATCATTATCACTCCAGTACTAGTTGTTTTTTCTAAAGTACCAATTACATATAGGGTTACACGTACATACTACACAACTATTTTCATTTGAGACTGTCATCAGAGTTCTCCCCTTCATAGCCAACTTGCCTCCCTCCCATATTTGCATATCTCTTCATGTCCCCTCCTCCTCCCACTGGCATAATGACTGTGACAAATCCCATTGTGGAGCCAAATGTCAGGCCCTGAGGCTGGTAGACAGTCCACAGAGCATAATGACCATCTGAACCACAACTCGTCCTGTAACCCCGAGGAGAGCGGTAAGGAGACAAAAGTCAATAAGGGTAGAAAATGTATGGAGCACGACAAGAACAGAATATGAAAATAGTGACACAGAAGAGCAGAAGAACTAGAGAAGATGATTAGTTAGCAAATAATAAAAAAAAATATGGACATCTGCTCATAGAAGTTGTGTTGGCACATTATAAGAACAAAATACAGAGTTGATGGTCCAAGGTTAATGCAATAAGATGTTTTCAGAATGCATCAAAGCTGCTGACTCAGCTGTGCATGGTACACAGTTGCAACAGTAATCAGTAAACTTAATAACAACCTAGAGTGTATTGATTAAAAGAAAACTTTAGCAGCCACACCACATGATTTCATCATTATTAAAAAGAGTTTAATTACCCCAGGGCTGTGTGATGCCACCAGACATGTTAACCCCCCACCCCCCTGGATATAAAATATAAAACACAAGTCATTAATCTGAGGGGACAAGTAAGTGACAGTATTTGCTTTTTTTCCCCTCAAACTTAATTAATCATCCTAGTGTGAGCACACAATTAGACAGCAGATCATGTCAGATGCTGCACAGCACTAGATATCCACCTGAAGCTACCATGGAGATACGCTTGACTGATCCACAAAGGCCATCTCTACAGAGACTCTAAAGGAGCAGAGGATATTTTTTACTGGGACAGGTGGGAAAAAAAATGACAGATACTATTGTCAGGAGGTGGGTGGGTGGAGGGAGGGAGCTGGAAATAAGGTGGGTTTAGTAATATGAAAAACACAAAGTGTAACAAGTAATTAGCTGGCAATTTGTACCCATCAATTCCACTTTCTATACCTGCTTATTCAACATGCCTTGGTCAAGGGAGCAGGGCACAGATTCACTAAAGAGATTCCATAGTACCTGCTATAAAAAAAAAAAAAAAAAAAAAAGGATTCTGTCTGTCTGTCTGTCTCCCTCCCTGTTTTGCACACGGCTTTAGGCATGAGTTTTGGGGCTTAGGGTGAATCATAAGGTGAAACTTATGGACTGAAGGCTCAAGGCAACTCATTAAAATGCAAGACCCAGGAGAGTTACTTGAACTAAGGATCGCAACCTCTCACCCAGGATTTTATACAGTAAAATATGCAAACTATTAAGAGACAGATAACACAAAAGTGTAAGACAGTGATAGACGAGCAGAAAGTCAGGCCTAATTTAATAGAACTTGGTGAATGTCAATAGATTATTTTTTGCTTTTATCACCACCTCCCCTAAGTTGCACCTTTTGGCTTATCATAAATTCACACTTCCTATGGTCATCATTTAGCTTAAAATATAAGTAACTACTTGGAGCTGGTTAAAACCATGCTATTAAGATGATTGCTACTGTCTTCACAGCCACCAGATCTCAGGTGAATTTAACGTGTAGAAGAGCTCTTAGAGAGACAGCATTCTCCTTTAGCACCATTTACACACCAAATGGCATTCGTGTCTCTAGTAAACATTTCAGAGGGAGGGAGAAAAGAGAAACTATTTCTACACACTTCATGCTCATTCTCTTTTAATTTATAATTTTTTTTTCCTTTAATTGGAAAATTCAACATTGAGCACCTCTCATATTCCCTGAAGAGCTTCATCAATGATTAGGTGAAAGTGGGCAGGCAGCTGAGTTAAAATCCAGAACATTAAGAATCATATGGAATCATGGCATTTCACTGATTTTCTTCTGCTCGCTGGTTTAATGCCCATTCCCAGCTGGTATAAATTTTCCTTCCACCTTCCACCTCTTCCAGCAACCCGCAGAGGAATTCCTCTTTGAGGTGGAAAGTTTATGACCACAAGCAATATGTCCCCCTTGGGTAAAATAAACGCTTGATGTCTGGACATATCTGCACAAGATTGCAAGGGATGAACCATGCATGCTAAAAAATACTTTTCCAGGTGAATTATATGTGCTGATATAAGGTGCAATGTGGGTTAGCACTTATGGGCAATAAAAGACAAGGCTGTTGTGTATCTATATGTTTAGCTCTCGTATACATTGTGTTTACTGTATTCAAAAATTTTAAAAGCACAAGCAACCAAAAAAACATGTTGCAATAATTTTAATAATCTATAAAAACTTTAGCTCAGCACAATCCATAAAGAGATGCAACTAATTTTGTTATGATGGAATCTTGGTTTGTGCTTAGTGAGTTAGAAGAGGAAACTTAAAAGACAACAGTAATGTAAATAGTTATACTAATAAGTTAAAAGAACCTTGCAAAGAGTTTTGAGAAAGTAAAATAATGCCTTGTATTCAATTTGCAAAAAAAGTGAGTTGAACTATGCTCATTGATTTGAAGACATGCTCAACTTGTACATTTTCTAATAAATTTATATCGTGGCCTTCAAAATATCAATCAGCCAGTTACAACACTGTCATTTTACTGAGCTGTTGGTAATTTAATGTGATGATACTAAGTATTTTTATTAAAACTGTTTCCTACAAAACAGATATCATCATCAGGCATAACATCATCAAAGCTTTTCATCAGCTGAGCTACAAGAAAACTACAAAAGAGGAGGAAAATGAGATGATAAGATTTGTTCACTTGCAAGATTTTTGATACCAGCGCAACCTGATGTGCAGTTTGAGTTTTCTTTTGAAGGTTTTAATTTCAAGGTTTGACTCAATAAACAAAATGCATACTGCATATTGCAAACATCTCTCTTTCTATTAAAGGAGGGGAAGGTCTGGAACAGTTCTAAAACTCAGCATACATTGAAATTACCAAATGTAAATTAAAACTTTCACAAATTATAAATTACTTACAAGTGGTTTGAGATTAAGGTGTATTCCTTTTATTACCATACTAAGTATGTAAAAAGAAGATTAATCATGTTTCAGTATGTATTATGTCAAATGCAGTATGCCAAAAACACCATTGCTTCGGGTCACTTTTAGTAGCAGGCAAGTCAGCAGGTTTTTCTATTTATTCTAACTCACAGTTGTCTGAGCAGTGGTGGATAACTTACATGGACTGAGCTGCAAAAAGGGGAGAGCACAAACAAATTAGAGCTCACTAACAGATGACAGAAGCCCAATGCCAATGACAGTGTATTCAAGTAGTTGAAAGATAAATGATAAGTTTATGGCTTACAGTGGAAGTAGTCTGTTTGTAAAAGCATAGGTCCTTTTTTTATCATTGAATTATTGTCCTTTATCTAAACATTTAGCCCAGTGGTCTTAGTGGTCTTACATTTACATTTAGCCCTAGATCTCAAGAAAATGCTTTAAAGCAACAATGAAACCATCATTGTCAACCTAACCTTCTCCATAATTTGGGGGGGAGGTTTTAGAGGGCTCAAATTTAGTTTCAAAGACTACAGTCATTATCACTCATGAATAATCAATTAAGGAAATGTCTATTCTATCAGCAACAGTGGACATGTGAGCAAGAGGGTCAAAGCTCATGGTGCAATCTTATGATGTAATATGTTCTGATTGTGTGCACTCTGCATTTAAAAGTTCATGTTTTGGAAGGACAGCTACACTCTAACTAAAAGTCAACAAAGAAAAAGTACATGATTTGAATTTTTTTGTAAGGCATAGAGTAATAAACTTATCATAATCAAATGCATGCATGAGTGTATGGAAATATGTGTTTTATCATAATTTAATATTATATTATTATTATTATTAAAGGTGTACACTTGGCTCTTTATTGGTTATTCTTGTTTAAAGTGTTATATTGTGGGTTAGGATTAGGGCCTGGGTGAGTCCATCAGGACTTCAAATCCCAGTTTGTAGGGCAATCTGGACAATCATTGTCCCATCTTATCTCAACTTTCACATATTAAAACATCCATGGTAAATCCACATACCAGGATATGTATGCACTTCCACACATGCAGACAGCTGTGAAAGAAACACAGCTGCAAATGTAAACAGCATGTAGTCAAGCATGGCACTAATAAGTCACCCAACATATGAAAGGTTTGTGTCACTGGAGCTTCTAATTTTGACATTCTGTTTCAACTACTGTCTTATTCTTTGCTTCCCTATACATCAGACATATATAGATATATGTATAACATATATAATGAAGCTCATTAACAAAATAGGAAAATTTGACTGTAGATAAATTAGCCAGTATAGTCATACAAGTTCAAACCAAGATCTAAATCTCCATTTTACACACAAATCAGGAGTACTACTGTGACCTCAGTGGGAAAACATTTAGTGCAAATGATCTGAACTGTGGTGTGATGGCCTAGATCCATGTTCAAATTGCTAGTGCGAAAGTACCAGTGGTCACAGACACATGTGTGATTCGAGTGTGGATGATAGCCAAGCGATGTAACTTGGAGTAGTACTAACAAAAGTTATTGCTTACATGTAATACTTGCATATTACTGTACAGTAATCCATTCTTGCACAACAGAACTATTCTTGAAAATATTTGACAGCATCTTGTGTCAGTGCACATCTCCTCTGGATAAGCGAGATTAACAAAAATGTTTCAGGGGATGATAACCTCCTGTGGAGTTCTCAAAATTGCCCCAGTAACTTAGCTGGGAATGTTTGATTCACCAATTCATAATCTCTCTGCCCCCCCGCCATTGAGGTTTCAGCTAATGACTCCACTCACTAAATCAAGACAAAAGATACTTCCCCTTAAAAGGACACTTCAATTAATTACCCCCGGAAAATCCCTCTAATACTGTACCATGGGCTCAGTGAATAAAACTGAAAACCTATTAGTGGGCATTCATCTGATCTCACTCAGGAAAAGGAGGCAATCAGTGCAGAGCAGCGAGCTACTGTACAGCAGAGCAGAGGGAGCAGAGGAGAGGATGCATGACTTGGACTGAGTTATGGCACCAAAGCTGCTATAAGGTACAAGAAGCATCTTCTTTGCAAAATTACGGGTTGCTTAAAGGCCTGCCCTTTAGAATTCAGAAGGATCTATTGGTAAAAATTTTGAATGTGCTATTCATACTTGTCTTTTTCAGTGAACAATAACTTCAGCAAAAGAACTGTTATGTTATTGCTAGAATATGAGCTCATTGTTAATACAGCAAGAGCAGGTCCTCTTTTACACACCATGTTTTTACAGTGGCCCTGAACAAACAGACTGAACACTGGCTTTAGAGAAGGCCTCACATATTTTTCATGCTTTTTATCATTATTATGTTGGTAGAATGTGAAAATGAAGAAAGTTAAACTTCCCTTTATCATCCCTGTATTCAAGGAGAGCCTACTCTCTCTCCTTCTCAAAAAGAAAGAGGTGTTACTCAACAAATTTAGATCAAACTGTAAAATGAGACAATGCAGATTAATTATGAACAAAGACTCTGTTGTTAAAGAGACTACAACACATCAGAAACATATTTTAGTGCACTATTCAGCAGTAACACTGGATTATTTGTGTTCACCTTATGCTCCCTTTGTGCTTCCTGTTTCCAGACCAGCCAAAGCCAAGCACCGCCTGACTCAAAGTATGAAACTCATGGTGTTTATTGATCCAGTCCATTTTTTCTGTTTTCTCTGGTCATGTAGCATAACATTTTTTAAAAAGGCTTAATTTTATGGCATGTTATGAACTGGCTACCTATCCAGTTGTACCATGCTGCTCACCCACTGTCAGCAGGGATTGGGATTCAGAATCCCCAGTGACGCAGCTGACATAAGCGGTTACAGATAATGGACGGATGAAAATCCATTGGTGCTGTTTGAGCTAAATGGTAAAAGCATGATTACAAGAACACAAAAAGTGTTAACATACTGATGTTTAGCAGGTAAAGTATGTCATGTCAGTTAAACCTGTTGGTAAGCTAACATTCTCAATTAGCACTTAACACAAAGTCAAGTTTGAACTATGTTTTGACCTGATGATGATTTAAAATGAAAAGGCCGTAGATCTTTAGAGGAACATAAATATCTCTGCCAATTAGTCAATAAATCTAAGAGGAAAAGGCAAATATTGTATGTGGGGATAATGTTGTCAGTTAAAATCTCACACTGTATAAAAGGTTAGCCGCTCTACATGGTATAATAAAGTGTAAGAGACACAAGAAACCAACAATGGAGCAGTAAGAAAACTCAACAACCAGGTTCAGTGGATGAAATACACTGTGCAGATTGTGGGAAAACATGTGGAAGAATGATGGAACTTGTAGTGTTTTTTCATCCCAAAAGCACTTCTTGCTCGGGATGAGAAAAGTGTCAGAAGGGATAGTAAAGTTACACTCAGAGAGATGTATTATACATATACTGTAACTCAAAAACTGATTTATCTTCAAAAACTTAAAATTATTATTACTTCTCTGATATCCCTGTTTATCAGTCTTTCAAAACCTGCAAGGATGAATGGCGAGAACAGATATCAAAGGGCAGAAATGCACAAAAACATAAAAAAGCTGTAAAGAAACAGCTTTTATTCTACACAGACAGAAATGCAATCCTAGAAGATCAGTATATTTTAATTACCAGTAATCTTTGAAGGAGACTAGGAGAGAAACACAATGGATGACTTAATGAGAGTTGGAAAAGTCACAAAGTGAACGTGCTTTGTTAAACCATTGTTCTTGATTTATAGCCTCTTACAACACAATCAGTGGCATCAAAACAGTGAAGTTCTTTTTAATGAGTGGAGTCTTTCAATTCACACTTCCTTCTGTGTGATGTTTGTCCTTGGATCTATTAGTAATCTACATTCTTTAAAGTTCTTGCAAAGGCATTTGCTCTCAAAAGTTAACATGCAGAGCTTCACTACTATTTATTTCACCTTGACTTAAGAGGGTTATTATCATGACCATACATAGTTTTCATTGAACTTACTTCTGTGCAGGTTGTTTGAGCTTTAACAGCAACTGGAGGATGACACCACAGGCTACTGACTACTGAAAAGAAATGCTTTTTACACTCTTGTGTGAAAAAGAAAACAAACAAAACAAAGACAAAGAACAGGGGGGACTGCTTTGTAGAACCTGAAACAAAAGCTATTTTGATCAATCTCAAAGTCAGATACAAGACATACCTGATTCTCTAAACAACAATCTTACAATACAAAAGAAGAAAATAGTGTAAAAAAATCCCTCCATTCTATTCAATTAAACAAAAATAGAAGTAAGAAATATCAAAAGCTAAGACTGACAGAGGGATATTGTTTGTAGCCAACTTTATTATGTGTCTGGATGACAATGACTAAATTGTAGTGAATGTTTGAAAAAGAGAAGAATCTCCATTCTTCTGTTTGAATTTTTTTAACCGACCTCTACTAAAACCCATGTTTTTTAACCCTTTTAAAGCCATTTTTTTACCAAAACTAAACCAAAATGTAATCATTTGTACAGACTTTGGATGCATATAACTTGTTGGCTGGCTATGGGTAAAGGCTATGCTAGCTGTGTTTGAACATTTGTGTCAGGTAGGTTACGGTAAAAATGCTACTGTCTTATTGAGAAAGATAAAATAAACGAAGAAACATTTTCATTTTCATCTCAGATTTGTCAGTTAGAAACACACTGTCCAGAGACTGTTATGTGGAAACAGTGGAGTAAACCGTTTTGGTTACTGCATGTTCATGTCTTAATTGACAGATCTTTTTCTTGTAAACAAGCTTTAGGGGAGAGTAAACCTTTTGTTGTAATATGGTAGTAGTTTTATAGAATACGTCTTTTATTGTCTGTAACAAAAACAGTACAAAACAGAGTGAGACAGAGACTAGAGGAGGGAGGGGAGTCAAAGAACTTACACATTACTATGAAATGATAAAAAGTAAAAAAAAAAATGTACATCAAACCAAACAGGTTACAGGGTTGGATTCAATTTTAAAATACTTTTGGGGGAATTTGTTGTGACACTTAAGAGCTATGAAACACTGACAGATGTTTAAAAAGAAAGCAAGAGGAGGTGAGTAAGTGAAGAAATTTGTCACTGTGATCTTTAGCTTGTCAAAGATATAACATCTTGCCGTGATGGATGCTCTGATTTCTTGAAATCGAGTTGTTGCTCATGGCCATAGAGTGGTGTATGATTCACAATGGTTTATTTATCCCTGAATGTCACAGGAGTACAATGTAATAAGAAAGAGCCTTTGAAGTGTGTGGCGCACACAATTTC
This sequence comes from Acanthurus leucopareius, assembly GCA_029814765.1. Taxonomy (NCBI): domain Eukaryota; kingdom Metazoa; phylum Chordata; class Actinopteri; order Acanthuriformes; family Acanthuridae; genus Acanthurus; species Acanthurus leucopareius. The sequence continues at coordinate 577,819 of JAQMCX010000050.1, forward strand.
AATGAAAAATAATGTATTTAGAGCAGGGCTATCAGACCTTCTGGATTCCATCAACCATCAAAAAAGAAAAATAGAGGTTTTATCATCAAAATACTGACTAACATAAATTGTATTTATACATAGAAGAAAAGTACACAACTGTATGAAAGTATCTTATCTCATCATATCTTATATAAACAGTAAAAGAAATACCTCCCTTTGGGTTTGATTTTGTTGTGCTCAAGCTGTAAAATAATGGAGAACTAAAATAAATGTGAAGATGGTGGAATGACAAAATTATCTTCGTAAAAAAGAGTCCAAGACATTTTTCTCAGGTGCTGGCAGATCAAACTAGGGCCTACAGGCAAGTGAATATAAGACTTATGTCAACTTACAATAAAATTAAGGACTCCACAGAGAGACCTGGGTTGCTGTTTGCTAAAGTTTTCTTTACTTTACCCCGAGGACAAATGGGCTCTCAGAAGAAAATAAAACAAGAAAAAGCAGACCCAATTCTGGGGGTAGGAATCGTTGGTGGGAGGAGAACTAAAGAATCTACACTCAAGTAAATGTACATTGACTAAGGACCAAGGTAAAAGTAAAAATTACCTTTTTAGAAATTTAGTAAAGGTTAAAAAAGTACAGAAAGGGACTAGATTTGGTCTTATATTGCTGCTGGAAGTTGCCTTCTTGTTCTAGGTTGTGCGCGTCATTTTCATCATCCCATCAAGGTCAGAAGTTATGTGGTGCTTCTTTTTCCATTAGGCAGCTGGCAACCTGATTAAATCTATAGTGCAGATGCCCCTTACTTGCTCCTTTCACCCACTCTCGGACCCTGCATTGACAGCAGACTAGTTGTACCAGATGTTCTTGGCAAATGAAGTGAAGCAGGAAGTAGATCACTGTCTCAAAAAATGAACTACAGTAAGAGTAGAATTTCAGCTTTAAAAAGGCTGAAAAATAATCCTTACCCTCACAGATGCCAAATGTCGCCGACATTTATGTATTTCTCTATTTTCCCAAGTGTAAAAGCCAAGTTTTGATTTCCCAGATTCTCCTTTGATTTTGTATTCCTTGATGGGTCGCTCGGCAAACTTTATTTGAGAGGATGAATGTTTTTCTCTCCTGACTGTTTGTTGTTGCCAGCACACATGCTTATTACACAATTACTGTAGATGTTGATCACAGATAATTCTAGAAAGAGAGGACCCACTGTTGGCAATCTAGTATACAGCATTACATTTTTCACAGTCCACACTTGAGCCTTGTGAAGCCCTGGGCTGGAGAGACAGTGATGGGTGATGGATGCAGCACAGCCACAGAAAGCCCACAGAGATTGAGGGGGGTATTTGTCGCAACAAATGGGATTGAGCACATTTTCTACTGTAATCCGTGACTGAAACCGAGGAACAGGGGGTCATTGCACGGCAATGGACATCAAAGTTTTGAGTGCACATGGACAGTTGGGTCTTAGACACTGTCTTTCACACAACAAGAGGATAAAATGATCAACAGACGAACACAGAGGGGTCAGAGAGGAAGCAGAGTATCATATAAACCATGCATTCTTTAAATATATCCATTAGCATTCCAAGCCTTATCACTGGATAAACCATGCATATTCTCCACTATGCATGGATCATGAAATTTCGTCTATTTTGCAGTGCTTTATCTGAAACATTTGCTTCTTATACAAAGCACATGCATCTGCATAATTTTCAAAGTACTATTACAGTAGCAATGCCGAATTGTTTCCCTGGGTTGGTTTCACATGCCACTTTTTGAAATGGCTGCACTGATGCAATATCACTGGCAGGTAGGAGTCTGCTGAGCAGTGTACTGCAAAGGATAATAAAAAAAAACTGAATATGGCTGCTTTGTTTCTCTCATTGTCCTCCAGTGTCATTTCTATCAACAGTGGTTCATATAAATGAGTTTTAATTGAATATAAAACATAAATAACTTGCTCACCTCCATTACTCTCTTCTGGTATTTTTCCGTGTTTCATTAAAAAATATGTTAGCACTTAGTCTCATCACTAATTGTCAGTTTCTATGACATATTGACAAATTACTGCACCCATTTCTCTTCTTGATAAATTTATATTCTTTTGCTTTTGAAGAAAACACTGTGAACCCCTGCTGTCTTCACCACAAAGAGAGAGACATAAAAGCCTGTTTTGATATTACAAATGTATATCAAAAAATTAATCTCAGAATACCTGCTGTGTAAAATGAAATGTTTTATCAAAGAGCTAACTCTAAAAACACAATAGCCTGTTATGTAAAATATGAAGACCCTGCATTCCCCAGTCTTGCTTTCACTTCTGATGCAACCACAGGCAAGACCAATGCTTAATATAATGGCCAGTGCAAACTTACATTTATTTGGTCTCTAGCTGTGTTTGAGAAATAAACTAGTCATTAAAATGTTTTTGCCTGGGCATTCACAATTTGTCTACTAAATACCAGCACACATTACAGCCACGCACATTTAATACCATCAAACTGACAAGAATTCATAAAATTATTTTTAATTCAATTTGGAAAAAGGAATTAGTCCATTATAAAATTTTTGACATAATTCGGTGACAAAGTAGCATGAACTTTAAGGGTTTTTTAGAACGTCTAATTTGTTTAGTCTGTCCAATAACAATTGTTGTGAGTAATCTTGATTAATGGTCATATTAACATGGCCCTCTTAAAAAAAATGTTTATCAAGATCATGGCTTAAGTTTTAGACGTGCAGAATAAACTGAAGGTGAGGCAATCTTACAAGTGTCAAAACCTTCTTAGTCTAGTCAGCAGTCCAAGGTCCGCCTCCTCTGTGCTGAAAGCCTTCGCTGTCAGAAACATTGTTTGATAGGGGCTCTTTTTCCACTTAATCGCAACCACCGCAGATACCCACATACACCGATGCACGCACACACACCAATGAAGGACAGAAATCTCATTAAGATCAACAAGATTGCTGAGATAAAATGTCACTCAAAAATATATCAGCCATGGCGGACTGAAATATCCCAGTCCATCAAAAATACAACACAACCTCCTCAACCCATGGGACTTCAGAGATTTTTGATTGTTTACGTCCACGTCAATGAAAAAGAAAAAAAATATAAATATATTGCAGTCACAGTGGATGGAAATATACAGATGGTGGATGGTGGATTATTCATAACTAGCAAGAAGGCAATACTACATGATAGAGCAGGCCTAATCTGTAATGACATCAGTGTCGTAATTTCATTACAGGTTTGAAGTCATTGTTCCTCTGGGTGGAGATGAAAGTGAATGAGGCAACTCAGTGTAATCTACTTCTATGAGGAGGCCGGGCGACACTGTGAATAGTGGGTCAGGGACGTCAAAACAGAAGAGACGAAGAGGCTTCTTGACATCACAGAATAGAAAGATGCAGATGTATTCACAGTACACAGATATGAACAGTGTCTTTCATGCAGTTTGTAATTTTTGCTCTACTGTGGCATGGCACAACACATGGCAACGAGTGCTTTAATGATTGCTAAACTGCCCACCTGTAGATATATTCATCATTAGTCATGGTGGGAATGTCCAAAACTGACTACTCAGCTTCAAATAGCCATCTGTCACATTCACTAGGATCTGCTTTTGTAGCTTGAATTTTGTCTCCAGTGATTTCTAAAACACACACACATAAAAGTGTGCAAAACCAAAACACTGAGTCAAATTAAAGGAAGATCTTTAGAACAAAAACTGGATGTCAGGGAAGTTGGTGCTTTAATGTGTGAAGCAAAAGTAAAAACTTACAATAATCAAGGAGAAGTCTTGAAAATAACGATAAGCATGCCACACTGCACTGCATAAGAGTTTAAAGGTAGCTGACAAATGGTGCTAACTGAGATTTAAAATATTGTGAGCCCTCTCTGTAGAAAGTATGTTGTTATTTTGTCTACTTCCAGCATGTGTCTGTGAGTCTTTACTGTAGCTACCTGTGCTTGTGCTTCTTAGTCTTCAACTTTCTTCCTGCAAATTCTGCCAGAGGCCTCTTGAAGTCATTTTTGTGTCAGCATCATATATACTAATGCACTGTGCTGGATGTCAAGTCAGAAGTTGCTGACTTTTTTTTTTCTTCTTTGCTGTGCACTATTTAGGTTCTGTCATGAGTCCATGAGCAGAAAAGTAAAGAGGACTGAGTTCAGCAGGAAGGACATGGCTCGCTCTGAGGTCAAAGGAGTTAGTGATGTGCACTGCTGCAGTAAATGTTTTTCTTTATTAGTACTAATATTTTGGGATCTTGTTTCTAATATTTTTTTCCCCAGTAAAATTCCAAGGTTATATTATATATTCTTCATTATGCTGTATTGAAAGACACCACATTATACAATGTGTTCATTCATTGTCTGTAGTACAAACCTAAAGTTAAACTTGAAAAAGAAGATGGTACACAAAAACACAAATCCTTTTTTGCACTTACAATTTGGCCATAAATGCACACATGCAAGGGGAAATTTCAGCAAGATTGGGTGGCATGTCATAGATTCGAGGTCTTGCTGAAGTGCACTTCATCAGTCCCTAATAGATACCTGACTATCCCACCTGCTGATCTGTTCTGACTGATCTGTGTTTTGCAAGTATCAGCTGCCTTCTGGTTCCTGAGCTATGTGCCCACAGACGGGGCTACTGCTGCCCCTGAGATTCAAATTAGTGGTTGGAACCAATTTTCAAAACATTTCCCAAAATCCTTGCTGTAGGTTTATCATCAGACACATACACATACACACAAACACACACACACACAGACGACAAAAGATGATGACCCAGGGCAGCAGTCACTTTACATGGATTATTTTTCCCTGTAAAAAAAAGGTAGAATAAAATGGATTAAAACCCCTATAAAGGCATACCCAAGGTAAATTTAAAGCTGTTCCTTCACCATTTGGATGCATGGTCTTAGTCTGTTTGGTCTTGGTCTTTTTTGTAATGTAACATTTTGAACTTCATTCCCCATCACTCAGTCTTGCAAAGAGATTTCTGCAGATATGTGTAAGTTATTAGCTTCAAAACAGAATGGTACCACAGTATGAAGCCATGTTGAGGCTAATATATATCATAGCATTATTAAGACCATGTGGAACTCATTTTTTTCTTCTTTTGAGGACATATGTACTGATTTTCTGAAAAGAGGCCATTTACCAAATTTATTTAGATAAATATCAATATTTATACATCTTATCTGAAGTTAGGCTTCCTATGGCATTAATTATGATTCATACTTTGGCCATCTATGTTTGTTTTAGAAAAGTTACTATACTGCGACATGAATCGATTGAAAATGCCTTTGTAAAGCCCCTTTTGTAGCTTTAAAATATTCCTGCTGCTGAAGCACTTTCATATCTTTCAGAACTTAGTTTGCTCAACAAAATGCCAGTAATCTGCACAATCATTCACAACTGGTTTGTTTTTTCCACAAAGAAAAGAAAAGAAAAGGAAGGCCCTGCCTTTCAATGTGGATTCTCTTTGGCTTTTGTAGGCTGCAGAGAAGACAATGAAGCTCATAACAGGTAAATTAGGTGTGATTCAAAAGCTGAGAATTAAGCTACAATCTCAGCATTATGTCGCAGCCAGAGAGTAAATGTTTACAAAACAGTGATACAGAGAAACATAAATAAAATCAACAGCAACAACAGTGGCTCTAACTACAGTCTGTGATTGCATATGGATGTTACAATGTGTTTGGACTAATAGTTTTTGCGGATTTGATTGTCTAGATGTTTGACAGGGGAACCAGACCATTTTTGTTTGAATGTTTTCAATCTGTGGAATATTATGAAGTTTCTTTTGGTGAGGTGATACTGTTCTTATGGGTTCACTTTCTGAAAAAAAAAGGTTTATTGAGCCTGATGTTGTGATTTTATCTTCAAAGGTTCTGCATCAAGCTTTTAAGCAGTGTGTTGCACAAGTATGAGCTTAAAATAGCAGTTTACGTATTTAAACAGAATTTTTAGAAATTTTGCCAGGCCAACGCCCCCCCCGCTAGGAAACAAAAGAGGTTTAAAAATTAAGACAAAAGATATGAACAATACTACAGAGCATTCACAGGAACACAAGCTGTGTTAGAAAGATTCATGATGATCTTTTTCTTCAAAATCTTTTTCTTTTTCTTTTTCTTCATCAAGCCATTGAGAGGAATTCTTTGTCAATGAATAACGCATTTAAACAGCTAAATACAAACAAGACTTAGTAACTATTTATAAACAGAGAATTGCTTTGAGCTAAATGCTAACTTAAGCATCAGTATGATAAGCCTGCTTATACAAATTAGGTAACGGTATATTATTAAGTTAATTATTAATTTTTAGTTTTGTAGATATTTTTCCACAAATCAAGGAATTGAACAAATTAATATTTGACCTTGTTGTGGCACTGGATAGAAAGTTCTAAAAATACAATTGACTCTGATGGAAATGTGAAACTATGAAAAAAAGTTCCAGCAATCCTATCAATAATTTTTATTATGTTTCTCAAAACCACACAATGACCACAAATGTCATTAGTATTCATTGTCTAAGAGCCATAAATGTCTGTACAAGATTTTGTCTCAGTTCATCAAATAAATGATGAATGAAAGTCAGTTAATCACCGGTAGGACTTATTCTTTGAGACAGAAGCCCAGAGGGAACAGCTTTTAAATGAAAACATCAGAACCAGGATAAGAGGAAACGGTTCACATGTTTCACAACATGAGAGATTCCACAAAAATGCAAAAATAATTAAATTAATCAACAAAATGAATAAAATAAGTATAATCTTTACCTGTCAATAATGAGAAGGAGTGGGTTCAGTGGAGTTGCTGCTTCAACCAATTACTGCCTAAGTTCTCTGAGAATCGATTCCGATGCAGAAATTACCTCTAGCGCTCAAAACCATAAAAGCATTCATGGAGGCAATTAGAGGGCTCTCTGTTGTGTGTCTAGAACATAGATACTGCACACTCTTTCCTCATGGGATTGAAAAAAAACAGTGCATTTCTTGATAAATAAATGCAGAAAAAAAACAATTTTCATAAAGCTTCAGGGAAATATGACTCTGACAGCATTCTATTTTTATCAAGTACTATATGTTTTATTTTCATCGCTAAACCATTTTTCAAGCTGTCAGGGAGAAAAATAAAAATAAATGAGGGGAAGAAAAGAAACACACAAATCCATCTCACCATCACCTCACATGGCTACACCCATCTCATGTCTCCTACTGATACAGCCATCCCCCTGTATCAGCTAGTTACTGCTCTGTGAGCTTCTCTCAAACACTTGTCCTTCACATTCTCCCATTCTTATTGATTTCTGTCCACAATTTCATTACTCAGTGTTAAAATGTCATATGAAACACAAATTCCTTTGCTAAAAGGTGATGTACAGCATGCGATATGATATCGGGGATTTGACAATACCATTATTGTTGCTACCTTCCTGCATGTGTTTTGACAAGATTGGTGACCACATGATCACAGCTCACCGCAGTGATGAAAGACCATGTAATTCCTGACTGATGGATACATCTCCTTGCCCTGAAGAGTTGATTACAGCAAAAAACTGCACAGTGAGACGCAGACTTGTTCTCATGTGTGAACTTTGTCATCTCTGCCTGTCTGACAATCCCAGATCAATACTCAATCAAAGAGATTTTTTTTGCCTTCAGCTGCTCTGTTGCTTCTCAGTGCAAAAGCCCAGAAACGTGGTGGACTGCCTGCAATGTTAAAAAAAAAAAAAAAAAAAAAAAAAGGAGGCAGGAGGCAGGAGTGGAGCAGAAGATGAGAGAGGGAGAGCAGGAGTGGTCAGAGGATATTCTCAGTGACTGTGTACAGTATAGCTTCTCTAAAACGAAGCAAGACACAGTAGTAATTCTGAATAAGTAGGAGACTAGATGGAGAAGACTGTCTCCTGCATTTCCATTTCAGTCTGTGCACTGTGCCCAGATCAGTGTCATAATGAGAGAACTCAAGTGCCAAGTGCTTAAAACAGTGGCTCCATCTTTTCCTTAAGAGACCCCTTTCTGTCATTGAGTAATCTGACAGCCCCTTACAAAGTTAAGATATTATTATAATATGTAATAGTAATGTATAACGTATATAATATATATGCAATTTCCATTCTTTCTATCAATCATACATACATAAGTGGATTCTTTTTTGATGAATTCAGTGTTTTCTTGTCTCTTTCTCTTGGCCATTGTTTTATTAGCTCTTTGGTTGTTTTACTTGTGTACTTTTCTAATGCAGGTGAGGCTGCGTAGTGTGCCTTTTAGAGTGTAGACCTGCTTCATGGACCAGACAGTAAGAATTAGCGCATCACCAAGTCAAAATTCGTCCTTGGGTGCCAAGATTATGTGCAATTTTATGTCGATATCTGTCAGGTAGCTGTTAGGATATTTCAGGCAGGTTAAAATTGATAGGTAAAGCTGGAAAAAAAAATCATAGGACTGAAAAAACTTTAATTGACTACCACTTTATTTAACTTGGACTGCTGGAGCCATATATGCGTCAGCTGACCCTCTGGAAGCATTTGCACAATCGAAATTGCATCCACATACGATCTCATCAGGGTCAATACAGTCAGCAGGAACAATTATGGCAACTAAAAATGCTTTCGAGTTATACTGTAAGACTTGGAAAAAAAAGTGATTTTATCTTCTCATACAAAGTAAAATAGTTTAAACTGCTACACCCCAACCAGCATATTTTACGCCTCATAGTTTAAAATCTGCTAAGAATGTCTCTCCTTGGAAACCTTTAAAAAAAAAAAGACTTTTAAGGAGCTAGTCCCTGACAGAAATGGGCTACGATGGCTGGGACCAGTCTCGTGAAACAAAGACGAGAGATAATCTAAATTGAAGAATTTGCAGTGCAATGGGGGTTTTGAAAGGGGCAACGGCTGTCTTTTCTCGTCACAGAGGGGGGAAAGGAAATGGGGCGAAGGGTAGAGATTGGTTTGTCTGGATGGACTCTGAGGGTTTTGAGAGTGTGTGTGTATACGTGAGAATGTGTGTGTGTGAGTGAGAGACGCAGGTCCCTGTCGAACTGGAAAGAGGGACAGATAATCAAGCCTGAGTTGATGTGGGACTTTGTGTAAGGTGAAAGTAGAATAGAAACTCTTTAATAGATTAGCAGCACTCAAGTACTGGAACGGCCACCAGGGAAGCCAAAAGTTGAGCCATTGTCACACCTTGAATTCCCAATCCTCCATACACCTTCATATTACTTTACTTGTGGGGCTTCACACTCTGCTTCTGGGCAAGTCTCTTTTTTTGAAATTAGGAATAAATTGTCATCTCCATAACACTCATGCATGACAAGGAGAGGAGAGAGAGAAGAAGAAGGAGGAGGGAGAAAAAGAGGGTCTGAGAGGGATAGCGAGATGGATGTTGATTTCATTTAGCCTTAAAATGACGCAGGGAACCACATAACGCCTGCGAAGGAGAAAAAATAATTTACTCCAAACCACAAAAATGTATTCAAATAAAGTTCTATTCACATGTATTCAGATCAAATCACTTTTGAAAATAAAGCCCATTTAGAACGCGTTTTTTTCCTCTCTGGTGTAATGCATATCGCTCCCTATGGTAATTCAAAAGAAGATAGCTCTGTTAAGACGGCTCAGGAAAATCAATGATGCCTTACTGGTGAAAAGAGAACAGATGCATATAAATGAGTTAGTTTCTCTTTGTATTGAATCATGCATTTCTATCCACTGGCCATAAGGACTCAGATCACATTGCACTGATATGTTTACAATGCACATTGTTTCACACTTTCTGTTATCAGCCAGCGTACAAAGTGTTGTTTTTAAAATGTCATCGGTCGGCCATCTAATTACTTTCAGTTAGAACGATGAGACTAAACATTAGTCGCCAAGGTATTTGAGGGAAATAAAGGTTGACCAGGTGGCCTCATTACTTTACTGAGCCAAAAGGCATCATGTACATACACATCCATAAGTGCAGGGGGGAGGGAAAAAAAAGAAAAACTAATTTATCCTAACACAACAATGCCCCAGAGTTAATTGGAAAGCAGCCTCAGCAGATACGTTAGACATTAATTTGCTGGGCTTTTCTCAGTCTGACAAGCTGATTGTGGGACAGTGGTTAACCTGGTAGGGTGTTGGACAGACTGTTCTCCAGCTAACAAAGGAGGAGAGATAGAGAGAGGAAGAGAGAGGGGACGAGACACAGACTACAATGGGACAAATGGGCACCATCATGCTACAAATTACCTGCCAGTTTTGGTGTAATCTCTCAGTTGTATCATTATCTATCTCCTGAATCAATCCCTTTCTTACTTTCCCTGCACACTCTGACTACTGCTGGCAGCCTACCAACTTCCTACTTGTATTCCCCAAACTTACAAGAGGTATTTGCACAATATTAACATTTTGTTCATTGTTTGTTTGTTCAGTTTTCTAAGGCATGCTGGCGATGTGGGCGTCCCACTCAGTACTGTATGTTGTAGTTGTGCTGCTGCTGCAGAAAAAAAGCATGTGTTTTATGATAGAGGATACATTGTAGAGCACATATTAAAGATGATCTTCACATCTATTCATGTTTTCTCATCCTGTTAAGTAAATTATAAGACAAAACTCTTATGAAACACATCTATACTGGTATTAACATTGATATTATATATTTCCATATTTATAAGAATCTACATTTTAATGGATTGAAAATGGTTCAGTAGACTGTCTTTTGTTCATTTACACTTCCAAGGCCGATGCTGGCATACAGTCAACTGTTTGGGACTTCTTTCATTATAAAATTGTACTGAAATACTAAATAAACACCCTCAAATAAGAGGTAGACAGCCCACCTACTCCTGCCTCCACCTTTAAGTGTGAGTCTAAGTGGGAGCTCTGATTTTCAAATAAGCTGATCAAGACTCATTGTTCACAGGATTTAATGCTTTCTTTTGCCAGGCCTCTTCTTATTATACTTCAATTTTGGCAAAATGGTTTGGACTTGTGCCTCTGACGACTGAAGAAGCACCGCCAGAGCACATTATTTTTCCTTGAGATGATCCAGTGAGCAACAGCAGGGCTATGGCTTCGTACTGGCACTCTCTCACAGACACGTCCACACACCATAAAGCCTTAGTCTGTCTGGGCTGCTGGCACGTCTAAAAGCAAGCGCCAGACTGAAACTTTTACATGAATGTGCTTCTGCTTTGGTAGCTTTGATGGACTTTCTTGACTACCTCCATCTCATACTACCAGTTTTAGGGCTTTTTCTGATACACTGATCTGTGGTCAGTGTCTCCTTTCCTCCCATGTCCCCATGTCACACGCCATGTAGCCACAGGCACGCCCTATACAGTGGTTACCCTGCACAAATCACTTCTGCTTTTTTTAATACATACTGGGAGGGGGGGATCTGGCAGAATCCAAGGGTAAGCCTTCTTTAATGACTGCAGTTCAGACAGTGCTATAACTGGGTACAGGCGCAGACGACAATGACGAATGGGTCTACACAAGTGGTTTGCATAAAGCAGGTCTGCAAACGATGTGTTAGCCTTATGGCCCATTTTTGTGACGGCATATGTTTTAGTAGTGAGGGCAGAGCTTTTTTTTTTTTTTTCTTTTCTTTTTTGTGGCTACACCTCCTAATGTAGTCTACTGTAATTTCCATGCCAAAATGACTGAGATTCACTTTTGTGCCTCTGGCCTGTTTGGACCAGGTGGCAAATGGAGAAATCCTTTATTGTTCAGGTATAAATAATTACAATAATGGTGATTCTGTTACATTTAAGTGTCTCAGTAAGCCATGTCAGTGAGCCAGCATGCATAATTTTGGGGACCCTGGAAGTAGCTCAGCGAAATGGAACAGAGCCACAATTTATGTTACTAATTACTCCTGTACTTTTTTATCCTATGACAAGTCAAATGTGATCTGTAAAAGGTTTATTAGACTGGAAGAACATTTACTATATCATGACATAAAGTGACATGTGATGTAATAAAAGTTTATACCCATGTGTCCAGCCCTAAGCTGTACTAATTCAGCCGTATGTGTGTGCATTTGTATGTGTGCGTGTGTGTGTGTGTGAGTGAGTGTGTTTGCAAAAGAGAAAAAGAGAAAGAAGAGAGCAGAGAAGAGCAATCCCTCTCTCCCTTCACAGCAGGAACTCAGGCCTTAATTACCACTGATATAAACACAAATTAGTCTGGAACACAAACAGAGACTCAGCTATGAGTAATATCTTCATTTATACCCCATCATGTCCAATTACACAAGATATATCACCTAGATGCTAAGCTTAACTTGCCTGCATGGTGTTGGCAGAGAAAAGATAAACAGAAATTGCCAAAATCATGAAAGTCTAAATGGAGTTATTTTCCAGCAGCACACCACTCTGTCCCTTAAATTAAGATCAAACAATTTTTAATCAGTGTGAATCCACTGACGGTTTAAATTTGAAATGATTTAACTCTTTTGTTGATGCCACAATGACCTTCAAGTGACTTTCAAAACACATTTAGGAGCAAAACTTATTGAGAAGCCTGACATGTAAGTAGTTTATGAATGTAACATAACTATGTTCATGCGAAGATGAGGAAAAAACTTTTTATTTGATAAGGCACGATTAGCTAGCTCTGAAGTTATATACTCAAATCATCTTTTAGGAGAGCAAATCTGATTTTACATGTTCCACACATTTAGGACAAATACTGTACACATCAATAAAGAGAAAAAATCTTCACACATATTCTGCTATCATTCAGACAGCCATTGATTTCTATCCAAAGTATATTTAAATGATGTCATACATTATAGTGAATGTTAAATATTTTAGCTTGCATCATCAGAACAACATAGATTTGACATAAATGCAGTGTAACTTTTTAAATCAATTGGCACTCAAACTACAATATCAAGCAATACAATATGTAACATGAGTTACATATTGTATTGCTTGATATGTAACATTGCTTGATATGTAACATGAGTTTGCCAACAGTTTTTCAATGTAATGGACTACATATCTTCAGCAAATTTAACTTGAAAAGTATGCATAAGCAAGTCTTGCACTCAGAATATAAGGTTGATTTTTATGCAGAAAAATACAAAATATGTTGCTGAAATTGTGCAAAACTACGTTATCCTACATAAGCCGTACAGTTGTCAAGTGTCACATGTTCTTTTTTAACAATCTACATGAGCACTTAGGGTTATTTTGAGTCTCTCCCTCATACTGCTGCTCGTCATTCTTGCCAGAATACACCAAATATATAATAATCTGTCACTAAAAATAGTCCCCCAGCAACCACTCCTGAGTAAGTGACCTTTGATAAAATGAACCAAGCCTACTGATGAGTCCTTAAAAAAATAAATTAAACTTTACAATCTGTTTGTGACCGTTTTTTAAAGACTGAATTCCTTTGTGGAAATGGTTGGGCTTAGGCCTAACTGCTAAAGAACATGGGGAATTTGAAAAGTGAAATTGGTTAGTTGGGGTTATTGCTTGTTCATGACAGCAGTCAAAGGAGGTAAATAAAGCACTGTGAGCACTTATACCCTTGTAAGTCACCAACACTCTGGTCTAAACTTTGAAAAAGTGATGGTGCAGTCAAAATCAGACAAGCCATGGGGAAGCTGGCCAAGCAACTCATAAACAGACATGGCAAAGATGGATAAAGTATAAAACAGCTAATTTGAGAAGACAGAGAGGAATGGCATGCATTTAAAAGCCAAACTGAATGCATTCAGGAAAAATAAAAAAAAGAGATTAAGAGGGATCCAGAAAACTTGAAAAGTGCATGGGTAAACCAGAAAGGAAGAAGAGGGATTGCCAGGACACTTGTTATCAGTTTCTGCTGTGCAACACACACACTACGTCTCAACAGATCATTTATGTCCTTTAATTTGCTCAAAAGCTTATGCACACGTTATCAGTCCAAAAGTTCTTTAACATGTATAATATATGCATCAAGCAAAACTTCTGGGGCTAAAAATAAAGTTAACATTTAAGTTCCAAACACTGCAGTTTCTTCAACGGCCACATGAGGCTGGTTCCAAAAGTGAGTCAGTCCCTGTAGAGCCCCATATACAGATCCCCAACTTAAAAGCTGAAAAACTTAATTTCCCATTTCACTGCACATAGAGAATTTTTTATGTGTACATTAAACTTACTTATTCAAATTATATTAAGAATAGAAGATAAGTCATAGTCCACTATTCAATATACAGTCTATGTTATGCTCCAATAGTTTTTTAATCACTAGCAAATGTCTTTCAGGGCTTTACTGATATTTTTATATAAGATATAGTATTCATGTTAGCTGCTGAAGGTTTGATAGCACAAACATTAAAAAATGTAAGAGAAAAATTTTAAAAAACACTTAAAAAGGGGTGTTTTTCTTTAAGGTGTGTACTTTTAACAATGTAAAACACAGTGACACAACAGAAAACATCTTCAGTTATTTCCAGTTTTTTGAACAAATGCTGAAGGAAAATGCTTAAAAATATCTTGTACACTGAAATAAATCTGGCCTACATTTTGTGGTTATAAGAAGGGATGTGAATTAAAACAATTGATTTTGCTGACCTCTCAACACAGTTTGACCTCTTAGACCTCTGAGATGAGCTGCAAAGAAATTATTATTCCACACAGGGATTTATGAGACATGATTATTTTTCTTTTTTGTGGTCTAAGAGCTCTCTTATTTACTTGGTGCGCAATGTAAGTGGTTTCACATAGGCCCACCTGTGTTTACCAGGCCTTCCTTCAATGGATTTATTATTATGGGATCAATGGGTTGATTTGAAACAAAGCCAAGTTAAGAAATCTGTCCATATCTTTGAAACAATGCTTTTGGACATATGATCCATGTTCTTTCATGTACAGGCTGAAAACAAGAATGCTCTCATCTAGTACACCTTTACATAACTAGACCCACCCTGGGGGATAACGTAAAAAATCTAACATTTTTAAACAGTGGATCGCATGCATTATAGCAGGTTTTAACACACTGTCTAGCAGACACACAAAGCTAGCAACAAGCTGGTGAAATATTCTGGAACATTTATCTCCTAAGACAGATATCTCCCATGGGAGTTGATTGAGAGCAAAACAGAACTAAAAAAGGGTGATTATTGGACTTGGATTCACCATGTGGTCAGAAACACCACTCTAAATGAAATATAATGTTTCTCTGTATCTACTGGATGTGTTCATAGGCTTCTGTTTGCTAATATATTAGCTGTATTAACCTTAGAACAAACATCATCAACCAAACAGACAGACTCTGTTCCTTTCTCCTTTATGAGGCTTTTTTTCAACACTCTCTTTTAAATTACTTGGTAGATTTCACAAATACCTTTTAAACCTCTTGTTTGTTTGTTTCCAAACTGGAAAGGCCTGTATGAAATGTTGTTACAAGTTGTTACAAGTACTAAGATGGTTGACAGCAAGCATGGAAATACTGTATGACTGTCCATCTCAAATCTACTACTGTTGAACCTGTTGGGATCTGACAGGCTCCTAAATCTACTCTGAATGACTGATTAATTATCCGACAGATCATTGTGGCTGACCTGACATGTTTGCTAAGTAGACTATTTAGTACATAGATATGGAAGCATATGCACAAAACACAATCTTTAGAGCTCCATACTTCATCTTATCTTTGAGCTAAATTAGATCTGGCATCCATGGCAACTAAAGTACCAAGGAGCTGTCAGAAGATCCCATACTGAAATAAAATCAAACTTCAGTTCATTTTGTTTCGCTCACTCTGGTTTATTCAATGGTGCTATAATCCACTCAGAAAATAGCAGCTTACAGACAGCTTGGGTCATAAAAGCATTAACTGAGTACCTTTGATACTGATGGGTTTTTTTCAAAATGAAGGACACAGTAGCAAAATAATTGCATATAAGCCAAATTCAATTCTATCCAGTCAAGCAAAAGGGTCTCTGGTGGACGATATCAGATTTAACCCAGTAATGTGAAATGAGGTTTTTTTTTAAAAAAATATATTGGTGCTGAACTTGCAGAAGTCAGAGTTAACTTGTCTACTAAACAAGGTCATGGTTAAAAATTACTGTGATGATTCGGGTGTTTTGGGAGGTCTGGCCCTCACTGGAGTCAAACCAATATGAGATTTACTCGTTGGGGATTTTTCAGATTTCTGATATGCTCCCAGTGGGCTTAATTTCTCTCTGGTACAGTTAAACTTGCAGACACTTTGTCAGCATGTAAGGTAGCATGTGCAGAATGATTATGAGTGTGCAGGCAAGCCGACTGAGGACAGCAACACTAAAAACACTAACACAATCTTTACAATGTATCAGGAATCCACATGATCAAAATAATATAGCATGAAATAAGCAGACAATTGCTTCTTTTTTCTATGGCAATTGAGTTCCAACATTTCAGCTCTGTTACTGCACGATCAACATGCGCCTTTAGTTTCATACATTATTCAAACAAGCTTCTACTGTGCAAGTCAGTCAGCCTATTATCCTGCTCTGTATGGCCAGTAATGACATGCTATAGCTTACCTATTACATACCTTAGCATAGGCAACATCTCTATTAGCAATTCATAACACAACCACAGCACAAAGTTGACAACAGCTAAACATGCCTCTATGAAAAGCTGTCTGTGTGTGAGTGTGTGTGCATGTGTGTGTCTACGTCTGCCTGACTGTTGACTGACCGCTCTTATCTGTGAAGCTGTGTTGGTGATTAAGGTTTTAGTCTGTTGGCTCTTTGCACTAATGATGTGAGAACAAACATAGTCAGATCCACAGAATCTGCAGTGCATAGTTTTTCATATAACTCTTTTGTTTAACTGCCTGTGCTGTGTCTACTTCTAACCATCCAACTGGGACCAACATTCAACAAACAAACTGTGCGCTACGACATGTTTGCCCTTAAGACACTTGACAGGTAGACCTGAGGGTCTCCTTTTTTTGCAGCGAATCAGTGGAACACAGTTCGAGGTGAACAGCGGGAGCACACAGAGTGAAGCAACAGATTTTCACTAATTTCGTCATCAGCGCCATGCGGTGCAGCGATGTCAGTTGGAATCATCATGGGGAAGAGAAAAATTCATGTCAGTAGATATAGTAGTAGTCTGATTTCTTTTTTGTATCACTTTAACTTCTTTCCTTTTTATCAGCTTGTCACTTCCACTAATGTTATGTAATTTCCTCTGTGAGAAATCCGCAGAGTCTCATTTATCCAACCTCATTTTATTGTGTTTTATGTTGAAGGTGTAGAAATGTAAAAAAACAGATCAAGTGTCTGATACAGGAGGCAATTTTATAATCAGAGCCAAACAGAGTCTGACAGTGAACAACAAAGTTTTCCCCTGAATGTGACCACCTCCACAATTCTCATGGTTGATGATAATTAAAAAAAGAAAAAAACAAAACAAAAAAAACAAAAAAAACCTTTTAAATCTTAGTTCACGCACACACAATCAGCCTGTATGAACATGACAGCAGGTTAGCAAAGTCGAACTTTCCTGAAATAGCAACACTGTACATTCAAACTGCATTTTTTCTTCTATTTAAGCCCATTGGCACAACTGTCACTTTAAAACAGGGAACAGCAGTGACAACAGCTCAGAAGCAGGTGGGAAGCTATTTTGAAAAAGTGACAAAGGCATCTGAGAAAATGTTAAGGTTTATAGCAGAAGCCAGAGGTGAGGACTGTTTTTAAAGGCTGTGCCAGCTTTGCCTCAAAATGATTGATTTGGAAGACTAGACCATGAAATGGAAATAAAGGCAGTGGAGAGTCTTTTTCTATTGTCTATAAAGTTGTAATCAGTCAGTGCATACTAATAATTAGAACCAGAAAACTGTCAATAAATGCTTTAGACTTGTTACATAGATTGGATTTTGCTCTCCAATTTCTTTAAACCTTGCATAAAAGCAGTTGCTTTTGTGGACATGGAGAAAAGGAGATTAAGTAAGAATCTGTGGTAATCTATACCGTGTTATTCTAACTCACAATTAAAGTAAATGCATGTTTTTGCTCTTTCAATTATTTGATGAATGCAGAAAAAAATTTGACTCAGGCATGTATTTGTAGTCCAAAAATGTAAAACAGTCTTCACAGGTAGCATAGTGTTAAGGTGTGGTGTGGTGTGAAAAATGTGCTGTGACAAGCCATTTCCAAAATAAAAGTCTTCAAGCTAGATTTTCTCAGTAAATTCTGGCCCAACTTTCTACTATTGATGAGAGCAATTGCAGATTCTCCACTGACAATTTGTGACCATGTTCCTACTACTGCCTCTTCCTCAGGCACATCTATAATTCATAGCCTTAAATGTATAGAAATAAATAGAAATAATTATGGAAATAAAGTAAGTTCTTAAATCGAATCCTTTGAGGCAACACCTCTAGGATTTTCACAGCAGCGGTACCTATGACATTACACACTTGAAGCTAAAGACATGCTGTGGCATGCATGCTGAAACGACAACAGTAACAGTGTCTCTGTATAGGGAGGGAACAGTAGTTACACTACTTCTTCTGCTTCCTATCATCACTGCTTCCTATTAAACGCTGTATCTATTGAATGCACATTCAAGAATCCTGTCTGCTTCATTTAAATGTCTGTATTCACATATTTATCTTAACACAACACAGGAAGATAGCTACATATCTATCGAATACTTGTATTTATACTTGTGTTTGTCTTTTTCTGAGTTTTCTTCACCACTATTTCAGTTCAGATGTTTCACAGCTGAGAGCGGAAGAGTAAACAGAAGATGTAATAGCTGTTGAATGAGAATATTTACTTCCACTGCCAGTGAAGTAGCTTTCAACTTTTTTGATGTCATATTTTTTGGTATGTGAGAAAATGGGACAATCTCAGATATCACACCAAAGTCAGTCATTTTCAATGTTCAATTTTACAAAGTTACAAGGTTGCTTTGACATACAGAGAACTTACATTACAAAATGACAAAACGTAAATTAAGAGTTTTAGTTAAAATTGTTACACTTTTAGATGAATTCTGAACCACATGTATACTTGAATTTAAAATAAAACATAAAGCTTTCATTATTTTTGCATTAAAAGTCTTTTTTTGTCATTTGGTTGTTTAAAATTAATTGCATTTAAAATTAATTTAAGCCTCACAGCCTTATAATAAGATATGTCCTCCAGGGAAGCTCTTTCCCATCACTGTTAGTTCATTCTGTGTGAGGCTGAAATAAAACTAGTGTTCTACAGAATGAGTCGGATGCTTTTTTTTATTTTCTTCCAGCATCAGTCAGATTTTTTAATAAATACTTTCAGTAGCGGTCTAGATCCATAACAACTCTCAGTTGTTAATCATGTTTCAAATGGCTTTGTGTAGTGTAATTTTTTTATCTGTTGTGTACTGTGAATGCACCGTCTATATTCGTTGTTGTCTGCACGAGCTGATTTGGTAGCAAATGAGTTTCCCGACTGGGGATTAATAAAGCTGTCTAATCTAATCTAATGCTGTTGTCAACCCTAATATTGTCAACCCTGCAAATGCCATTAAAGTAAGGGACCAGTGATGCTCCTGTCTGAAATAATAACACTTTTGCCTCCAGATATAATGAGGGCCAGGTGTCTCCGCAAGTCAAGGAGCTCGGATAATAATTTAAAGCTGCATTAAAAAAAAAGCTTCCGTGCTCTTTGCAATGTGCTTCTGACTCTGTCTCTACAACACATACAAACAACGTGGCTCAGGACACAATTGCAGACATCATCATCAACTCATCCACACCTAGCTCTCAGATCAGAGGATCAGGAGGATCTTAAGTGTAGCAATCATAGTGCAATATTGCAGTCCAGCTAAATCCAATAACAGCCCAGTTCTCTCCAGGTTCCTTCAATATACCAATGTCACCTACCCTTGGGGGACCCCTCGAGCACCTCTCCTGTGTAACGCGTCTCTTTGAAGATGGGCCTGTTGTCATTTTGGTCGATGACAGTGATCACTAGCATGACTGGTCCCTCCATGAGGTTTCCAGCGATGTCTGTGGTGGAAACTTCCAGCTGTGCGGATGAAAAGATAAAGGAGTTATTTTCCATAATGAAGATGGGGTTTTAGGGTTAAATCTTATTTGCACCAATTTTCCTAAAACTGTAGGTGGTTCATTTAAATTCAGTGCTGTTCTGATTCCAGCAACAATAACAACCCACTAGTCTTCCAATGAAAGGCCAGCTGCAGATAAAAACATGACTTTTTCTTTCCTACAAATAAGACTGCAATTATCTGCATCTACCTCTAAAAATAATGTTTGTGGACAGTGGAGGCGCTTTTCCTGTATTAAAAATAATGAAATGATTGGTTCCTGGATGCTAATCAAGTACTCAAACATTTAGAATATCGTACCATAATATTAAGTCTTAATACCAATTTGGGTTGTTCTAATTTCGGTCATGCCGTCATTCAGACTCAAATATCCATGAATGCATTATCTAATTTGAACTTTATGAACAGCATTTATTTTCTATGCAATTATTTTACACCCTTTAGCTTTACAAAATGATGTCTTTTCATGTGTTTCCAGATTCCTTTACTGGCACTTACAGGTGTACAGATAAAACTTTCAGTTGAGCGTGTTTGTTAAGATTACTCATCTCCTCCTCTGTACCTCCTCCGCCTCGTCTGCTTCTCCACAGACTTATCATCCATCGGCCCACATCACTAATTTATGAATTCAGTTTCTACCCTTCTCTCCCGTATTGCTAGTCATCCCCCCTGCTGGCTCGGCAAGCCCAACACAGTACAGTTAAAATATGCACAATATCAGTTCAGCGAACAAGCAGCTTTAAATTCAGAGTGGGACAACCCTGTCCTACTTAGCCAGGCTACCTCTTTCTCTGCTTTATTTGATTGTGTTCTAGTTATCTTCCTTTTTGTATCTAGAGGCCTAATGTTGGGATTTACCACAGACAATGAAAGGTAAATATATGTTAATAAATAAATGTTATTGTAATAATGCCAAAATTAAAAAAAATTTAAAAAGTTGTGCAACCCATTAGATGACAAATGTCAGTTAAGTTGAAAACTACCTTTTCTACAAAACAATTCAAATCAATTCCATCACACTGATACAACTCCTTTGACTTCTGACTGCTTCGATTTTCAGCATTCTTAAGAGAAAATGGCATTGTGAGGGAAGTGATTCACCAATAAACTGAGTTATTTTATTTTGAGGGACATTTATTTCTAGAGAGTGAATGCCTTTTGCTGATCGATAAACTATTACATGACATACTGTGATTCTGATAATATTTGTTGGATTTAAATAGAGTCATAATAGATGTGTTTCTGCCACAGATAACCGAGTGTGCAGACATCTGTGTAAGATAAAGCTTAAGGGCAGGGGTACAATGAAGCGGCACAATGCATTTGTCTGCACACAACACTGAAGGCACAGCGTCTATGGTGGTTTTTTGTGTACATT
Source organism: Acanthurus leucopareius (assembly GCA_029814765.1). Taxonomy (NCBI): domain Eukaryota; kingdom Metazoa; phylum Chordata; class Actinopteri; order Acanthuriformes; family Acanthuridae; genus Acanthurus; species Acanthurus leucopareius. Next base: position 599,231 of record JAQMCX010000050.1, read on the forward strand.
TTTATGATTGGTGTTGAATTCTGTAAAATTACAAACTGAACAAACATATTTTTCAACTCACAAGAAAAGAGGAATGATGTTCCTTCAAGTTGCTACATGTGCAAGTTCAATACAACTGTCAATTTAATCACAAAATCATAAAATAAGAAACACAAAAAAACAACAACACTTGAACCACAGTAGAGTTGACTGGTTATCTTTACCTCACTTAAGGACAAAAGTTTATCTCAGCAGCAATCTCTTTTGTATACTGGAGTTACACAAATTAATGTCTCAGAACAAATGTGGTATTGATTTCAAAGTGCTATATCTGTATCCATCACATTTGGCTAAAGACTGAGAACATTAACATACATAGAGAATGCATACAAATTGCACTTAAAGTGATAGCAACTGGACACATAATAGCCTCTAAATTTTGTCAGTGCTGATTGTCGCATGATAGGAATAACCTCTGATATAATTCAAGCATGTATGCAACTAGAAATCCTATCTGCGGATGAGGCTATGCACCCTATGAAGTCAGCGATCTGTATCCTATGATGATACTGCATGCAATGACATTACCTCCATTTCAATCTTAATCTGTGGCTAAAGAGATCACTTCACTTCCTTTATTAGCACTGAAGCAGGGCTGTAGAGATTCATCAGAGAAATAGAGAGTGAGGTTCCTCCGCTATCAGTAGCATCACATTACCAGCCTTTCCTTTTCCTATCAGTAATGCATGACATCATGCAACTTCTCTATCAAACGGGTCATCCCAGTCTTCTCCCCCTATATCACTCCTCTGTCTTGCACTACCTTTGTCCTCCTATCTTTCCATCACCATGGAGCATGGCGCTTACAGTGTAATAGAAGTAATGGCACATGTGCAGCTGAACTAAGTGTTTTAGGTGGTAGGAGCCTAATGGTTTCATATATCATCTCCTTCTCCTCTTTCTTTATGTCTTTAAAGTATCTATGGGAGGCTTTTCATGAAAGGGACCATTTCCCCCCCTTTTTTCACACTACAGAACTGCTGACTCTCAAATATTGGTGTTCTCAACCTAACCTTACCTATGTTTTTTCATCCAATCCACTGAGCAGCTCACACACAGGCTCACACTCACACTCACTGAAAGGGATACATACTTTATGGTTGAAACAAGCTTGTAGGGATCTGCATGGCAAAAGAATTACTATTCTGTGCCAACAAGCATATGAATGCATGACTTACACTTACTCACACAGACATGAACACATAGAGTAATGCATGCACAGTCTAGCTTTTCTTCTCAGCATGTCTGAACAGTAATGAGAACATTAGCTGTGAGGGGCCTCGCGTCAGATCATTCAAATGAGGATCACACCAACAACACAGCAATAAGCTACTTGGCAGATGGAAGGAATACATAATAAAACACATATGGTTTCATAGCAAAGAAAATGGTGTGATCTTTCAAACAAACCCGGCCATGAACTGCTTTGGTTTGCGTGCCTTTTGTTGAGCTATACCATACAACATGCAAATGTCTTCGCCCCCACTCCGCACTATGCAATTGTATGCAATTTTCAGGTTTGACACAGTGTTTTTCCTTGTTACCTCTCTGATGTCTGGCCTACGACTTGCTCCCTGTTATTTTAACATCTTAGTAAGTGAGCTAAGGGTTCATTTAGACCAAACTTGAGTGTGTATGTTGGAACAACCAGGAGTGTTCATCTACACTATCTAAGTCAGATAATTTGAGTGAGTCACCAAACGTTGCTTTTGTAAAAAATGAACTGGACTTTGGTTAAGAAAACAAGGGATGTAAAAACTCATTCTACTCAAATACAGCTCACTGACACGGGTTTGATTTCAGTCTGTGGTGCATTTACTGAACTATTTTCTGTTATTACAAATTAACAAAGTAGACACAAATTTTCATTGTACAGTATGTAATGTGGAAATGAGGGAGATCTTTCTCCATGTGTTAACTTTCATTGAGTAAGCATATGTTTAAAAAGTTATAAGGTTTCTATTTACGGTGGGTTAGTACTTTTTATGTAACTGAGTCAAAAGACACAGAGAAGTAAGACTTAAATTTTGCCTGAGGTATATGGTAATAAATGGCTATCATATATATTTTTATGCCTTGTCTTAAACCTATAATCTTTTATAGGGAACATTTGTCTTTGCCTGCAGGCTTTATATGAAGCAGAGAGTCTGCTTAAATAGCCTTCCTTGCTACAATTGGAATATTTAACAAATAGAATTTGGTAAAAGCAGCATACCTCTTCTCACTTTTAACCTATTTTAGCAATACTGCTACTACAGTATAAGCTCTGTCTTCTTTAATAGCTCTATTTGTTCTTGCTTAGAATGCTGACGAGTCCTTGTTACACAGATGCTTGTACAAATCCTGACTTATGTGCCTGTCTTCTCCTCTTATAGATCTTTGAGTAATGAAAGATGGCAAAGAATATGTGCATATAATTTTGTCTGTGCATGGCACACATAAGAAGGGTGAAAAAGAATACAGGTTTTTTTTTTAAATATATCGTCTTTGGGCGCTGTCTATTAACATGGGAACATTTGGAATGAGGTCTTCTGAGACCCACTCAGCCTTCAGCATACAGCACATATAAGTTACACTGCAGTTGCTGTACACACCATCATCATCAGTCATTTCTACCTCTGGGGAGCTGCCAGTTCCTGAGAATCGAACACTTGAAGTCAACTGAGGAAGAAATCCCAACTGAATAGAATACAATATACAAAATATACAGTGCATGTATATTTCATGTTTTTGAGTGACATAAATTGAATTAATTAACTCTTACTGCATCGATGTGCAAAGACAATGACCCACTCATGATGACTCTGTGTGTGTGTGAGCAGGTGTAAGTGTCTTAGATTAGAGGAAGTTTAAGTCAGATCCAAGACACTGCATTCCTTACACGGCTCATCACTTGCCTGTTAGCAAAATGAGGATCCTATTTTGTCTCCATCACAAATTGTAGCGAAACATTTTTTTCAAGTTGAAAATTTGCATTTATGCTGCAGTGATTTCATTTGGAAAATTGCAAATTAAAGGCAAGGAGAATTGGAGAAGATAGGCCCTCCTCAAGCCAGATCAACGGCACTCGGTCACAGGGGAGATGATAAACTCCATGGCCATTACCCCTGTGTTTATTGGCTGACCTGGCCCCACCTTCAGAGAGCAGATCTGTAACTACGGGTCATCTTGTCTGTGAGCATCACAGGTCTCAGTCAATGCATTTCTGTCCTGCAGTTTCTCTTTCCTCTCACTTCCATTTTTGCCCTGAGACTATGTGGGAGAAGTCTGAGCAGGGCAATTTTCACTCAGAGCTGAGATTACTCATGTTATTACACTGAGACCTTAACACTTCTCCATGGTGGAGAGGTCGCAGTTTGATTCAAGGCTAACTCTCTGTCTAAGAGAGGCTGTATTCATTCATTATTCAAATGTTGTTCTCAAAGTTATTTTTTATGAATACACCAAGGATCATTTCATCTAAACATATACATTATTATAAAGTATTTTCTACTGGTATTACTATTAAAAGAAGAACAGAGTAAGGCTTCGTCATGACAACTACTATTTACTTATAGTAAATATATTTAGCAGTAGCGCTATGGTAATACGTAATGAAAATGACAGTAAACATAACCGAAGTAAGCATCTCAATCAAGACATTATCTTAACAAATGATGCATTCAATAACAATTGTTTATCACAAAAGTGACATGTTCTTTTATTACAGGAATATATATATATCTACAGTGTTTGTGTTCAGTGGAAACAAAGTAATGGCTGCTTACTTCACATACATTTGAATCTGCTACTCTGCAGCCTTTACATTAACACTGACCAGCTACAACAATCGCAAAGGGTCACAACTCAAACTTAAAATTCTCTATGGTTTTAAAATTATGGCCACCACTTGGTGCAGATATTGTGTGCCAGAAAAGGGCAGCACGCATACATTAAACATATATTTTATATTTCTCTATTAGGCAATTCAGTATTGTCGTAGCATTACCTTAGGAGCAGCTAAAAGTAGCACTTGATGTCAAAACAAACAAACAAAAAAACATAATTTTTAGTACATTTTGCTTTGTACCATACTGACTAACTCCCCCACTGACCTGCGCTGTCATAGCCCCGACCTGAGCACTCTTACGTCTTACGTCTTGACCCATGTCATCATGACATGGCTTTTTGTTTGAAGAAGTGTGATCTCAGCATGATGGAGAACAGCACAGAGAACATGGATGTAACATTACTGACTTTGTACTACTTCACCTGTGCATCGCACCAACATGAACCTTTTGCTTCCATTGTTGTTAATGTTTGTAAGGAGAAACAGACATCATCAAAGATATCGTATTGACCTCCCAGACCTTGCATGTGCAATTGTATCATGCCAAAACATCATCCAACCATGCCAAGCCCAAGAAAGCATAGAGGGCTCACACTAATCGAACTGGACTTGAACTGGAGAAAACACAGTTAAATGATCAAAAATCAAAGTTATTCTGACATAACACATAATACACAGGGACTATTAGGAAAAAATAAATGTTGAACATATTATAACGTATGTACACATGTTTTTTCTAACACAGACCACAATTTTTACTCAAACCAAACCAAACAGTTTTGGTAAATGAACCGAACCAAACTTTAAATTAGAAAGGTTTTCTAGCAGACCTTTCAAACACACACTAAAGGAGACTTTTGGCACCCGTATAAGCACCAAGAGGCATAACAAAATCTTCCATATTTGATGACCTCAGCATGAGGCAGAGGTGTGAGCTGAAGCCTAAGTCAACTGAGCACTTGGCTTAATGCGTTAAAAGTAGAAGAGAAGGTAGTTGAGCTGGGGTCGCTTTATCACAGCCTTAAACATAGACAAAAATAGGATGAGTTGAAAGGGAAGTGGAGGAAAAGGGCCGAGTCATGAATATGGAAGCATCTCCTTTCCTCCTACTGCCATCGCCTCATTTCACATTCACCCAGCATGCAGCTCCTCCTGAGCCATTCAAGTTGTCCTCCCTTTGCTGGGGTGGTGAATTCAAAGGGGCTCTGCTTGCCTGCCGTTTTCTTAAGATCCCAGTGAAACTGCTCTGCAGTAGCTCCAAGGTGAATAGTAACCCGCACCTCCCAAACACTCCTGTGGCTCAGCCTTTATCAGCAGGCTGTTCTCCACCCAACAGAACCCCAACCCTGCCCTCACAAAGTGCAGACAGTTCCCAGGACACACAGCTTTCCCTCCCTCAAAATGCTTTCCTTGGACACAGCGAGGGGGTTATAATCTGATAACCGTGAAACTCACTGAACTGCTTTACTGTGCAGCTCCAGCAGAATAAGTTTGATTGGTCAGATCAGTATTGAACTTATGGGTGGGGCAAAGGCTTCAAAGGCATGTTTCTTAATAAATCCTGACAGCATAGTGATGGTTGGAAAGTTGGCATCACCACTGATCATAAGCACTGAAATAGGGATCATGAAATAAAATATCTGCCATTAGCAAAGGAATTGAATTTCAAGAAGGTTATGAAATAGTATCTTTTCAACTTCACAGAGAAACAGCTTAATTACACTGTCATTTACTCATGTGGCACTCAAAGCATGTATTCTTGTGAAAAGATCTATTTATTCCTTCTTCTGTAGTACAGAAAGGTGTGAAAACAACAGAGGGATGTTTTTTCCCCTTACTTCCCTGAAAGATTGTCATTTTTTCCTTTATTCCTGTCATGTGTACACCCCAAGGCATCAGCATCCTTTGGAAACACCCAGTGGGACATGAGGATGTTAATCCATTGGTGTAACACATCTACTTCATCTGCCTTTCATACCACTGGAAGTAAGCCATAAAGGCAAGCTGTTAGGACAGAAGCACCGTTGCTAAATGTGTTTTATGCTCTAACTATAGCTCTCTAAAGCCCTGTCTTCATTAAGGTATTTGGATGCTATTTTTTTTTACTGTATCAGATAAGAAACAGTCATTAAAACAGCTGAATAATCAAAATATATAAAATAAATCAATGTTAGATTAAAAAAAAAGTTATTTTACTTTTAACTGAGATGTTTTTTTGTTTTTTTTACTGAGAATGAGTTGATGTCCAAATAGGAAATGCAGCCACTTTGTCCAAAAAACATAGCAAACACTGAACCCATAAGACTGATCAGCTGTTTCCCTACCAGTTAGAGAAGTGTTTCTGCTCTTGGCATCTTCCCAGATTCTCCCATAATGCACATAAAAAAAAAAGCCAAAAATTTCACAGATGGCTAAAGCAACTGGTTTTATTTTGTCTTCTTTTTCTTCTCTGAGGATTATGTGCGGTTGGTATCGAAACTGGTTTTGTTTCTGATTGGGAACCTCTATGTCTTTTACTTTGTTTATTACAACCATTTATACGTTAGCTTATAATGTTGCCTTCTGATGAAACAAGACTTTGTGCAACTTAGTTTATTCGCTCTTAACCCCAAAACAGGTGTAATGTGTTTTTCTTTTGTTTTGTAACATTTCAGAAGTTCCCTTTTGGTATTCTCTTTTGTATGTTGACGACAGCACAGTGAACAGACTGTAGAAGGGTTAGGTACTGTCTTCAAGTATCTTTTGAGCTTCTCACAGAAACCTGACCAATAGCACTCATACCCTGTTAACTGATGCCAAATGGTGGTTTTAATCACATGTAAAATGCAAGAATTGACTAAAAATCAAAATGTAAAGGTAGTACTGGTACACTGGCACATGCATTTGTCCTAAATTGTTTGGTACAGGCTCAGTTGGCTCACCCAAGATTCAAATAATTATTATATTATATATAAAAAAAGTTTAAAAGAATGATTCTTTTAAAGAAAATCTCAGCAAAGGTTTAAATGTAATCCTTTTTCAGGCAGTCAGCCTTGATTCTTTAAGCAGCCATGCTTCTTTGTTCTAATTTGTAATCATAAATCCATTGTTAATTATTTTAAAACTCATATTACTGGTTTTATCCCAGAAACTGTATTTTACTTTAAAATAATAATAATGAGCTCTTCGGCAAACAAACTGCTATTGAAATATTGGATTGTGTTATGTGTCAATTTCTTTTTCTCTCTCTCATCCCACAGTCACTGATCTGAAATGTTCCTCATTACATCAAAAGAATGGAATGGCAAAGACGATATAAATAGATGGTCTTTGAAGGGAGAGAGATTGAACAAAAGATGGAAGGTGAAAAAGTATAGAGAAGATAGAAAATGATAGAAAAGATCTTTCATTCAGCTGGCCGTCTGGCAAGATAAAAAATAATCCTTCTTTTGAAAGGTGTTGAAAGAGTCACAAAGGCTCTCCCCGGTGTATCACCGTACAAAATAGCCCCCCTCCTCTCTTAAGGTATAATTCAATCTCCCTTTGTCTGGTCCTGAAGGTACTGTTTGGTGGGCCGGAGGAAAACGAGGCTTACCTGTCTGCTTCTGTCTCTGTCACTTCTTTTGAAATGGTTTATATTTGACGTTCTAGTAAGCTTAGACATGGCACATTCAGCCATCAACAAGCAGGTACAGACAATCCTTTGTCTCTTTGAAAAAAGAAAAAGAAAACTGATATCCGTTTGCTGCTGAAAAAAAGATTAAATGACTTCTACTGAGCCTCTACAGAGAGGTGATTCAGTGACATGAAATGAGGAAAAAAAATATTGCAACTTTAAACTTGAGTCATTTCAAATAATTTACTTGAACTTCAGTTAACAGAGGGGTGACTATATAATGAGTGTGTTCTGCTTTGTTAAAACTACACAATGACAATTACTGGATGGTGTGATATGTTGCAACAAAAAGATAAGCAAACAATGTGCGCTTTCTCACTTAAGTGACAATCGCTAACTGCTAAAAGATGTAACCTTAGAGTAGACACCCAAAAGATATTAGGTTGTTGTGCACAGTAGCTGTTTCATCATGCATCTATTTTTATAGATGGGGCATGTTATTGACATTTTTAGTATTTCTAACCTTCTCATCCTGACAGTCAGTGTGTGGGAGCAGGCAGGTATATGTTTTCATTCCAAAAGTAAATGCCTTCATCTTTCTGAAGAACATATGATCCTTTCTGCTTCTGTTCCTTAATCCATCCTCTCACACATTCTTTTTTTTCTTTTTTGTTTTTCTCACTGTGAATCAATGCAGGGACAATGCAGACCATGTCACTTCTCATGTGACAAAATGTAGTTTGGAGACCAGACAGCCTCATCTGGGATTTCTCCTTGTGAAGTGTCTCGTAATTCGTGACCATATGTTGCAGATCAGTCTTGTGTATAATCCACAATGACTTCAAGATTCCCCTTGAAAACAAAAGAGAAATATTTGTACAGCAAAAGCAATCTGACAACTTTGAAAGTCATGTAGCGAGGCCTTTCATTTTCAGCAATGAATCTGTATCATCTTACTCTATTTACTTGTGTACTTCCCTAAGGATAGACTCTAATAATCTACCGAGCAAATATCAGCCCATTTCCCATCTATTGTGGTCAATGTCAGCCATTTAACTAGATAATACTGAGTGCGTCCGGCTCCAGTCTCTACAGCTCAAAGTGGAGCTGGCCTGGGTACTAAAGGCAGAGTGCATTAGGGGTTGTGCCATGGGCCTCAGCATGCGGTGGACAGGCTGAATTAGCAGCGATAATGCCTGAGGCTGAGCAACAGGGCACTCACCGTTTAATCAGGTTATCTAAGAGTAGGGGCACGGCAGTATGTCTGCAGGGGTTTTAGGAGGTTTGTGGGAGGACAGCAGGATAGTGACACTGCTCTCAGAGTCGAATGATCCTGACCTGAAGGAAGGCTTAGAAACAGCAAAAAAATGTTAAAACTTTTATGAAATGTCTCTGAGTTGCACTGTAAAAAAAAAAAAAAAAAAAAAACTTCAAAGAAAGTTTCTTATTAGATGACAATTTATTTGAAGTTTGCCTGCGTTTGAAGATGTTGTTCGAAAACTACTGTTTTTTGAGAAACCAAACAGCAAAAAAGACTGACATGCTGTTTACTGTGTCTCTGACGCAAGAAGAAAGCATTGTAAACATAGTTAACTAGACAATTATGCATGTGAAATAACAAATTATAGACCACAGGCATTATCTGGAGTGCAGTGGTGTGTGACCCTCTGGCATGAAAGTATTATGGTTATATTTCTTGAAGGTATGAGCTTTTATAGTGGCTCGGGGTTTGTTTGCTCAGGGAGAAGGTGGTGGTGGTAGTGTCAGTGTTGATGGTTTGTGTGTGTCCTTTATCTCTTGCCCACATACAGGGACTAAGTGCACAGCAGGGCTGTTTTCCTGTGTGCAGGGCAGCGTATCCTGCTCTCCAAAGCCCAGGAAATTACAGTCCAGCCAAGCAGAAAACAGGAGTGGGATTTGGACAACAGGCTTCACCTGTCTCAGGCCTCGGGCTCATAAAGTTACAGCTACTGTAAATGAGGAAGGCATTAGATTGCTATATGAAACAGTGGTGTGTGGAGTTGTGTTGGGATGTGTGTGTGTGTGCGTGTTTGTGTTTTTGTATCTGTATGTGTGGTTCAATGCTGAAAATGCATACATATTGTACATTTATACAAAAATGTGTTTTAATTTCTTTTAATCAGTCTCTGATGCACTCGTCCTTTTAATGCGGCATTTTTTTACTTACTTCGAACTGTTTTGAGACACACTTTACCTAATTTTACCTGACTTAAATGGTCTATTTAGTTGAACAGTATAAAATGCACTCAAAGAAGTAAGTCCTTCAGAGACAAAGTCGTGAAGAAAACCTACATTTACTGTTTTATATCATGGCAACAGGCAATTATTGTTTTTGAATGGCTTTCAGGTATCCGATGAGATCATTTAAAACTTGGAACACATAAAAATAACTCTTAAATAAAGTTTCTGTTTATGTTCAGGTTTATTTTCTCCCTTCACATGTTCACGCTTTCTTGCTCTAAATTTTAATCTCTTAATCTTGTGCTGTTTTAAGTCAGCTACTTTGTATGTTTTGTTTGAGTGTCTGTCAACAAAATCCTAATCTTCCCTACCAAATTCATTGGTTCCTTTGCAATGTTTCCCACTGCTTGGATTAACAGCAGTCTCTCATGAGCAGTCAGCTAGCTGCCCAAATAACAGAGCAAACTAGCATCAAGTGTTGCAGTTTACTTCAGGAAACTCAGTAAATCGTAGGGTGTAGAGGCAGAGCAGTCTAAGGGCATCACATACGAAACCAAGAAGCATTTTTACCAACAACTACCACCGATTTCACTATGTTAGTGCTCACTTTTGTTACTTAGTGCAGTAATAGCCAATCAAAGCAGTGAGAAACTCACTCACCAATACCATTCATGCTATTACATGTCACTGTACTGGCAAATGATTTAGTACTTTTTTTTTGTTTTTTTAGGTTCAATTGTTACACAGTGTTGCTTCAAGGTCAAAAAATGTCACTTACCAACTGGCTTCAATCACAGCCAAACAAACACACACACAAACCCCCAGAGGGGTCAAATGTTTGCGTTTTCACCTACAGACTGTTCCTCCACCTCAGCAACATGATGGATTAATCAAAAATCCCCTCTCTCTGAAACCTAAGCAGAAGAAAAACAGCCACAGTGGAGCAGGTATAAGCCAAAAGGACAGATAGAAAGGGGAGCAGTGACTGTGAATTTGATTAAACAACAAAACCGTGTAGGCATCCATGAGATTTTATGCAACGTGCTGCAAAGTATAAGGATAAAATCCTGCAAAGTCACCATATTATCAAATTGTGGGTATTATGTGTTCTGTATGTCTGCAAAAAATGAAAATCCGAAAGCAATTTAATGCTTACACTGTCAGAAGGTTAATGCAGATCTGTGAGAGTCCTCTAATGCTTTAATAGCATCTTTAAGATAGGATAAGTATATAATTAATTCATGCTAATTTTAGACAAAATGTATAGATAACTGGATCAACAGTGAAAAATAATAGTGGAAAAGTAAAAGTCAGAGGAGTGAGGAGGCCAGTAAGTTCCCTTTTTTCCCATTCACGCTAAAAACTCACGTACTTCACACAACTTTGCTGCACATAAGCAATCGTGAGGAGTAAGATACAGATACTCATACTAATATTATGTTGTATATTTAAATTGACTGTAGCATGTACTGTATGTGCAAAGGTGAATCTCATGGTATGTTCTGTGTTTCTGCACAGTTTTGTTTGCGTCGAACCCCACAACTTGCGATTCCATTGCAAAGAACTGAAACTGTGTGTATCAATACTGACAAACCAATTGCAGGTTACTCAAGCTTTGATCAAAATGAAAAATTTTGTATATTTAATTGATACGTACAAAACTGAAACATGAACATTCCATTGATTTAGCCTTAAGTTGCTCGCTACAAACTCAAACCCACTTTAAGGAAAGTCAAGGGGTCTTTTCCATGAGTATAATCTGTCAAACATGTCACCATTTGATGTCTACTCTGTCAAAAAAAGGTAAATATAGGTAAAAATGTTTTGCTTTATTTATACAGTTTGACAACATAACCATACTCCTTTAAGGAGACAGTTTTGCACAGTTTTTGAAAGATGAGATATTAAAAAATCTAAAATTCAAAACAGCTGTCAATTCCCAGCTTGGCCTTTGTAGAGTTGAGATAGGTCTAGATGATTTTTTGGCAAGCCCTTCCTTTGTCACACTGTACTGTGGCTTGACAGACAGTGTATAGGGAGCAGAGTATGGTGCCTTTTGGATCTGCTGTCAAAGGACATCACAAGAGTGGATGCTGCAAGGCACACAAGCTGCATCACTGAGTTCTGACACACACAGCCTGAAGAAATCTCACCAAAAACCCAGCTATCACCAAACATCAGGATTTGGACCAGAAGAAACATAAAATTTTGAGTAAAATTGTGTTACCTTAATGGAAGAAAGCATAGGCACACGATTGGTTTTTAAAATTATAACTGACTATACTGACAAATAAAACATTACTTTACATAAAAATCACAGAGAGACAAAGAAATTTCAACTGAAAATAATTTAAACAACACTGTTTGTAGCTGTGTGTTTTTTCTTTCCGAAAATTTCAACATCTCCGAGGGAAGCACGCACAAAGGACCCACCACACTTATTGTTTTGATGACCTGCATTACAGAGGGTCACCCCTCTACCTGTGTAAACAAGACTGTTATTTATCGCTTCACGTTCCTATCCTTCCTCTTTTCTAAGCCAATTAGAGTCCTTCCACCACTCTCGACCCGACCCAGGCTTGTCATAACTGCAGCGATAAGCCCCGCACCCCTCTCCCTTCCCTCTCCATTTTCCATCTCATTAACATTAATTTTCACCCTAATTGAGCTTAATAAGAAAATAATGTTTGACATTAAATCCTTGTGAACATGTGGCCCAGCTGATCACTGTCTGTTTGTTCTTCCACAGCAAATGTTTACTTTGTCTGAGGTCTGTTTGCTTGTCTTGTATGTGGTTCCTGTAGTAAAATTTACAGTTTCCGTCTGTCTTGAGATATAATTTAGAAGTTTCACTAAGTCTTCAGTGTGTTTCCCAAGTTTTTGCTTAGTTTGTCCTTTCACTTGCATCAGTCCGCATCCTTATATATCAGGCAGAGCCTCCAAAACTCTTACCACCGCATTTAGATACCAGTCCAGTCAACTTTATTGATTTAATTTTTTCTAAGTTGGTGGCAATATTATTTTGATATACAGTGACCTTGCGGGAGGGAGGGTGGAGCATTTCTTTTCCAATATCAATCAATCATCATCATACCTTAAAATAGGGAGGAGAAGGAAGGCTGAGTGTGAGGAAGCAGAGGGTCTGTTCAATATAACCTTGGTGCATTGATACATTGCTGTATATTGACAAAGACACTTATTAAGAGTCCACACCTTAAACTTACACGGAGGCAGAAAATTACCGGAGGGGCAGTGTTGAAAAGACAGACCCAGACATGAGATTGATATATAACCCTGAACGTGAGCAGTCACACTCTGAGGAGCGAGAGAGATGTAATCTGTATCCCACATCGACTGTGTATCTTAAAGAAGTGCCTGAGAGGAAACACGATGGTGGTCAACATGTCTCTTGATGGAAGCCGGTCTTGACATTTACTGACATTTTCTTTAAAATGCTACCTTCAAAAAAGAAAAAAAAAATATGATGAATTGAAGATTTATATCATGATCCTAACATATGGTATCTCAGTGTGACCAATTAGTAAAGTTGTTAAATAAAATGCCAGAATTGATGTGTCAGACTTCAATGCATGGCCTATAAAGCACTGATGTGTGAGTGAACAAACAGTGTATCTAAATATTAATTTTTACATCAATTAGTAGTTAAAAGAAAACGTAAACACAGCATTGACATGCTACTCTCACAGGGTTGTTATGATTCATCAGCCAGTCGCTAACTTTGTCTGCCATTAGAAGCTGGGCATTAAGTTTAAAGCAGAGCTTTCAGAGGTTTTTCTGCAGAAAAATCTGCTGCTCCATGACAGCAGAGAAACTGAACCAAACCATTAAAGTTGCAGCCAGAAAAAAAGAAAAAAAGAAAAAAACATTTCATTTAGTTAGCAGACACTAAAACACTCTGCAGCAGTGAAAGAAACTGCAGAGCCAGATGACGAATCTTGGGTTTTTCATTACGAGTGGCCCCACTCATGAGATTCAATGTTAATATAAAAATATTGATTACAGCAACGATAACAGATACATCTAACTAAAAAAGGCTTTGCTTATAACTGTGAAAGACCCTGAGCTCCTCCTTTGACTTCTCCTTTAAAATGACTACAGAGTGATTTTAATCTACCTTTGAATATTTCATTTTTCATTCCCGTACAAGCCATTAGCTATTGAGGCAAAAAGAGACCATTAATTGAATGTGACTAGGACAGTCTGCGAGGACCAATGGCCACTATAAAGTGATACAGTCTTCGTTCTGCACACAAGGTCTGACCATCGATAAAAAAGGGAAGCTCTATTTGACAGGAGACCCTTGTACTGAGTTATTACTGAGATGCAGATTCACTATCTTTTTTATGATAAGAAGATTCATGCTATTAGGCAGGACCGATTGGGAAAAAGGGAAAAAAAATAAAAGAGAGAATATCAACGTTTGTGTGCCAGTGCACATTCACATGTGCAATATGTGTATACCACCTTGTCTTGGGGGATTACAGTTTGCATCAGGATGGGAAAAAATTATGATCATTAGTGATGGGATAATTGGTATGGAAGCTAGTTCACTCCAGGCCATTGAAGTAATGGCATATTAGACTGGTCCAGTTTTTCCACTCTGATGGAAATATTTAGTCACTGACTGAGGCCTTCAATTATTTCCCTCAGCTTTTATGCTCAGACTATGAAGGCAAAATCACTCAGGGATTTTTTATTTTTTATTTTTGGAAAGGAGGAAAATTTCTATTAAGGGTCAGCAGGAAGTTAATTACACGATTGGTGTTGATAAAAGAGAAATCCATAACTTCTATTATTTAACTTAAACTTATTTTACATTTATCTGCATGGTGGACTGTTGTTAGATGTTGAGACAAGTTGAATTTATTATCTGTGCTTATCTCTCTTATCTCCAAGCTCTCAAAAGATGGCAACCCTGTGAGTGACAGTTTTAATAAAGTCTGTGTCTGTTAAAATCAGAGCAGACACACAAGAAGTGATGCATTTTTCAACATTTTTGGACCGTAGGGCTGCATATTGAAATCAACGGTAAAAAGCAATGGCTGGACACCCATTTTTGAATGAGCTCATTCTAATAAATGACAGGCTGCATGAAATTCCATGTTTTAAAGAAGCAGCATCCAAGGCAGTGAAGGAGCTAAACAGTTGAGAGTTTACATTAGTTTAGCCTTCAAACTGTGAAACCCACTTAGCATAAGAAATATAAACATTTAGTTAAATCAGCTTCACCTGGCATGTAATCCACTCAATAATACCGGTAATAGAATCCGTAGCTAGTTGCTTTAATAAATCATCTTTATGATAATAAATGAGACTCTCCTTTAAGTCTATTAGGACTCACTGTGTGCAGGATTTAGTTTCATATCCTTCAGATATTTTGCCACGTTTTTTCTTCTTTTTTTTCTTTTTTTAAACTTAGCATCACTCCTCACATTGCGTTCAGCTTAGCTATTGTCTTTTCCGTACTAAATACAGTAAAAGCCTTGTGGAGAAGGTCCCCAGTCTATCAGCCTCTGCTCTTCACTCCTCTTTGTTGTCCTCTTTGCTAAGTCCCTCTCAACCTTCTTCTCAACAGATTCACAGTTTTTTGTTAGAGCCTACAAGGACTGAAAAATTTTATGTTAAAGAACTTTCATTATTCTTTTGGATATTGTAAAAAAATATCAGATAAACCAGGTTACTTTTGAAGATGTTTGCTTGCAACAGTTCAGAGGTGAGCAGAGACTTTGTTATTTGCATCTGTAAATATTCAACCTACACAACTATTTGTCTCTGTATTTACATGTTAAGAGAGAACAGAAAGTGAATGCCGTTTACACTGAAAGGGACTTAAATCAGCAAAACATCAAGTGGATGACATGCCACACGGTATGAAGTGTATTTAAAATCCAAAGATTATATTTTGCACTGAAAATAAAAACTATGTTAATAAGATATAGATAAAATAATGTTCAGTTTTCGGGAATAATATTACACCCCAGTGACGCTGCATTTGCTAATTCACTTTTTTAATGTGCTGTGATCACTGCAATCACCAGGGAATTGTGCAGAGATGAAAGGTGAACTCCAATATTATATTTAGGTAATATTTGGGGCTATAACCTTAACCCTAGTGAAACATCCTCATGCAAATGAGCCCTGATGTCCAAACCTACATAAAATCCTTTCGCAAAGCTGATTTTGCAGCCTGTCTACACCACTGATTATCAATTACAAATACACAGTGAGGCCATCCCTCTGTATAGTCTGACTATCATCAACAAGAAGAAAGGAAAAATGAACTCAGAGAACAAAACACATATGGCCAACAATAAATAAAAAGGAGCTCTGGTCACATAACTACAGAGATCAAACAATTCCCTCTCCCAAAGTAAAATAAAACATAACTGAAGCAGACAAAACAGATGTTTAAATGATATGAGGTCCACAGAGGCTGTAGACACAAACACATTAAAGCAAAGAATGCTGCACTATTTTTGGTGTGCACACAACGCCACGTTGCTATGCAACGCAGTGGATGTATGCTCACCTATGTGAATGTCACCACAAACTTCTCGACAATCTGCTCTTGGCTTTACTTTCTGTTCCACTGTGCACTTCAAATTTTTAAACATTTTGAGACCCCCTTAGTTTGTTTCTGTACCTGCCAATGTCTTTGTTCTTGCACAGACTAAATCTTTTTCTTTTATCTTACTCTAGTAACAGTGGAAAATATACAACCCTTGATTGAAAGAGTATAAATGTTAAAACGAAGAATTTCCAAGTTAAGCTCATGTTCATTGCTAACACGGCTAACTGCCGTGCCTTAAAGGTTGATGTAGCATCCAAACATGTCACTCCCTTTATGTTCTCTTACATTCACCAAACCTTTATGGTGTTATCAGAACAGTGTGCTGTGAGAGGAGATCATCATTTCTTCCCATTTTTAGTGTAATATAGTGTTCATTTATAAAGAAATGCTAGAGAAGTTGTCAAATAACAAAAAGAGTAATGTGGAAAGACATTTCCAGGTATGGCATGCTACATTTGCAGCCAAGTACCCAGTTGGGAGTGAGAGAAAAAGTGCGATTGCATTACTTCTGGAGAAATTA
>JAQMCX010000050.1:618823-635026 GCA_029814765.1 Acanthurus leucopareius
CCTTTCTTTGTTTGAATTTAATATCAACAAGTGGCTGAAAGAAAAACAGTCCGTCAACCATTAATTACCACATGTATTCTATTCACAAAATAAATTAAATTTTTAGGTGTGTGCATGCGTGCGTTCGTGCGTGCGTGCGTGCGTGCGTGCGTGCGTGCGTGCGTGCGTGCGTGCGTGGATGCCTGCGTATGTACGCGTTTTCCTGTGCAGGCAATATATATTGTAGAAATAGATGTGACAAAATCAGAGCAGGATACCTCTGCTGCTCCTGGAAAAAGGTGGCAAAGGTTGACCTGGAATCTCCCCTGAATAAATTAAAACCCCTGCGCCACGCGCCCTGCGCCACGCGCCCTGCGCCGAACGGAAGTGTACAATAGGGCCCTTAATGTTCTTCCTCTGTTCTTCCAGCTGGTTGTGAACAGCCTCAAATCAAAGCCGGGTGTCAGCTCCTTAACCTCATGTTTAATTTTCCATCAGTCTAAGTTTAATGTGCTGGAGTACAGAGCCAACACCACAACACTATGTCACTGTGTAAATACTCACAGACTCTCTGCATTCCTTTAACTTCCAGAGATTGCTGAACCCACACAAACAGACAGAGGGGTGTCGCCATTAGGAGATCCCTCTGGGCCTTAGCTCTGTTTCTGGTTGTCAAGGATCTAAATGATCCACCTCCACTGAGTGTCATGATCAGAGGGGTGCCACAAGGTCACTCT
Organism: Acanthurus leucopareius; assembly: GCA_029814765.1. Classification (NCBI taxonomy): domain Eukaryota; kingdom Metazoa; phylum Chordata; class Actinopteri; order Acanthuriformes; family Acanthuridae; genus Acanthurus; species Acanthurus leucopareius. The sequence continues at coordinate 619,540 of JAQMCX010000050.1, forward strand.
TTTAATGGGACGGCAGCTAAAATAAAGGTCTTTCTACTCCCCACTTAAAAGTGCATGAGAGATGAGACTGCAGTGTTACAAGCCTATGCCAAAGAAGCTCAAGCTCTTATGCCTTGCTTAAGCTCTCTGCCATTTATCTCCATGTCCCGCTTCATCGTTTTCCTCTTTTTGCTCTCGCTCTCTGGCCCTGCTTGTTACTTTGTCCATCCTTACTCTTCAACTAGGCATTTTTATCTCATTCTCCATTGATCATTTCCACTTCTCTGCACTGTATATTCTTCTGCACTGACTCTCTTTGCTCCTTTTTTGTCACACTAAATGATGTAAGGGAGAGATGTCTTGAGTGCAAGACAAAAAAACAGGGCTTGATGATACCCTTATACTAAAGAAGTGTCCCCTGTTCTGTCCTCTCCTACAGTTCCCTTGTCTTTCTTTTTTCCTTTATCTCACCTTGCATCCTGCTCATCATCATAGCCTTGTTCTCTTCGTTGTTATCTGATATATTTTTACCTTAACAGCAGTAATCTTTTTATTATCATGAGTTGAGTTAAAAACTCCCAATCATACAGTACAAAAAGTTCATTCCAATGCAATCATTGCTCCTCATCTTTTTATCCTTGTGAAGACATAAAGACTGTTCTGCAGGGCCAAAGCTGAGCACACACTCACACTCAAACAGGTGCAATAGCTGTCATTCAGGACAGAGATATTTCAGAGCAGTAACCGCAGTGGCTGCCAGGACCTGCTGAGAGTGACAAACTAGGTCAGATGAAGCAAACCAGAAAGAGGACTGAGGTTCAACATTACTCAGATACACAGATGGCTCTGCGTCAAACTTGGATGGACACGAGAGGAGCGAGAAGAACAAGAACGGACATACACGGGGGATGATGCAGAATGAGAGAGAGAGCGAGACATGGAGGTAGGGAGTGCGAGAGAGGGAGAGACTGCTGATAAAGACACAGTAACTTTAACTGAGGAATAACCGAAGTGTCAGGAGAAGTTAGTGTGATTAGGAGATGTCTCCGTGGGGGAGAAGTGCAGTAATCTGCACTGCGCGCACGCGCACACACACACACACACACATACACACTCAGGCTTCCATTCATGCTGGCACAGACTTGTGCACCTAGTGGCTTTGTATCCACTGAGTCTATCTCCCTCTGTGTGTGTGTGTGGGAGGACTGATGGGAGAACCTCACCTCTTTCTATCAGCTCTCATTACCAGTCGAGCAGACATGAAAGACTGTAGGGCTCATGATACTGGGGGAAGATGACAGGAGGTGTGGAGCAGCTTCGTAACAACAAACACCTCACAGCACAGACTGAAAATAAGCAGTGAAACAACTGATCAGCACCCACATGTGTGTGCTTCTATGTACTAACCTGTATGTATTTTAACCATGAACACGCCTCCTGCTGTCTATGTTCCTGTCAGGTCTGAGGACAAGAACTCTCTTGGACTTCCCTAATGGACTCTATAGGTAATACTCTCCCTCCAATGGTGTACAAGCACTCCCCAACTGAATGTTAACACATGCATAGCAGCCAATGTATTCCATTTCCCTTTAAAGAGAGAAAAATCCCATCAGCTAGCCATTTAAAAGCAGCAGGGTCCATAGATACAGGGCTGTGATTATAGAACTTTGTTACATCATCGTGGCTCTGCCCTCTACTGGACTGAACAGGCAAAGGCAAAGTCCTGGGAATTACTGCGACAAGTAATAAGGCTAGCCCACTGATTCTGACCGGCTAAAGGTTAGTCACCATAGCTTAACTACTTCTTTCTAGGATTTAATGACACACAAGCAGTTTTTCAGTGCATTAGATGAGGGCTGTGTGTTCCACATAACACACTAGCGCACTCATTGTGTATAGTAGAGTCAGTTTTTTCTTCTGTGGGACAATGATTTTCCCTTTCCCTTTTGGGTGAACAAAGAGAGGCAGCTTAGAAAGGCTCCATATATTTAACCTAGAGAAAGGGCTGTGGGAGCAAGGTTTAACTGACAAAGCAGGTTGTGTGAGGGAAGAGTTGTTTTGCCTGACGATTTGTGTTTCTAACGGCATCACATCGAGCATAGCGCTTTCTAATGTTATATAAAGGTAATTGTGGCAGCACTTTTGACAACACGTTGATGGATCAGAGGTTGAGACATCGGACATTGTGACATTCTCTCCTTTTTAGCGTGGAATAATGCTGCATCTCTGCTCTGCTAATTGGGAGCCTGGGGCATGACTGGTACAGGCGTTGCCTCTTAAAGTGAGAAGTTTGTTTGTGGAAAGGTGTGCAAACTCCCTCAACCGTGTAAGTAAGGACTACATGCAACGATCACGCTTTCATTATAGGCATGAGCAAATTTTCAGTGGCGGAACATGTGTCATCAAATGAGCGTATTACCTATATAGTCCAGTAGAGGGCAGAGTGAGAGGAGGTCACCATGACTGTGAACTGCTGTGTGAAGCAGTGTGAAAGAGAGAGTAAAAGTTGGCCCAAAGAAAACATCAACACACTGAGTAATTATTAATCAAACTTTGTACGTGCATACACACATTCTAACACAAATACACACACACACCACACACACTGCCCATGTCCTTCTATTGTTTAAGGGAGAATGGGGGAGGATTTTAACTTTAGTGTGTATATATGTGTGCCCGCGTGTGTGAGAGCGTGTGTTTGTGTGTTTGTGTGGGAGTGAGTGACAGAGAGAGAATGAGAGAGAGAGAGAGAATGCAGCAGTATCCCTCAGTGGTGCTTCTGTTATCCCTATCAAGGTCATGCAGCCAGCTGCAAATGACAATCACTGGCCATGAAAGGACTCCCGGGACCAGGTCAGGCCCAGTTCGCACGTGGAGAGAGAAAGTGAGAGAGAGGCAGTAAATGTGTGTGTGTGTGTGTGTGTGTGTGAGAAAGAGAGAAAGAATCCGCTAAAGTTATGGACTGATTGTGTCTGTGAATGGGGAACCATTGATGTGTGTGAGACCCTGAGTGTACAAGAATGCATGTACTGTGTGTGTGGGTCAGGGAGGTGGGTGTGTTTGAACAAGCATGCCGGGCTTGGATCCGTTCTCTGCCTGATTGTACTGCCACTCCAGTCTGCTAATGACAGGGACGAGGCAAGGTGGATAGGCCTTGTGAAGACACGGACATGTAGAACCAGCCAAGTCCTCAACACAGGACAATGGGAAAGCAATGGCGCTAATTAACTATCTTTGATTGGTTAGCCAGGCCTCCACTAATCATTACCCATCAGCCACTGTGTCTTGAGTCAATCATAACAAGCCTGAGAGGGGAAACAATCAAGAAGGAGCACTGCTGAAAATGGTGTCATTAAATATCAAGAAGGTCAGCTGTAGCAGTGTGTAATTCTGCTTTTTCTGATTTTCAATAGAAGCTAGACACACTATTCAGCTCGTCCTTGTAGTAATTTTTTTCCTGTTATTTTAGGCAATGGGTGAATGGTATATCAGTACACTTAGCTGGAAAATCCTTCCTTTAAAAGATGTAATAGGCGATTTGAGAATATATTTTATGTCATCGTTCTCACTCACAACTCATCACACGGGGCAGCTTGGTCATGCCCTCTGGCATCACTTTTTAAAGCAGGGGGTTCCCCTCTATTGTCTTTAGTGACAAATGAGGCTCCATAGTAACTGTAGCAACTGTAGTAGTAAATGCAAACCCATCTGCTGCAATATTGAACACAAAAAGAGGTGAGGGTTGATTTAAAATGGTGGGTCAAACTCAGGACTGTCAGTCAGGTAAGCTGAATTCTAGACCTAATCAAATAGGTTTTGTTGCCCAAACCCAATCACATAGCTATAGTGCCTTAATCTAACCTAATCTAATCTAATCTAATCTCACTGTGACAGTTTTACATTGTAACCACCTGTTTTAAACGTGGACCAACTCGCAATGATATCTATGTCTTCCAAAGGCTTGGCGAGAGGCTTTGTGTGTCAAAAAAGCTTCTCAAGGGGTACCCTGTTTTTTTAAAAGTGCTGCCTCTGGTGCCCTTACCAAGCGACGGTGAAGAACGTCATAGTAAGATAGTAAGATAGTAAGAATGATAGCTCAGAATGTCCTCATTTTTTTTAGACTTTTTTAGCCAAAGATGAGCAGTGAGGGCCTGTGTTAGCATGCTAAGGCAATCAGTCAGTCTTGCTTAAACTCACACAAGGATAGCATCTTTTAGACAGTTCACACCCGACAAATTAGTTTTTTGATTGCTTGTCCTTTTCTTTTAAGCTCCTCTCATCAAAATGAATTTTGCATCTGCTAGATGTGTCTGTTGGTCCCGGCATGAAACAGAATTTGGGTCAGACAGTTTTAACTTACCGCTGGCAAACATCCGCCACAAACGAGCATGATTTATATGCTGAAAGACAGACGGGGAGAAATGGATAGGAACTTTCTGGTCTTCCTAAAACAATTATGAGAATCAATTAGACTAAATGATGAGGCCCGCAGGCTGCTTGCTATCTAATTTTTGTTACATCTCTCAACACAACTCGCTCACTCCCTGCTTGAAAGCTCAAATCCCTGGTATTGAATAGATGTTTGGATGAGAGAGGGGAACAATAAAGGCAGAGCCAGAGTTAGATAAAGTGCAGGGAAAAATTACTAAGAACACAGAGAAATAAAGAAAGAAAAGAAACATGTAACAGTGGATGGACACCAGGTAGAGGGCAGCAAGACAGAGGAAGGAGATGAACTGACAGGTAAGGAAAATCAGGATGCACTCAGCACTGAAACAACAGTACGAAAGTGCCAGACACATCTTTCTTCTTACTATATTAGCTGGGGCTACAGCCAAACAGTTCCTCATTCCTCCCAACAGCAGAGCTTTATTGTAGCTGTCATGTCAAGCCAGACACGTTGAGTTGATTTGTGAGCTAGACCCTCAGGTGAGGAAGGATAAACACGGGTTGAATAACTGACAGCTTCGAGCGCGGCACAGATAGTTGGGATCCCTCTGCAGATAGAAGTGTTTGAGGTTTAACGCACATACACCTGAGATGATCATTTCTTATTAAATGAAGTTGGATGTGTGTGTTTTTTCTGTTTTTAGAGTGTGTATTTGTATATTTTGTCTGTCCAAATTTTGTAAAACTGAGTTATTGGCTGTTATGGAGTTTAAAAATTGATAAACACCCAAAAAAGACTGACTTATTTTCTCCCTAAAACTAAAGGAAAATTTGACACTCTAAAATGTTAGTATAAATATTGACAAACTTGATCACTATGACAGATCTGGCAAATGTGCTTTGTACTGCTGTCTCTCTCACTCTCTGTGGGTCCATGCTTGCATATTGTGATGGTGCTGGGTAGGGGCTGGGGGGGTTTGCATAATGGTTGAATGGTTTCCACTGACTATTAACTGGTATTTTTGCTTGAAAAGCTCATCCCTAGTCTAAACAAAACACGTCGACCAAGATAAACATATTCATAACACAAGGAGGAGCTGACAGCTGTCTGTTAGACAGTCAGTCTGTAGGTGTCATGTGTGATTGGCATGCCAAAAAATTTTTAAAGAATCTCTAGTTTAATTGACATTTGGAGAACCATAATTTGCAACAAACATGACATTAAAAAAAAAAATTAAAAACATAACATCAACAAAAATAAAACATCAAATCCTAAACTTTCATTAAAGATGATCAATCCACTCTGTTTTTAAATGCATTTTGAATATGTACTTACATAGCTCAGGAAACGTAACTTAACAGCTAATTCACTCCCATGATTAATGGAACAGACACTATGTACTCTTACAACAACGGAGGCACATGCAGATGAAGAGGCTGGTAGCTCTTTCAAACTTGCTGCATTTTTTGTTTTTATTATAATCATTGACACAACACGCATCCTACCTGTAAAAAGTGTATATTAATCTAATTTAAACAATCTATCTTATCCTCAACTTTGGGTCAAAAAAGTCCCTCTGAGAGGTAACAGTCAATTGTTGTTATATCATTTGGTACAGGAAGCCAACAGGAAGTCAGCCAAAATATCAAGAGGACGTCTCTAATGTCCCTTTTCTTTGGACTGAAGAAGAGTGCTAGTACACATGCATGTCAGCCTTAAAACTCCCTAGACAGCCTGAAAAAAATGTTCTCTGCATATACTCCTTGTTAGCAACTTTCATTAAAACAAATGATTGGTGAGAGTATCTAGATTTTTGCTTATCTTTGGTACAGGGTGGCAGGGAAAGGTGCAATCACACTGCATGCATGGCCATACATGACTAGATCAGTTTAATAGAATTAATGCTGTAGAGGCCAAATATTTTCCCTTGAACACTGAGCATGACTCACACATAATCCAAGCCATGAGTAAAAAATAAACACTTACACAACTTGAGCTATGATTGATTTATCTTACGAAACAACCTACTTGAGCAGTATTAAAAAAATGGTCCTATTAGCAGTGACTGAAGCAGCATGTGCTAAGAGAAACATTTGAACATATCAGTTTCATTGCATGCTTCAGCTTCTGTGTGAGTTGTTTTGAGCTGTTTATGGGCCCCCTTGGGAGGGCAGAGGGGAGACCGCTGTATCAAAACAATTCCACAGCTAGCAGGAGGTGTGACATAAAAAACAAGGCTCTAACCCTTCCCCTGTGAGTCCCACTGACAGCCAGCCCACCCTCACGCCTCCATTACACACATGCACACACACACATCACATGTGCATGTACGCACAAAGTCATACGCGCCAAATCGTGGCCCTTGCAATCTCACCTCTCCCCTGCTGCTTATCTCCTGGATAGTGGGAGGGAACATGAAAAATGAATGGCTGCCATATGGAAGTGGTAGGTTGAGTGAGAAAAGGAAAGCTATTGGTGTGGAAAATCAATTTCACCGAGTCACCGACATATAGCTTCTATTGGGTAAAATAGCTCACATTAGCTTGTCCTCTCATGCAAAGCTGAATATGGAGGTAGGGAGAAGGGCGGTGGCTTTAAGGGACAAGAGGGAGGTGGATGAACTTTGCAGCAAGAAGAATTTGGGGAAGAGAGGGAGACCATTAAGGTTATGGCTGAACCAGATTTCATTTATTGTTAATCAAAGTTTCTACTGAGATTTTATAAAACATAATTTTGTGTTGCGATATTTGATGACTTCATCATCACCCTGCCAAAAAAAGTCAATCATTACTTCACCTAACCGGCGCAAGTTTGTGCTTACTTTCGCTAGCCATAAGTTAGTGAGTGTTGGCAGGCACTGAGGGTGGTGTGGGGGTTTCTTCCAGTCTCTTTTCCCCCTTCTTCATCTTCTGTTCCCCTCTGTTCATTCATAAGGTAAATTTCTACTCCAGTAAGCAGGCAACCAAGAGAGACTACCTAAGGTACAGGTCAGCACTCCATGGCTTAGTGCTGCAACAAGTTGGAGCGAAATAAAATCCATTTTTTAATCCCTAAAGCTTAAATGAAGTCTGGGCTCTCTCTCTTCCATGCAAAGTCCCATGATGTGAACGACATGCATTTCAATGATGAGTTAAAAATCAAAAGTTATTAATATGAACAATGCTTTGAAACGTGATTTAGCTTTAGTTAAGGGACCGCAAAGAAGGACAAAACAAAAAAATAATTTGTGTTTGCTGCTATGCACCCAGTTCCTTACTTGAGTGTGCAAAAGTACTTTGGTTGTAATACTTGATATCTCCACATGCTGCTCAATCCACAGCCGTTCCATAGCAGCATGTGGAGATATCTTGCTCCCCTGTATGGACCATACTTATCTGCTGACTCTCATCCCTCTCTGTTATCTCTCTGCTATTCAAAAGGAGAGAAATTTGCACAACTTCCAGTGGACTGTGGCTGTTTCCAAAAAAAAAAAAAAAAAAAGTTACCTAATGGTTTGACATATGCTTACTGAGTCTATACTCCATTACTGCCAACATGGTATCTCCAGGCTTTTGAGTTGCTGCAAGGATCATTTTATGTACAATGCTGGAGTGAGCTGGAGGCCCAGTCTGTGGTGGTTCTCTCCTGGGTACAATTATCTATTATGTACAGAGCTCAGTATGGGATATCTTTTTATGTTGGTCTCTGCAGAAACTGAGCGATGTGGTTGATCTCTTTGTGCCCAGTCTTATCTAGAACAAGGCTACTTGATGTGCAGAGATACATCAAAGCTTCATAAGACAGGAAGAGATAAGTGAAGGGCCTCAGGGTTCCAAATGTTTAGGTTTGGTTGACCATTTTTACTAAGATGTCACAGGGGATATAATATTCCTGCTGCACAGAATCCTGCCCATTTAAAATGATGCTGTTGTTTTCGTGAGGAAATTAAATGAGGAGCAATTGGAGGTGTTCCATGCATTATTGAATGATACAAATAATGCACCACATAAATAATAAGATGTGTTAAATTACCCTTTGCCTATATCCTTCATCAGTGATAGGACAATGAATAAATTCTCACAACAGAGTAGCATGCTCTGAAGAAAATCTCATGCAGAGAATTGCCTTGATCTAAAACTCTGATGATCTGTCATAATGATTTCTTAAAAACACAGAAATTAGATTCAAACCTTTTAAAATAATGGCATCATATTGTCACAGCTATCAGAATCCAATGGAAGTCTCAATGACAACAGGGCCGATACAAACACTGCAGCTATAGACTTTTCAAATTATGGTTTCCATTGTCAAAATTTAATAAGGTAAACTGAGAGTAAGCAGACTTTCTCCACTGGGAACATTAATGTTTGTCCACAGCTCTCAACTATCTTTATGATGTGGTCTTGAATAAATGCAATGTGTTTACATGAAGGCTTTCCTTTTAGCCTGCCTCGTTGATTTAATTCTGTTGTTTTTTTGAGCATATATACCAGATCTTAATTAAGAATAAAATTATTTGAATGTTTTAGAATTCTGGTTACAAAAAATGATCCAAAATACATAAAAAAGGAAATAAAAAGGTGGGAGAAAGCTCAATATAAAAGACAAATCACATTAGAGGGGAGCTTGGTAACCTAACAGAAAAGGTTCTTTAAAGAATGGTACAGTCTGTCCCAAGCTTAAGTAAATGCTACCTGAAAATGTCCCTGTATTTCCTGTAAAAAGTCAGTGTGTATCTGAACTTCTGGAAACATCAGGAGCTCAAATAATTATAAATCACAATGTCCAGTCCACTGAATAGTACCCTTGACACAACAAGGCTACTTCAAATCCTATTTACAAGAAAGGGGCTACTACATGTGATCAAAAAACACACGTTGAGCTCCACAAAGGTCCCATTCTCTCTCCTGTTTGCCATGTTCATGTTCCTGCTTGCTCAAATTACAGATTATTATAATATCCCCTGCAATACTTATGCTGATGACACACAATTCTACATGACAGGCTACAAGCCAACAGGCTCCTACACTGTCTTGTTAAACAAGACACAGAAAAACTTGACCATGTATTCATTTTCAGGAGGCCAGACTATTACTGATCGGTTAGACTGCTGCAGTTTGTCCACAATGCTGCTTCAAGTGTCCTCCCTAACTGACAGAAAGTAGAAAACATACACCTCTGCTCATCTCTTATACAACTCTGATATATTTGTACATATGGAGGCATCCAGATCCCTCAGGTCATCTGAGACAGAGCTACTCAGTGCTTTGGGGGTCAAAACAAAAGTAAGGTGAAGCAGCTTTTACCCCTCCTATAGATAAAGCTTCCTGGGCACCTGAGGTCTCCTACAACTGTAATACAATCGTTTTAATCTTTAATGATTTATTGTTTTTTGTTCTTGTTTTTTTTTATTGTTTTTCAAATTTGAACTAATTTATTTTCAACTTTAAGATTTTATTGTCCTTTGAATTATTTTTTTTTTTTTTGAACTGTCAAGATAAAAGAAGAATCTCATTCCCTGGTGGTGTATCAAAAGCCTCATCAGTTGGATCAGTAGCAACATCTTAATTGTGAACATGGGAAACATTTTGTTGGTAATGTGTTGGTTTACTGCAAAAAGATCCAAAATGGGTCAAACCTCCTGTCTGGGTACCCTTTCTGTCTGTTGGAGGAGAGGCAAATAGACACCCCTTGTTTTTAGACAGGTCTTCGACCTCTGTTGAGAATAATTTGTCTCCTCCTGGGCAGACAGATTTGCTTCTTTGATGCCCATAAAACATGAAGGGATTCTACAGAACTTAAGGGGATAACCCAGTCCCGGTGTACTGTACATGCATGTCCGTGTCACCACACCCACACCCACACCACACCACCTCCTATATTTGAAGGCGTGCTATCACTTGTGGAGCAGTGACCAGAAACTTGCAAAACCCCAAACAATCCTATAGCATTACTCAACCCTCTATAAATGGAAGATTGGTCCATAGGGGCTGATGTCAACAGGGCCAAGCTGATGGTACAGGTCATGAATGCATCACCATGGGCTGAGCTGTCACTGCTGCTGGCAAAGTGTTACTGTGATAACTTTTACTCATGTTTTGTACAGAAACAATCTCCAGGGAAACAGACAGATTCAGACTCTCCTTCTCATTGCTTGAATGAGGATAAGCTATTTGGCTCAGCTCTCCACTCTCAGCTGGGAGAGCTGACGGTGTACATCCGGCTGAAGGCAAGAGAGTTTCAACGAGCACAGCGGTGTGTTTAATGACTCTATCTCTTCCACATTGAATGAGGAAAAGCCGTAGTGCTTAGCTTTCTATGTTGAACCCAGAGAATGAATGGTGTAGACCAAGAAACAGACTGTATGTGTATATGGAAAAGTCACTTTCCTCAGCGATATGCTATATTTTGACTAAAACAATATTAAAACTTTAGGAAACGCAAAAACTACATTATGTGCAGAAATATTTGCACATCTCTACTTTATAAAGAGAAAGAATTGCAATAATAAAAGGCAAAAAACTTCAAAGTATCAGAAAACGCCTGAATTGGAATTTTAATCTAAGCTTTATATATGAACCTCTTCTAAAATAAGTATGGCTGATTATAATTCCTCAGACATTAAAAAATGTGTTTTACCTACTCTATATTTTCCAGAGAAAAAATTTAAACCAAGATTTCCTGAAAGCTGACTGATGAAATACCACAAGAAATATATGCTTTTACGTTTAGTCATTTTCAATCCTTGGATATTGAGCTTGGATTTTTGAGCTGAGAATAAAATATGGAAATCTATGCCAGTGTTCATTATGGTATTCAGAGCACAGGATCTAACTTAACATTTCTTACTAGGGCCTCATTTGTCAGTAATGATTGCTTTCAGATGTAAAAAGTGTTCTCCTGAAAGATAAGTGCCGATCTGTTATTGTTACCTATGTGCATTTTTAAAAGCAGAACACTAACGTTTTTTTTCTTTTTTGCTTTTCTGTCTCTCTTTTTTTTTGGTAGACCTGTTTTTCTTTCAACACAGTCACACTTTCTAAGTTGTAGTGAAGCAGCTAAAGAACTGTAAAGGGACAATATCAGAACTCCAACTCCAGTATGATGGCATGTAACTCCATAACTAACTTCAAGATCTACAAATGCTGATTGTTATAACATCTCTTCTAACTTATCTAAAATATCAGAATCTGAATGATTGTCCAGTGGAAAAAAATATCACAAGGGAAGTAAATTTCAAAATCGCTTTAGTTTTGTTCAGCCACTATATCTGCTGCCACTCAAACACTTATGCTGAGAGAATGACATCAGTTCAGCTCTTGAAATAAACAACACGTTGCTCTATTTGTAGACTTTAGCAGAGTATTTGATTGTGGATTACACTTGCATTCTCCTTCAGATTCATTCAATTTGTCTTGATGACTCAGCTGTTTCAAGCTATTTTCTCCCTGTCTGGAGATCTCGGCCAAGCAAACTCAGTATCCTTTAAAATCTCTTCTTGGGTTAAAGTTTTCACTATTGCTCATTCATCACACTGAAAAAATGCTTAACTTTTATGGCAACGAGCAGAATACTTCAATACTTTTTCATTCTTTGATCAAGTGACTTTTTGAGGCACAGATTGATCACAGTTCGTTTTTTACCTCAGGAAACCACTGAAGCAATAAATAAAGCAATTTCTTGTCTTTTCAGCAAGCAAAATTTTAAAAATATTGCTGATGACTACGCCCAAACTATCTGCTTTTTTTGGTGCTAGTCATCAAAAGTTAACAACAACAAGTTATCACTGTGCTTTCATTTGCCTGCTTGTGATCCCTGTAAATGAAATGCACTATGATTTAGGACTGTGAACCAGTGACTGTCAGATTGACACAGACTAAAGTTTTTTCATAGATTATAACTGGCTATTGTGTATAAGCCTAGAGCTGCATTCAGAAAAAAGAGTGGCAAGGCAGCTGAACCCTGCTAAAGAGTAACAGAGGTCAGAAATGGCTCCAGGTTAATGGAATTTGACAGAAACTCGGCCTCAGCATCTGAAGGAAACTCCCCTGTGTTTCTTATATTAGTCCAACAGAATTTAAACTCACAAGTACCTTTAGTTTTCAGCCAACAAGTTTAGTGTTGGTGGTTGGTGAGTTTATCTGTTATCACATAGGCAGGCATCCAAAAGATATAAGCTTGACTGGAATCTCCTCAAACCTATTAACACATATGATGGAATATGATGGGATAAGGCCGCTGCCTCTTTGAAGTGTATTAAAATAGTCGGTGCAAATAGACTTTGCTGAAACTGGATCAATAATGTAAGAAAAAAATAATGAAGGCAAAGAACTTTCTAAAGCATCTGGTCCCATTACAGTAGCTGAAAATGACTTCAGGGACCCATTTGATGTGACTTGATGTGATATCATAATCACAGTACCAACACCTCTCCTCTCTTCTCATTTCCCTCTATATAGTTTCTGTCATCATCTTTGCATCCTCACTTAAATTATCTATGGAGATAAGTTACATTTTATACAGCACCAAACTGTTACACATCATAAAAATAACATCTTCAATAGCTATAAATAACAGACAGATTCTATCATTGCTCCTGTAACTTGAGTAACTTTGTCTCTAATATGCAAAACACTATACCTATCTTGTCATGAAATAGTATTTGAGTGAAAGAACTGGCTGCTGTCGGCAAGTCAAGCCTGCCTGAGTTTGCAGTAGGACTCTGTGTTTCTTACCCTGCCAATGGTCCTGGGGAAGGGGGCTCTCTGGTTCTCACTTACACTCAGAGGATGGACCAAGAGGGACCTCTTAGATCTGTATGGTGCCGTCTGCCCAAGATCTAGGAAATCCTAAAACACAAAAAGGAGAAACCACATTGTAGATTACCATTGACGCCCATTAAAATTCCCTCACCGACCCTTGCGCAAAAGGACTTGCTAGAATTTTGTTTGCAATAAATTTGAAGGGACCTGAAACCATCAACAAAGCACACACAAGCAAAAAGGCATAATGAGGTGTTTAAAAATATGTTTGAATAGGATTTTCTTGAACTGATTCCTGATGTTGATTGCAGAGTGATATGTATATAACGCGGAATGCAAAGAAAACAAGCACCAGCATCTGGCAGGCAGCACCATATGCTTTACATGCTTAACACATATTCTCTGTGCAGATATGAAATAACTGCTGAGTTTAATGAAAGTGAATCCATATTTTTAATCTTCTGCAGTCCATATGTGCAATAGGGACTGACAATGGAAGTAGAATAAATAAAGAATTTAAGCAAGAGCAACAGACACAATGAGACTGTGAAATTTTAAAAAGGGAAGTGGCAAAGTTTTGGTGAAGAAACTGTGTTTTTCATGCAGACCTAACCATTCTGATATGCTGTTTTTGCTTTTCGAGAACACAATAACATAATTTTGTTTCATCTTCCACCCTCCTGCTGTTATAAACAAAGATGTGGCAGTAACTGTGCAACAGAGTGAGAGACTCCCCCCTCTTCAGTTTGAGATCAATGAAACGGTTAGGGCTCCTCTGATGAAGACAATAACATCTGTCACTGACACTTTGAACAGGAAGCTGGAATCTTGGCCACTAACACAGAGGTGATGACCTGCAGGAGAGTAAAGTCTACTGACTGCCTGCACACCAGGACATGAGCCAAGGGACAAGACATCAAATGCAGGAACACACATACACATTACATACACACACACACACTCGCATATGTACTGCCATTCCCGTACAAATATGTCTGCAAAACATGATTTGGCTTGTTAAGGTATATGAATTTTAATTATCAAAAGAAAAATAATATGAAGTTAAATAAATACAACATATTTAGCATTTGCTATCCTGTATACATATGATTGATATTGTGGTACTCTAGGTTAAAATCAATGTCTAATTTTTATCATATTTTTAAGTTATTTAAAACAAGTTCAGTAAAGTACTTTTTGCCTTAAGTCATGCATGTTATATTTCTTTCTCAATCAGATTTGCTTTGTATATATCTTTCAAGATATAACACATCCTGATAAGGCATCATGTGCATCCCCCAAAATGTGTGGATTAGAAGAGAGCTAAATAAATGCCTGCTGTGAAAAAAAAAATTAAAAAAGGCAAAACATTTCAGCTAAAATGCTATGGAGACTTTTATCTGCTACCTTTTCACAGTTTAAAGTGTTCCTTACATAGATGGCAATCAAACTGCAAGGATGAATAGGCAATAAGAAGAAAAAGGTTACTGCTGTTCAAGCTAATGATAATTATTGTCATCCAGTGGGACTACAGCAGGTCATTCAAGTCGTGTCCTCTAAAACAGTTTGCTATTTGCCATTTAAAACACAGGCTCACATCTTCTGTTTCATCTTGGTTTTCTAAAATAGCAACCAAATTAACATCTAAGGAAAAATAACTTCAATTTGCATGCTAATCAACTTATTTGCTAAATAAGCTACTCACCTGTTGAGCTAATTAAAGCTTAACTAATCTTAAAATGTACCCGCAAATGCCATATCGGTCTATTTAGATGCTAATGTGGCCTTTACCACTTGCTACCATAGCTAACAACAGACTGTCTACACTTAGCTTGTGGGCTACACTTTTAGCTAAAGCTTGTTTATTGTGTATTTTTTTCTCTGCATGGCTGCAACCTGAAAGCTGCTGCCAATCAAACACAAACTCTGGCACATTACATAGGGTTGCCACCTTGGATTTGTGAAAAAAAAGGGACACTCGACCAAATGTTTGGGGCGGAGGGCTCGGCCACTATAACCAGTTCAGTGTCGCCCAGTCAGGATTGTAACTAGTAAATCGTTTTTTTCGTGCTGGTGGCTTGCATGTATTTGCTCCATCTCTTTCCTCGTCAGTCGTGTCTCCTCCCATTTCAAAAGGTGAAAAGAGGACTTCGGTCAAGTCCCCCCCCCTCGAGCCGCTTTGAGCGCTAGGGCGCGCGCGTGTGACGTACGCATAGACGGGAAGGAAACAGAGACAATTTTAAACAGCCGCAGAAGCACGGGGGACCTTTCTAGACCACAGAACGACGGAAATCTAATGAGGTTTTTGCATTTTCCCCAAAAAACGGGACAAATTGTGTCCCGGGAGAGATTTTTATTTTCCCGGGACAGCTGGTGA
>JAQMCX010000050.1:637492-662658 GCA_029814765.1 Acanthurus leucopareius
GGTTTTTGCATTTTCCCCAAAAAACGGGACAAATTGTGTCCCGGGAGAGATTTTTATTTTCCCGGGACAGCTGGTGAGAAAAGAGAACAATTCTGGGAAAAACGGGACGGGTGGCAACTCTAGCACATACCTTTTCTGATATTTCTCTGAAGGAGTGTTTTCCCTTCATTGATAAAAAAGACTAAAGACAAAAAAAAAAGAAAAATAAATATTTCTGAAGCCTAAAAGGATGACTAAATGGTATTTTGGTTGGAACAATAAATTGATGATGTGCCCCATGATTCCACACACTGTTGTCCACACAAAGAAAGTCACTGCTCAAATGTTGAGCAAAATGACAGAACAATGACAATGAAAGAAAGTACATAGCAACAAGCCCAGTCAGTGAGCCCTGGTTAACATGTCAAAGAATTTTCAATATGAAAGGCAAAATACCGACCTGAGGTTTTTGTCATTTTCATTTGCAATGCAAATAGTCTCTTTTGTCCTTCATCTTTTATAGCATACATTACAGTACTTTATTGACAATGTGCGTTGCACATGGATGTGGCTGTGTTTGTGTGTATAAAGGGGGCTGTTTGCGTGTTTACTTCTCACACTGCTGTTCCTGGCTGACAGGGACTCTGGCAGGAATCTCACCCCTGTCAGAATGACGGAAAGAGAACAGGTAAGAGGGAAAAACGGAGCCATTTGTTTATAGCACGGTGCTGACACTCCGATGGAGAGGGCAATGCCAAACACTCACGCCACTAACCGTCTCACTCCTCCACCCCTGCAAGCTGCAAAGGTCATAGAGAACACAATGAAACAGTAATCATAAACACAACCCGACCAGAACAACCCAAAGACACACCAAGCAGTCTCTGAAATGGCCACTCTTATCGAATTCACTGGGGGATGACCTTTCAAATGTCAAAGACAGAAATCTAAAACTGGACCTGAAGCGGTTAAACAAAAACTTGTTAGAGATTATTTGACCTCTACCTATTTTGTGTCTAAACAGCAGAGTCAGTGGTGTGTGTCTGTATGAATGTGATCGGTTCACAAGCGAGTTGATGGACTTTTAAGAGCTGGCTATAGAAATCCAGCCTGAGTCTGAAACCCAGGGATGAGTGCATCAATCCCATCATGCACAGGTCTCAGCTGAGTGATATCTGTAAAGTAGAAAAAGAAGAGCTGGGTGGAAAAGAGGCACCATGAGGTAATTTTAGTGTCTGGATGTAGAGACTGGTGACAGGGGTTAACGCTAAGACAGACCATGCTGTCAAATCCATGTCTTCACTGAGCTGAGATACAGGAGATATGGAAAGTGATAGTGCTTTAAAACCGACACATTCTGTAGGGTGGATCAGAATGGCGAGGTGCACTGACAGGCGTGTTCAGCTGGATACAGATGTTTGTCCTGTTCTTCGAGGATGACTCACCATCAAGTATTTTGGGATGGATAACTTGCAGCCCTTCGTTTTTTGCTCCCACTCACCTTTTTGCCTGCCACTTTGCAGCCCTCCCTCGTTCTTTACCCTCACTTAGCAACAGCTTCTCCTCACACTTCTCTCTTTGCAGTCTGCATGTGTGATGAATAGTGTTCTTACAGCTCGGTGACACCGTAAGAGAAAGGAAGCCATGAATCTTTAATGTGTCCTGTTCATAAATTACTGCTGCACCATCAACCCTGATCCAGCTTCAGTACATATGCTTGTCTCTTACTCTGTCTTTCAAATGATCATTAGGGCATCTCACTGTGCCGAGATGAAAGCATCATGACTTAACACAAAAAAAAACCTGTTAAAAAGATTTAAATACACTTAAAGAGGAGGGTATATACGCGCATATGATTAAAGCATTTACATGCAGATAAAGTGCATTTAAGTATGTGTATGGTTGTGTGTGTATATGTGTGTGGGTGTGTGTGTGCGTGTGTGTCCCTGTGGGAGAGAGAAAGATGGAGCTTTTGTCATTGTCATTTGGGTGCAGAGTTACTGTGGCAGTAAAGTCACGTCCTTGTCTATTCTGCCATTTTCACTCTCAATGCTATATTGAGAAGTGTCATTACTCATTTGTGACACTATGCTGGAGACCTGGTGAGAAATGGATAATATCAAGGCCAGCATCAGCCAGTGGTGACAGGGATGTGCAACTATCCTATGTGAAGTAAACTCTTGGATGTGCAGCTACGTCAGGCAATCAGTCAGTTCCCCTGTAGTTCAGCTCAGTAAAGCTACAGCTGTTACTTATTTCAATTTGTGCAACTGCTGCAGTAACGTTGCAAAAACTGCCACAGCGTCAGTGACAGCTGTGAAACTCTTAAATGGAGTTTATCCATACCAGCAACCATCAGGTGGCACATGTGAGCAGTACATGATGACATTGTTCGCCAAGCAGACATTGTAGCAAACCATGAAACTCCATTAAACTCTTTTTGAGCGAGACAAAGTCTGTATAATATACTTAAATACTACACAAGTATGATTTAATTTCAGAAATTTGTGTTATGACTTGATTTAAACCAACCATCTGTAAAGAGAGTTTAGACATGAGCTTATTCAGTAGACACAGTTAAAAAACAACAGTTAGAAATAAGGATTTCAGCACTGATTTCTATTGAAAAACTAGGTGATAATCAGTCTGAACGTCTAAGATCTTTTTTCCATCTTGTTTTCAAACCCACTTTGATACGCTTTTATCAACATGGAAAAAACACAAATTTGCTCAATCAAAGTGGTAAACATACAGAATCCTTAACTGAGAGACTGGGATGTGCCAAATGTTACAAGTATCACCTGTCAGCATATGTTCGAAACAATACATTCACACAGCAGCTTCACCACATCCCGCAATGTGGATGTTTATAGCACAGCGTTTCACACTTTGTGGAAGTATCACCAACAAAGCATAAACACTTTTTATCCCTGTCAAGCACAATATAGTAAGACACCATTATTTTCAAATGTTCAGTTAGTTGAATTAATTTATAATGAGCCAAAATATGTATATGCGTGTGCACAAAGTCACCTGCAGATGGTGGTGCGGAGTGTGTACTGATAATAGTTGGAGCATGACTTGGTGATTAAACTCCCTCTAGACTAAAATATAAACTAATTTTAATAACATTGTGTGAAATAAATGAGTGTCCTCTAACTAGCCCTCATACTGCAAGGTTCATGTGCTAGAGCACATTATAGTACTTTATGCAATGTCATCATAGAAAGGATTTATTATGCTTAATGCACTTCAGCAACTGTTGTCTCACAGGAAAATGTACATTTCTAATCATTTGTTTTGTGTGAAATGGGCAAAAAGAGTGATGTTAAATCTTGACCATGATGCTTTTATGACCAACAACTAAAATTTCCAGAAATCCATTTAATATGCATTAATCTTAATCTTTTTCCACCTCACAGGGATAATATATCAGTTGTTTTGACAACCAAGAAACTTTTTTCTGTTTCTTCTCCTTGAAAGCCACTTCTAAAATAATGTCTTTGTTATCATCTGCTGACCTGAAAAAGTCAGCCATGTGATGATCCATGTTCCCCTTGACTTCCGTCGCAGTCAGACTTTTCTCTTATCTGCAGCTAGTACTGCACCCAAAAGAGAGGCTTTTAACTATATCTAAGAGACCTGAACGTCATTTTCATATTCTAATTTTAGTTTCTCTACTTCAGTTGCCACCTAATTTTAGGATTTATCCCAAAAATTTAATAATGTGTCTTTTATCTCTGACCATTAAGACTTAAGGTCAAATTGGAGCCTCCCACCCAAAGCAGGACACTATTTAAAGGTGAAAATAAGCATTTGTTTGACTTTTTGCATTGATGCTTATGAAAATGAAGTTTGTCCCATAATGAGATGAATATAGGGATCTATGATGGATGTACTAAGCCTGAAAATAATGTAAAAATGATGTTTTAGTTATCGTTAGGAATCTCAATTATTGAAATGACAAAAAGTAAAGATCTTGATAAAAAGAATAGACAGTGTTCTTTAAAAATGCAGTTCAAACACTTGTAGCATTAATATAAATGAACTTAAACTTTCTTCTCATTATCATGCAAATACCTGTAACCAATACCTCTTTATTTGCATTATGTTGTGTTCCCTTTTTTAATAATTTTATTTCATGAGACAATGCATTTTTACAATTTGGACAGTCCTCTTTGAATTTTGCATATCAATAATGTGAATATGAAGGTTTGTAGTGGTGCTTTTGTAAATTTAAATGATGATAGTCCTTTTGGTTTTTCCTCTCCAGCACTCACTATGTGTATAAGAGCTATAAAAGTGTTAGCTTGCAGATAAACCCTTTCAGCCAAAGATGGAGGAACCAGTGTAAAATTAGAAAATAAGACAGACAAGGGACAAAGGCGGTAAACAGAATTAACAAATGACAGCTATAGAACAAGCTAAGGAGAGATAGCACAAGTGGGATGGAGACAGAGAGAGGGAGAATATTTATGTTGTGTTGTATAATGAGAGATGTCGTGCTGTGGTTGCGAGATGTCACATCTTAGTCATCCCCAGAAAGCCTTCGTGAACGCTGAAAGCTTGGTTAGAGAAAATCTATTTGCCATTGCAGGATGAGGATTTTGCTCAGGATGCAATATTACATTTCATTCAGTACGCGAAAATGGATGAAACATAACAAAAGCAAAATAAATAGGCTTTTGGACTCACATTATTTTGCCTCTTATCAGTTGTTACATTTGAATGGTGCCTGTAAATGCCCCCTGAAGGTAAGCAAATATTCTACATAACTGTTGTTCTGCACAGCAAAACCAAAACAACGCACAATAATACACACACAAAAAAAAGCGCGCCCATATCTTGGAGCGTGCATTTGTTAAATTGAAATGCATTCTTCCATTAATTCACATATTGATCGGTTGAAAAAAAAAAAGAAGGGTGGGGGGGATAAATTACTCTTTGAATTCAGAGTTTTGCTCATAATAAGAATCATTCATCAGCCTCCTCTCTCCCACTGGGCCTGTGTTATAGCAAACTAACAGCTCGTGCTGAAGAATTGAAAACAGATTCTCTCCACCTTCGCTCACAGCTCTTATCAATTATCACCGGCCAATATTTTCTGCTACAATACCATTTGTTATGCCACTAAATTCATCGTGGAATGTTTCCGTTCTGTGTTAGCAAGAAAACGAAGGGAGGCTCGGGCAAATGAATGCTCTAACTTTGACAGGAACATAACAAAGAGATTTCATTACTAAAACACAGTTTCAAATAGAAACTTGCTCTGTGGCAGAATAATTGAAAACAAGGAAGAGGCATCAAGGCGGCTCCACTACCACGAGTGCTATCTCAGATTGGAGATTTAAATCTCAGCATCCCAGTGCAGCCGGTGCTGTCAGCAGAGTTATTTTAAAAGTCAAACCCCTGGCTTACTGAAACAAGCTTTAAAGTATACCACAAGTTAGTTACAAATTCTTTAGAAGCTGCTGCTGCACTGAACTAGTGTTTGATGGGCCACTTGAGACAGTGTAGAAGCGCACATGGGGGAGTGTGGGGACACTACAGGATATGGACAGAGAAAAGGACAATAGATTTTCTGATGATATGAGTCCCGGAGCTTGAGAAGCTTCAGCAGATTAATTGATAGTAAAAAAAAATGAGCTTTTAACCGCACTGCCTCACTAGAGGACTCTTTCTCTCTCATACACTTCTAATGGCTTTAAGGATGTCTTCCTCTCTGCCCAGCTCCTCCAACAATCTTTTTTCATCTCGGTTTCTCTCTAGCTTTTGTCTAATTCATGCACTTTTTGACTGTGTGTGCGCCGTAATTAACATAGAAGTAAATCTACTTTAGAACAGACACAGGCATTAATTTTTTGGTCCAGAGAAAAGATAAAAAACTTAATTCAGAGACGTCAAATTCATCTGATTCAGCTAGATGGCAGTTTATTGGAGAAAGAAAAGACAAAAAGTGAAAGACAAAATGGTAAAAACTGTGCTTTATGGTGAAAATTGTGCTGATAATTTACTCTATGATCTAAATGTCAGTGGTTTTTGTTAAGTTTTTGTTCCCAGACCACCTCTTGCAGAAAAAAACTCCTTTTTAATACAAAATTGGTCTCATTTTTGTGTTATGAGCTTTCTGTTGTTATTATAACACTGAATCTTCTATTTCCCTGATCCTTCAGTCGCTCATGTTTTTTACTCCACCTGACTCTGCTTTCTCAATGTCACCATGTTCCCACATCTCAGCTATTACCTCTGTCAATACAGTGTTATGGAAGCTCAAAGAAAAGTTTGCCAAAACTATATTACTAAACAGTAGTTGTAATAAAACCAATTTCCCTTCAATAGGCAGACACATTTCTAATACTTTTTTTTTTAGTTTTTTTAGCCATGTAAAACCCACCCCAGCAGCTCTGTAATGCTGTAGTATTACTAAGTAGTATGTTTGACATAAAAATAACCCTATGTTTAGCCTATGGGAATGCTAACATTTGCCAATTTGTGTTAAACACAAAGCTGCCTACAGGCTGATAGGAGTGTTATTCGTTTTTCAGGTCATAAACATAACCCCTGGTATGAGACAAAAAATATTGACTTCATGGTCGCTTCATGGTGCCTAGATGACACTGGATAAAATGTCAGTGAATCACCAATATTATCACTCATCCTGAGGGTGACATGAATGTGTCGACTAAATTTAAAGATAGTTGAGACGTTTGAAGGAAAACCACAACTGTAAATCACATGCTAGATGAAAAGTCAGAGGCGTTATCAAAGTCATGAAGATTAATCTTCTGAAGAACATAAATGTCAGTGGAATGTGTAATGGAAACTTACTGAACATTTTTAGGGATATTTCAGTCTAAACTAAGGTTGTGGACTCAGAGCTGTGCCCCTCACATGGCTAAAAACATCTGACTCCGAATAAAAATAAAAGCATAAAAGATAAAATGTCATGTGAAAGGGATCCACAAGCAAAGCTATCACATGGAAATCTTTCTCTCTCTCTCCCTCTCTCTTTCACACACACACACACACACACACACACACACACATTTGCACATACGGAGGGCAGACCATATGGTCGTATTTGTTGCTAGAATCCTCACTTTCCACACGTAACTTGCCAAAAGACTAATTCACTTGTATCCTCAATGACTTGCCAAGGTAACACCCATGGATGGGCTAACCAAATAATCGATGGCGAGAGGCACAAACAAATGAGAGCTGCATCATGCCAACGGGGATGGAGACATTCATTAAGCTAAGGGCTGGAGGAATGGTAGCAGCAGGACTCTGAGCACTGCAGCAGGAAGACAGATGATCTCTGAATGAACGAAGAGAACACCAACTGTACCTGCAGTCCCTGGAAACTTTTTCAAATCAACTTGGTGTATTTAGACTAAACAAAAGGGGGGACTGAGGTATATGGAGGATATGAATGAGGGACAATGGTGTTTATTCAGGTGCAGAGAGTTTTGTAAGGCTGTCAATTTGCTGGCTACAGAAACAAATTTCTGTAGATTACACAAACAAAAGGACACATTTGCAGAGACACAAAGCTCAGTTTGGGAGTGCAGGCTTACTGGCCAAATACCCACATAATTGGAACTGGCCACTGTAATTCCTCATACACATAAACCTGGTGCATAAACATTAGAGCTGTTTATGTTTCCCTGTCCTTTCCTCTCCCCCTCCATGTGACCTCATGCATGAATAATGAATAAAAACATGAGAGGGTAATATATGGACATTTGGGTACTCATGGTTGAAGTGGCTCTGATTTATTCATATATTAAGGAAAGAATTAAACCAGACTGACTCATGTGTAAGGCATATGTAAAACTCACATTGAAACCCTTTACAAGTCTTCTGCTTAAACATAAATTAAATATTACTAATCTGGATCAATAATTGAGACTGTTTCTGCTAAAAAAAAAAAAAAAAATTCAAACCAGCAGCCTGCAAACAGTTGTAGTGCTGAGCTCTGTTGTTGCTGCCATCTGCAACTGTGGCAGAAACTGACACATCCCTGGTGATGACAACGATATGCTCATAAGTTTAGCAGAGCACAGCAGCAGCTGTTTTCGTGGCCCCAGCGGCTTTCACACGGTCCTCTCTAGTAAATCAAATCCCTTTCTTTTAACTTCTTATATGGATCTCCTGTTGGATGTAACATCAATCAATTTCTCTGTGCTTTCCCTCTGTGTCATCTTTTACTGAGGCCGTAATGTCTCTGCTTGTTTTAAAAAAAGAGGCTACTCATCATTAAATGACAATGACTAATACCTGAATATCTGAATCATTCAAGTTCATTTTTTACTTTCTTTAAAGGTCCAATTTGTTTCAATAAATATGGATGGGGGTGTTTCCCAAATGCCTAACAAGGCATCTCTGAGGTAGTGCAATTATGTTAATTGATGATCAGGTTTGCACAAGCATGCCTCACATTTATGATGATTAGAATTCATCAACTTATGCATGAATATGAGTGACAAGAGATGCCTCTGAACATTTGATACATTTGGTTTTTTAATGTTTGTAATTTGCAATCATGCTCAGTAATGTAGGAATAATTTGTTAGTGACAGCCAGTGCCTGTGTTTACATCTCCTAGCAAGCTTCTCATGCTAAACTCTGAACCTCCTGTCCTCATTTAAAGGAATAATTTGACATTTTTGAGGAGTTTAAGTAATTTTCTTCTTTCTACAGTGTCACCACTGTCATGTTTGTGCATGAAATTTGAAGCTTCTGTAGTAGAGGATTTCGCTGGCTTAGGGGTTTTTCACCAATATGGGGTGTCAGCTCAGGACATTGAGACTAGACATGGCTTATAAAACTTTACTGAAAGCTTAAGGAGTCACTTAAATGAGTACAAATAGCTTGCAGCCCTCAAGTTTTATTCATCTAATCATCACATACGTAGGGGTGTGAGGGCTGTGTTGTTAGCAGTTTTCATTACTAATGGGATAAACAAGAAATGCGCCCTAATTTAATTAGCACAAAAGGTAAAGCAACCAAGATGAAGTAATTAGCAGTTCAAATTAACACAAGATAAATAAAACTCTCAACAAAATGCTGGTTGTGTCACACAGCACCTACAGATATTGCTACAGCTAATTTTAAATGTGACTGTATGTTGCTGCCGTAGTCTTTTAGTGTCCAATTTGTGTCGCTAAGAAACACCAACTCTGTCCGAAAAAACAGCACTATAGGTCACTAGTTCACCATTTGTTTACAACAAAGTGCTACATTGTTTCTATGCATGTCATGCCACACTTTTTGACTGGGTTCTTAAACTTGAGATGGTTCTCACAGAGGTGACCAGTGGAGCATCCATGAAGTTACTGCCATGGGCTAAGAAATGGCACATAACCTCTCCGCGACACTGCAATGTGTTTATGCTTTATATAAGTAACAAAAAACTGAAATAATGTAGTAATCAGTGTGTTTTGGGGTTGCTGGAGGGCAAATTTTTACCTGTGGACCAAGCTAGACTTACTGTTTCTTGTTCTTTGTCTTTATATAAAGCTAACTTCCTGCATGTTGCAGATTCATATTTGCAGTACAAACAATGGAAAGAAAGCAAAGGAGTGTATAAAACATCAAACTGAAAAACAGCTCATAAATCAACTTATTCACCCAGGGGCACTGTTATTTGATCACTGCTCCATTATGTCCAGTTATACTATATTACAGTAACCTTTTCAATCTTTAATGAAGTGTAACCTTTTCAGTTTTGATGAAGTGTAAATAAAGATGTTGGTGTAAAAGGCACACACTCTCTCTCTCTCTCTCTCTCACACACACACACACACACACACCACACAAAACCACACAGAACACAGCAGCATTGTCTACTAACCCTGAGAGTATACGACAACTGAGCAGGCTGTCCAATGATTTCCACCTGCGCCGTGTCTTCTGCATGTGCACTGAGGCCGTAGATGAACAGGACTGGAGTGCTGTAGGTGACATCTCTCTGAGGGACCAGATTCAGATCTTCATCCACGAGGAAATTGGGGTCTGACACCTCAAACTTCACATCCTCATTCCCCGCACAGTCATCAAACTCGACTGGAAGAAACACACAAAACAGGTAGATGTTATGTCTTCACTCAGAACAAATCACCAACAATGAAAATGTCATGAAAAATCTGATGTATTAAACAGTAACTGAGGTGTAGACTGCACTGTAGAGAAAAGAACTGGAGATGTTGCCTAACAATCCACAAAAACAAGTCATTCTCAGATAAAAACACATGCCCTGAAGACAAACAGATACCCTGAAGTAAGAGTAGGATGTTCTAAAAGACTCTGTCAGCAAGGATACAATAAAAGTCAGTGATCTCTATTCATACAAACCTAATGCAATATTTATGACCCATTGCACAACATGTTACGCATTGTAGACTTATTAATGTGTCTGAGTTGCTTTTGCAGGGCTGCTGCATTTACTGCGGAAAATTCCTTGGCACCCAGTGGCAGGACTGGGTGGGAAAACAGGATTTAAGGCAGCAGAATGAAAGTGTCACCGCTGA
This sequence comes from Acanthurus leucopareius, assembly GCA_029814765.1. Lineage (NCBI taxonomy): Eukaryota > Metazoa > Chordata > Actinopteri > Acanthuriformes > Acanthuridae > Acanthurus > Acanthurus leucopareius. The sequence continues at coordinate 648,003 of JAQMCX010000050.1, forward strand.
GATACGTGCATGTGATGTGTACACGCGTGAACTTGTCTTGTCTGACTGAGGGAGATACCGCCAAGGACTCTACCAGGCTTTATCCCTTGTGATCATGCTCATCCTCTCTTTATCTTTCTCACACACTTCCCTTGGTGTCGCGACATGATCCCCATGCCCCCCCACCACGCACAGCCCTGACAATCCTCCCCTCCCTCACCCTTCAGCTTCTTTTTATCTCGGCCTCCTATGATGCTGTCTTGCTGTTTTGGATGGTGGAGGGAGGGGTCCCAGAAGAAGTCTGAATACCTGGATGTGTACACGTGTTGTTTATTAGTAAAGCAGGTGCAACAGGAATCACATGGTGCTGTAATTCTCAGCGTGGGTCTGAAAGTGCAGGGAAATATTTTAAGCCTTAGATGAGTGCCTGCTGCAGACATATGGTGCCTTATTTAAGTCTCCTTCCATGAGTCTTTTCAAATCTGTTTGAGATCAGAAATTGCTGCAATTGGAAACATGATATGATACTCTGTTTGGCAAACATCATTAATGAAGCCATATGTTACGGAACTGACATGTTGCATGTTACTGATTCTATTAGAACTGCTAGTTTATCACAAAAACATGAAAACTAGGATAAGAGTATGTTTCTCCTCTTCTCTCCAACAAGGATAGGGCTATGAAGACAATATTCTGCATGATTTATCATTTATGGATGCCATTCTCTGAGCCTTATATAACACAGAAAATACTATTGGAGCTAATAATCAGCTAAAAAGAAACTGATCATGAAATATCTGGAAGTCATCTGTGTGTTCTGTTCATATTGGGGATTGGAGGGCCATTATTCTACAGAGGAAATGGGTTCAAATTGAGCTCATATTCATCAAGTGTCAGTGAGAAGGTTGCCGATCACTGGTGCTGCTCTGAGGATGAAGCACAGCCTTCATCTCCAGTACAAAGGCTATACACTTTTTTTTTTTACTCAAGCGACTTGCTATAAATTGAAAATAATATACTATAACATGATATCAAGCGATATAACGCCTCATCACCTTACAGATGCAACATATTTCAGTGACTGTCATTGAAATAAATCCACACAATAATTAAGACACCAAATTAGTGTAACTTCAAAGGAGTTTTCCTATAAAATTAATATAATGATTGCTAATAATAAGTGTCAGGCAAATTTGCAATATATATCAACTGATCTGGCTTTGATTGAGCTGCCATTTTCTGTACATCATCTGGCAGTACTACTTTTTTTCTTTGGGAAGTCAGTTCTTTGAAGTGTTCTCATGCAATTAATGGCCAGCATGGTCTTAACAAAAGCCATTTCATGTACATTTTGTAACTACGTCCCCACACAGGAGTTTTAGCACAGAAATGAATCGATTCCACCCTGAACTGAAACTCGAGCAGAAAGAGATCCAAGAAAAATATCCAGGTTTACTGTTTTGGTTGTATCTCACTCACATTAGTCTCACTGTTGCTGTTTACTCCTGGTAGCAGAGCTGTATAATGTTATGGCTAACGCAGACCTTACGTTTCCTACTGCTGCTTTACATGAAAAAAACACTGAGCTGATCAAACAGGGGTTTTGCTTTTACCATGAGGAAGCCACAGGAAGTGCAAGGTAATTATTATAAATAAGGTCCAGGCGGATGGTGAATGCTCATCAAAAATTCAACAACAAAACAAGACATGATCACTTCCTGAATTTTATGACAACAAATCAATCTTAAGCACTGCAGTGAGTGATGGAACCAAAAGGAGCAACAGCAGCAGTGACGTAAAGATGTGCAGATGACAAGCTGCCCAACTCACACCTCTAAGCTATGCAGTCATCATAGCTGTACCCTTCTGTTGTATAGAAAAACTACATGTGCAGTGTGTTGCATGAAATCTGATTCCGGCTGATCATTTTATTATGAAAAAAGGCTGATTATCGACTGCCTGTTCATCTATTATCTCAGAACAAAAAATGTGTGTTTGTGTCATTCTGCTCTTCACAGACACAACATTTGGTCTTCTGTTCTATTTCAGAAAAAAAATGATCTGCTTAAGCACTGTTTGTTGTCCTTAGAAGTCTGGTAAATGTAGCATTAAACTGCCATTTGTTAGCAGCAGTAATCACTGCTGTTGCTAAATCAACCAGTAAGAAGATCTTGAGGATTTTAACTTAATAATCCAATTGCTTAAGAGTTACTAAATATCATTAGTATGATTTGAGTTTTTAAGAGAATCAATCAGCCTCACATGTAATTTGCATTTTTAAGTAAATGAGTGTTTAGATGTATGCGCATGCAAATGTGCTTTGTATACATTAGTGAAAGCATGTGTGTGTTTTTTGTGTGCAAACAAATTAAAAACTAAACAGAATTACAAAAATCACAGAAGAAGAACCATCAATACAGTTATTATATATATTTTTGCATGGGGCTGATATAACAAACAGTCTGCACATGGCCTATGCATTTGAAGCAGCATCTACGTCTTTATTTCAGGAATGATGTGTTGACTAGGAAGCACAACTAAAAATAACTGATGGTCCTAATGAATATGGATTACCAGTCAGTAGAGGAAAGACTGTTTAATTTTGTCACAATAGCAACCCAGGGTTGTAACACATTGCTTTACTGCCACGAGTGCTGTAAATGTTATTGTTAATGCTTTCTCGTAAAATCAAAGGAAATGCAGTAAAGCCAGGATTTAGAACAGTGTACAGGAGCATTCTTTCACCTACGTGCTTTCTTTCTTGTCTCCCCATGCGTCCTTCCCACTGTGTTACCTTGTAGAAACAATGACTGCACATCCAGCCTAGAATGTATCAATCCATATACCTCATGTCTATCTTCGATCATGGCAGCACAAATTGAAATGGGAAAAGTCCGTGGTTAGCACCGCCTGACTATAAAATCAATAGACTGGAGTCTATCAAAGCCCTCATTTAGTACACTTAACCTTTGTAAGTGTTTAGTCTGGTGTCTTTTATTTCTCTCACTGCAGACATTTTAAAATCTTCCCTCTGGACAGAATCGTTTCCTGCCATCTGGATGAGGCTAAGCAGAGAATATGAGATTAAAGAATAGAAGAGAGGAGAAAGGAAGAAGGGAAAGGAAAATACAAAAAAGGGAAAATGACAGGAGAGGGGAGGCTTCAATGGACACTGAGGGAGAGCTACAAAGTCAACAACCTACTCTCCAGGGAAACAAGGCTCCATCTCAATATTCAACTCTCACTTCTAAGCCAAAGCATGAAAGATGTGTTCATTTCCATTCCCATTACAAGCCTCAGATTTATTTCAATAACATGGGTGCGCTCTTTAGAGTCTGCAAATTGCAGCGCCAACCAGTGTCAGTGGCATTTCAAAGGCAGCCAGAGAGTGTTTGATGGTATTCTAATGTTGTCAGGTTTTGGGGGATTTCAGAAGAGAGCATGGTAAGCTGGCAGCTTTGAAGTCAGGCAACAATGACAGAATGCAACTTACCCTGCTCTCCACCAGCACCACCATGCAGCCACTCTGTTTCTTCTGAGTGCTGGCTCAGGGTTGAAATAACTGTGCACACCATGGATTAGGGTCGCAGAAAATCCCTCACTGATGACTCAAGAGGAGAAGGACAGTGGGTGGGTGGGGGTGTTCAACTTCTTCCTCAAGTTTGACATTCAAGTTCTTTTCAAGCCAAAATCTCCTGTGGAGCCTGTGAGAGGCAAATGTTCCAGAAACTCGACCACATAGGGTCATGGGTAGTATTTCATCAGCCTTCTTGGCACCAAAAACACCACTTCAGAGTTCTTATTTAAGCTATTAGTGAGGATGTCAGCATTTTCCAGAGATTGTACAACTGAGAATGAAGTTCAGATACGGATATACTGCATTCTATACATGTATATATGTGTTTAGGGGAATCAACTCTAAAAAACATTGCAAAGAAAATGTGGAAGATTTAGGATCAATTCACAAACTGAGTTATCATATGATTTTGACTAAACCAAAGCATCCATCAGTTGTAACAAATGAGGCCAGCTAACCAACTCATTGCAACATTTGACAGTTTAAATCAGCTCTGCGCTGAAGAAAATAACTTGGTGCTCACTCTACTGAGAGGCTGCTCTCCACTGCAGGATTCAAATCATGTGTAGAAGTTGAGATGCGTCGAAATGCATCTTTATCATTTCCATCAATGAACCTTAGCCCTTGAAATTGAATTAAATTGTTAGGTGCCTTGAGATTCCCCACCCTTGGGCGACATATCAAGCCCTTGAGTGACTTATCATCAGACCAACCCCACTGATCCTGACCTGCCAAAGGTTAGTTGCCATAGCCAGCCTACTTCTTTTAATCAGAGCCGCTGCAGCCTAGAAGTAGGGTGACTAACTCCATTCCAATTACATTCTGCTAGAGTTGGATGGAGTCATCTTGCATGGATCATAAAACATGCCAGAAACACCCTGCGCACCTCACATCCTGGGTCATCAAGGAACATGGGAAAGTACTAATGTAAATTACCGAGAATGAGAGGTGTTACGCAACACCCACTTCCACCTTCCCTTCACCAGTGATGGGTTGTTCCAGCAAGCACAGACCAAAAAGGACATTTTGTAGAAATAAAACTGTATGAAGGGACAGGGCACAAACCAGAAAGCCAGTTTGCATATGTCCTCCACACTCAACCCACTGAACAGGGCCATTGACACTGGCATGCTTCATTTAGACTCCACATGGACCACAGTGGAAAGATCTCTTCATGTCTGCCTATAAACATGGGAGATGCGCTCACAGAGGCAGTGTAACAGTGCGATGCATCTTGGACATTACAGGCCAAACCATTACAAAAGCACATAAACAGTTAAGTGCAGACAGAAGCTGCACAATCCACATGGCACCAACACACTCACAGCAGATGCAGCTTTGCCTTCTTGTCCGCTGCATGGGGTGGAGGACAAAAAGCATCAAACTGCATCTCTTCTTAACATAAAAGAACTATTAATGTTCTTGGGAACAAAGGAAGGGTTCAGCCCAAGAGAGACCAGTGGAGCTCACTTCTCAGCAGCTCCTTTAAGTGCCGTATGTCCAAGAGGAAAGCAGAAACCAAGACTGGCTGCGGGAAATATCCAAAAAGTTGTCATCTTCTTCTGCAACAAGTGGTGCTGCATCTTGACAGCAGATGGTGACACCAAGTTGTCATTGGACACATCTTCCATGGGGAGATTAATGGTAAGTTCTTCTCAAATCTGAGGGACCAGTCAGGCCACAGAAGTGGTCTCATCACTGCTGATGGGAAAATAGAGGAAGTATCCAGCAGGTAGCACAGGTTAGCGGCTGCTCAAGGGCGCTCTGTGCCGGTCTGGTCTGTGCCGGAGCACTTGAAGAAAAGGGGAATGAGAGTTGTCAGCACAATGAGACGAGGGCACGATGAGGCATAAATGAGCCCTCTAAAGCACTGACTCCATCTTTTGAGAATGGTTGGTCAGTGTGCAGGCTGGCAGTTGCTGGAGAAAAAGATGGCATGCAAAGGGTTTGCTGCGTTTAGTACTGTGCTATACATTGAGATAAGACCACCAGAATAATTAAAACTAAACATCTTCACACAAAGCAGTAATCTTAATTTTCTGCCTCTCAGTGATGAAGCAACACATTTTAACACTCAAAATTATCCAGTGTATTTACATTGGCACAACTCTCTTTGTCAACTGCATGAATTGGATTTTTTTTTTCCCCCTTCCTCTGTCGGGTCCTAAAGGTTTCCTTTTAGGTGTTTTGAAGACAATTTTCTGTTTTGTAACTAAATGTCAAGTCTCCAAGATGAGAGAGATGGGAATCAAAGAAGTAATCTCAAAGATGGCAGCACGGGTGTTTTTGAGCTGATAGCTGCTGTGTCTAACCAGACAGTGTGCTCAGCCTCATAAAGAAAGCTCAGGCGAACACTATTCTCAATCTGACAGTAGAGAGTGAGCTGCCATTGAAAATGTATTTACACCCTGAATTGCTTTTTACCCCAGAATTTTCTATCATGGAGCATTTTGTAAGACCATTTATTTGGATTCAGTACCAACAAGGATTTGGCATTTTCAGCTACAATAATAACAGTATGACAGATTTTGAAAACTGAGGGGGTCCTGACAACAAAACCATTCATCTCTGATTGATTGATTACAATGATTATGATCCCCCACCACCACCTTTACTTGTGCTATGCCAACATGTTCCTAGGTTGCTAAGTACTAAACTTATAAACATATTTGCTGAACGATCACTGACAATATGTAACTTCTTTTTTAATGCAGTATTTAACAATAAGAGCATGAAAAGGCCTTTTTAAATTGTTTGATTCAGTTCATGACCTTTTTTAAACATTGTGAAAGTCAATGGTGACTTTGAAAAGAGAAATTGCATGTTACTTTACAAGCATGCATCAAAAATCCCAATATTTCTCCAACCTTAATCAGAGGGCTTTTATTGCCTCGACCCTCATGTGAAACTTAGAACCTCCACATTGTATAACAAGCATTAACCCCAAACACAACCCCAACAAACTGCATTCTGTGCAAAACTGTGGCATCTGCTTCACAGGGGAAAGCCATTGACAGGGAACATAATCCAGACAGCAAATACATTTTCTGACAAAGCACAACAGCCAAAGCAAATTGGTGGTATGTAAATGTAATTTCTGGGAGATGGGGTTACTTCATCCCACACCTGCTGTGCACATGCAAAGCACCACTCACTCAAAGATCCACAACATAGTAAACATTTCAAGCAATCACAAGGCAAGCTGTCTGTCTGATGAAGGACACTCATGTTATTCTAACCCATATGGACGTCTGGTGGGTTGTGGGTTAATCACTGTTTCACACAAATATAGCCATGCAGAAAAACAGCATTTTGTATGTGTGTTTAGATGATGTTGTCTGCTCAAAAGGAAGTGTCTGATTTTCAAATTCTTGAAAGAAAAGTATTTTAAGTGTTGAATGCTCATTTAACTTTTGATGAGAGCATAAAAAAAGTTGTTTATCTACTTATTTTGGAGGCGCAGTCCATTATTACTTTTTGACGTTCATTGTTTTTATAGATGTTCTCTGTCACAGTGTACAATGCATTGCCGCCAGAAAACAACTAGCTAATTATAACACACGATGTGCCCCTTGAGTGTTCTTACAAATAACAGGGCTGTAAAATGTCACTGTCAACTTGTGCCCTCAGAAAAAATATTTCCATTGTTACTGTTTTATTTTTTGTATTAAATGCTACAATAAAAACTGTCAAAACAGTAGAGAAGTTACACTATGCAGCACTGACATTCTTAAAATTATTTACTTGAGGTTCAGAGATTGTATTGAATCACCAGCTTAGAAATGTGCTAAAGCTGATTATGATAAGCTGGCACTTACAAAATAGATCAGTCACTTACAGCTTAGCAGCTGAGTCGAAGTCATTCTACAAACTGTGCGCTGTCAAAGCTATCTGGTAACACAGCGGTCTCATTTAAATGAAAATCTTTTACCATGTACATGAAAAGGTTTTGTTTGACGTTGTGCTAAATACAGCAGCTGGTTTGGTAGTGATCTCATAGTCTGGTTCGGTACACTGATCAGCGGGTGGCGCCTTGTTGTCAAAGTCTGCAACTAGAGATGGTTCCTCCTTTGCTGTTTCAGTCAGCTGTCTGTTTGTCTTTCAAAAAACTTTCCTGTTTGTCTCCTCTGGCTATTGGAAATCAATGACAAAGAATAGACAGCAAAGAAATGAAAGAGCAAGGAGGGGAGAAAGAGGATATAATTATGATGAAATAATGAGGGCCATCTCAGTGCTCTCTCACACTGGACTCAAGGTGATTTTCTCTTATCACTCTAAGTTACATGCTATGCAATTGTTCCGACGGCCTCTTTTCCAATTCCCTTGATTACTTTTTTTTCCACCTGTGTTATGGGTAGACTCATCTCTTCTCTGCCTCTAAATGGCACCGAGCCTGATATTTTTTTTATAACCCTAACCATCTAATGTCCATCTGACCCTTACACTATCCAAGCACATATCACTAGCAAGTCAAAGAGACATTTTCTGAACATTTTTCTCATTATTGGGGTTTCAGAATGACACACATATATAAGACACAAGATGAGAGAGATGAAAAGTTAAAAATATCTTTGGAGAGATTGCCAATTTATTTTTCCAAACAATGTTATATCACAAGCAAAAGGATTCTGATCATACGATTTAGTGATGTGCTAATTATTTAAAATATTGGAGAGTAAAGAGAAGACAGTGAAAGAGAAAAATAGGGGGGGGGGGGTAAGAGAGTAGAAGGTGGAGGTGTAAAGATAAAGAGAAGGAACAGGAAGGAAAGGGATACAAATGGAGAAAAGAAAAATATTTTAAAAGAAGATAAAAAACACAAGCAGATTGACTAGAAACAGACAGAGGTGGTGAAACAGCTCTTTTTAAGACTGTTAGCTGCTCAGATCAAACAATTCTGTCTTTTTTTGCAGTGTTTTTTTGTAATAAAGGTGTTTTCCCTGTCTATCACAGTGTTCCTTTTAGTGTTGTCAAATAGTTCTGTGTCTCCATACAGGTGTCAGTCTGGTATCATTGCTCGTCTGTCTTCTCTGTTCACTAAAATGCACTAAATTGAACCATTGTATCTGTATTGGGGGTCCCATCGTTTTCCGCAGTTTTTCTCACTATGATACTGTAAACCAGGAGTGTGATTTTATCTTTTCTTTTCAGTTTCTCTTTATCAGGTTACACCAGCAGATGCATTCATCTTTAAACACTAATTACTAGTGCAGTTTAAAAGCCATACTGTTGTTTCAGCTGCTACGCTGCCTCAGACAGAGTCTTGCTGAGATGTGGCTGCATTAGAATAACAGAGCATCACCAGACCTCCAGCTAGCTGACCACCTGCCTCTTAACGGAAATGTGCATTAATATATAACGTAATAAATTATTAAAATTACTGCTGTCAGGCAGATTTTTAGGATTAACCAAACCTCTGCAAGTCCTTATTTTGCAGTGATACAGTACAATTTTTTTTTTAATTGAACATGAATGTCTGTAAAAATTTTCATAGGAATTCATCTGAAGTGTTTGAAACACATGAATAAAAACTGCCTGACCTTCACTGCCTGGCTAAAAAATGCCAAAAACACAGTGTGATAAATAGACTTTGTAGGCTACAGTAATAAAGCCTCATCAGGGAGCAGCAGACCTCATGCCTGCTGTATGTTTCAGCTCTGCTTTGTTCTTTCCAGATGTTTTGATGCACATGACACACAGGTGGATTTGCAGCTGCGACACAATAGCAAGGTTACACAAATCAGTGTCACTCCAGACACTGTGGCTTCACTGATGAGGCCAGGCCATGCTAAATTGATGTGGGTAACTTCTAAACAGTAAAATTTTAAAATCATAGCAGTTGCTGCTATTTAACTTCATGCAGTATTAAATTATGGTGTGTAATTCATCCACCCGGTAGATGGAGCAGAATGGAATATTCTACCGTGTAACAAAAGAAATATTTTTTTTGGTTCTCTTCCAGTTTGTTCAATTTTTTATATTTGCAATCATATGTGGCCTTGACAAAACACAGCAAAACTAAAAAGAATTTTGTGCTTATTAGATTTTAACAAGCTTTTCTGAGCATCTTTTCTTTGCCATAATTGCAATGTGTATTTCCCCTGATGGGATGCAGCACTGTTGTTCACTGGATTCATCTGAATGCAAAATAAGAGACAGGCTTTTTTCTCAGTCTCTTACTTGTATTGACAAACTCAGGTAAGACAATACCCATAAAATTAGACCCTCACTACTGACAAGGCTCTTAACTTCTCACATTTCTGAAAGGAAAAGCATGAATCTTAAATATGTGATGCTGTGAGTTAAGTTGAGCATCTTTTCTGGTGCATGATTTAAGCAAGTGAACCTCTCAGTGTTTCTTAGGAACTACCGTAAAACAAGTAGGGGGTAAACATAAAACATACAATATTCACTTTAATGTAATTAATTAATGCATGCATTTCATCAGTAAGCTTGCGAGCCCAGCAGCGAAAAGATATACTGTTCAAGGTTTTTCAAAGTAAATAACATGCATGCATAACACTGACAGCAACAGTAAACTTCCTGCTGTCTCCACGCGAGCTGGAATTGTTTAGGCCTACAGGCTTGGTCTTTGAAGTCGCCTGTTTCAAGGTTACACCTGCTTAAATATGAATTTATTTAAATTCCTATTTCAAAACCCATCATCGCACTCCTCACCCTATTTTTATGTGAAAATATAAATGAAAATGTATCGGCGCATCTGCGTGATTGAGATCCCCTGAAGCGTAGCTTGACAAGGTTAACCACAGCAACAGATCTGAAGGGAATGAGTGAGGTTTATTTCGAGCACCATAACAAACTTAAATCAGCCTGTGTTTGTTTGTCAGTGGCAGGGCAAAACGTTTCATCAAAGGAGGTCTGGGCAGGGATGGATGCTGGCAGATGATAGTGAGATAGCCTGGCAGAAAGGAGACAACAGCATCACTGCAACTGTCAAGTAAAGACACGTCAAATATTCAATCAGTTGCAAAACTGAGTAGTTCCTGTAAATCATCCATAAGATGATATTAAGTGCAAAAGGCTCTTATATTTGTATATTAGCTAATAGGTCAACTGATAAGCTACTTATTCTTTCCTCTTCACCTGCACTCAGCCAATTTTAATGAATAGGAAGATATATTTTAGAGTCTGTCAGTAATCTTAGCCAAACCTGACTTCTGGTTTATTCATGCAAACCAGCCGGACATCCAGTCACTTAGGCACAGAAAAGCAGTCATGGATCACTAACCTGCAAATAAACTGCCATCACTGGATTTGGCTATCAAGAGGTCAGAAATGACAAATGTAGCACAGAATAAATGTGGTATTTATCACACTTTTGGAAAATAATTCCTCCCATCATCATTTTAAACTCATTTATAATTCTGGAGGTCAAAAGTTGTTCCAGTTCCTCTCAAACATATCACTGCCATTGACTGACCATCTGGCACTGCAGGAGTGATAGAGGAAACTCTGAGTCATAGAGTGTCAGTTACTGCTGGTTGACCTCTGCAGTCAAGTGCTGCGCTCTGAGTTGACTTCTATGTACTGGAGCTATAAATGTTCGATTTTGCTTCCACTTCAAATGCTGGCTGACCACCAAAAGCTCCCCTTTCCTGAAAATGTATCATGTGGTAAAGTAGGTTGGGATTATATTTGCATGCAACTGTATTTTACCATAAGTGAGAGTTCAGATTTTAAGATTGATCTCCATGTTAAGCTATGTGAGCATGAATGATGCATGTCCATGGCTCAGCGTCCACACTTACAGAGCTCGAGGCACTCCACAGAAAGCCCAGGAGAGCTTGCGGCTCTCCTGCTGTGTTAGTGCTTCAGGGCTGCCTCTTGGACTTCAGTCTTTTATGCACACTTTCCTCAAGTCTAGAGTGCAGACTTTGCTTGAGGGATATGCCTACATTTTATTGTGTTCTGAGGTTAAAATTACAAGAAGGACAAAATAAATAATTTATTTAAATTTGGTAGTAATAAGTTTACACATAGCCTGGTGCTATGAATAAACCTCACCTTGTTCTTTGTTCTGTAAATACTTTTTTATTATGATAATTTGATTTAATCTGATTCGATCCAACAACAATACAAAACAAGTTCATGCTGTTAATATATTAAGAAAAAGCTACATAAATAAAAGTATTTATGAAATCCATCCACATAATTTTACCATGCTGTCACATATTTGGAGCTGTCGGGGCATACAGCATTCATAAATAAACATATTACATTCATTAGTGTTGCTGAACAACCAGTTAGTTTAACCCTGCTTAGCTGCAGTGTTGGGACATACACTCACATTACTGTTACAGATACACATCTTGGGCTTGTAAGTATGATCAAGTATTCTGTAAGAACTTGTCAGATTTTTTGTACAATGTTGCTGTGACTTCACTCCCCTCCATTAACAAGCAAAATGCACACACGCATTTGTGGTATGTTCATATAAACTGATGGCTGTCTTTAATGGTCCACTCTGGCCAGTGCTTAGGAGGGAATATTTGCCAACCCATTTAACAGCCAAGCAGAAAAAAAAAAAAAGCTTCAAACTTCCTACCAACTGCAGTAACACCCAAACCTGTCAATCCAACAACTCTGCGCTACGGACACACTGCAGAACAAACACATATAAGCTCACACACACACACACACAAATCTATAAGCAAATGTATTTTCACACACAAGCTGACATCCAGCAACTCACAGGCACCCAGCAATGCATTCAAGCATTCAGGCAGATCGATAGGCTTTCAGGAAGCCAGTAACACCCAGGTTGAGCCCCTGAGGCTCTAACCAAGTTACTCAGCACTTTCCCTGGCCACTCAAGAGGAGCCGTGCTGGGCTCTGCGCCAAGAGCCAAAGACGGAAAAAAGTAGCATACGGGTGAGAACAAAACTTTTGACTCAAAGTAATTCTGTCACTTTTATGACAGTAGCCATCTTAATCTCCTTGGAGAGTGAGTTCACAAGTTGCTTGAGGTGTCTGGTTGAAAGTCCTGTTGAAGAGCAGCCTTTGTTGGTCCATTCAAGGATGGCACCACCAAGGACACAGGGATATTAAAGGACACCATTTTTATATCATTTATCTGTTCTGACCTTTTGTATTACAACATCTGCACACACTCGGTGTATTTTAAGAAATTATTGTTTTCTGTTCAACCTGCTTTTAGAGCTGTCATAAAAAAAAACAAATAGTTTGACGGACTCTGATTTGTTGTTTGAAGCAAAAGAGAATGTCCCTAAAAAAGAAATGATCAAAATACACTCATCAGGGACAATTCTGCAGCTGAAGCCTTCAAAAAAAAGCAAGAAAGAAATGCTTTAAACAAATGTTTTATTTCATTAGATGGTGAGCATTATTTGGATATTTTTAAAATATGGCCACAACAGACAGCATTTTACTGGATAAAAAGGTTTTTTATGATGCAGGAGGAAAGAAAACAGAGATGCAGTGAAAACGGGGAAGTTTAAGCTTATTTTAAGAGTTCTTTCTTTTAGACAGAATAATCCATATCAAGCTTCTGAAAATCATCACAATAATGGTTTCCCATCTCTGTGTAATAACAGCAAGATACTACAAAGAAACACATTGAATTGGTGACTTATAGTTTTGTAGTTTTAATATGAAACCACATCATTTTCAGCTTTAAAGCTGAGCTTCCCTCCAAATGTATATTTATAGAAATACAAAGCTGTTGCTGGTTGAATAGACAAAGATATAAACACAGATATGTAACTAGGGGAAAACAGGATATTGAAAAAATGTGTAACCCTATCCAATGTTTGTGTTGTGTGTGTACAAGAGTAGACACAGGACAAACAAAATCGTGAAGGATGTCACATCTAATAAGCTGTCAGTACCTTTTAAGTGAGATTATTAAGCAGTTAATTTTACGTTATGTTTGAGCCAAAGATAGAGCATGAAAATGTCTGGTAAATTAGACAGCACTTCCAATTAAAATGACGTCTGTATTCTCTATAAAAATGGATAACTGAGGTGTTGGCCTGGTTCACATGTTTAAGGTCTTATCATGAAGGAGCAGGTATTCCAAAACAGCACACAGCAGCTACCCATATGTTTCCACTGGAACAAACTTTTCTCAGAGTGACATTTTTTGCAGTGCATAGACATGGAGAGGGAGCTTTAGAATATTTAAATACAGTTGCAGATGCAGATAATGCAGATACTCATGTGGATGTTTTTTTGTATGAAATGACAGAGAGAGAAATACAAAGCTCATTCGATGGCTGTTCTCTGCAGCTGTTACTGAAAAATCTACATTCATAATACATTATATATGTTATGTTATATGTTATAATCTCATTTTCGTTTCAAAATTTATATTTTTTACATTTGTAAAGCCAACTCCCACAAAAGCTCACGTGATTTCAAATACAAGCAAATTGAAAGAAGCCAGTGTTTTTAACAGCAAATCTATGAAAAGTTCCTGAGCAGTTTCTCATTGAGTACAAACTGCTGGAACTGACGGCAGTCTGATTATTTTAGGCAATCATTTTCTTGCAGAATCAAGATGTATCAACGTCTGGTCAGAATAATGAAATATTCATCTTGACAGTTCGTATCTGCTTGCCAAAAAAACCTGCTCCCTAAAGTCCTTCAAAGCTGCAATTAAAAACATCATGTTACTAATTGATGAACACCCTCTAAGTGAACAGCCTGCATTGAATTAAACATGTTGAGGTTTATTTTTCATTCCGGGAGTGCGTGTGAATGATGTCTGCAAGACCTACAAGCTGATGTACTGCGATTTGCATCCGAGATGTAAATTTCTTCTCTGCTAAGTAGGTTGGGCAGGAATGACACAGGAGTAAAGGAAGGAAGCAAGAGTGATCTTCTTCAGGGGTGGAAGTGGGAAAGAGAAAGTGGGAGAGACGGGGGGGATAGATGCTGAAGAGACAGTGAGAGAGAGATAATATATAAAACGAATGCCAATTGCGCCATGATTGCAGATGGGGTCTTGGCACTACTGTCACTGTGCCCCTGATGCCCTGTGATTGAAGCCTCTGTGGGCAGTCTCTCAGAGACAATGATACCTGTGTGTGTGTGTGTGTGTGTTTGTGTGTGTGTGTG
>JAQMCX010000050.1:667115-807499 GCA_029814765.1 Acanthurus leucopareius
ACTACTGTCACTGTGCCCCTGATGCCCTGTGATTGAAGCCTCTGTGGGCAGTCTCTCAGGGACAATGATACCTGTGTGTGTGTGTGTTTGTGTGTGTGTGTGTGTGTGTGTGTGTGTGTGCCAGTGGAGCAAGATTAAAGTTCAGAGACAGCAACAGATGTGCAGACAGAAAGGTGAGATTTCCACCAAGTGTCACACACAAGATGAAAGTTGCTAATTTATATATGACAGAATGAAACACCTCTTAGCGTTAATAAAGTCAAAAAATAAACCAGTCAGACTGACATGACATAACTGAACATGAGCTGGTGTATGTTCTTTTTTTTCACTGAACAAGAAAATTGCCCAGCAACTAGTATCAATATGCCTATATGAGCAACAGACCAAATGACTGTATGTGAAAGGTGTCGTTCATAAAGACAAACCCACAGGAAATTATCACTATTTTTCATCCAGCTTCACAGCCCCCCCCCCCCGATCTTTGGGGCATCTTAGTGGCTTTCAGGCTTGTTGTTTTTGTTTTCCTGTTTTGATTGCCTCTCACTGCCTGTCTCATGAATCCCACTTCTGATTTACCTCATACAACTTGTTTTTTACCACAGCAAAACAACACACAAAAATAAATAAATAAATAAAATAAATCAGTTACATTGTTTATTCAAGATGCAAGTTCATTTAAGCTTCGTCTGCTGGGTGCTTTTTTGTTTTCATTTAATTTATTTTTCAGAGAAAGTTTTGTTTTTAAGTTAATCATATTTTGGCGATGACATTTTGAATTAGCACATAGATGTTATTGAATAATATTTAAACTATTCTGCACAGCATAAAGGTAAATCATGCATTTAAAAGCCAACATTCTGCATCGCTGTTTATTATTCTGGTCAAAAAGTCCCACAGCATTTTTTTTTTTGGTCACTAATAAAACTACAATCTCCCATAAAAGGATTTGCTGCCACCTCAGCTTTATGTTCCACTCCCTCCTCTCCTGTCCTCTTCTCTACCATTTACTTTCCTCCTTCTGCAACATCATCCCCTCCCCCCTTCCATCCCAGCCCTCATAACTACCATCTACCAGCAGCCTCCAGTCTCAAGTTGACCCAGATAAGGTTCACTGTAAGTCCACCAGGGACCCACATGGACTCTTTTTTTTTTTAACTTGGTTTCTGCCCTTATTAACCTGATCACCTATTACAAACAAAAATCATGTCCATGGTACACATGACGTACATGCTGTGCTCCGATTCATAAACATCCAGTACGTAAACACCCGCTCTTACACTTACCGACTAGTATGCACACAGACACACACACACACACACACACTCACTCGCATGTGCATACCCAAACTTGTAATGGCCTTTCCTGTAATTACAGTCATTTGTCAGCAGCACACCTTGATTTATGGTCAAATTAAAAATACACCGGAAAAGACGCTGCAGGTCCTGGTGACTACGACTACAGAGGGTGATTAATGCTGCGCCATTATAAGTGGGAGAGTGGCATGATCAGGATTATGGACCCTGCTGTGCAGACAGAAGCAAAAGAGAACATCAATCCGTGCCTTTGCATGTTTTGGATGAGGGGCGGCTGTAGCAGGTGGATACTAGGGGGGCATTAAGTAGGGTTTCAGTGGGTTGAGGATGATGCCGGGCAGCCTCTCTCTCCAAAATTAGTAAGTAGGGCAAAAATGTGTGGGACACAGCTGTTCTTTACTCACAGTAAAGACACTTCATAGCATTGCTCCATCTCTATGCAGAGAAACTCCTTCATATCTGTCTTTTCCCACCAGTTTATGTAAATATCACAAGATAAAATCATTCTGCTGTGGATCCAAAGCACAGTGGCATTCTGCAAAGCAAAACTAATAAATAGATCGCTAATACCTGTTGTTACTATGCTGACTGGTAAATATCATGTCTGCTATTCTGTTCTATACATCTGATTACTGTTTGTCTAAAGTACCGGTGGTGAGATTATGGCATACTCTCAGTGACAGTGAATAGGGGATGAAGGAATTTGCTGGCTGATCAACATATTGTAGTGTGAAATGCATTTAGTGGATTGATTAGAAGAGAAAAATCATGTTTCTGCATGAGCAACAGATATATTTGAATGAGGTACAGCAGAGGAAATAGCGACCTTTAAAGTGGCAAATAAATCACAAAACATAAGGTAAATAAGTTTCACATTTGCCTGAACAGTATTGTTCGCTGTAAGCAGGAAGGACAGCGCACTTTATCATCTAAATTTGGAAAGCAAAGCTGAGCAGGAGAGACGCAAAAACAAAGCAGATGGGAGAGCTTCTGCATTTGTCCAATTTGTCTAAAACTACTGGGCTATATCAGAAGTACATTTAAATTGCCTCGATGATAAAGTCGAAAGGGAACATAAACGGGTGACAAGAATTGTTCCAGCATGGAGATCTTTGGAGCTCAGTGCAGTTAATGTGCCCTGAGCTTGGTGCCAGCCAGGAAAGCTCCATGTCCACAGGCTGCTGCTGAACATGAAGTGGAAGTCTTAATTCTAACAATGCCAAGTCCTGGAGAGGACCCTCTCTTTCAACCTTTTTTTTTCTCTTTTTTTTTGACTCAAATCTAAAGGAATGCTTAATTAAGGGATGTGAGTGATGTTATAGAGAATGCTAAAGGCCATGTTTTTAGGAGTAATCATGTTTGGTGGTGGTGGGATTGGAGAAAAGCTTCACAGAGCCATGGTCTTGCTCTGCAGCATACAGATAAGGTTGCTCTTCTCATTTCTTCTTCCACATTTTATTGGCCGTCAGCATGTTATGCCCTCAGCTTCCCAGTGCACCATAAAATCAAAAAATGCATTTCCACCTCAGGTTTGCATAAATTAACAGTCCATAATGTCTTCCTATGATGGCCCTTTGAAAAAAAAAAAAGCCATACAAGAAATACTGGTACATTATATTATCTGTAATGCTGGAACCAAGGTGCAGCACTACTGACATTATGAAGTACCATTATTTCTGACAGCCTGCCGAGGTTGGTGACAAAAAACCGCATCAACTTTACTGCCACCTCTGAGAAGGCAGAGAAACAAACAGCTTGCAAAATTTAGGTGAGCTATAACACCATCTCAAAATCAATACGCCTCATTGCTGTATTTCTCCTCATCTGGGCAAAAACCCACTGAGAGAAAAAGAGCAAATAAAACTAACTTTTACAGAACTGAGAACCTAATTTATACTTCAGTAAATGCCATTTGCTGCCTGGCCAGCATCTCAACCCGTTGGTGTTGTTTGGCATTTGGAACACTCCGGAAAATATGGCACTTACTTTGTGAAATGTGTGAAGCCCACATTCAGAGTCCTCCTTCATTCTTGAGGCGTGGAGCTTTCAGAGAAAAAAAAAGTTTCTTTTCTGTTTATCTACAGAATTTTTCTAATGGTCAATTCCACCAAGCACAGTTATTTCCTAAATTGGAGTCCATTTTTCATTTTATTCATTATTCAGCAGAAATTGCATTCCTCGCCACTGGGTCAAATATCTCTTACACCTGAATAAACTCTACTCCTTCGTAAGAAAAGCAATTTCCAGGCTTTTCTATTAACCTTTTATAATTCAAAATTAATTTCTGCTTTGTTCAGGATGGTTTTGAATTGAGCTGTGGGCTGTAGGCAGCGCGAGGTTAATTGTTTAACATTTCAATCTAGCAGTGCAGATGGACAGATTTTCAGTTCAAGTGTCCTTCAAAACAACATTCGGTTCATCCTGATATGTGGATGAAGGTGATTTTACATGACAAGCATCAATGTTTTCAGTGTGGGCATTAGGTTCTTGCTCTTATTGAAAACTGACACCAGTGACACTAGAAAACAAGCAATTTAGTAAGAGATGGAACACAACATATCCCATGAAGGCCATTTATCTCTGTGTATGAAAATACAGCTGTGTACTGGTCAATATATGTATGCTGTTAATGAAAAGATGAGTCTTATGAGGTCATAACATGAGAGAGACAGAGACGTGTTCACCACTGCCATGCTTGACCTTCCTTTTTTCATTTCCTAATATATTTCTGTACTTTTGCATGCATCAATTTTCCATGTAAGCAATGAGTGAATGGAGGACAAAAAAAAAAGACAAGAAACAAAACCAAGAGCCAGAGGGAGGAAATATGCAATAGCAGTGATGGCATGAGAAACAGAATAGCAGTAGCTCCAAGAAATGAGAGAGACAGAAAGAGTGACTGTTTGCACTCTGCATGCGTTTGTTTCTCGGATATGGCCATTAGCCGAGATGGATGTCCTTGAACCCGGGTCTGTGCCAACAGGTATCTCTTGCTAACAGACCGCCCCTCTACTGGTAATTACACAGAGAGGTCTACAGCAGGTGGCAGAAGGCTGAGCGGAATTAACATAAATCTGCATGTGTCACCGGGCCTGGCTGCAGCCTCTGGCACTCTGTATGAATTACACTCACATTCAGCAGACAATTTGTTCAAATATCACAAAATGAACAGTGGGAAGGTAAAAAGTATCAGTGTTCTCTCTGAAATCCAAACACACTGGTGATGCACTGGATATTGTGTTCTAACAAATGGCTCTGCCTTCCACTTATCTTTGAAATAACACAATCACACACACACACACACACACACACACACTGACACACACACACACACACACACACACACACACACACACACACACGACAGTCTATGCACAATCACATGTGCACATACTGATATTTTACTTTGATATTTTACTTTGTGGTTTTTGATTGCTGTTTTGAAGCAAGCACACTTGAATATGATCGATCCATCCGAGTATTAAAGGGTTGCACTTACATAACCACAGATATCTATTCCACACCTATTCAAGTTTTAAGCTACAACTATGTGCTTTGTTTGCTTTCTTTGGAGTTGTCTCTCTCATGATGTTTTTCAACATTTTCTTATTGTTTCTGAGCATGCTGTTCAGCCTCAGCGCTTGCTCAGGCACTGTGTTTGTGCAAGAGCTTTGAATGTTTAAGAGACACTTAAAATGATCAAAAACCATGTGACATTTTTGTTGTGCGGTTATGTGCATCTAATCAACAATACAGCATGCAGGCGAGCCTCCCTTTATGTGAGTGTGTGCCTGAGATTCCTCTTTTTTAACATCTGCTATAAGAACACAGATATATAAAGGTATGTTTGGACTGTACATACTGTATGTGTATGTGTGTGTGTATGTGTTTATGAGTGCATGCGTGTGCTAGCACTGGCTCTCCTATGCTTCCGTCCATAACTTGTGAGCAGTGGGACCCCCTACGGTGAGAGGTGTTTCTGCTGACAGGAGCATATTCACGGTAATAGAACCACTCTGTCGTCCCAGAGCAGAGCACTAAAGCAGAACTGAGTTCTGTCTCCCACTACACGCACCACTGAACCCCGCGATGACAAAATGCCTCAC
Organism: Acanthurus leucopareius; assembly: GCA_029814765.1. NCBI lineage: Eukaryota > Metazoa > Chordata > Actinopteri > Acanthuriformes > Acanthuridae > Acanthurus > Acanthurus leucopareius. The sequence continues at coordinate 672,535 of JAQMCX010000050.1, forward strand.
TGACTGACTGAATCAAACACAATAAAGCAGAAAAAGGAAAAAAAAAAAGAACATTGAAGGAGAAATGCTCAGATTTGTCATATTTTGTCACCTAAGTTGTAAAGTATGAGAGAAGGCTGTCTGTCAGTGGAGTGCTACTTTAAAAAGTAGTTTGTACTGTATAAAAACACCTCCACAAGCTCTGCATGACATATCAAAGACGAAAATGTCCTGTGTGTACAGACATAGAGCATTATGTGTATGTCACCAGGGCAGGTAATGCAATTCTGCCGATGTAGCCTCACAATGTAGAGAGGGATGATGAAATAAATAAAAAAGGGGCAGAATAATAAAAGAGGACCGAAAACAAGTTTCACAATAAATGACAGACTACATTAACAAAACATAAATTATTCCCATTTTAATTTACATATTTCCATCATATTTCATCATATTGTGCAAATAAAACAAGAAGTCAGCGTGAGAGTAAATGAATTATTAAGCGAATGAATTAATTAAAAAAATTCTTCAGCTTTTGTAGCAAAACCACCTGTAACTGACTGCACCTTGTCAATCTCTGTGGAGAGACGTGTCAGCAGCCATAACTCACCACCCCAGAGAAGCAGAGCGCTGGCCGGCAGAGTTTATTGCTGATCTCTGAGGGGAAGGAGTGGAGTTGTGCAGGTAGGCATAGCTGGAGGGTCCCAGAGGAGCCCAGATCGGTCAAAGAAGCTGTGGCAGCAGTGTGGAAGTTGAAAGTTGAGAGTCTGCGGGGGAATTGTGACTCGTCACCGCAGCAACAAAAGGGTGACAAAGCCGCCTCCCGACTGGCTTGGATGTGGATTTGAGCCTCGATGGGGAATGACTACTCGGCAGTGAACCCAGCAACCCTCCCCTCAACCTTCTCCCTCTCCAACCTTTCATGTTTTGATTATAAACCTGCTGAGAACACATTCCTGTATAAAGAGGAAAATACCACTCTGAGGCTGTCAGGGTCTGAGTTCTTAGGCTAAGTCGACTCGAGCTCGGTAACTGGTGTACTGGGACTAAACAGTTCAAGCAAAATAGTCACAAGGCACAGACAAATGGATATGAACAGAGCACAGGCGCAGTTAACTGAGCAGCCCAAAGCTGTCTTCAGGCGAGGAACAAAAGAAGGGAAAAAAACGGCTTTTGTAAATATCATCAAATCAAGCAGAATAATTCATTTCCAGACAGAAATTATGTTGTTGTGGTGTTGTTGTTGTTGTTGTTGTTACAGTTCTGTCTCCTGTTTTTAACAAGAATTCACATGAATGTTAATATATGCAGAGAACAAAACAACCTCTTCACATACATCCACATATACCATCACCTTGACCTGGAGGGAGCATGGCTTTGCTTCTGTATGTGCTGCTGTTGAAATTCTCAGGAGCCAGACAGGCAAGACTGAGAATTGAAAGTGTGTTTGCACTCCCACACGCAGCCTTGCGTTCTTAAATTCTTAAATCAGAGAATTTAAGAGAGACTGAAGGGAGGGGGAGAAGGGCAAACTTCAAAGCGAAGCAGATAAAGTTGAATTTTAAATAGCAAAAGTTTGCTCTGTTCATCTTCTACTGACCTTGTATAAGCGCTTGGCCTTTGTGGAAAGGTCCAGTGTACACCACCTGGTAGTGTTTGACCTGGAAGCCAGGTACACAGCCATCATGGCCTCCATCCTCTTGGCCACCCACATGGGCAAGCTGGAAAACAGAGAAAAAAAAGACAGGTCAGGATAGTAAGTATGAGCACATGGTCTCTGTGGAGATGAACCTGACAGGAACAGGTAGGAGGACAGAGTGAGTAAATAAATATGGCTCCCTTCTAAAGACCTAATCCCTGGTAATCCTAAATAAACACCATAAGGCTGGAGCAGATACATAAATATGCAGTGACAAGGAAAAATCTATATTTCTACAGGAAAAAAAAGTTTTAAATGTAGCATTGCACTTTTAAGATATGGCAGGATTTACAATCAAAAAGGGTTTTTTAATTTAATTTTTGGTTGTTTTATTAAAAAAATTGATCAAAATTTATGTACTAGAAACACATATGTTTCATTCAGCATATTTTTTTTCTCCGTGCCAAAACCTGGCCCTTACATTAACCACAGTGGAGTTTGTGTGGGTTACGCTAGTGGTGGCTAAAATTGCCTTGAAGCTCTGGCCTCAGGCAGAGATTAGCAGCAGGTTACAGAGGTCTGGTTAGCTCGCTCCCTTTTAACTCACCACCTTTCGATTTTTTTGTCATCTTTAATCTTGTCGTCTTCAGCACCAGTTGATACTGACACAAGTGACATCACTTGAGTTCATTCGTCATAATTTGCTCCTCCCTGTCTCAAATATCAAAAGGCTTCATACAATTATTTTGAAGACATGCAATAGTCCTGACCATGACCTGTACACACACACAGTCAGTTTTGGTTTGACCGTGTGTTTCCTAACAAAAAAATAGCAATATATACAATGAATTAAAATTGTTGTATCAACATCAATCACAGCGCCCTAGTTTTACAGTGATTTTCACCTTTTTCTTTAGATTAAATACATGCATGTAATTAAAAACAAATAAAAAAAATAAATTAAAGAATGAGACTTAACCATAATGCTGTTTGGTTTTGGGTGATTTAGTGTGAATCAGGTGGACCCTGATGTTGAATAAACTGTGATTTTTTCAAGGTTTGATTAAAAAAGAATGCTTCAATAGCTTCTTTTTTTTTCTTTCATCTTAATATTGTAAAGGGGAGGTCAAGATGAAACATGGCTGTCTTTTAAAATTTAAATTAAAACAGACTAAAAAGTATGCAACACTGCCTTCCTTGACTTTTTCTGATCCATTTTCTCTGTAATCACATTTATTCAATTTTAAAAAAGCATTCAGGAAAACAGGCACTTTAACCCCTTTTTTGATAAACAGCCTCCTTTTAAAGGGTGGGTGTTCCCATGGAAACGCAGTGTTTAAACTAATGCTCAAATAGAAACCAAACATACTCTCAGTAGGAACAGAAACACAGAAACACATGGAGCAAAAATAACCCTCCCTGCCACGTGATGCATTAATTCAAAGGCGCCTCATGTTTTTTTTAGAGTGTTGTTTATTTACAATTTCATGTTGCATTATTTTTAACAATGACCGGTTTTAAATGTTGCTGGGTTTTTTTTCTTTAGTCTGTTGTTCAGAATTCAGCTCATTAAAGAATGAAGTCATGTTTTTCCTGTGTAGATTTTAAAGGCTGAACTGACAAAGATAGCAAGGATGACTGCATGGAGAGACAAATGAACAAATGAAAAATAAATAATAATAAAAAATTAACAAACAAAGCTACCATCTGATGTTTAAACTAAGGCTGTACAGATTCAGCGATGGGGAAAAAATAACTGGTTGTTAAGGCCTTGATAAAACAAATGCATTTAATTTTAATGAGAAATGGACTGACTTTTAAAATTTGGTGTCATGACAACATTCATGTACATTGTCAATTCTCATGCTAGTATTCTTTTTTAAAATATCTTTTTAATGTAAAGCCTGCATGGTCGTTTATAGTAAAGCTAATCCTTCAGTTTGGGTTAAAACATGTTTTATATGTTATCTAAAATTTCAGGAACTTCAATCCTGAGCAGAGAGTTTTGAGTTACGGGTGCTGATCAACAGTGCTCAGACAGAACTCATTCAAAAAGGACAATATATGCAATTAATTCATAAAACATAAGGCCAAGTAGAGCATTTAGTGAAGGTGATTACAATACAATTTAAAGCAGCAGAGACACTAAGATCCATTAAACCACAATTTCTAACCATCTTCCCAACTTTACAAAAGGTCCGGTTTCAGGTACAAACACAAGGTGCCTCTGTTCAAATTGAGCTTGTACTATTTACATTAAACCTTCTGTAGTGGTGGCCAGCTTGTGGCTTCCAACTCCCCATTGAGACTACATGCGCACAAATAACTCTGATTCTGAGGAAAAACAGTAAACTATATTTCATAAAGTAATATGCCTAAAGTAGGCACTGATTAGTCCACTTTGCTAAATGATGTTACGTGCAGCCACACAAAAGTTGACCCAGTTTTATCCCTTTTGCTGGATGATCCTTCATTAAGATGCAGCAAGCTGGACCTCACATCTGACCCTTTTTTTAAGTTTATTAAACTAGACTGTCCTATTATTGGTGCACTCTGTCCAGAGTTTTGCCTCTCAACAAAAGACTGAACCTATAAGGTCAGCAGTTAGTACAATATGGTGGTCAGTGCCACAGAAAATAGAGCATTGAAACAAATTTAAAAAGCAATTTGTGGTTTGGTCTCCAGTGAACCTTTTATCTCATCAAAACATCCTTTCATCATAAAGCAAAAAAAAAGACATGGCTCTTTTTTGACTGACGAACAGCACAGTGTCCACTCCGGTCAAGATCAAGATGCTTGACTTTGCCTTAACTGAAGCCTCATCATGGCCAGCCAATATTATAATAAAGATACAGAGGCTCTGAAGCCTTTCCTGTAGTGAGAAGCTTCATCATGATATCAGAAGACAGCGATCAAGAAATGAGTAACTTTTTTTTGAGTAAGTAAACTCTCTTAATTTATTGCCAATAGCAATGATTTGGCATCCCTATACAAAGAACCACTTCTGAGGCTGAATTGCATGTGTGTGTGTTATAAAATTGGTAGACATGCTGCAGAAACTGTAGCTCTGAAACAGAGAAGCTTGATGATTCTAACACACAACGAAGTGAAATGATTTTCTGGAAAACAGCCCCTCTCTATCTTATGCAGGTGAGCAAGCTTTGTGTGCAGAGAAACGATTGGTGGCTGTAACAAGGCAGAGAGGAAAGAGGTGAAGGGAACCATCGATCTACCATTGATCATTAATAGATCCACAAACATTGTGAAAAGGTTTCCATATTTGACTGAAATCACAAAGGACAAAGCCGCTATGGAGGAGAGAAAGAGAGGGCAGATGAAAGATTGGAGGGACTTCACATCTCGGTAGGCAAAGTGCCCCTTGACCCCTGTCCATCATTACAAAGATATAAATGTTGAATTTTAAGAAGAACGTACATTTAAGAAAACATGAAAACTTGCATGTTTGCATATATTGAAGAGACTGTTGGATTATCCAGGTGCTGCTGGTTAGATAAACCATACAGTTGGCATATGTGACATGCTTCTGCCAAACAGAGCCATCTGTCCCCACTGTCAACCACCTGCTTATCCTTGTATCTCTTGACCCCTCCCCTAGTAATTTCCTGGAGATATCAATAGTGTTTTGACAGGGAAACTTATATGTGGATGCTTTTTGTCTTAGTTCATACAATTAAGCCACACTTCAATATTCAAAAGACTGAGTAAAATGCAATACAATACAATACAATTAAACAGCAACACAAATGGCCTCAAGGGTGGTCATAACAAATCAACACCACCATCAGTTAAAGGAAAAATTAAAACCTTTCTGCTTTATTGAAGTGCTGTTGTTTCAGAGTTCATCAACTCATAGAATGCCAACTTAATTTATGTTTTTGTTGAGCTCTGAGACAGGTTATCTACACCCTCCAAAAATACTTTATCATCTGCATTATGGGCCTGTACAATTAATCTGGAACTGACGATATTAAGTAAAATTCAGGAAAAAAAGCCTATTTATCCCTTGTTTATCATTGCTTGACATTTGTGATTATGTAAGTATTAATCAAGTACTTTTATCAAAGAAAGTTACTAATTAAGTCATTATGAGTTATTGTTGTTCCACTTCATTTTACTGATTATAATTAATCTTAGACATCTCCCAGAGATAACCAGAAAAATAAAAAAAATTACAGAAAACATAAAACATTTCATTTGGTTTGTGATGACAGTTATATGAGACATTGTGCAAGTAACAAGACTTTTACACAGCAGCGTCTGGGCTGTCTATGGAGATCTGTCTGCATGATGAACAAGCACTGGCAGACGTTCAGCCATAGAGGTCATTACATGTAATATCCCTGCAAAGTAATCACGGCACCCAGGGGACCTAGTGCTTTTCCTGCAGGTGTCAAAATGGTAATCGAATTCTATCACAAGGCTCCCTGACAAGGTGGGATACAAAGCTTGTTGGTCCATAAACTCAATCAAATTGACTAAAGAGCCAGAGGCTTGTCGGCAGAGCAAGGGTACATGGAATGCACATGCAAATACAAAAAGACATTACCTTGTGCACGCACACGCATGCACACACACATACACACACAAGTATGTGCACAGTGTTACAAGCGCAGTAGCAAGCGGACACCTGCAAACACAGAGCACATTACACACATCCCTCAGCAGGATTTAACAACATGAACACCCATTTTAATGTCCATTAAGGGGGAAATATTACAATCTAGCCCCAGTGAGTCACAGTAGGACAGCGACGGCATTAAGGCAACACAGTGCTAATGACAATGTTGTTAGCAAAGGGGACTATTATGGTGGGCGATAAACTCCATCAGAAAACCATTTAAGAGAGAAGTAGACATGGTAAGGGTTATGTCATTCAAGCGTAGTAGAGATACTTTTATCAACAATGTCTATCTTTTATCCCACTCTGAAAAATCCCTTTAACACAGGAATAAAATCACTGAAAATAAAATGCAAACACTCATTGTGTGTGAACATTATCTTACAGAAGATCTATGACGAAGCACAAACTCTGCTGTTTTTGCATTTGTGTATGCGTATGCGTGTGTGCGTGTGTGTGCAGGCACATTTCCACACACTTGGTTTGCTGTCATGCCGAAACAAATGCAAGGCACATGAAAGGATCTGATTCACATGTTTAAGCTTGTCAGCTATTTTATGTATAGCTGGATTTAAGCTATTGGCACACAGGGATTAGTGTGCAATGAATATGAAAACCCACATCTGTTTCTTAGTGAACAAAATAAGAGCATATGCCTACCCACAGGGCCCGATCCAGAGTTTAACTTTTGTGATGGGCAAATGTTTGTCTCTTTGTGTTGCAGGCTCCTGACCTTGATGTGCAGCAGGTGGAAAAAAACTGACAGGAGACCTTAAAAATTAGCCAGTGATTTATGCTGTAATAAAACAATGTTTGCTACCAAGTTTAAAAAGTTAAATATTTTGATTGATTTTAGTTCATCCCAATGATCATCTTTTGCTCAGTTAAGATTATATTTGAGATTAGATTATAAATCTCTTACCATTATTTAACTGCTTTAACATCTTTATTTATTTAATGACTAGTTCTCAAACATGCTTAATCTAATGTTAATTGGTGTTACAACTGAAATATTATGCTTTTTTTCTTTTGAACTATAAACTCTGTTTCGTTAATTAAGTCTTTTTCCCACATTATTTTCCCACATCTAACCACAGTAAGTAATGCTGGTAGAGAAACAGTGAATTGCGTAGATAATATTACCACTATATGATATGTTCAATTATAGAAGGGAAAGAAAAAAAATACAGATAAATGGTAGGAGCCCTGAAGGAGTGAGAAAACATCGTGGGTTTCATGTAGCTTGGTTTCTTAAAGATCAATGTGCATAGGAGAGAAATAAATACAGCTATTTATCGACAGCCGCTTGGACAGCAGATACTTAAGTTTATGTTGGCTCTCTAAGTGCAGCACAGGAATGCTCAATCAGATGGAAAGATCCATACACTTAACCTGGCGCATTTAAATCATGCAGTCAAACTATAAGATCAATTTCCAGCACAAAGTGAACAGTGAACGAAAGAGCCAAATTATTAAAAAAAAAAAAATCTATTTTACGCAGTTATCTTAATTTGAATTTTACACTACCTTCATCACAATGTCAGAGCTTTGGAGTCCAGAGGAAAGTAAACAAAGTAACAGCTGTCTGTACAAACGTGTGGACAGCAGTGAGAAAGGCGGATGACCAGAGGACATGAGGCTGAGTGGCTTCTGATGGCCGTTGTAACTGTGATGTCGGTCAACTCATATTCATCCAGGAGGAGCAATAATGGGTCAGCTCATCGCCTGAGAGTTTGACATCTGATTCAGTTCAAGTGTGAAGGACCAGTCAGGTGATTAAGGCAATGACTTGGCAGAGCGCACAGTAAATGTCACCTCTGGTGGAAATCAATACCGCCTCAAGAATCCACAACCCATCTGATAGATAGAGATGGAGAGGGCCACTACGAGGGAGAGAGGCTGAGAGAGAGGGCTGCAAGAATTGATGTGTGACTATATGTTCACACAGTATGTGTAAATGTGAATAAACTTGGTTAGGCAGTGGAACAAAGAATGAAGAAGGCGAATGTAAAGAAGAGAAAAGACATATCTGTCTGAGTTTGTGTCTCTCATGCATTCTAATGTCTTTATTATTTAGATTTATTTCAGTCAGTCCTTTTTGACTGTCTTCATTTTGTAATTGTCTATTTACCCTGAAGCTGTATTTCCTTTTCACTTACCAATAAAATGTTATTTCAAGAAAAAAAAAGAAAATCGTAATGTGTTATTTAAGATATGTCTACAATATGTGACAAATTGTTTTTTTATGGAACTGAATCATTCTGACCTTTATATCAGCTTTAGTGCTTCTGTGTAATGTAGCTCCATGCTGTTGTTCTGTTATATTCTGTGTGTGTTCTTCTGTGCGTCTTTCTCAGTTGTCCTTGTGCATGTGCATGTGTATCAGATATGTACATACAAATGCATACAACTGCGTTTGTGAATGTTGTCTGCATGTATAAATTTGCCGGTGATTTGTTTTTCACTGCATATGTGCATGTGGGTGCATGTGCTTGCATATGCATATGTCTGTGTGTCTGTATGCATGCTGGATGGTTTGCCAACGATCCAGCCAGTCAGCCAGAGAACCTGCCAGTACCTGACATTTCATCCAGCTGTCGTCTCCCCGTCCCTACTCTACATTTCCCTTTCCCCCTCAATCTTGCATTGCCTCTGTCTCCATCAAGGTAAATGTCAGTGAACACACCTTGGTATAGGTCTGGCTGACCCATCCAGGCCTGGCTACATACACAGCCCGAGATGCCCGAGTGGAGAGAGAAAGAGAGAGAATCAATCAGGCTAGGCCTCGAACACCTGCAGCTGGCAGGTTAGCCAGGCATGGAGCACCTGAGTCATGAAACCATCTGGTTCCCGGCCGGGGCTGCCGAACCCTGGCCACACCTGCTGGGCCTGTAAAACAACACTGGAGCAGTAAACACACAGCCATGCCATAGAGGAGGAGCAGCCGAGCGAGGAAGGAGAGGAGAGGAAAAAAAAAGGGAAAAAAACACCTTTGCTGCTGGTGGGTGGTAGTTGTCACTGTGTGAATGCAACATTCAGAAAGTAATAAAAGAGTCAGCTAAGAAATAAGGGACAGGAAGAGGCAGAATAATGGTGAGATAAACACAAAGAAAGAAAGAAAGAAAGGATGCACTGGCAGACATACAGGAAGAAATGGGCTTATGCAGCAAAATATAGTGTACTGCAAGTGCCATAAAAATGTATTCAAAACTGAGTCATTGTTAAAGCAGGTTCACTGAAAGTAAACTGAGTCACTTATGCAAAAAGATTTCTGGTGAAATAATGCGCAAGTATTCACCAAGTATTACATTGAATCTACTAAACATATCCAAGTAAAGCATTAGACTGGACAGGAGGTTGACGATTTTAATTCCATTGTCTCTAAACAAAGCAGGTATTAAGTGACATCTCTGCAGGACTGATAAGCAAGTGTAAATTCAGTTGCGTGCCTTATTATTATTTAATCTGGAAACGCTGCTGAAAGGCACTTAATGATGTGTGCAGGGTCCACTCTGATAATCCGTTGCGTGGGCGAGGAAACCTAATTTAGCAGGAAGTTCCCCTCTGAATGTAGGTGGTGATGAGCAAGCTGAGTCCTAACTTGGCTGCTGTTGCAGAACCAGCAGTCAGCAAGGGGATTCAACAGCCGCCGTGATCAATTTGTTCTACTGTACAGCAACATCCACGGGTTGTGACTTTAAACTTAACTATACTTGGCTCAAGTACCCATCAGTAACCCAAAGAAAGCCATGGAGATGAAAAAAAACATATTTATGTCGGTGATGTAAACAGCAAAAATGTTTCACTTTGAGTGCAGTGAGTTCATAGAAAAGTCGAGGTGCATGAAAGCAAGAGTGAAGGCCTATTTAACAAACTATTTCTATTCATGCAGTGGATCCCAGACTCAGAGCTGAGCTAACAGCAAGCGTATATCTCTGGCACATCAAAAAACCCTGCTTGTTGAGGAGCAGGAAACAACAACGACTAATTGGCCTGGTGACTCATTCATAGCATCAGTCGAGCTTCCTGGCACTGGCTACAACATAATCAGGACTCAGTAACACACCGATGCAAAACTGATTTGATTTTCGAAACTTTTAGCAGTACGTTTTATTCAAGAAGACAGGTCCCATTGTGATGCAAATCCCACATCCCCGTGGGGGTGTAGAGTTGCACGGCGAGGTGGCGTAACTCTGACAGCATCATGTCCTCACCGCCAGTCTGCTGAAATCCCTTCTCTAGTTGGCATGCTTGTCAATACTTCCACCTCACACACCTCTCACTTCACTACGCCGGAACCGGGAGAGAGGTGTGAAGTGAGGGATTGAAAAACAACAAGAGCGTCAGCCGCAGGCACCAGCTGCTATCCGGCAGAATTTATTTGAATGCACTTTATTTCCTCCCTGTTGGGATTTGGCATGTCAATCTGAGCACGTTCAGCTTATCTGATAGCATGTTCATTCACCTTGAAAGGAGTGTTTTGTCTAATCGCCTCAGTGAGTAAACTTGAAAGAGGGTGTTTTGTCTAAATATAATAGTGACTTTCTCTTGTCTTTGTTTGAGTTTGTTGTCTCTAAACAAAAGCCATGGCAAAGTTTTCCCAATAAACCTCCTGGCCATGGGGCAGTGACAGATGGAAACCCAATGCACTGCACAGGCTTCTTGGAGTTAAAATGGTGCCACATTGACAGGGAGGTTACACCTTTTCAGGTGCTGTCAGTGAGAACCAACTAGGAAAGGTGATGCTATCACACTTTTCTCGAAAAGACTGCAAATTGCAATACAATTCATGTTTGAATGTCTCAAATCAGGAGCTCTCTCCAAAACACAAACCTATCAGAGGCTGGCATCAGTCAGTGATTCACTGGAGCGAACAAGAAGTGATAAAGAATGGAAAAGTGTGCAAACGTAGATTCCCAAAGCCTGTTTTATCACTCAGCCTGTGTTTAAAGCTATTCTTGGATGTCTGGTGGGCTGCACACGTGTATTGGTCGGGGTGGTCATTAGAAGAAAAGGATTGAAGTCTGTGTTTGTTTCTCCTTGTGGTTTATCTGTCTTATCAGCTTACCTTTCTCCTCTCTGGCTGACCTCCATTCATCAAAAGTAACGGGCTGTTGCTGATACTCTCTTCAAACACTCCTCCTTCCACCTTGAATTGACCTGCACTAAAACCTTTTCCATCACCTGTTTTTTTTCTTGTTTCTGAGCCAAAGAAAGAGTCCCCTTCCTTCCAACTTTTTTACTCCTCTCTGATTCCTCCTGTTTGTTTTCTTTTCTCGTCTTTTATTCCATCATTTAACTCTTATAGAACTTGTTTACCTTTTGCTTACGTAACTTGTGTGCGTGTATGATTCAGTTAGACAGTTTACTAATCACACTTTTCTCCAACAGCCCAGCAAGGTTAATCAACACATCAATTAAAAATTGTTTTGATTACAATCCACTGAAAGAGGCTGAGACAATCAGCACATCATCCAGCTGGGAACTAATGAAAGACAATGAGCTTCAGTCGAGAACATTTCTCTGTTCTCGACTTCATATTCTCTTGGTTCTTTCTGTAAGGCTGATTGCAACATTCTAGGTCCTGCTCACCAATAACACTAAAGAGGAAGGCTATCTGTACTGCACTAGGACGGTAAGATATTTATTGGTACTGGTAAATTAATTGCTTATATAATGGGCTATAGTTTATTTTTTCCAGATTTAAGGAGATGGTAATACAAAGGCCAACTGCTTTTGTTGACCAAAGTGCAGTATTTACACAATCCAGTACACTAGAGGGTGGTTTACACCTTTGAATATCTTTTTTAAAATCCATTATTAGACACAGTGAAGGAAACAAGTAAAAAATAATGTCCTGTTCATGGCACCTGTAGAGCTCCACAATAGAGATGAGACTTCAAAGCATTCCCTCAACAGCTGGGACGGTTTGCATTTCAGTGGAAGACAACCTAATTCACAACAGATGTTTCAACAAAGGAATCAGTTAGTAAGAGTAGTTCCTGGCTGTTGACTTCTGTAAATGTTCTAAAATTAATGGTGCAACTTAAGAGTGAATGTGTTCGTGTGAGTGGCTCTTGCATTAGACTGATAGTTCACTTTAAGTGAGCTGCATGTCAACATAATAAGCTATGCACTTCATCAAAGATAAATCAGCACGATTTACTCCTGTTCCTTTTCACCAATGTTGACCACAGTGATAACTGAGAGGTACTTTGAAATATCGGCAGCATCAATGAGAGCTTGCAGAGTGAGCCATTAATTGAGTAACCAAACTGACACCACAAAGGGAATAACGCAGTATACAAATGAATACATCTCATCACACCCTTACATGTCTGTTTGATACTCTCTCCCTTTCTTTTCTGTATTCTACATCTTATCTCATCACTTTACTCTTCTGCTTCACTCCCTCACTCTTGTGTCTCAGTCTCCTTGTCCCAAAAAACAGTCATTATTACTTCCCTGCAGTGTTGGGGGATAGCAACAAATTCACATTCTTCTCACACACCCGGAGAGCAGAATGGGATTTTAAGCGTTTCAGTGACATGCTGCCCAAAATGCAAAATTTGTATCGGCATTATTTGACCGAAATAGATCTTCTCGTCGTCTCCTTGAGCTCGAGGCTCTGCTGAAAGTAGGATATTTAGCCGTATTTGATTTAGAACATACAGAGCATATAGGCAGCCAGTAGAGAGATGGGTTTTGCTGCAGGGGTAATTTGAGAAACTTCTCTGGATGATTTTATTCTGTATTTTCTGACAGTGGATTTCAGTGTAACTGACAGTCGGTTAGTTTAAACTGACTACAGCTGCTACAGCAGCAGAAGCAAACTGAAAACATTTTACAAACCCAGCAAGTGTAGTTAGATTTCTGAGATTACTTTAAGTGGAACTCTTACCTTGCATTTTCTGGTTTACATTTGTTACAAGATGCAAAATCGTTTGAACAGAGTCAATACTTGCTTAAAAATTGCTTCCCTATTCTCCACTAAAACATCCCTTCTAATTTCTTTTACAAATATGGATTTCCTGGGAAAAGTGTGTTTAAAAAGACAGAAATGCTATTCAAGCAAAACACAAAGCCATTTTTTTTGTCCCTGCATTTGAAGGATTTCGTCTCATCTGCATTTTCCTGGTAAACCTAATAAGCATTTAAGATTTAGACATCATGAAGGATTGTATCAGAGAGAATTTCTGTTTTGTCTCTCTTGTCTAACAAAAAAAAAGGGAAGCAAAGAAACAATCGAGCATATTTATCAGCTGCAAACAGGGAAATGCTTCAGAAGCAGCAGTACACGTCATGCTTCATAGGATAGATATGGAAATACAGATAATTCAAGTATGAGTGTCGACATATCCAGAAGGGATTTATGTATACTTGTGTTTTCAGCCTCAGGAGCAAAATATAGCACAAACACAAACTGCATCTATTAAACTGAATTTGCCACAGTAATGTACTTCATTTAAAAAAACAAATCCAAGATTTCAGGCCTCATAAGTCTATGAGAATGAACACTGTGCTATCACAAAGACAATATAAAAATATTTCCCAGACACTGAGGTGAAATTTGATTCTTTTGATGGAACGTCAGAGGGGAGCTCCTAACCTGATTTAAGGAGGTAAAGGAAAGTACATTTTCGAATTCAGTCGTACATCCAATCCCATTTGATCCTGACAAAAGTACTCTATAAATTGGGAATCATATTCCAGGCCGCTTCCCAGCTGTGGATTCACATTCAGCTCTGATGCAGAAGGGGATAGATTATTCTCAAAGAGACAATGCTGTCTGGCCCCATTGCCCTTGGAAGACATAAAACAATATGGATAAATATGCAATGCAGGGCCTCGTAATCTTCTGTTTGCCACTGCTGCTGAGTGACTTTGGTTTCACTCAACTGAGGAGACCGAGATATTTGACTCTGGAGACTCCTGAGCACGACACTGCTTGTAACGATCACCCATGCTAACTTTTTCCTTTTTATAAGCCGCAGGTCTTCAAGCTACTGTAATAATTCCACTTTTAATTTGAGCCTTTCAAATGAGTTTTTATATTTAACAGTAAATGTAAAAGTGAACAGCGTGAGTGGAATATTAACGAAGGAGAAATGTTTGTTCACAAACCGACTGAGCTGCTCATTAAACCTTTTTTTTAAGAGTGAGGGAGTTTTTCTTGCAAAACGCTGGCAAGTCATTAACTGCGGTGTGAGCAGTGATGGAGTGACTTCAGGGCCAAGGGTCATCTACAGTATATCTGCCTTACATAGAAGAACCGCATCATTAAAGACCTGCAGCACAGTTTTCTATCACAACTCTGTCTTTTTGCTCCTCTATATAAGAGACAAGAGGAAAGTGAAAAAAGGTCCCCATCAGTCCACTCCAGCCACTGTGCTTGATCACACAGAGCTGGCAGGTATTGACACAACCCTGCAGTCATTGATCCCACCCTTAGTGACACCCAGAGGTGTGTTTTTCCTGCTCTTGCTCTTTTTTTCCCACTGCCTTTCATCTGCAAGCACTTGAGTGATCTGGTCCCTTTGACCGTGCTATCCATACAACATCTATGAACACAAATGATTGGCTGTTTCACTCGATCACATGACGTGTTTTTTACAGTTGCCGCCATAAACCAGAATGCAACTGCAGTTTTTAAATATTTGTTAAAAAATTTTGAATAAATACTGTTTGTGCAGCAGCTAAACAACTTCAGACAAAAAGATTTCAATTCCATACCTTAAGTTTGTAACACAGGCGTTATATTAAAGCTTTTAAATTATATAACCATGATAACATCAACAGGGTTATTCTTTTTAAGACCTCAGAGAGCTTCACTGAGAGCCACACACAGGAAATTATACAAGTGTTTCTTCTTCTGAAAAGTCCTACTCATGACACATGAACTTACCATCATGCGTAAAATCTGTAAAGTACTCCATTAAAGATGTTAGTAAGTAGACAGGTTGAAAACAACATAATCATGCCTCTCACTTCCTACTTCAAGTCTCTAGGTTCACTATGAGATTTGCGATCAGTTTCCAGCTTCTGTAAAAGAAAAAGCAAAAAAAAAAAAAAACTCCAGAAGAACTGTCCAACAGATGTTCAGCTTTTTACAAACAAATCATTTATAATTTAAGAATAAAACGTGAATCTGCTTAATTTAAAAAATGTATTAACCCAATTAACATTTACTAATGATATTCTGGTAAAAATTATTCTCCACTTGTGAATCAAATATCCTATGAAATTTTAACTGTTCCAAATTAATCCCTACTGAGTATTTCCAGTTGATTAATGGTCATGTTCATATTCAGGCTACTTATACAGTAATTATGCAGAGGTTTGCAGTGGCTCTGAATTTCTATTTCTTGAGAGTTTATTGTATGTATATATATGACACAGATGCAAAGGGTCGTACTGTATTGCTCATTAAAGCTCTGATATTAGAATCATCATGCAGGATTCAGTGTATCACTGTATTTGGTGTCACTGGGCTGCACTAATTGCTTGTTACTCCTTCCTCTCGTGTGTTATGACTATCTTTAATCAGACAGTCTAATGAATAAAAATATCCTTGCCACACAGCAAGGAGACTACCACAATATCTTTTTATGTTATGTTCCCGTTTGATTTCAGAAGCACTCAACACCAATTAGGTATAACACCAGACACGGCTATATAGATGATTAGATTATGCAATTAGCCCTGAGGCAAAAATGATGCAAATTATTTCATACAAAATAAGAAGCAGCCATTTCTGTCCAGGAATGTTAACCTAATAATATGGGAAAAAACATGTCATCTTTTAATTATTAATACATAATTAAATCCTATAGTCACCATTATCTCCTAACTAGGTGCAGTGGAGTGATGTAATTCGACTTTTGAAGCACAGTTTTAAGGAAAAAAAGTTTTGTTGTTTTTTTTTAATCATGTTGTAAAAGTGGAGGTAGCTATAGTGTATTAAGGAAAACTCCTTAAACTAATAACTTTTAACAACCACGTAATTATGTCACCGTAGTGGCTAATTTATCACCGACTGACCAAATGCACTTGAAAAAAACATCCATGCATTTTCCTCTATTGCTCCTCAGGCACGAAAACCCCAATAAAACAAATTCTCTTAAGTCTTTTAAGTGCTTACAGAATTAACGTGTCCTCGGTTCCATTACCTGAAGTGGAGCCTGAGGTGTCTGTCGAGTGTTTACAAAGTGGTCTCCAGATTCATTGCCAAAAGGTTCAAAGGTGGCACTTTCTAAATGTCCTCCATTTGCTACTTTTTAATGAATAATCCATAAGTGTTTGATTTAATGATAACTCATGGGCTTTTTTAGAATTTGTGTTTTGCTGATGACAGGGCCATGCCAATAAATATGACTGAGCATTAATGAATGTTGTAGTTCTCCCTGTTGAGCTTCAACAAGAGAGGAGGGAAGCTTTTTATGAGTGTCGCCCACTCATCTCACAATTTGCCACTGAATAGGTTGTTGTATTAACAAAGTATGATGAATGCACAACTGTTTAAATATTCGCGTCCTATATAATATGCTCCATTACTCAGTCCCTCTGCGCTGGTACATGCACTGCTTCACTGTACGGAGGCAGGACTGGGACATGCATTCACAGGAGGATTGTGATCCAATGGGATGGTGATTTTCTTTTATTATGTATCTTCTTTTGGATGCACTGTGCAGTTTAATGCAGAAATATATTACCTGGAGAGGGAGAGATATTTGACTTTTTTTAAAATTTTGGATTACTCATATTTCCATTCCATAAATGTCCAATGAATGCAGTGAAGAGTTTATATTTTTATGGTAATTTTAAGTTGGGTAATGTACTGGATGATCATTACAAGCCCAATCACTACCGCAGTGGTAAATGTTATATTCATTCCACTGTACCTGCATTAATACAGCACACTAATATATTCAAGCATAAATAGCAGGATCAAACCAATAAATGTTACTGCAGTCCCCTCCCCTTTTACACAGTAGTAAATATTGAATATGCTGGATATACTGCAGTGCTGCTGTATGAAAATAATTGAAACAGAGTAGTAAATGTTTCCTCGCCCCCCCCCTCCCACCCCGCTGACCTTCCCGGTGTCTCTGGCCCTGAGATGGGATGTTAATGCCTGTGCCTGGATGGTTGCCATGCTGCAGTCTGTGCTCTAATGGATTGATAAAAAAGCTCTGAGCACAGAATCAATCATGATATAAACCTGGAGTGAAGCTTGTTAAACTCTAAGGAAAGTTCCTCTACCCTAATGCCCCTAATCTTCAGCCATTTGCTGTCCAACAGAAAGATTGCGGTTGTTACCCTCCTCCTGCTGAGCATTAGGAGGCCAGAGCCATTTCAGGTGATGGACTTAAGGTGGATCTGAGGGGAGCAGGGAGTTCGTTCACCATGCTTCCTGAGTCTGAAGTGTATTCTGTAGAGAAATGAGGGCTGTTTCTAAGTTGTATGGACATAAAAGTTAAATACTAGATTTCTCTTTTTTCAATTTTTTATGCGTTGCTGTAATAAAAAGTTATTGTCAAAAGTTTGAACTTTTACATCCAGTGTTTTTTTTTCTTTTTTTTATTATTTTCCAAACAATAGATCAACTCTGAAGTCATCAAAACAAGGGTTTTGGAATTATGCATTTAAACAGTTGAGTGCTGGACAAAATAAAAATATTTTATATTCTTCAAATAGCTCCCTTTATCTTTGCTTTGCACACTTTGGTATTCTCTCAGCCTCATAAGGTAAATTACCTCGGATAGTTTGTAATGTGTTTTAGTAGTTTTTTTTTCTTGCTGTTTGTGTTGTGGAGAGTCAGTGTTGGGTACACTGTGAAGCTCTATTTCACCTCTGTAGTTATTTATATTTCAACAAGACCTGCTTGACTAATTAGGCAGAACAGCAGTTCATTATTACTTTAAAACTGTTAATTTTACATCTGAACCCTGTGCAGTGTCTGCAGATGAGGACAGGGCATTGTGTGGGGTTGCCTTTTTATGTAGCACACAGCTTTGAATTGTGAGTCAGACGTGTTTTCACATATGAAAATATGCCATTGACACAAACCATCAAAAATGGTGGATGAGGCTTATTGACTTGTTTGAAATGATGACTGGTTTTGCCTTAATATTAATCTTACATGCTACTAGACATACACACATTATCTTGGAAAAAGTCTAAAGCAATATACAGGCAAGCAGAGAAGAGGAGGCTTTGAAACAGTTGTTCTCAGTGCGCTTTCGATCCCACTGGAGAAAGAAAGCTGAAGCATTTTTGGTTTGTGTCCAGCTGCAGCATAAGAACATCAACACGCCCACTCACCTGCTGTGTCTCCCCCTGACAATCACGGGCTTTATCACACATACGCTTAATAGAAACCCTGCACTACCTCAGGACTACGGAGTTGGCAGGTTAGAGTGTGAGCTTAGTCATTCAGACATTTGCATTCACAAACAGACCTTGCCTGGTTGATATATTCAAAGCTTTTTTTTTTTTTTTTTTTTTTTAGTGGTGCATTTGTTAAAGGGGCTTAAGATATAAAGGTCAGTCAATTTGCAAATTTTCAAGAACCCTGAATGTATCTTCAGTGCATGATGAAACTGGCTCTCACCAGCACCAGGAGTTACCTCTGCTGCACATTAAGTTCATTACAGTGACGAGCCTCAGAAATCAGCTCCTCAGATCACTTCACAGAGTGCCAGCAGAAGACACATCTTAACATCAACTGTTCAAAGGAGACTGTGTGAATCAGGCCCTCATGGTTGAAGTGCTGTGAAGAAAAATCGCAGGAAGACCAAAAAGAAGAGAAGAATTGCTTGCTTGGTCTCATGATTCCAAATTTGACATTTCAGTGTCTTTGTGAGATGCAGAGAAGGTGAACAGATGGGATCTGCATGTGTGGCTCCCACCATGAAGCATAAAGGAGGAGTAATATATGCTAAAGATTTCTCAATGCACCTTTTATTATATGACTTTAGGCAATCTGTCCCTCCTTGCAACTGACATAACCATGAATCTTAATGCATATGAATGTGTGATGAAATCATCTATATACGAATAGATATACGTCAGATTCAGCTCTTCTTGTAGTCATTCCAATACTCTGCCTTAAGTGGTTCACTAACCAACTCTAATGCCATACTGCTCTGGGATCTGGATACTGAATGTAACTGAATATAATGAGCAAATTAAGGAGCTATCAATTGCAGTGCATTTTGTCACTGCAGACATGGATTGAGGGCAATCATGGGGGGCGTTTATTGCCCCGGAGGATTAGTTTGGCCACATTTGTGTGGGTTAGACACTATTCTATTGCTGATTTAATATCTATTGTACTGCAGGTCCTTCTCAGATATGAGATGGTAGTGGGAGAAAAGAAAGGAGGGTGAAGGGAGAGCCCAGTATGCTGGAATATAGGCTGAACTGTTGTATTAAATCAGAATAACAAAGCTGTGCATGTACAAACAGTATCTAATAGAGGCATCTAGGAGCTGGGGAGCCACAGTTTCCTACCAAATGGCAGTCCACAGTGCTGCTGATACAAGAACACAGCTGCAGCAGCTGGTTTTAATCAACACATAGCAATGCTGCTCCCACTCAGAAAGTAATGTGGCTTATACTGCAAAAAAAAAAAAAAAAAAAAAGCTGCTCTATTTCAGTGGGTGCAGGGTCTTAAAGTGTTGCTGTGAAATAACGAGCTCCACCACTGGCTTAAAGTGTGCTGTAACCTGTTGTAATGGTGTCAAACTCCCTATAGCAAGCTTGTCAAAGAGTAGCACACAGCATGGCCACTGCCAATCGCTGCATCACCAGCACTCTACGAGTTTTATAGTACGGCTCTAAGCTATGTTTGCTGAGCTCCATCACACAATGCGGGCTTAGATGTCATGGTATGGTGATATATTATAATGTATTTGTTACATGATCTGATGCTGAGAGCTGTTTCAGGTCACAAAACATTACTGTTGTGTTCTGGAGAGAAGAGAGGACACACAGAAACAACCATTATTACCTTCCATCACTGAACATACATACAGCGAAACACTGCTTGTGACCAAAATAGAAGAATACTATTATCACTGTGCACTGGATCATCCGATAGTACAACCTGCTGTTTTGCAAAGCAGAAGAGAGTTCATAACAGGATTTCTGCATGCATTACACTAACGGTTTGCCATCAGTATTATGATAATGGCTTGGATATAGAATTCTGTCAAAACAATCAGCAAAGGAAAAGCCAATGATGGACTACTGTTATTACTTTGATGTCCTCTACAAGTACAGTACATCCTTCATGACAAAAGATTAGTCCCTGTTCCTAATTCTACTAATTGGAAATCTTTTACAGCAAAGGTTGCACTTTGGATAAGGCTCAAAATGAGCCAAGAGCACAAATATCTTTGTTTCAGTTCTAGGGCTGTAAAATACAAATCTTATTTAGAACCCAGCCTGTAAAGGTTTAACAGCTGCCGGGTGAGGGAATTGTGTAGGACAGCTCTGAAACAATAGCTAGAATAAATAAACCTGAACAGAGCTTTCCTCTCAAAGGAGAAACAGCTGAAGACCTTGCAAAGGGCAAACACAACATACACAATGCTACTGGGTCAGCTCGCTGAACGAGAGGTTGTCCCTGAGCAGCGGCAAAGGCCAAATGCCTAATCTTGCATATTAACAAAAGCAACAAACAATTTGTATCCTCCCTGTGATTTAGTACACTTCAAAACATAATGGGTTATTCCGTGGCCCGTGCCGCATCCCTCCAAGTTTTGTGAAAATCAGGTCAGTAGTTTTCCCATTATCCTGGTGAGTAAAAAAAAACACAATTATACACACAAAGAAACAAAATGAACCGAAAACATGACCTCCTTGGCTGAGGTGATGAGAGAGTGGTGTGAGGAGACACTGCCTCTGCAGTGTGCCAACCGAGAGGGACAGGGAGGAGGGGTGTTTCACAGCTTTGTCATCTGCCACTGATTGGACAAGAGCATGATTGGACTGCAGACTTTTCGAAGCAGGGAACATGAGCAGACAGGCACACAGACACACTGTCTTGGACATAGTATGATACTTGACCACATTTAGTTCAAGCACAAGGAATGACATGCCAAAACGGCATGGCACGCTATAAAAAAATTAAAAAGTTTAAAATAATGACTGCAACAGTGCATTTAGCAGACAAAAACTATCAATAAAAGTTTGACCACAAAAAAGAAAATAAGGCCTTATACTGTAAATAAGAAACAATATCAAATGTACTTTTTTGATTTGTGAAAGAAACAAGAATAAAGAAAAAAACAAAAAAACAAAAATGAAATTTAAATCAGTGTAGACTATTTGCAGGAGACACAAGTCCAACAGAATCAGGAGCCATAGGAGGCAACACAATTACTGCCACTCACAGCCAGTCAGACAGTTGCTGTACATCAAAGAGCAATGATCAATAGTTGAAAAAAGTTAGCCTCCTCTTTTGTCTTTCATTGCAGTTTGCCATCAGTGCCTGATTACTTGTCTTCCTTTGCTCATTATGGGCCACTCAGATGACTACTGTGCATCTGCCAGCCCTTGTCATTACAGATAAAAATGTCACTTGCTCAGAAAGCTCTCCCATGGCAGCAGAGAATCAGCTCTCGTCCGCATGTCCCATCCTCATTATGGTCAGTCAGACAGTCACACCGGCTGGCCAGTGTCCAGCTCGTCAGCTCTATTTCTTTTGATATGACGCACTGGAGATATGTGATAAAATTTTTCAGGTGTGGCTCATTTTATGTTTATGTCATCAAGCTTTATTTTTAATGTTCTAAGTTGTTTCTATGACAAAAAAGAAAATTTCTGTTCAACTCATCCAGAGGATTTTACTTAATAGAATCATAAATGCTGAAAAAAATCGCTAATATGTACTGTGGTGCTGGAGTTAAGATGACTTTAGTCATAAAAAGAAGACCTTTTTTTCAACTTTTTCAACCAATAAATTAATTGAACTGAAACATAGTTATTATTGGATGCATTCACATGAATCCCTCAGACAGCCTTCGACATATGCCCTTGGTTTGAGAAACACTTTGAGAGGTATATATTTCGAAAAAAAATTATAAAATATAGTGATGATAATACATTTGTGAGAAATAAATCAGGATTTTAGAAAAAGCCATTCAGTTATAATTAATAAAAACCTCCACCTGTCTAAAAAAAAAGGTCAGTTTATCCAAAAATGAAATTAAGTCACTAACTACTCACTCAATACCCGGTGAAGTTTGTGACAGTTTTTCCAGAGCATCAAAGCCAAATAGCTTCGTAGCTTCCTCCTCAACAACTGAAACATCTGGGAACTTTTGAAGGTAAAAATACATACAATATAAACAAAAATAAACAGATAAAAAATAAAAAGGCTCATTCATAGGCACGGTGTTGAGAAGACGGGGACGGAATTTCCAACTGACTTGAGTTTTGTTATGTCTAATTATTTGCATACTGCTGCAGTTTGGGAGAGAATAATCTCGCATGCAATTTTACGTTCAGTTAGACTTTCCTTGTACGTTCACATCCTCTCTCCAGCCTGCAAATACATTCCACCCTGCACC
Source organism: Acanthurus leucopareius (assembly GCA_029814765.1). Classification (NCBI taxonomy): domain Eukaryota; kingdom Metazoa; phylum Chordata; class Actinopteri; order Acanthuriformes; family Acanthuridae; genus Acanthurus; species Acanthurus leucopareius. The sequence continues at coordinate 695,372 of JAQMCX010000050.1, forward strand.
TTCAAAGCATCCAAAAATACCCTTCTCTGTTTATTCTTGCGCTACCTGATGCATGATGTGTGCTGCCTCTGTGCAGCCGAGGTTACAGCACATGGGACTGAATCACAGACTTCATTCACTGCAATAATTAAAGTCAATATGAGAAATTGATTGTGATCAGTCATGTAGCTCATTTTAGAACACTGTGAAACAGATTGGCTGTTAAAGTGCTGGAGTGCAGGACCAAGCAAGCCATTCCTCACTGTGCGCATGTGAGTCAGAGCTGGAGGACCATCTCTACGCTCTCTCCTGCTCACTAAAGGTGATAGGATGTTGTTTGATTTCAAATTCAGTGCTTCCTAATCGAACATGAACAGCTTCGTGCAGCCTGGCTGGAGATAAATGAATAACATGCGAGACAGCAGCAGAGGTTGAACTGGGGTCAAGCGCCATTCTGCCAGACAGCCAAACCTGTCACAACACAGACACCCCCTAGAGAAGGATGGAGAGAGACAGAAGCCATGCAAGAAATGGGGGGGAACAGCAACAAAAACCCAGCTGGGGAAAAAAAACCAAAAACAATAGGAAAATACTTAAAGAATCAAGCAGACAAAGAAATGCACCTGTATAAATCAGATGTGGAGGTGCGGGAGAGTAGATTTTTCCCTTTGTATTATCTATTAAAAGCTGCCTGATGTCCAGCATCAGCCACATTCAGCCGATAGATCCAAGAGCCACCTCATCTGTCTGAAGCCTCATTCAGACCAAATCAGGCGTTGCAGCAAAAATCAAAGTTCTCTCATCAATTTTATTGTCAAGTATTGTATGTATTGTAAGTGTGGACTGCTGGGAGTTGAAAAAAGAAACTGACAGTAAGTTGAAACAAAGTCAACTTTTGGGAAAAACACAACTCGACACCTTGCTGTGGGGGCCAATCAGCTGATCAGTCAATCAGACCAAACAGAGCTGAACAATGCCGCAATAAAGTAGCACAAAGATGTTAATTAGCATTTTTAAAAGGGGGCCAACACTCCCACTGCGCCACACAAACCTGCAGTAATCATCACAATGCCTGATTTGGTCTGAAATTCCACTTACTGAGGGGAGGAGAGATGGGCAGTAAGTGCCGTAAATTTTGGGTCAGTGGGTAACAGGAGGAAAGTAGAGTAATCCCTGATCAATGTCCTTCATCCGCTGCCAAGGCCGAAGTCATGAGGGGGGGCCGGCTATTATGCAGCCCCTGTGGGGGAGTGTTGTGAGGCAGTGGGTGGGGGGTATCTGTGGCCCTTGCTCCACTGACAACCGTGTTATTAAAGGGTGGGGACGTAATTAGAGGGCGCGCCACTGAGTACAGAATGTGGAACATCATTAACAAGCACACATTGTTGAAGTGAGGAGTGTAATTAAAGGGTTGCCACAGCAGTGGGAGAGGGCTTTGATTGGAGGAGTAAAAAGAAAGTGATTTCGCTCATCTACTACTCGTGGCTGTTGTGACCTTCACACCAATTGGTGGTAGACGGTGCGTGGCGATGGTGTGCATGTGTTTCTTAATGTGTGTGTGTGTGTGTGTGTGTTTTTACTGTATGTTCTTATCTGCGTGCATGTGTATGTATTTTTGACTTGATGAGAAGGATACAAGGTCAATTAGACACTGGAGTCCACAGTGTCTGACATTGTTCATCTGCACAGGGAAGAGACAAGGGGAATCAGTGATGGAACAACGAATTCACTGTTCAGAAAAAAAGGTCAGGGGAGAAAATGTACGATAAAATGGCAGGGACGAAAGCTATATTCAAGCCCCTGAGGGCCTGAGACAGAGCACAAGGCTGGAATGTGAACTCTTTGCCTGTCCGTGGTGGAAGAAACGATTGTAACTACTGAATGCATGCAAAGTGATTTACCACAGTTCCTTTCTGCCCGCTTGTAACTATTTCAACTTGCAGCATGAACATTTGTGGATTTTTTTTGCCTAAGCCAATCATTTAGCTCCCCAGACATGTTCAGATCTTTGGGGGGTTAAGAGTCATTCTGAAAATCGTACAAAGTTTTCTCTGCCTGTGAAACAAGGATCTCTGTCTGCATCAGCAGCTTGACCCAATGCTCCAAAGACCAAAAACAACATGATGAGTCACCCAGCAGATATCCAGGGTCAGAGCTACAGCTCTGGATGTCTGGCCGGTTTTGTTTCCCCCCGGATGAGTTTGGGAAATCAGGGCAGTGTTACTGCCCTCCACTGCTGATAGAGGAACTTAACAAAGCATTTCTTTCTTTAAAAAAACGTATCAAGATACATCACTGTGAAAGAAGCATGAACACAAGTATCACGATCTTGCAAATACTCTCATGCAATAGTTCTTAAACCAGGGCTGAGGATTCGCAGCAGAGTTTAACAGCTCAAACACACACACACTCATTCTTCCCACAGAAGACACTGGACGCTAAAAAATTAAAAGACAAGATGATTGCAAATTTTTACCAGTCACTGTGCTTCTCTTTATGAAATAATCAAGTGGATAAAGTTAAACCTCAACCTTAACAAACCTACTTCTTTATAAATCAACTGAAGGTTAAAGATGTGTTTTTTAGCACATTTACCAGGCAGGCCTTCACGTCCAGACTGCTCTACAACAAGCTGAACTATTTTCGTATGTAACTTGTTAGGAAAAATAGACATCTTGGAAGGTCTGATCTGAATTTGGAAGAAAATATACCCCAAAAAAACCTCTGGCTAATTCTGTGCACATTAGCTAAAAACATAAAACCTTTCAGACCAGGACTTCTGTTAACAAGTTTTACTCTCCGTGATAATAAAGAATCAGAGTAGTTGAGATAGCAAACAAAACAGCATTGCAAAAATCTGTTCATCGTGTGGTATCTGCAGTAATTTTCTCCTGTCACATGGCAATGGCAGCTTCAGAGAGATGAAATTCATTGTATGCATTTCTGATATGCCGTGTGAAATGGTCGCCTGTCCCCTGATAACCTTTAAAACTCTACACATGTACAGGCAGAAATGGTTGCTGTGAATGATTCATTCTCTAGCAACATGGTTAGAAAAATAGTCACGCTCCTCGATGAGATTTCTCTCTCTCTCTCACCGAGCTGGGCTGAAAGGAAAGAGTCAGTGTGTGTGTGTGTGTGTGTGTGTGCTGGTGTGTGCTGGTGTGCATACATGTGCCCTTCTGTTCGGGAGAGTGTGGTGGTGGGAACCCAAAGTTTTGGCCTTTTCAAAACACCATTTTTATCATCTGACAAATAGATGACAGAAAAATGCTGTCTTCACTGTCTCCTACTTTTGTTGTGTGGCTGTTTTTCACCATCCACCTCTGACTGCATCCGAAGCTCCAGCAGACATATACCGCCTGCATAATGGCTGCTCACAGAGACAGATAATACCATGACACCCTTAGACATCAAGGCCCTTCAGCCAACAACTAGCTCCATTAACACCGCCATTAAAGAGGGGCGATTGATTTATTTACCTGTAAAGCCTGACACAACATATCAGCCACAGCAACACTTATAATCATGTTCACATGCTGCTATCTGGCACTGGAGAGCCATTTGACAGGTATTATTAGTGAAGGAAACTGATTTCTCACACAGTATATACCTAAAGCCAGTCTCAGAATGTTTTAACAAGTACTACAAATGATGCATTTTTATTGCTCCAATCCTGTGTTCTGCCTTCCAAAAGGTGTTTATCGGCCTGTGCACCGGGTGACAGAAGTGAAGGAAGTCGTAAACATATGAAAAGAAAATGCTGCAACAGTAATTACTGCTGATAATTAGACGTTATGTTTCCCATCCCTGAAAGTGTACATTGTTTGATCTTAGCAGGGTATCTGTGTTGCAGAGAGAGGCGGGGGGGCCAGGCCGGATGCTATAAAACAGTTGGTGATGGTGATAAAAAAAAATAAAAATAAAAATTGCCAGTGGGCTATGTTTGAACACAATATCCTATATCACACAAATTATAGAGGATATTACTCCCTTTGAGAGCATCCACTTTACCGATACAGTAATTTGTTAACCTTTTTATAAGAATGTGTGACTTGAAAGGTCTGCCTCTGTGTAAAAGCATACATTTACAAGCAAGTCTAAATACATACATTTAACACCAGTTCATCCATCGTAAAATTTTACATGGAGGTTTTTGATAGAGAGGAGAGGCGAGACAAGAATGAAGATTAGCAAACAAGGACATAACAGAAGGAAATGTCTGTCTCTGCACTTTGACACAAAAACAGATTTTCTACCAGAAGCATTTAATTAACAGAATGTACTGTACAGCACACAAAAGAGGACTGTATATAATCAGATAGAGTCATTGGCGCTGGCTCACATGTAGCATGTCACTGTGTGCTTTTGTGCCTGATGCAGTGTAAGAACAAGCTGCATTTTGGATGAGCAGAGAGAGATGGGAGTCAGGAAATCATATCTGAACAGATGCATCCCTGCAATTGATAAAGAAAAGAGTGAGAGAGGGAGAAAGACCAAGTTACGTTTCTGTCTTTTTATCTCTTTTTGCTTCCCCTCGAGCGTTCAGTAAGGTCAGAAAAGTTTATCTGTTCTACAGTGAAGGCTAAGTAAGTGTAGGCTTCTACACCTGGTTATTCATGCATCAATGCGTCCTCTCTACTTACCATACGACTCAATCAATCTGCCTCACAATCAGGCTCCCCACTCCCTCTTTCTCTTACACCAATCTATTAACTGTCACACTTGATGCAAGCCACTTTACAGACATGACAATCAATGCACACTTGGATGAGCACAACCTTGTTTTTTTGAATATAAACAGCAAAGTGGCAAGTGTCTGTTTGTGGTGCTGTAACTCCATAAACCAAGATGCCTCTTGAGACACATTTGATACTGAGCCCTAATTACCGACTCAAGGTTATGCACACAACTTTTAGGTGTTGAGTTTTTTACATACAAATAGAAAATATATTACTATAAATTGAATTTTTTAAGCTTGGCTTTTTCTGAACATCCAAGTAGAGATGATGTAGATAGGTGTGCCAGAAGGAGAGATGCACTGTCCTGTCCGTCTTGGCCAGGTCTTTGTTTTCCATTAGTCAGAGTTATAGTCCCCACGGCACTCTGTGAGAGCACTTAAGAGTGGTGATAAATACTCACAGCCACTAAAACAAAGCTGACTGACAATTCAGGGACAACACACACCTACATCCTCCTTGAATCATCAGTCCTGGACTTGGTTGCAGCACCCTGGTCTAAAAAGCTCTCACTGATTTCATGGAAACAGTGTTTATGTCACCTTTCAGCGGCAAATCAACTGTCAGATTCCCAGCATGAAGATCCCTGTATAAAATAAATAAATAAATAAATAAATAAATAAATTTAAAAATGTATATACATATATATATATATAAATGTTTTAAAAAATTGAGCTACCAGTGACAGAGAAGGTGACTGACAGTTTCATACTGACATTCAACCACCTGATAGTTTGTCATCCTCAGGATGATTGAGCCTCTTTGAAAGGCCGCCATCAATGGCAACATCCTAAATGGCCGTGAAAATACTCTCAGAAATGCTCTAAAGAAATGCTGCAGACCAGACGTAGGTCAAACACCATTTGAAAAGCCTTCAAGTATTTTTCTGTGATTCACTGATGTTGTCTGGCTCCTTCGTGGACTTCATTAATCTGGTCCAGACAGGCTCATTCAAACAATCAACTGGAAACGTGTCAGAGAGTTGCGTGTGAGTCAAGGCCAGTAGTCACACTGGTCTCTGAACAGTGATTTTGTTAGTAGACTGGTTGATAAATGACTATTTTCAAGGCAGAGTTGCTTGGAAATGAAAATGTAAAATTCTGGTCACATCTTCTCAACCATTACTTTTACTTTGTTTTTTGGTTTTTTTTTTACCATTTCTTACTTTACAAATTAATACTGACAACATGAAAACTATGAAAGAACACGTGGAATAATGTAAGAGACAGAAAAGTGTTTAGTTATTTTTTAGACTCTTCAAAATAGCCAACTTTTGCCCTAGTTCACCTAAAATGCATCTCCACTGACAGCTGTGCCTTGTCAGAAGGAAATTAGAGGGTTTGAAACCATCAGCTGTGTTGTGCAGAGGTAGTGTCAGTATACAGTAGAAAGCCCTGTTTGCCTACTGTAGTAATCCATATGATGGTAAATACTGCCCAGCAGAGTTAAAACAAATGACAGTGTAACTGGCCCTTCCAGGATGGGCGGGCTCCAGACCGCCAGATATTTGGCCCTGCAAGGAAAAATCAGCATCAGCTGTTTTTAATGCAGAGGCTTACCAAAGCTCAAGCCTCAGGCAAAAAGATAAAATATAAAAACCTTCTGTCTCTTTTGTGCATTTTCTGTCTGTTTGTAGTGTCTGGATTTAGAGCGACGTGAGACATCTGTCTTTGCTCCTCGTGTTTAGTATCTCTGCTCTGAAACGGAAACTGGATGAGTTGTTGTCATGGCTGTACAAGTGTTTTGCTGCGCTTACAAATGTTGCCTCTACAGTTTAAGTTCTACTATTTTTTATAATCTCTCACTTGTCTCTTTCTGTTTGTAAGGAACTCTAAGCTTCTGTTTGAGGCGTTAATAGATCTCATATGCTACAACTCTGATGAGTAAAGCTTTCATGCATCATCTGTCCAATCAGAGGTGGCACAAGCATAAGAATATCCTACAAGCTCATGGAACAACTGCAGGTGGCTGTGAGTCTGTTCCTGTAAAATGTCTTCTTCTTGGGTTAACACATGACAAGGACTTTGAGTTGAGTGTTTAACATTAAAGCTTAGCGTGCTAGAGTCAGAGCTCCAACAATTTCACTTGCAATGTGTTATGTCAAACATGATTCAGTATTTTTTTTTACTTGTTTTGATTATTAGCCTAAATGCAGACCTTATCTACCCATTTTCAAACATCTTAAATGATATCACACAAATAGCTGACTAAAGATCGCTAACAACAATGCTCAGCAATTAGCTTATGCTAAATGTATTAAGTATTAGGCCACAATTTTAAAAAGAGAGAAATTTTTGTTAAAAAACTGAATGATATGATGTTTTCTAACTTTTGACTGAAAATGCATATAATATACAGCATGCCAAAACAAAAGTTCAGCACTGATGCCACCAGCTGAATTCAAATGTTCTTTTTAAATAAAAAAAAAATTAGTGTTGCTACTTTGTTTGACTAAAGTTTGTACTCCCCCCTTGTCACAAAGTCACCAAAACAGATTCAATATTACTATATAACAGAGGCAGTGAAAATTTAGTTCAGTGTTGAAATATGTACTTTTTTAAAACCACATTGCTGTTGTTTTTCACTCGGACAGGACGTAACGAATTCTCACACAGCCAAAGAAAATTAAAAAACAGATTCAGGAGAAAGTCAAAATGCCTTTTACAATAAACTTAATTACTTTAAAATAAATTTCCAGTGCTCAAAGGGCAAAAATGGGTGCGAGAGATGAGAGTTGTGATATGTGTTTAGTATTCACAAGGTGAAATGTGCTGCTGTAAATGGGAGACTCAGGCAGCAATGGAATAAAACAAATGATACAGAGAGAGAAGGCTGATATTTACTTATTCTGGTGAGGGAGCATTTAGGTAACAGCACTTCAGTGAACAAGCAATCAAATGGTGAAAAACACAGCCTCATTGTTGACATAAATCATAATTATACCACAGCCTTATTCTGCAGTTCTTGATATAAGAGCAATTATAATAGGGAAGATTAAACAAGCACTGTTGTGATGAAGTACCGTATAATTATAGTTTAGGACTGATGCTGAACTGAGTGGCTCATTTTAAGTACATGTCAGGTTAATTTTGGCTGTAATTGTGGATGCATGTACATCTGTGTGCAGTGGAATGCAATGAATGGACTTTTGACCTCACTTTACGTCTATTTACAGAAAAAAAATCCTCAAATTCATCATTTCATTTTGTCATGAGCAATCAGGAAATCTGTTTATTGCACTTAAGCCTCCTGTGAATTTGTCTTTCATGTAAATTCAAAGCAGTAGGGCTTTAACTAGTGATAGAAAAAGGTAGCAATGGTTGACTCAGACACTTTGATTTTGTTTTAGCATAACAGCTCACTCATCTGTTTGCTGAATGCACTGATTTCATTTATGTTCTGTAAAATGCATCACATTCAATCACACACTACATAGACCCTGACAGACAATTACTGCATGTTCTTTGTTACTTAATCAAGTGATTAGTTATCATTAGTTGATCACTGAGTTGTCTGTAAAATGTCATCATGTATAAAAATTCCCAGAATTTTGTTCAGGTGTGTTTTTTCTGAAGAACACAACCCACAGATATTCCATTTTTAATAAATTAATTATAAATGACAGAGAAAAGATGGAAGTCTTTACATGAAAGACTCTGAAACAAGTGAAAGTTTAGTATTTCTTCTCTATGAATGACTCACACCGCAGATCGATCATCAAAATAGTTTTTGAAATATTTTCCCGTTCTGTTAATCATCATCATTTCAGAAAATAATGTGCAATTGCGTTATATTTCATCCATTTTATCACATTTGAGTTAGCTGAGTCATAACGAGAATATAAGAAATTTTCTCCATGTGTGAGACATGCTTCACACACATTACATAATCTTCTGTCTGCATTACACTCTGCTCTATTTAAGCTACTGCCACAGAAGACATTGTTAGCACTGCTCTTTGATGCAAAAACAGGCTCTTTTTGATCTCAAGTCTTGCACACAGTCTAAACAGGAACAACGGATGAGGAAACATGTCAGAGCTGCCAAAGTCACCCTGGCAGTTCACAAGTTGTAAACCTTATCTGGGACTTCACACGAGTGACCGCTCATCATTCGAAACACACTTCTCTGCAGCCCACTGCATCAAATGCAGGACATCATCCCCAGACATCTACTGACATGTGGTTGAAATTGAGGAAAGCAGCGTTTGTTTCATAACAGGATAGATGAGTCACCATCCACCTGAGGAGATCTTCTTCTGAAGGGTTCAAACTCTGGCTACATAAAGCCCCCCCTCACACTCCTCATGGGAGAAAGAGAGAGCGAGCAGTTACAACTGGCACCTCATCACCAGGGGACCATTCATCTGCTCACGCTGAGAGACTGAATGAGAGAGAGAGAGAGAGAGAGAGAGAAAGAGCAGGAGGAGGGAGCTGACAGGTTGGTATGGTGGCAGGGGAGTAATAGGCCCAGAAGGTCTGAAAAGCAGTGAGCGTCACTGAGCCGGATACACACACAAATGGGCTGCACCCAAAACACACACCACATGTGCTGGCGGTGCTGGCGAGCTGTATCCACAATACATGTGAGTGCACATACACACACACACACACACACACAGACACACACACACAAGAGCACACTTTTCCTTCATCTCTGCGAGGTTTTTAAAGGGCTGAGCTTTGAAAAAAAAGGATGGAAGCTATAATTGAAGCTGCGCTACAAAACATGGCATGGATGGATCTCCATCCATCCATCATGTGTTTGGCTGCGTGTTTGATCATTCATCACATTCAATAACAGATATTACTGAAGGAGAGCTGTGCAGGATGTTGTGCTTTCAGTTAGCCTGTATGGTTTGAAGTCCAATGTGAGACAGAAAGAGAGAGAGGGAAAAAAAAGGCAGTAATTGGCGGAAGCAAGGTCAGGTTTACGGGTTTTTATTCAAGCTCAGTACATTATTTTCAGCACAGACCTGCTGCAATCATGCAGTGGCAAAATTACAGGTGAAAATGCGTAACATTTCTTTGACTCTTTCTTGTTTCTTCAGCACCACACACTTTGATCCGTTTCCCCCTTTGAACTGACTCCTATAATCTTTTTTTCTTAAAGAACAATGAAAAACTTAAAAGTCTTGCTTAAAGCTGAGGGAGCAAAATAGTTGCAAGAGTTAAATTCATTTGTAATAAATCCAAAACTCGTGGTAACATTTAAGTTGGGAAAAAAAATGACAGGATGATGATGAAGTAGTGTACGTGTGGGGAATTTCCTGGGAGAGCAGGGCATAAAGCACAGTGCTGTGCCTGCTACTGTACTGACAAGACATTACACACAAGAAACTGGCATAAACACAAACTGTCCTCTGTGGCTGCAAAATGGATCTGTCATCCTTTCAATGGAGAAGGATTGTAAATATAATACAGAAATCACTCAAAATCCTTACAATTACATACATGAGCTGAAAGGCATGTCGATATATGCACACACACACACACACATACACGCATGTGTTGTGTTGCACATGTTAAGGCAAAATGAGATAAATAAGTTTTAGTTTGTAAGTTTCTTGGAATAGCATGTCCTCACTTACATGTAAACATGGAGTTTCATCAAATAAGATCTGTCACAGACTGTGGAATGCATCTGCACACACAGGCAGCCTCTGCTTCACATCTTTATGTGGACTTTAATTGGTGTTTTCATCAGATACACTAAATGTCAATTGAAACAAAGTGTAACTTTCTTTGACTTTTTACAACTGAATAAAAATAGACAGTGTAAAAGGGAGAGTGAACCATTCATTTCCTGTTGTCAGTGTTTCCATTGACTCTGTAGGCTTTACACATGTGAGGATTTTGTGTGGATTTCAACACTTTTTGTGAACCTCAAAAAAAAGAAAAAAGTTTCTGCTGTTTCTGCTGAAGTGCGGAACACTTTTGTAAGTCAAGGCTCCTGTTGACCCCATATATAAATATTTCCTGCTCCTGGTATTAGAATCATGACTCATTTCGAGTTGCTCTGAAGAGGAAGATTCATCTACAAGTGTGTGTGTGTTTTATTTATGCAATACTAAAAAAGTAAAATAAAGAGACACTGAGGTGCAGGTCCGTCCTCCTGGCTTGACATCCAGCTCGTACCTCAGTGCCAGTGTGATACAGTATGTTAATCAGAGTTGGCATGTGCTCCGCATCGACAGCGCTCATGTTTAATCTGGAGAAATGTGGGATCAGGATCATTTTAAAACCTCTCTTCACCTCAGGGTGAAATCGCGTTTTTATAAGTCTCCTTCTTGTCTTCTCTGGCTTCCTCTCTCGTAGCTTTTTCCTGCCAAAGGATTTTTGGAATAAAAAGAGATAGTGAGATATGTTAAAATTTTAAATTCTGGCAACTGAGCTGGTTGCACTGCCTGATCTCATCGTGGTTTCACAAGATTTGTGCTCACAGCAATAAACAGGAGTTTATTGTTCTGTGTGAAAATGTTGGAATACAAAAAATGTCTCACAGATGGTTATTGGCAGCTTAGTTTTCATTTTTCTCACATTTAACCTGACTTGAATAATGTTTTTGTCACTACAAGAACATTAATTCATTTGCTCATTTGTTTTGTTTTTATGACACTGTGAAAGTTCCATGTGATTCATCAGTGTTGAGATAAACAGATGGCATATAAAATTAGAAAACAAAAAACACTTAAATAAATCAGGAGCAATGATGATGATGATGATGAGGAGGAGGAGGATGATGTTATGCCTACACTTTGTTCTCGGCAACAACCAATGAAAGCAAAGTCAGAGCTAACACATCATCTATCGTGGATGTCATGAGATGACAAAATTCAGCAACAGCTCACCTAAATTTTGAGATAAGACTTATGAAAATTGAATTCCAAAGAGCATCAAAAATGAATAAATGCGATCAAAAAAGTGTTTTAGAGGGCAGCACCAGAGAGCAAAAGTTGTGTGTCCTTGCTCCTGCCATGCTAGTCTAGAGAGTGTTTGTTGTGGATGTGTAGAACACGTCCAGTCAGATCCAGACTGATATTACAGATACTGGCACTGTAGAGTTCCGCTCCCTGTATCTTGGTCCAAAGCAGATGGCCACAGATCCATTCAGCCAAGGCCTTAATAGAGCCACAGCTGCTGGCAGACAAAGTGAATCTCCCTCCATATGCGCTTCTTTGGAAAACACAGCACTGCTCTGTTTGCTCTGCCGTGTGATGACACAGTCCTCAAGCTATGACTCACACCACTGGTACTTCTCCATTGGTACCAGTCCACACAAGGCAATTTGTTCCAGTTTGACAAAAGCCGAGAGAGGACAGGTACACCCTTGTCCCCTGTTCACATTTGGCCGTAAAGCTGACATTAAAGAGGTGGCAGCCAGTTCAATACTTTCACCAAACGAGAGCTGATCCATCTACTAGATTCTCCACCTGGGAGAAATACAGCTTACTATAGAGTTTTAGATGCCCTTATTAAACTCATTAATATCAGAGTCAATGCAGTTCACCTTAATGAAGCGATAAATGGATTCTACTGTGCTGCATGTATTTCAAATAATCACAACTTTGCTACAGAGTTGACTGATATACTCATGGCCTAAGGTAGAGGGAGATGAGTTAATGCAGCTCTCATTACATGCATGCACAGTTCAACTCTTTGGATGATTAAAGAGAACGTTTGAAGTTAATAACTTTTTCTGGTATTCTTTCTGTTTCAGGTAATTGAAAATTACATATCAGCTTTTTCTGAGAAAATGGACAACATTGGGAATCATGCGGTCATCTCCACCTGCTAGGTTTGAATTGAGCTTCCCAATTTCTCACAGTGGGGTGAGAAGGGGCAGCCTCCCAAAGTATATCATGCATGTCCTCATGGATCTTTCTGGATAAGCCCTGAAGACCAAGGTATGACCGACGGGATGACCTCGAGGCCCATATGGTCCATGTTTTCACACAGTGCTCACTTGAAATTATCAGTATTTCCTATATTACTGAACTACAACAAAAACAACCAAAAATATTGGAATAAAGCTTCAGTGACAACAGGAGACCATTTGAATCTTTCGTATTTTAGATGATAATCATAGATTATATAAGCGAACACAGAGGCAGACGCTTCTTTGAGATATCATTTTTCTATTTCTCTGTGTCTTGTGCCTGCTGTCTCTTTGTCTCAGACACAAATCTAATCTCATCTCTCCTCTCCTCCAAAGATAGCATGCTCTCCCTGTGTTAGCAAAAGTTTCCAAAAAATAATTCTGCTTTTGTTTGATCATTAAAAACACTGCAGATTCCTTTCCTTACACTATCCAATAAAAGTGAGTTGGTTTGAGGAAAGTGAACTGTCTGTACAGCTTGAATGTAAGTAGTTGTGTGTTAGCTCTGGGATGGACCTTACAATGTGCCCCTCTGACTTCTCCCCTGGATGCTGGCACAAGCTTGAGGCTCCCTCCTGACCCCTGACAAGGATTAATCTCCAGCAGGCCAATTCTTGCATTTCTATGTTAGGAATATAAAGTGCGACTGCCATTATCGCTATCTGGACACAGGAAAGTGTTGAATCTACAGAGCAGGTGTTAAGAGGGTGAAAGTACTGTTGAGAGAAAAATCGCAGTCGGAGTGGAGATCTGTAGATTACACAGCACACTATCTGTGGGAATGCAAAGTCAGGTCACCAAGGAACGACTGGAGATAGGGCAGAGATTTTCATCTCACTCAGGTAGGGGAGCATAAACCGGCTGAGAGAGAAATGGGCTTGACATTTCTAATTAATAATAATAGAATCACATGAGTGCTTTGTTTACTGAGAAGAAGCAATCAACAGTCCTACCAGATGCAAAGGGGGAAATCATACACACACACACACGACAAACACAAAAAATGCATCTCCATGCACACAGATACACACGCTAACTGCACACACGTGTTTTAAATCTGCTGGAGACGACTCATTTAAGTTGCTAAAATGTGTTTGTGAGGGAGAGAGTGAAGAGAGAAACTTATCACCAAACTTCAGTGGCTACATCAAAGTCCAAACATTCCATACAGTGCTAATCTGTTTTGGCACACAGCGACCGCAAGAACAGAGACAGCCAGCATTCGGTTACAGACACACACACACACACACAATAACACAGAAACTTCAAACTGTGCTTCAAGTTGTTGTGTAGCTTTTCTGCAACACACTGATCCCAGGTGGCTCATGGTGGGTGAGTGTTTACTAATGGCTCTACTTCTTCAAAGCCGCTCCTGTGAGTTTCTGGGAGTGCTTGTATTCAGTAAGTGTTTGGATGGAGGAGAGTAATCTATAGACATATTGTCAAAAAAAGGGGGGATGGAAGTAAAGGAGGACTGGTGAGATGACTAAGAATAGGGGAGGACATCAATGGCTGATGGTAAGTAAAAATATGATGTGGGCTGTGTATACAACTATGCAACCAGAGAAGTAAAAACACATGGAAAGAATGGATCGGATTCAGTAAACAACTTTGGTATATGAAACTTTAAGTACTTCTTTTCTGTGCCATCAATGTGCTGCATTCTCCAACATGAAAGTTTGAAAGAAAAATCTATAAAACCGCATGGTCAAACGGTGTAAAAAGAAGGCCAAGAAAAATAATTTGAGCTTGGATGAAGGAGGTAAAGTGTCCTGAAGTAGCGCGTGGTGGAGACAAGTCAGGGTGGTGTGCAATGATGATGACTGAGAAGCAATCATGTGGATGGTTTGACATTTCCTGAGGGTCATAGACAGGGGTTTTGTAGTGGCTGTGGTCAGGTAGCCAGGATATCAGCCAGAGTGGACCGTTTTTTTCCAAAAAAAAAAAAAGATGAGTTGGAGGAAACAGTGTGAGGAAAACCGGATGGTGCTTGAAATCAATAAAGTGGATCTGTGGAGAGGGGACATCAAGAGGTGCAAAATAGGGAGGAGATGGCACTAAGGACAGATGGTGTTTAAACACCCTCAATGCTAAGAGAGCTTGGGAGTGTGAAAAAAAAAAGAACTCAACAGAGGGAGTATTGGTGTCCAGCTTCTGCCACGGTACATACCCATGCCAATTGGAGTAAGGCAGCACCCTGGGGCACCAGTCTGGACAGGCAGCTCCATCTGAACAGCATGAGCAATCTAACTATTTATCTAGGCATGCTAGAGCAAACACAAAGACACACACACACACACACACACACACACACACACACAGTCATAGAAGCACATTTTTAAAGTAGTGCTCGTTCAGGGAAGGACACCGTCATATTGCTCCACTTAAAACCATCAAACACACACCAGAAAGTCTATTTTCAACTAATATAAGGAGAATGATGATAAAAAAAGTAAAAAAAAGAAGCGATCATGACCTGTTGTTCAATCAAGCAGTTCTTTGGATACACACACACGACATACAGAAACCAAATAGAACGCACAAGCAAAAAGTAGGACAGACACACTCCCCTGTCGATCTCTCATTCAGTCACACCTTCAAGTCATTCCCACAACATCAGCCACACAGCGAGAGTCCCTGCGACTCGCCGCTGCCATGACAATGATGATTACGGACCTCCCTGACAGACAGACATGCATCAACAGCGTGCCCATTCATGAAGCGCATTGGAACATAACTGCACACCAAACAATATGAGTCACAACAAGTCTGCAGTGTGCACACTGAAGAGAGAAATTTCAGCTTATGAAACTTGCTTCTGATCCCAATTAGTGTTAATGACTTCCTGCTTACCAAGCGTGAGGGGTCTAGAAACACCAGGGGTCATTACACTGGTTATAAATAAACTTCCAGGTTGCTAAAAGTAGCCCAGTGTTCCCCCCAGCATGTTAAATACTGATGCTTTGTCAAGAAAAAACAAACCAAACTGAAACCATTTCACAACATTGCCATGTTTAAAAAAGTTTTGCAGCAAGAAAGAGTTAAATGTCAAACAGAAGCTCAAAGGTACCTTGTGCATTTGAATCAGATGCCAAAGAGAAATCAGATATTTTTAAAAAGCTGAGGTGAGAACTTATATGGAAGAGGAAACACAGACCACAAAGGTAAAATGAGTACCCAATTATCTGTCTGCCCACACAAGTTACATACTGACCTTCTTGCCAAACTTCGCCACACTTGCTGTTAATGTGCACTCTGTTTTCCTGGGCAGGTAATTTCCAAACTTTTGTTGAGTTAGATGCCTGCTGGCAGCTTCATATTTAGAGTAAAAACCTGTGGTTAGTATCTTTTTGTCAATCTCTCAAAAATAAAACAAATAAGTCTGTTTCCATAATGTCAAACCTTTCTAATAATCATACTTTTGTATATAAAGAAACTATATGATTGGACAATAAACACATTGACTTACATGGAACACTGAGTAAAAGTCAGTCAGAAATAAATTAAAACTTTTAGTTCATGAATACCAACATGTAGAAACTTTAGGTAGAGTCTGCAGTTTCTACTCGGGGTGGATCTCAACGAAATGCACCTTAACTGTGTACTTGAAGCTGTTGGTGTAAACCCAGTCCTGAGATGGTAAATGTGGGAAATTTCATCAAATTATCTATCTAACTGCAGGCAACCATGCACAGCCCATTCCACCAAACAGCCTGCTGGGAGGTTTCACCCTCTGATCAAGGTCTCTCACCTGGGATGCCTCAGAGCACATCATGCTGACTGAATTGAATATAGATATGGGTAAATGAATTATGAATGGGCACCAATCCAAAATATGAAAATGCAATAGCTTTTCAAATTAAAATCAATTTTGCAACTATCAGAGAAAGTGATAAGCTTTGGAAACTTCACACGAGTGTAACGCACAGATGGGAAGACATACATTTTAGAGGAGGCTGATGGGAAAACTGAAATGTTTGAGTCTTTGCAGGTCACCACAACTATAGCTGTATAAAACATAACAGTGAAAACACAGGCTTAGTGCGTTTAGTTTTACATATTCAGATATAGATCAAGATCAAAATGCATTTAAATTGGACTGCTTTAATGTATAATGGTAGCATCCTCATCATGCACAAACAAATTAAGATGTATAAAGTCAGAAAAAAAACAGGCACCGATGCATGAAAAATTTCCCCTAAAAAAATTTCAAGGTAAAAGTGTCTTTTGCCTATGTGGAGGAAAGTGACGTAAATGCTTAACACGCAGTAAAAATCCTGAGTATGCATGTGTGTGTTACAAGCGCACACACACATACACGCACTCACACACACACACACACACACACACACAGCCCAACAATTCTGCTATGTGTCAGAGCTATTCCCATGTAGGGACAGCTGAAGTTGATCTCATTAACTTGCCCTTCATTCAAACTGCTAATTACACACAGACACACAATCACAGCCTTCACAGCACAATCAAGTCCTGACAGAGGGAGAGAAAGAATGACAGAGGGGGGGCAAGAGTGGGAAGAGAAAGTCAGCAACAAACACAAAGGGAAAAAAAAGAGAGCGGAGGATATATGGAGAAAGAAATCGAGGCACGGCAAACAAAGTGAAAGAGAAAAGGAAGGAGAGCGGAGGCTTCATCATTACTTCTAAGCCTTCAACAAGTATTTTACTTCAGTGTAAGCTGATTTTCCCTCTCACGTACAGCAGTGAATTGGCTCAGAGTCAGAATCTCTCTGAAAAGCTATTTGTTTCCAGTATCCCTAATAAAGGAATTAATGTTATGTTAATGACTTTCCAGCCTATAACTGCACTGCTGATGGATCCATCTGTACTTGAAAACGTCTTTTCCTCCAGAACCCTGCCGCATGGTTATTTGTGTCAAAGTCTTTGTCAGGTAATTTATGTGAGGACATTAAGCCGTTAATACATTGTGTTACAAAAAAGACGACAGTTTAATGGCATCGCGTAGATGAGCAAACTAGCCATCAATAATGCCGTGTAATGTTGCCTGTTGAAGGCCTGCTGGGAATGGAAAACAGTGGCTGCTGAAACTTAAAAGAGAATGCTATGACTTTGTTTGTATGCGTGCAATTGTTACTTAATGTGTGTGTGTTCATGTACGCAGGAGGAAGCTTATAGTAACCTCGCAGTGAGCAGTAAGTGGATGCATCGGGTTTTTCCTGACCCGAATTAGGAGAAAATGGAGAAAATTGCAAACAGGGATGAAGAAAAAGGAAAGGAACAAGTTATGAGAGGAAAGAAAAGAAGTGGAGAGAAGAAGCTAAATCAAGAGAAAAGGACATAAAAGGATTATGAAAGAGTTGAATCCGGTCAAGGAACTGTTTATTGCTGTTGTCATGGGCCCAACCTCTTCTGCCTGATCTTCTCACATCTGCCCACTGCTTACCTTCTTGTCCTTTTCTCTGTGTTTTTGTCCTGAGATGTGCTGAGTCTGAGATGTGCTGCTGTTATGAAGCATTCCTCCTCTTTGCTGTAGACTTCAAGTCTAAGAATCTACCATCAGTTATCTGTTTCTTCTCTCTGCTTTCTTTTTGTCTCTGACTGCTTTCGTCTCTTCCTCTCTGTCTGCATTGTTGTGTCTGCATCAGTCAGACAGTTGAGTATGTTTGACATTTTGACTTTTACGACCCCTTTTTTTTATTTAAACCGGTGCAAAGCTGGTCCAAGTGCACATCCAAGCGCATTTGCAATTTGGTTCACATGAGGGGCTTTTTTTTCTGCGCTTGTGTCGAGCTTGCTACTTTTTAACCTGAACTGGGCCGTGCCGAGATGGGTAGAACAACACAGGAGCAGATGTGTCAGTATAGACAGGCTTGTGCAGTGGAACTGTGGTCTCATTTTTGAGGTGAAATCACGCCTGAGCTTCTGCCAGTTCAGACAAGGTCTCAGTGCAACTCAGCCGACAGAGGACTATACTCTGAGTAAACCAATCTGAAATCCAACAAATGGGTTTAGTGGATGTCCTGTGTATTTTGTTCCTGTAATAACACTAAGCCAACTCAAACGTACGGAACCAACGTTACTCTTCTTTTGGCATGCATCATGCTGCAGTAGCAGGGATCTACAAATGACTGCAACTACTCATAATGTAAGAACAATTCATAGGTGTTTGTATCCAGCAGTATAAGGCCATTGATTGTGACATTGTGTGAAGTATTTTTATTAGTTACATCATTATTATTAATTACATCAAGCAAATATAACATTATCAGCGCATATAAGCCTACTTGTAGTACAAAATACTCGGTGACTTTAAGTCTAAACCTGGTGAGGAAGTGTGTCTGTTTCTTCCTACATAAAGTCTGGCAAAAGATGTCGGTCTGCTCCACTGACGACACGCTGCACCACAGAGATTTTAAACATGAGAGGAGCTGAATGGATAGACCATGTTTAAAGCCAGCTGTTTCATACCTTTTGATTAATACTTTTTTTCCTTCTTATTATTAACACATTATTAAATTCTGTTCCTCCTACTTCAACTCTGTGCCACAGAGAGGCTTAAGTTTAAGTCCACCAAATTATCCAAAACATCGGTAACACCTTCATGCAGTCCCAGCTCACAAAGCTAAGACCTGCATTACAGCTGTGCCTGTGTTGATGCAAATAGAGACCTTAACCTAAGGTAGGCATTGGTGGTGTTATGCAGAAGTGCAGCAGTCACCTCAGTGCAGTTGGTGTCCAGAGTGATTGTCTTCAGTCACATTCTGGTCATTATCACACGTACTGTTGCAGACTGCAAATATAAAAAACTTTGCAACAAATTAGTGGCAAAATATAAATTTCAGTCTTGTAGGAGACACACTGCCAAGTTGTTTTTGGCTATGTTTTTCCAAACAACAATTTAAAAAAATGAAAAAGTGAAATTATGATTGTGCCAGAATATTTGAAAAAGCAAATAATCTTTGAATACGGTATTGAATTGAAATGGTTTCAAACGCTTCACATCCCAACAGGATACATCAGGTCACAGGAAAAGTTTCATCAAAGAAGTGGGAAACAACATGGGTGTTAACAACATCTTAAAACCGCACTCACTTGTGTTTGGCGAAGACAATAGCTAATTTGAGCTGCCGTCCTCACTGCCATGTCTGCTTGTACATGGACTATTAATTCAAAAGACACACACATACAATTGCGTAAGTCTGCCCAAATCTACAACAGTGTGCTGGAATGGGCTTCAGCAGGATAAAGCCTATCAATAGCTATTTTTTTTCTCTCTCTTTTTTTTTAATTGAAATCACTGATCATGTCTTTTGACATTTTAATAGGCCTGGGGGAGGATTTAATCCCCATACAGGAGTGTCATACCAGGGAGCAGCAGCGGCACTCTGGGCTCCTCGATAGCAGCAGCCCCAGCTCTGTCAGTACCGACCCTGCCCCGCAGTCATTCAGACAACTGAGAATTAAATGAGCTAAGTAGCAGAAGATTACGGCGGATTATAGCTGGATGTAGTAAACCATCTGAATGCCGTCACATCACGATGGAGGTGAAGGCTTATGGTGGTGTGAACGTTCTGCTGGTTTGTACGGACAGTTGAGCGTTTATCACGGAAACTACGAATGTTGTGAGGGAGCATAGATGCACAACACATTACAGATACAATTATAGCATATCAGAGGCGCTACATCAGGGCATGCGGGCTAATGTGCTGCGAGTGGTGAGTTTTAATGAATTCTTCAAGTGCGTGTAATCCATTACAGTTCATTGTAGCGGCCGCACTCACATCTCTACTTGGCACACTGTATATCAAACCCTGACTGCTGCTGATGAGAAGAAAATAACAACAAACGTGACAAAAAGACACCTAATTTGAAAATGAATTTTAATTAAGATGCATGTGTAGGATGATTGGACAAGATGAAGTGCCAAGAAACAAAATATCTGCAAGTTGTTTTTGTAACATAAACACCTGAACAGATGCTACCGGTGAATAACAGCTGTGACCTTCACTGGGGAGAGCATAGAGGTGTAGAAGAAAATATTACAAATCCACTGATAAAAAGAAAGTGATTTTCTGAAATAATAACTGAATTAAGGGTATTTGGATGAAGCCTTTTCTTTTGTTTTCATGGTTGTTGATTTCAGCAAAAACTACTAGAATATCTGTTGCGGTATATTTTCTTGACAACTGTTTAATCAAAAGGATCTTGAAATCTTTTTTTTTTTTGTCACAAGCCTTTGCCTCAGAAAATGTCTCCAATTAGAAGTGAGAATTTCTAAGTTTCCAGTTGAAGGCTTTGACTGGAGTGTATCCTGAGTGGAGGAGGTATGACATCATTTCTAGTTTTGACTACCAACTTTCAAGGTAAACAAAGTACAGCAGAGCTCCTTAGCCGCTTTCCATCAGACCTTTAGCACATCCGTACCGACTTTCCTTAGCACCGCGTATCACTTAACACCATATGTCACGCGAGTGGACACAAAAGCAGGAGGGCAGGGCACCAGGGCTGTATAAATTCAGCAGATGGAACAGATTTGACCTTGTTTCCCCCTCAGACCCTTTAACGTTTGAGTTAGAGAGGAAAATCACAGTTGCCATATATATTCTGTAGTTTATATTAGTGCATGTCTATATTATCTGGACCCATACAGCTAAACCAAGTATTAACGTATCAACTGAAGTGTAATTCTAGTGCTCTACGGCTGCTCTGAGGTGCAAGCAATGACAAAGAGGAATGAGTGGTACAGTATCGCAGACTAATAGATTGTGCATGATTCTATGTTTTTTTACACACTATATTAAACCATGTGTGCTGCCATGCTGTCGTCAGTGCCTGTTGTACAGTAAATGATATGATAATCCCAATGCATTCTGGTCTTGATGTGCATCTTGAGTGTACATCTGTACTGATTTGGACCTTCAGCTTTTAGACTGAGGATCTCAAAGTTGACTCAAGTTTTATGGAGCGGTGGTACTTTAAATGGCAGAAGGGATTCTCCCGAAGGGCAGAATGAAGAGGAAATGAGTGAGGGCATGTCATAGGATGAATGAAACATGGCTCTTGTCATTCCTCCAAAGCCATTTTTCTCCCTGAATCTTCCACCTACCTGTGTGTCCCACCCATCACACACCTGCATTCACTGATCATCAGCCCTGCAGTCCTTTCAGCTCTCCCTACCTGCACCTCAATAGCAAGTCCAGGTTTACATATTTATCAGTGTCCTTCCTTTGTTATTTATCGTATTGTCTGTTTAAGTCCCTGTTGCTGTAACAGTGTGCTTCTTAGAAAGTCTGATACCTGTTTATCTTCTAGTACTTCCATGTGTTCCTTGTGTTGAGTCCTGTTTGTTCCTACCGATTTGCCTCTCATCTCCACTGCCTGTTTATCCACCAGTCCACCTGTAAGTCTGTTTATTCATATCAAAAGCAGCTTCACAGCATCTTCGCTTCTTGTGTCTGCAGAGCAAACCAAACTGTGACGCTTTTTCTCTCTTTTGAGAGCTTTCCTCTTCCTGTATTTCTTGTCTTCATCCCTCAACTTTTCATTTATCACGTTTCGGGGATGACAAGGATCCTATACGAAGGCACTGGAACAAATGGCCCCCTGCTCTGCTATCGACAGGCTCTACTCAATTGAATTTAATGCTTGGCTGCCCTTGTGTTTTCTTTCTCAGTCTTGCAAACAAACTCATTTGTTCTAATTTTCTGATGTCTCCATTTGCATCTGCGAGCTGTTAACATCGACTCCGCCCTCTTGTGGGGCTGTGCTTGACTAGGGTGGCATCCATTAATTAACCACTTAATCAGAAGCAATTAATGTAATAATGCATGGCTTGATTAACAGAATTGCTATAGGCATTTCAAAACAAGGTATCCAATGACTAACACAAATAGGTTGGAAATGGCAAGTAATTATTCCCTGCCATGTTAAGTGAATACCGATGGATAACAATGTGACTATACTGAGCTTGGATAGAAAGGAGACAATTATTTTGTTGGCACGAAGGCGAGAGATGACACTTGCCGCCTGAATCGTGTTAAAAGAAACGAGACAAAACCAAGAGAATTGTGTGAACATCCAAAAGGATGGTGACTAAGAATTAGGCAGAAACTATGAGAGTGGAGACGGAAACGTTCACCTTTTAAATTTAAAAGCTGAAAATAGAAGAAAGCAGACATGAGAAGCTTTAAGTGTAAATACACACACAGTGAAGATTTATCTGTTTTTTTGACCGACTTATGCAGCAGAAACTCATCTGTCCTCCCTCAATCTAGGCCACCACTTCATATCTGTTTTTCTATTTGTTTCCTCAATATTAAGTCCTTATTTGGAGGCACTAGTTTAAAGATTGACAACACATGGAAAGGTAAAGGTGTTCTCTGCTAATCCTCTTGTTTTTGAGTCTGAGCACATTCGTGGATGCCCACTCCCTCTGCTTTCATCTCCTCTCCTTCCTGCAGAATCCACCTCAGAGGAGAAAGAGGGCAGAAGATCTACCTATGGTGGGCTGATGTCATCACCTCTGCTTGTTACACAAGCTGGCAAGTTCATACAAATATAGAAAAAAAAAAAACACACACACACACTCTTGCACACCCTCTACAGTGGAACTCGAGACTTTCCATCCCCAATCTCACCCAGAACATTGCACTCAATAACGGCAAAACCAGAGGTGCAGAACAGAGTACAAACGAGCAAAAAGAAAATCCCAGAATCCGAGAGCTCAGTGTGCTGTTGCGAATTTTCTGCCTTCCTGGATCACTGCGTTTGTGCGTTCAGCCGGACTGCTTCAAAACACACGAACAGCTGTGCTTGTACACACAGACCCGGGAGAACACACACAGAGCATACATGCACAAAGCAGCTGCCAGTCACTCAGCTTAGCTTCCTCAGATACTTGAAGGAGCAGCCGCTAAGTCAACCTTTAAAAAAAATTGTTTCGTCTAATGTTAATTAATTCTCAGACAGTGACACGACTTGAAACAAGTTAAATATACTTTCCAATGACAAGTCCTAACTTCACAGATCTATAAAATCATAATCTGTTTATTTGACCTCTGCTTATCTTGTTGTTTTATTTCATTAATTCAGAACCATTCTACTGTGTAATTGTGTAGACTGAGTGGTTTGCTAATGACATCATAAAAAAAAATGTGCTTTTTGATTAGCTCATGAAAATACTACGCTCACAAGCCGTTCATTGTAATTTGAAGCTAAACACAGGAAAAATATGATGCCACTCTTGTGCAGCTGAGATAAGAAGTAGATCACAGCTGTCAAAACCCTCCTCTGGCAGATCAACCATAAAATTAATACAATACTTGCGTTATAATATTAATAATGGGCCCTTTTTTGAGATGCAGCACTCTCGACTGCTTACTTTATTTTCGAGGTCACACTCGTGCTTGTGATATCTGTTTAAATTGCATCTCTGCTGAAGCAACAAACAAGAAGTTTTCACATTTATTTCTTGATTGATTCCTGCATGTTTTATAAAGATTCTCCCTCAAGAACAGGCACACGGGATCATACCGAGCCGATATTAAACCAAAGGAAACAACACTTAAAAATAAAGTGAAAACTCAAACTGTCCGAGAGGTAAAAACAAACCATAACAGCTGCACAGTGACCTTCAAACTCAATGCCTCAACCACAGTCAATGCACGGCAACTGCAAACCTAAACATGCAGTCCTATAACACTAACACATCTGAAGGTGACACCTAACAGTGTTACGAACACTTCTGGTCTTCTTTTAGCCAAATTTGCAGTGGATAGTCAGCTCCTCAGCCTCAGTTGTGCTGATCCACAGAATGAGAGCTTGATGCAAAGGCTGCTTCATCAATAAGTTATAGCAGCTCATTTCACCTTACCAGCAAGCAACCTCCAAGCCTCGCAGGCACTTCCTGCAAAGCATGAAACAATACAGTGCCATGGAGGGCTTGTTAAAAATATATAATCCCGAGAGACAGAGCAGTCACTCAAGAATACATAAGCAGGTTTGTCATTGGTGCCTGCGTTCATGAACGCATGCGTGCATGTTCCCCGATGTCTATGTGCATTTATAAATATGAGTGTGTTGATATTCTGTGTCTGTGTGTTTCGGAGGCAGCGTCACTCTTGCTTTACTCCCCTGCAGGTTGTAGTCACAAAAATAGTCCATGCCACATACCACTACATCATAACAGTGAAGGGGCCAGATAACGATCCGCGTCCTGTCATGTTTCATGCATTCTGATAAGGCAGCAGACACGGGCAGAAAAGCTAGGAACAAGGTGAGGCCTACAGGGATGACAGACTGCAACTACCGGTGAACCGTGTTGGTACACAGCCTTCCTCTTAACACATTCACTCTACCACAGTGCAATTCACAGCTCATAATGTTGCTATACAGATAAGACAGGTGAACATTTTGAGGGTGGATGACACTCTCTGTGTTTCTTGCTGCTGTATCATAAAGCAGGGATTCCTGGACACATCTTGTTCGTGTGGGTGCCCCATCAAGAGGAGGCCAAAAAACATGTTTCCTGTCAGGGACTCTTAGTATGTATCTGTACACGTCATTGATGTATAACATGCAACAATAATTCCAATATACTAGCTTTTATTTTAGAGATCAGTTAGATGTCACTGCAGAAATACAGTGGACATTAGGGGGTGTAAATTATGGGAGAGCCCCTCTGTTCTGACAGATAGCATTACTCAGTGATGCAGACCACTGAACCATCAATTTGTCCATCTGTTTCTTGCTCTGTAGTATCTCTTTCATTCACACCCCTCCACTCTTTCTTTCAGCTAATCTCCCCCCTCCATCGCATTTCTCATTTCTCTTTTGATTTGGCTCTCATCTCTCTCAATCATCTTGTCTCTCAGATTCCTGCACTCCATTTCTTTATCTCAATCACTGAGGGTGAAGTGAAAAATTATACAAAATATCACACTGCAGTGCACTTCACTAATGAAAAGATGGGGCTGTGTAGGCACAATGTGAATAGTGTATGTGTGTGTATAGGTCGTTTCTTTCTTTTCTCCTATTCTGTGTTTTCTCCTTGTTCCTTGCTTCCTTCACGCACCCCTCCAAGCCTCTATTTGTCATCAGTAGCTACCTGGTACTGCAGACGATGCGGTTATTATTCACTGAGCGCCGTGCGGCGGCGTGTCTGCTCTGTGTTTCACTGACTGGTCGCACTTCTAGGACCCTGCATACTTCCTCCGTTTGCTGGTTTAAGTGGCTGTCGCTTTTGTGTGCCGCCAGCTAAGCGTGAGGCACCAGGTATCCAACACACTCACCGGAGTTTGTGGAAGTTGTCGCATAGCCATTCAGACTGTCCCGCCCCATTGTGCCAACAGATATAGCCCTGACTGAGCTGTCTTCAATAATTCATTTCTGAATCAAAGCAAGACAAAATGGATTGCAGTAAGAGACATTACTTTCCACTTGAAAGGACGCATGGTTGAGATTCAAAGCTGCAAGTTCTTTTCATGAGGTGGAAGTCCACTTCACAGATAATAGCTTATAGTGCTGTGAACACAAGCTGATATCTAAGCAACAAAAGCACAGTGATCACTTTGACGATTAACGTGTGTTGCATTACCTCACTATATTGTTAATAATGCAGCAATCTGTATTGTTGGCAATTTACATTCATCAAAATTTAATTGATCAGCTATTTGATTTTTATACAGTAATTCATTATTTTGTTTTGTGGGACTGCATTAAGTACTTAAAAGAATTAATTTGAGATTTGAAACTGTGTGTGCTTACAGTTTCAGTGCCTGTGATATTACTCCTGCGGGTCTCCTGTACAGTACTGCGCTCCCCTTTCATCTCCTCACCCCCTACCTCTCAGCCCCGCAGAGGCCCAGCTTGGCGGCGCCAGCACTCTCGTTAATCACACAGTGTCAGGCCTTTAATAAGTCCTTGACGGGGGTTTTGCAGTGAACGACACTCTTTATCAAAGGTTTACACTGCCAGTGTGTCCTGGAAAATGATTGATCCCACCTTGCTCAGGTCTGCCCTTCATGCTGACTGACGGAGCAACACCCACAAAGCCAGCGATAGACAGCAAGAGAGAGGGCGCGTGGACTTGTGTGTGACTCAAAACGTGCGAGGGTTGAGAGTGTGTTTGGGTGGCGGTGGCGGTGGCGCTGCGCTGGCACCAGGCGGCTGTGCCTGGGTGATGGATACTCCTGCTCCTTCCATTTCTCTCCCCACCAACCAACCCTACGTGATTCTGCATCTCCAAATGCAAAACACTCCCATTATGGATGCTGTGATAAAGTGATGTTTTAACCTTGCCTGCCTCTGGCTGGAAAGGAAGCAGCCAATCCACTTAACAAATGAAGTAATATCAGCAATCAGTTGGCCTTGTCGCTTTACTTATGGACATTATACTGTATGTGAAGCATTATCAGAGCTCTGCTGGCCTTGTCAACAGGGAGGCTGGAAATCTGAATGAATTGGACCAATATCAAATCCATCAAATCCAAACCTAGCCTGACCCGTCCTTAAATCTGTCAAAATAAGACATACAATAGATTGTAAAGACAATGAGCTGCTGTGCTGTTCTCCCTCGCTTTCCAGAGCATTACTATAAACTTCACCCCACGCCCTCAATTTTTGTGTCAGTGGGTAGTGAGCAATTTAGTTTAAAACAATAATATATGAAGAATGATTAAAAATTTTAGATTCTATGCAAAGCCCTAATGGAACAATAATCTAGTCTGCAAAAGGAACATTTTTTTAACCACCTTTTTCAATTTGATTTATTTTCTATACAGTAAATTGCAAACTGTCAACAGCGATCCCATTAACATGAATAGTTGAACTAGATCCATTTTAGTATGATAAAAAATTGCCTCCTATTATAAGCAATTAAAAGCACATCATTAAAAAAAATAGTCAAGTATCTTGTTGAGAACCTGTCAAATGAGCTTTGAGAAGGTCGAAACTAATTATAGAGTCAGAGATGCTCAGAGACCTGATTTTTTCTCAATACAGCACTTCTTATACGCACCATGACAGATAGAAAAACACAGAAGTCCTACAGTTAGATAAAAGGTGGGAATGGAGGGTGTTTAAAGCTAATCTTCTTTGAATCTTCCTTCTTTGAAGAAAATATAAGTCGGCGGGTCAAATAACTTTATATCAAAAATTGAAATAAAATAGATAGTTAAGAGGTAACAAGGAAGGGAAATTAGAGACAAAACGTAAAGATTAAGAAGAAGGCAGACAGATAGGGAAACGTAAACAAAGTAAGAAATATAAGATAGATTGTGTGACTGATAAAGTGTTGATCATCTATTTCTGAACGGTGGAGGTTGTTCAGAGATAATGTGAAAGCTGTGAGAGCTTAATAGAGACTTTAGCTTGAATTTAAACAGTATTTGCGGAGTTAAATGATATTCTGCTGGTGGTTATCACTAAGCTAAGAACCATGGTTGGAGCTTCCACTATCTGTTCACACATCAGTTTCTCCATTTGTGTAAAGTAATATGGGCACTGTAATTGTATAATTAGAAACACTGCTAATTGAATTCTCCTTGGTTTCTTTGGTACTTTTAAAATCAAGTGCATCCATTTGGAATAATGGGACTGTTCTTTGGCTGTCACTTCTGTTTGGATAAAGACCACAATTAAAAAAAAAAAAAAAACAAGACAAATGTTTCTCTCTATGAACATTTCTGTCACCTGATGGCT
Organism: Acanthurus leucopareius; assembly: GCA_029814765.1. Taxonomy (NCBI): domain Eukaryota; kingdom Metazoa; phylum Chordata; class Actinopteri; order Acanthuriformes; family Acanthuridae; genus Acanthurus; species Acanthurus leucopareius. Next base: position 723,644 of record JAQMCX010000050.1, read on the forward strand.
CAACAAAACAACAATCTAACCCTCGACCGAGAAAAATCAATTCAGCTCAAAAAAATATTCCAAATGTCTGGCATCATCCCACGGCTCTGAAAAGAGAAATCACCAAATGGTCAGAGATATCAGTGGCAATTGTCCCAGTAGACCTGTTTGTAAGTGGCAGTGCAGGGGACGCGAATGGCTCCGGGAAGTTCTCTCAATGAAATCTAAAGAGAACAATTTGATATTCCCTGGGAAGACACCGCAGGCGATGCAGCCATGACACTGACTGTGAGGGCTTACAATCTACTCTCACTCTGACCTCCATTCTCTCTCTGTGACACACACACGCAGACACACACTTACACACACAGAAAAAAAAAAGGGCAGACAGACTCACAGTGAAATTGAGAAGGAGGGACGTTAAACAAGTAAAGGTTCAATATTTGCCTGCTCTGTCTCTGTGTGTGGCTGTATTATGTCGAGAGACGATCTCTCAGCTGTGCAGCTGTTCCCAGCAGTGCCCCCCCACCCTCCCTCAGCCCTTACAGGTCACCACCACTGGGTGTCTGTGGATGCTCTGCCAGAATAGTCGGGCTTTTTGCTCTAGGCAGCATAAAAAAACAGCACCTGTTCAAAGATGCTTCTCACATTGTTCTTCAAGACCTTTTAGCCAAGACGCGCCTCTGTAATCATCTCTGTAACAATAGAGAACTGGAGGGGTGTTTTTGGTTTCGTCCCCTTACCGTTGCTGCATTTATCGGTTCTGGGACAAACATGGTTTCAAGAAAAAAACAAAAAATACAAAATCTAACACTACTGTAGTGCCTCTACCTAACACAAGAGCGACAGAGTGAGAAATGGAGGTGCAGCGTAAGGAAATGCATGTAACCCACTAGGCCCTTTCCATAGAAATAGAACAACGCTTGATCAAACAACTGCTATTATGCCTTTTCAGCTGCATGGCCACATAAACTGAGTTCTGTCCATTGTGTGCAGAAGGTAGAGCATATATTGAACAATGTACACATCGAGAAATGGATCAAAGTGGAACACAAAATGGCAGCAGTGAGTAAAGGCAGCATAGGTAAAATAACTACAATTGTCCCTCTTACAATGCTCCAATGCTGAATGCCTGTTTTTGCAAAACTGAGGGTGTTTTTCTGACCAGAGCTCTGATGGCTGACAGGAAAAGGAGCCTTCATACAGCTATGGCCATTTAGAACATACATTAAATTTGTTGTTCACTTAGATTATCACTGTAAAGAGATCAGTCAATGAATGAGAAATGTAAGAGAGAAGGAAAAGGATAGTTACATCGGCAACTGTGAGATCTATTTCACTGAGGTTTTTCTGTATATCTAAATAAGCATTCACCAGCAGTACAAAAACTTCAGATTTTTGTTTAGGATTTCATCCCGCAGTTCCTCAATTTTTGTTTTCCTCATGCTTTTGGTCTCCTTTGTTGTACATTGAAAAAGTGATACTGTAAACACAACTGTTCCTGCAATTTTAAGATTAAGATCTTATTGGTTAAATAGAAAGACACAATAAAAAAAGGAACATTTTGCAAATGTATCTGCATCTGTAGCTTCAGCTTTCCTATTCACAAAAAAATACCCCCCTCAAATAAAAAGCAACACTGAGAAACATCCTTTGACGATCTCTCTAAGAATGTCTTAAATTCTGCCCTGAGGGATCCAGAATGCACAATGACAAACATTCATGTGTGAAGTCATCCGTACTCAGTTATTCAAAGGGCTTCATAAAAATCCTTAACTTCCTGTACCCAGCAACAATTGAAGAAAATGGCTCTGCCAAAGATCTCTGCCAGACAGTGGCTCTGTTTTTCCGTATTTCTGGTGTTACTGTACTTCTGATGAATAACCTCGCATTTGTGCCCAAAGGCAAATTCCAGCCTGACTTCCAACTCATTTCTCTCTGCTTGTCACCATGTCTCTCTCTCTCTCTCTCTCTCTCTCTCTCTCTCTCTCTCTCTCACCACCACACTCCTCTTTCTGCGCTGTTGTTTCTCTAGGAAGTCGTGATGTTGTGTGTCGGCAGACTGTTGCCATGAATTCTTGCATTTACTGAGATACCACAGTTCCAATAGATCAGTTTTGCTGGCATTGTCATTTCTTCTTCTTCCTCTGAATATCATCTGTTTTTCACATGCATTTAAAAAGGGCCTGCTATTTGTTTATGCACATGTACTTAGACTTGTCTTTATGCTGAGGTTAACCAAGCGTTTGCTTTGTAATTGCTGTAAATCATGCGTCCAGGATCCAGTACATGCCACAATCAAATAAGTTTCAGCAAGTTATGGGATGTATGATGAATGATAAGCTATGTTGAGTCACTAAGAATATTCCACCGCAGGCTGTAAAATGTAGAAATAGATAAACAGCTTCTCCTAAACACATTCAAGCAATAATTCAGAGTTTAATGTTGTGTTACCCCAACCCCACTGAGAGTCACAAACTGTTGTTAGAGCAACTTTAGGGTAGGACTGGGCCTTACTGAGCAAAAAAACAAGCATCTCAATATTTTTAAACAAATACTTGGATATGCATGTTGATTGAACACTGTAGGGAAAACTACTGCTTTCATAAATATTAACATTATGAGATTTTTGCTAATTAATCATTAGTAATGACAATATAATGACTGAGTGGGTAAAGTCAAATAAAAGAGCAGCAAGAAAAGTCTGGTATGTTCAGATAATCACTTCATTTTATTGTAATGAGGTTTTGAAAACTCAGAGAAATGTGAAGACATATCATAACAAAAAACAATATCTAAAATTCAAGACAGTATGTGGTCTCATTTCCTCATGTACATATTATATTGAAATATAGCTCAATCTTATTTCTACGACAACTACTTTATATTGGCAATTTCCACCTTCAAGTTCGAAGCATTCTAAGTTTAGCCCAAACCTCTTCTGTACAATTACGATCACTGGCATTTCTTACTCAATTTCACAGCCACTGATCGCGTCTCCCCCCCTCTGCCGAACAAACGTCTTCCACATACTATATTTAATGCCAATATGCAGCTGGAACCTGGTGTGGTGGTTTATTTCCACCATTAACACCAGGATTTGTCAACCCATCACCCCAACTACCCATCACCCATACCAACTTAAAGGCCCCCTTTTTCTGACAGCGCCCATGACAGTAGATAGTAATAGCTAATTCAAGGCTTGAGGCGGTTGTCAAGCGATAAAGATCGATAGTCACCTGTCACACCATTTCAGCACAAAAAACTGATGAAAATGACAGTGGCTCATTAACGATCAAAGAAGCTGTTAGCCACAGTGGCATTGCCTTTCCACACAGCTAATCTAAGTCTTGACCTAGTTATCAGTTAGCTCATGTATGTAGAGGCTGTTAATGGATGTAGCTGAGATCCTAGCCTGTCAAGCGCCGATCGTCCCCGGAGCCGTGGCCTGTCACACTGCCACATGTCAAAATCCTTGATGTACGAGCCACTTTCTCTCTGCTTTAATGCATTTAAATGGAGCTGTGAGTCCGGCAGGACCGGCCCAATTTCAGAACCAGCGGTAAAGGCTCAATCTCATCTACTGCCCTGGTGGACGGAGCGTGTACATAGGAAATGAAATTGAAAATCCATCAGGGGTACCCTCATGTACACACACACACACACATACACACACACAGACAAGCACATACACCAGGCTTTCTTTTTACAAACTCTCTCTGTTACACACCCACAGTCACACACTTACAGAGGGTCATATCTCACATTTCAAAGTGTTATAATAATAATGCATGTGTGATGAGCTGCTGCCTGATGTGGAAAGCTAATCCAAGCAAAAAAATAGCTTTAGTAGAGTAATTGAACTACAGTCAAAGAATTATGTGAGTGAAAGAGCTCCAGACTGCACTCGGTGTAAAGGTATTCTAACCTTGAATTTAATTAAAATCTCTTTTTTTTTCCTCTCATACACTCCTCATAGCATGTGTGCTTTAAATCATAAAGTCAGACTCACTCACTTCACTTGCGGAGCATTCATCAGCTTTTTTTAATAAGAGTGCTGTTGATACGAGCACCTTATATGAAAATCAACGCTGAACATGCAGGTATGCATTAAAATGCAAATTGTATTGGGTGTTCTCTTATGATCTTTCACATGTCTACGGAAAGGTACCCATAACTGCAAAGTTATGCACGCATCATGCTGCTGGACCTGGTTTGACATCAACTTTTGCTTGATGTTTGGAGCCACAAAAAGTTACACTTTGGCTACCAGTTATATCCTGTAGGTTTAATGAGGATTTATCAGGTTTCCCTTAAGGATAAGACTGCTACAACGTTACTTGCTATGTGCTTGGCAAGCCTTTGCCAAAGTAAAGTATTGGCTCCTCAAACATCCTTATTTATTTACATCATTCCGTTCAACATTCGACAACTGCAGCAAACAGTTACTAATCACTGGCTAGCAACTGGAATGTCAGGCTTTCTGAAGTAGAGATTTACTTTACTGCTCAAACTGCTGACGCCATCCTAATTGAAGAGCCAGTTTCACAAAAGCTGGACTACAAACAACAAAATCTATTTTGACTAAGAAGGCTAGGTTAGAAACATTGATTAATATTTTGTACTGTGGTTTGCATTGTTTTTAATTGCTGACTTGACTGACTCAGGCACATTGCAGTGAGATTCAATTTAAATAATAATTTTAATCAAATTGAAAAAAATAATGCTTTTATGTGTTTTTGTATGTGCTTACAGTTTGTGAGTTACAGCAGTAGTCTTGTTACAACCAAAAAACAGCTAACAATACATGGAAACCCACAGGCCATGCACCACTCTTTGTGATGCATCCTTGGCTTGAGCCTACAGTCAATACAACCACAACCATGAACTTCAGCCATAAAGGTTGAAACAAGACCAAAGAGAAAAACCTCCAGCTTTCAATGTTTGAAAACTAAACATTTTGCCCTCCCTGTTCCTAGCTGATAACAAATGATAGACAACAGAGCCGTGCCCTAACTCTCCAGACACTGGTTTGTCAAAGTGCACATATAAATGTGTGTGTGTGTGTGTGTGTGTGTGTGTGTGTGTGTATTGTTTGCATGTTGATGCACAGTGAAAACATCTGCTTTCGCTCAGAGAGCAGAAGCACTTGAGAACCTGTCTCAGTCCTGCCAGCACCTGTCTTCCTGACTGAGGCAGTAGACACATTCACAATGGATGTGAAGGAGGAGAGGGAGGCATCAAAAGCCATGTTGGTTTTCCTCACTGTCACTAAGGAAATGTCAGCAGAACACACCACTGGTTCCCAGTGAGCTGAATGTGCTCCTGGCTAGGAGATTCTGCGAATGTTTGTACGGCTGGTTGACCCTGCATCTCGCCTTGGAATGTAATTTCAGTTGTAGTTCACGCTCAGAGGCCAAGGTTAGACTTGTTTAAACTGAGTCAACACATAAATTCAAATTAAAATGCCTTTGTCAACACAGTCAACATGTTTGTGACAGAAGAAAGCTGTTGCTTTATTTCTCGGGTGCACCTGGGGCATTGCCTCGGTGCATACCACAAAAAGTCATGTTTGAAGTCATGTTTTTGAGACGAGAAGCAGAATCTCGCATGGCCCAACTTAACATAATGAACTAAACTGTAACACAGTGATGCTTTAAACCGTCTCTGCAACTCTACTTCTTATTATATTCGGATCCTGTTCTGCAAAAAATTTTTAGTCATAAAAATACAAAGAGATGAATATATTTAAACACAGATCATTTCTACCTAAGCCTACTCCATCTAACTCTGCCACAGTAAGCCCTAGGCATATTAACTTATGATAAAACCTTATGAACACTGGCCTTCTTTTTAATTCTACTCAAAATTCCTATACCCAGCCTGGATTGTAAAGAACTGGGAAAGACTTGTTGCAAAGGTCAAGACCAAAGCAACAACTAATTTGTAATGATAAGACATTTTTGTTTATTCCAAAGTTGGCAGGCATGTCCCTAAAATGTAGGTCAACATTAAGAACTATAAAAAGCTTTTGCATTTCATAATTTTAGAGCTGGGGACATTTGGCATTCAGCTGGGAGATTTCTTTAAGTGCATAAAGACTACATGCACACAAAGGTGTTCATAAATTTACTATCTGTCAAGACAAAATGTTTTAAAGTAGCAACAAGTGGGCAAAAGCCAGTCGAGACAATAATCTTTTTTCTAGGGCTACATTTTGATACGCTATCTCAGGATGAGTCTTGGAATGGAATTAATAAAATTAGCTTTAGCTAAATCCCATTTCACCTTGTACGTTCATAGTTCTGATATTGTAAGTTCTGGCATGGCTTCCTGCACACACAGAGCCATTGCTAATGTTATTGGTTACACCTGTGCATATCTGGCTATACCGAGTCAATAAAGGCCTACTTAAGGTCTCCTAATTCTTACCCTGACAAACTCATAGTTTAAGGTTGGCATGCGCCTGTTTCCTTCTCATATCCTGTTCCAGGGTGGAGAGTACTCAACATGTTCTGATTAAAAAAAATATGTATCAGCCCTCTCCTTTTACATTTTATTACCAAAGAGCAGCACACAACACATCCAGGTAGCAGGATTTCCTCTTTTTTAGCCAGAAATTGGCCTGTTTCATGGAAGTCATTTTGGCATTTCACAGTATAAAAAAAAGCAGAGGTGTATAAATTAAATTAATGGTGGCTGCATTTCATTTCACTCCTTTTGTTTCAGATTCCTGGTAGCATGTTTAGCATGCTATCTGACTCTTATATTGCAATGACTTCCTGAAACATTTAAAAAAAACAGAACAATTTGTCATATTATTAGTAACATCAGCACTCTTGCTGCTACAGTATAAAAAATTCAAAGTACAATGTCTGCTGAAAAAAAAAAGTCAGTTTTGCAACAGGAAACAGAACCCTCATCTCTACGAGACCTGGCTATTGAAAGAGACCCAGTCAGCTCACAGTGGGGTCTGTAAGCATGACTGGCCGCCTGGCTAGCTAGCCACCCCTGCAGGTGCTGGCTTGCTGTCACGCCAGTTTAGGGACTTTCTCTACTGGAGCTGCTCTGGATGAGTCACCATCCTCTCCCGCCTGTCTATTAAGTGCTGCCACATTGGGTACATTTCAGCCTAGCTACCCAATATGCAGCACAGAATGTGCTTTGGTAGTCTAACCTTTGAGTTTGGCTGAGTCTTGAATACAATAAAGTTATAGTACATCAAGGTAATCATAAATTATATTTTAAAGTTATGCAAACACATCCAGTCACTGAGCACAACTTTAATATGAGATATATTTTTTCACTGTGCTGAGACGAGATATGAGTTACCATTATTACCACCCACCCATAGTTTATCCTTTAAACACACACAAGCTGTGTAGTGATTTTGCCAATCTGTATTTTCATTGTAACAGAAAACCTCTACACTTGCAACATTACAACATAACTATTTGACTTTTAATGCCTTGGGATTCCTTCTACTTCTTTCTCTTGGTTATTTTTATTATTTGAGCCAACATTTTATTATTTCAACCCAACAGAACAGCCAATCAGAGGGAGTGTAGGTTCAGATCTCTCCACAATGTATAATAGGCAAGCAGATCAAGCCCTTTAAAACTCTTGTTAATAAGCATTTTTTTTCATTGAGTAAAGTCCTGGAATAATCACCCCTCTTTAAGGTGTAGAAAACAATTTGCTCTTAGATCATGAAAAAATGTTTAAATTGTTTGGTATTGGTTATTTTTTGGACATTTTTTCTTGCTCACCATCTTTTGACATCATGTCCCATGACACTGTATTAACTCCTTGACGGATGACTCAGGCTAGCCCATTTCTACGGTAAGTAAAAATCTTTTTCATACACTAGGAAAGCCTCTCTCATGGCAGTGAAATATGTGAAGTTTTTTTTTTAAACTCGCACAAGACGCTTTGGAGATGGCCTTCGCAGATGGCACATAGGCTACAGGTGCGCACAGCGCCTTTAATGCTAAACTTGTTCACTCCTAGTCTGGGACCAATCTGTTGAGCTCAGACTTTATTTTCACCCTGGCAGATGGGTCTGGCCTCCTTCCCATTCAGAGAAAATTCCACGCCACTTGGCACATATCAGGCTATTCGCAACCGCTTATCTCATTTGAGATGAGTGTGATACGGTGACTGACAGAGGAGCTTCACCTGTGCAGATTTGAAGTCACATGTGACAAGCTTTGTTGCTCTGATTGGTTGAAGGTCCAGTCTGCAGGTCCTTTCTGTGCAATACAACAGACTCACAAAACTAAGATCAGACCTGGCACCTGTAACACAGACTGTCCAATCTTCAAAACACTGAATTGTGAATTCATATCTTTCAAGATACTCTACACTCACAGAATCGCTGGATCAAAAACTCATTTTATCATAAATACCGCAGGGGCATTTCTTTAGGTCACCCACACACAAGATACTTATAGTTTCACTCCTTAGTTGTTGGTACAACCATTGGATATTGAAGTACAAAATGTGTGATTCATGTTTCATCATAGTGCTACAAAAATGTCACTGTTAAAGGACCAGTAGAGAGGATACTACAGAGGAAGTGGAATTATTGAACAAATTTGAAAATTACTGAGAAAATATATTGTAAAATCACAACACAGGTTCCTTTTAAATGAAAGCAACAATCAGCCACGTCTTCCTCATCTTCCTGCTTTACCTCTATAGTTAGACCTCCTTCCTGCTCCATGTTACAGTATTTCGCCGTTGATGCCACTCATTTATACACATACAAGGTAAAATCAATAATCATTAGCAAGTTGGGGTCAGTGGATCTAGTTATCCTATTGTAAAATTTTCATGGTATGAACACGGGATGTTGTTCCACAGTTTTCATAAAACAATGCTTCACTGAAAGAGTAATGCAACAGTAATTTATCATTTTGATCAACTTTATCAATTGATAGTTAAATCAGTGAAATAAAATGAAAAGACAGTCATCTCAAATGCAGTGTGTGAATTGCATTTTGAAATGGTTATACTTTTATATTTAGTTGTGTCATTTTGAACAACTGATTTCAGTTTAATGAAAAAAAAATCTTTTCAGTTGTTTTCAAGCAATTTTCAATTGCTTGGTTAATGTGTATTATATACAAGCAATTGAAAACAAGTGTTAGAGTTTTGAAAAATGTGCATTTTTGATCATTGGTTGTGATTTTTGTGTCTTGAGTTTTAAAAAATGACATGAAGGTTCTGAAACTAGTGTCAAAGTGATTGTAACAAACTTTAATAATGGACCGAGAGGCAATTGACCAAATTGCATCAGCAAATAGGTGTGACATGCCGCGCTAATGCATTGCAGCAACTCTCAGAAACACCAGGGGGTTAAACAAAGAAAAAAAATCAAGAAATCCAATCGAACATTATAAACCAAACATGGCCACAGGCTTTGGCTTCTCAGTGCCGAGATTGCACTGATCTGTTCATGGCTACTAAACAAGTCAAAAACAATGCTAGTGTGCAAAAATTATGATTTTTTAATTGAACAGAATTGTGTTTGTAAAAACAAGTGTAGAAATGTTCACAGTGAACAGAATACATTGAAACAGACATAAATGTTGTGAGTACAAGAACTCTATATTACTGGCCAGTGTTGTAAATATGTTTCGTTTTTTTCTTTTTTAAAAATACCAATAAGAGAAGTCTTCCCTTTAGACTGTGTGAAGATATGTGATGTGGAGTAGAGATGATTAGCCAGTCTAATTTGAATGCTTTCATTTTGAAATACAGACTGTAGCATGCTTAGTTGCAAAAAGTTCAGGGATGCATGACTGTGCTCCTCAATGGGTTTTTCTAGGATTTTCTGCCCTCAGTTGAGCCTCCCAGGTGGTCCTTTTCACACAAACAAACTATCAAATCAACATGTTTAGATTTACCTTTTAGATATTTAATTTTAGTGTCAATTGAAAAAGTTGTCTGGGTTTAGTATTTTTTTCATTTCTTTAAGTCCAGGGAACAGTTAGTAAAAGCAATACAAAGCATAAGAAAACATGAAGTAAACAGTAGGCACATGTTATTGATGTAACAGCTTGCCATATTACTGGATCTGTTTGGAGAATTCATATCCAGAAAGTTACTTAAAATATCTCATAGCTGCACTGAGTGAATATTAATGACAGAGTGCAGTGGAGCTTTAAGAAAGCACTCAACAGAGTGCATATTTTCACCTCAACCAAACAATTTCTTCAAGGAGCCATCACTTCCACAGCCCACAGTGAACTAGGTAAATGGAAGACTGATTACATGAGGCGAGTCAAAAGAAGTAATTTTTCAAGATCAGTAGGGTATTGAATAATTGACAATAGGTCCATGAAGGGTTTATGTGGGTCTTAATTGTGACCTGAAATGTTAAGCTGAATATTTTTCTTATAAAATGACCTGAAACCACTTTACTTAAAGGGACAGTACCTTAATTGCTACAAGTATTCACCTTAAAACTATACAGATGGTTCAGTCACATTTTGAAAAAAAAAAACTTTTTTTTTCCCAATTTGCCAGTGTTGCTCATAATATCTCATCATTTAGATACTTAAGGATTTTTTTCTGCCTTGGTTTTGATTCTGTTTTTTGCATTGAATTAAAATAAATTTTATAAATAACTCCAGTCGTCCTTCCAATGCAGTCTACCTTATCCTCAGATCAGAAACTACTTGGTACTGAAAAAACATCCCCAACTAAACCTGCCGTTGAGTTTCTTAAATTAAGTTTTCTTTAGTGTGTGCAGAACTAAGCTCTTATCTGGAAGTGTTTACTTCTTTCTTATGTTGCTATGTGGTATTTTGTGGTGAATTACAAGGGATCAGCCGCAGTCTTGTTTGATTTGTTCTGATTCAGGCATAATTCCGTGTATCGATCATATGACTGCTGGGAATGCAATCATGGAATCACATTGGCCATTGGAGTGCACTACCTTCAGCCTCCAGGGATATCTGTTCAGTGAGCTATACAGCTGTGGGCCACTGACCAAAGCTGACGAGACCATTCCTTCTTGTGTGCTTTAAACTTTCCCCAGAGAGCAAGCCTCCGCTTCCTTAAACAGGGTAAATTGAATTAGGACATTCTAGCAGCTGGCAAGTGTGAAATTGAGTTGAAGTGTACCCCGAGGTTTGACGTGTGAGATGCAGAATTTAAACACCCCAACAGAACGGAGCGGGATCAAGCTTTGTCTGCAAGCTGATTTCTAAATAAACAACAAGATGAGAGATAAGGGACAGCTGGAGTTCACTCAGTTAGGGCAGTGGGGAGGTGTGTATTTGCATGGGGGTGGGTGCGCATGCATGTGTGCAAGCGTGCATTCAAGTGTGCACATATTTATTGATGTGCGTTGGGATTATATCACCACAGGAACAATAAAGTCAGTCGAGTGATACGCAAGCTGTCTGGAGAGAATTTTTTTTCCAGCAGAAGCCTTAATCTCATTCCTGTTGCATCTTACAGTGCCTAAAAACACAAACATGGAGAGAAACGATAACATACTCTGTTGGCCTACGTTTTTCATCACAAACAGGATGGGTATTCATCTGTCAGTCACAGCTAATGCACCCTGTTTTGTTCAATTCAGCTTGTCTGTTTCACTCAAACCAAACTAGATGCATGCTCAAATCTAAGAACCTTTTAGGTGTTAGGATGAAAACCTTCAATAAAGCTGCAGCAAATCTATGAGAATGCTCCTAACAATACTTAACTCAAATAATTAATAAAGGATTGTCTCACTCAGGGCTGATCAGGCTCAATTCATTCAGTTGGTGTTTAGCTGGAGAGAAGCATAAAAATTTTTTGGGCAGACAGCAGTATGTTTTCAGTGTTTCTCTTATATTTGCATCCTACTGCATATTTCTCCTGCTGTCACTCATGGGTATGAACCATGGATTTCCATCCATTTAACTGAACAGAAGAATCGTGCTTCCATCCATCCAGTGTTTGGTCTAAATCATCTGAATGAGTGTGCCCTGGCCTCACAAAAAACTGCTATCCATCACAGAACGACTTGCCTTTCCTCTGTGTTATCATTTCCTGTGGCAAACGATAGCACCGCATACAAACGTCCTCTAGGTCACTCTCCCTTGTCCTCCTCCTCCTCCTTTCTTTTCCTTCTTTTATACCATTTCCTCTTTTCTTCTCTTCAGACTATTCTCTCTCCTTTTTGTTTCCTTTTTCCCAATTTCTCCCCACCCTCTTGTGTCACTCCTTCTCTTTGACCACTGCAGCCGGCACTTGCTCCCTCCATCACCTCGCCGTTATTTCCAGCCTTGATGCCAAGTATTTGCTTTATCAATCACATTTTCCATCCATTCTTTCCCTCCAGCTGCATACTGTTCCATCAGTCACCGCTCACCACCCCCGTTCACCACCTCTCACCCCTTTGGAGTGATGGTTAATTCCATCAGTCACTTGAATCTCACACAACCCCACCAAGCCCAGCCACTTCCATCAGAGCGTTAATCCATTTAAGAGAGAGAACGGCTTCCTGCTCCGCTGGTGTGACTGAGAGGTGAGGCCACAGCGAGAGGGAAGGAGAGAAGAAGGGAGGCTTTGTCAGAGCAGATATAAATGCTATGCCACAAAGCAGCGACAGTAATTAGTATTTTATCACCATGCTGAGAGGTGTATCAGTTGAAAGTGAGTCTGAAAGTCAATTGTGAACTGGGGTTGAAACTGGGACCAACAGCAGGGAGGGTAGGGATAGAGCTGGAGGCACAGTGTTTAAGAACAGCTGTAGGCCTTGGGCTAAGTAAGGAAGGTTTCAGCCAAGACCCTGATTAAAGCTAGAACTCTGCTGCATGAGCTAAACAGCAAAAGTAAGGATTCGTTGGTGTCACACAAACATACCGCTTGAGCTCACACAGGTGTTTTAACCGCTCAGAATAATTGACAAGCAAGTTGAGTTACCGCTGACTTCATACACTGATTGTCACAAAACAAGATTAGGAGTCTAGCAGCTCTGTGAGGCTGCACATTTGTTCACCATATTGGTTTAGTGTGTTACTATGTTAACATTTCCTAATTTGCACTGAACTCAGAATGCAGCTGAATATGGAAATGTTGTTAGCTTTTCACCAACCTGTGTGAGTGAAATCTGACCTGATCCAGCTAATGATGGATAAAAAGTCAGGTGATTGCAAAAAGTTACTATAAATCATTGGGAACTGATAATTCCCAAGGAATTTCACTGATAACAGTCTATGTAAAGCCTAATGGTGGCACTACAGGAAAATCAAAGTCATTACAATTCATCCTGTGGGTTCGGACTTAAGTTATGGTTCAACTGACTAATATTGTTATTTCCAGAATCAAATCTAGTTTGATGAAAAAGGTTAAGTAAGCAATCTGTTGTTATGACTAGCTGAAAAATGATTTTATGTTCTTGTACCTGAACTAATTTACTAATTTAATTAAAATTGTATAGGTTTTTTAATACCTTAGTGTATTTAAAAGACTGAACATTGAATTAATGTAAAAAAAAAAACAACAAAAAAACTGCCAGTTGCATCGCAGAAGATATTAGAGATATAGTTAAAATGTTTGAGTTAATCCTTTATGGGTCAATCAACATTGTAAGCATGCTGCCACGTGTTAGGTGGGATAAATCTGATAACTCTTGAAAGATTTATTTTGATGTCCCAAAAAAGGTCATCCGAAGTGTCTGTGTTTGTAACTGAAGAAGTGTTTTCACATTCCTCTATTGTAGGTGGAGATGTCTGTGCACTCTGTAAAATCTGAGATCCAAAACAACACCAGAAAGATAGATTTTTGTACTCAAAAATGTGCCAGCTGTAGATGAACAAACCTGAAGGCTGCAGTGCAGAACAGACATGGGAGTATAAAGAATGAGGGTTTGTATGTGCACTACCACAAATGCCGTGTTAGCTACAGTTACAAGCTAACAAGCTAAAAACAATACAAGCAAAAAGATGGAAAGTACATTAACCATTTTGATACATCTGCTAGTTGCACATATTTATGTACAATGGAGTCTTATCTAAATCTAGGTCCAACTGACTGCTTGACCATGCATGGCTGAATCCATCCATGTTTCCTCTATGTAGCCATATTGACACACACTCCTCTCGCAAATGCAAGCAGTGGCGGGGCACAAGCACGAGATGTGTGATTGATGGATCCATCATTTTTTAAGTGCATCCAGTCCCTCTTTAGATTTTTTTTCCCTTTAATGTGGCTAAACAAAATATTAATCAAGCAGAGTAATTTTACATATTTTAAAATATGTTTGGAGAGGAACTTTAAATAAATGGCTTTAATAAAAACCCATAAAAAGGCAACCGTCAATTTTTACTAGGTTCTTGCAAAATATCCAGCAGTCACACCATCACTACTATAAGTTGTTGGTATAGAGCCAATGTTTCACTCATTAAAAACCCTGACGAAGAAACATTAGCTCTGCCAATAAATCACAGTATAAGGCATGTGTGATTGCCATCTTTTGCGCCTCGCGTATTCGTTCTGCAATCAGCACCTCTTTAACATTCAACCCCATGTCTGCTCCATCTTTCATTCCAGTCATATATCCATACAAAATCTGTGAACTTACAGCTCACAGTCTTACACAAAGCAGTCCTCCAGCTTGTGTCATTAAATATGTAAAATGTTCAAATATCAGTGTGTGTAAATACTGATATAAGCAGACTTTAAAATAACCTGGGCAGAGAATTAGGATTGTTTTTAACCCCAAAACAAAACGGTAATGAATCTGAGCTTCACTAGAGTTGAGATAAGATGATGATGTAAGATGCCAGAATCAGAAAGCTCCACTTCAATCCTGCTATAATTCTCTGCACTTCTGTGTGCTCAAGAAAACTTCAGAGGTCTCATGAAGTCTCATAATCTCCAAAGGGCCCCTGTGGGGGAGGGAAATGCCTTGTGGCCAGGGACCCACAGGGGGAATAATTATGATGGAGGGGTGGTTATGAAATGGGGGAGAGAGGAATGAAAATGAAGACCCGAGATGATGAATCGAGGGCAGGAGTTCAATCCTTTTTTTTCCATTAGCTAAAACATGAGTTTGAGTTATTTGTCATCATTTCATTCTCAGCTGTCATCACCTCTGATGAAGTGTAGTCATTTTGTTTTAATTCTGCTTTAATCTTATCAGCAGCTGTTCTGCTGTTGTTCTCTCTTAAAATCTATTATGGGCTTTTCCATCATTACAGTGTTCTCATTATCTCCCATGTATGAGTGTTGATTCTTTCATTGTTATTGTGATTTTTTAAATATCACAGAAGGTGATGATATGTACCTGATCGGATAAGTTGTACTTTAAAAACAATAAAGAGATTATTCTCCTTTATATATTTACTATCTGCCTCCCCCTACCTCTCGGTTTTTCATCCTTTAGTTCCTCTCTTGTGGTTTTCTGACAGCATCCGTCACGTTTTATTTTTCTTCCAGTCTCTCGATGTCAAACCCTGACAGTCGAACTCTGTGCCTGCTTTAAGTTTCACACATTATTTGACATCCTACTACTCTGTCTCTTTCTTTCTATTTCAAGTCCTTTTATAAGGTTTTTAATCACCTCTTATTAGTTCCCTCCCATCCCTCTCTGCTCCTCCTCTCTCCCCTCCACCTCAACTTTATTTCCTGGTCTCCCGCACTTGGCCGCTTCCCTCACCTAAGTTAACCTTTCTAAAGAAAGAAACAGACACAGAAAAAAAAAACTCAAGGGAGATCGAGAAATCTCACATGCAGCTATAAGCACCTCCCTCTCTGAAACCCGTTATTCCTCAACATTCTGCTCATGTACCTAAAAACGCATCATCCCTCTGAGTGCGTGTGTGTGTACATGTTTTGTGTGTTTGTGTATGTGTGTGTTTATACAATTTCCATAAGTTGAGAGTCAGTCTCAAACTGCTGGCCTGGGGGCTGATGATCAGTAGCACCTCCATCCTCTCTCTTTTGTCAGCATGAAGGGGGGACCATACAAACACACATGCATATAGAGACACAATGTCACAGGCATACATGCACACACAAACAGTCTGACTCAAACACATGTGAGCTTATGCACACAACAGCTCCCGGGACCATCAGGGCCTCAGGCTCGTCTCCATCTTCCCTCCTGTTAGTCCGTCTGAGTCCTCATAAGCTGAGTTTTTTTTTTCTCTCCACCAAGCAAACAAATATACAGCAGCACAGCTCGAATGGTGTTTTTCTTACAAAAGGGTGACAACATGTGAAAAACTGAGACAAAACACTGATTTCTCAGTCATCTAGAGCGCTCTACTGCAACAGATCGACATTCAAACAACAGTATGAAGACACATGTGCGCCGTAGCAAAGCGTTGCTCAGGTTTTTCTGCCTCATTCCCAACTGCGACCACTTATTTCTCACTCTCTGAATGCTCCATCATCCATCCTCCCTCCCTCTCCCTTCTTCTATCTGCCCTGGTCTTGTGGATGCTGCTGTAAAACAAGTTTGATTTGTTACTCCCAGTGGCATGGCCTGCTATCAGGCTTCCCCTGTTGTTGTGATAAAACTCAGAGCAGGATGAACAATATCAAGGGGTGGTTGAGGAGGGGGTTTGAACAGAGTACCCCCCCCCCCCCCACCCGCCCCCTCCAAACTTAAATCTCTCACCTTACAAAAAGATTAATATTAAATAAAAGGACTTTAGGACTTTCTCATCTTCCACTTCCTCCTCTACTATTTCTCTTTCTTGAGAGTTAAATTTTTTATAATGTCACATAATTATATATATTAAAAAAGGAAATGGTGAAATGCAGCAGCTTCACTTAACCCAGAATAATGGTTTCAAATCACTTGCTTTTTCCCAGCCATCAGTCCAAAATACAAATCGAATACATTCTTTGTCAATTCTCTGTGAACATAACTTCTAATCCTGAAAGCAATTATTCACATTAGAAATGTGCAAACATCAATATTCGGAGCTAATGAGATACTCTGAGAGGCAGATAATGAAAGACTAAACTAGCAGACTATTCTGACTAATCAAATAACTGAGTGCTTTATCACTTAAAAAAACTGTAATGGGTAAGGAACTGTGAGCTGACATGATATTTTAAATGAGGCTTTTTTTCAGATTTTTATCATTACAAAAAGCAGCAGCTGCACAGTGACAACAAAAGAAGCCTTGA
This sequence comes from Acanthurus leucopareius, assembly GCA_029814765.1. NCBI lineage: Eukaryota > Metazoa > Chordata > Actinopteri > Acanthuriformes > Acanthuridae > Acanthurus > Acanthurus leucopareius. Next base: position 740,768 of record JAQMCX010000050.1, read on the forward strand.
AATTAATTATTATATAACACACATACAGTATTGTGATAACACAAAACATACTTAATGTCACTGAGCAGGTAAGTGAACTGTAGAAGTCTTTTCAGAGCAGTTATCAGTGTGCAGATAGGACCGAGGTGGGAGGAAAAAGGGCGGCTTGCAGGAGCTACTGAATGATGTGCGATGGTGTGAGTTAATCTCTGTCTCTCTTCTTGCGCACGCACACATACACACACACACACATACACGCACCAGTCACAGGCTCAACCTGTTTCCCAGTTGTCTGCTATTGCCAGATACCAAAGGCAGGCCCTAATTCCCTCCAATCACAACTACAAAGCCCAATCTCTCCACCCAGAGAGAGATCCAGCAGGATAAAAAAGATTGCCTGAAACCATTCTCTTTCGACACTCACCACTCAGCATTATAACACACCCATGGCCGCATGTAAAGCCTCAGCTTACTAACAGACCAAAAATGAGAAATGGGAACCCTCCTACACTTGCAAACACACACACCCACCAGTTTACTGTTTGTCACTTTTCATAACCGTCCTTATTTACTCTCCCTGTAATACAACAGAGTGAAAATTAAATAATGGAAAACAAGGGGGTGTTTTATTTGTTATTTCTCTTCCTTCTACTTTAAAGTTATTGAAAACTTGTTCTTGTCACCATTGTTTACCAGTCAGCCTAAGGGAAAATTGCATCCGCGCTTCTCTCTTCCAAATAAATTTACCATTTCTGTTTTTCTCTGGGAGTAATATAGCAAGAAGTCAGGTAGCTCCTGTAGAATAAATGCAACAGAAGCCTGATAGCTGCTTAAACAATATGCATGGCCTTTTCTTAAAGTGCACTGATGATAACCTTTGCTAGCAACTCTTCAGATGTCTTACTTAATGAGCGAAACATTGGCCGTGATGGTATTTGATTTGACAGACATATCATCTTTAAAGTGCTTCCTGGCCCCTAAAAAAAAAAGAAATTGAGACACGGGTGCCACAGATGAATGTAATGAAATAGCCCTATAAAAAGCCGAGCCAGTGAAAGCATCAAATAATGAGCTGGATAGATCTTTTTTCTCCCAATTCCTTTTTGGAAGCTCTGCCTTCAACACTTCAGCTCCAGTGTGGTGTTCAGCCAGCCTGCTGCACCCTGGCTAATGCCTGTATACAGACAGATGATCCAACCTGAATCCAAATCTCTCTCTAAATCTCTGCAGCCATGGCTGGTAACATGATAAGAAAAGGTGATTTTAGAAAACACAGTGGTTGCTGCTGGAGCGTAACTGAGACTGAGACATGTATGAAGGAAAAGTGTTGATCCACACCAAACTCATGTACAAGAGTTTCTGACTCCAGCATTTGGAGGTTTAACCATATTTGGACAGGAGAGGACAAATCAGATGTGGTAAGTGAGGCCAATTCATTTTGGGATATGGCTTTCTGTCCATATTGCGTAGTAAAAGGTTGTCATGCTGGGCAGTCACAGGATTTCACACAGCTGGTTGTCAATGAGGTATGATGAGATGAGATAAAATTAGAACATTTATGAGTCGTCAATAAATCTGCAGAGGAGAAAAGGGCCAGTTTAAGACTCACAGACTTCTTTATTTCCATATGACCTTTACCTAAACTGTACTCTGATATACTTTAGAGCTTTAATAATCGTTGTATTATAACAGTGGTCAAATGTGTAATGTGTGAACAACAAACTCACAGAGAATTATTACCCAGCTCTGCCTTTTACATTCTCTGCAGCTTCCGTGTTTTCACTCAGTCTCGCTGGTCTCATCAGCATTGTTAAAGCTGCAACTGGCAGCTCTTTCCAGGATAAAAGCTCTCATAAAAACCGATATGCATCCTGACAAACACCAATTAGCTCAGTCAGCTCGACTCGGCTGAGCTGATGGAGTCCGCTGAAAGCAAAAAAAACTCCTCGCGGTGCATAACATCATGTCGTGAGGATCCAGAACCAACCTGAAACCATGACAATCAGATGAAAACAGACCAACAGATTACCTGAGAGACAAGTGCAGGTGGACAGGAGTGAAGAAATAGATGGTAATAGAATATAAGTAGGTGAGTGCTATTTGTCATTCTACGCGGCAGCCTGTGAACACTCTAAATATTCATGGCAAGTGGAAAGGGTCGTTCACTCTCGTCCTCCGACCATTGGAAAGAGTCTGGGTAAATCTCCATGTGAGAAATGACTCTGTCAGAACCCATTTCAGAGCCACAACTCAGCGACCCTGTCCACCCACCGTCCATGCATCAGTGCTGCCACAGAGCCTCCATCTTCCGTAATTCCTCTATCTCTTTCTTTTTTCCTAACCTGCTCTTACTCTCCCTGCACTCTCCATCTGCCTCACCTTTTCTACCACTCTACCATCATTACCTCCACTCTCCGGACCTTTCTTAGTCCCCTTCTCTTTTCGTCACTCTTTATCTGTCTCTTCCACTCTGCATCTTTAAGCACATTGAGCCTGAAGCTGGACAGGTGCTGGACAGACTGGTAATTTTGTCAGGTGAATGCAGAGCAGCTTCATAGTATGCGTCGTTACTTTTTGGAGGGCTTGTGAGTTTTTGCACAGGATTGAGAAAGAAAAACAAAAGAAGGTAAAAGTAAGAATAGCAATGTTAAATCCCTGCAGCTTCATCACTTTAAAACCTTAAAAAACAATCCAAAACCCCATTCAGTTATTACCATAAAAAGTCAATAAAGTGATATTGTTGCTTAATTCTGCAGAACCACCTTTAAATTTCATCGAAGCACCTCTAAAAATTAATAGTCACCAGATTCTAATAGGATTAAGCCTTACGGTATATTTGCTGTACATTTAAGGACCAAGAATTGAAGCACTGGAATTTTACACATCCTTCTGTGTTTAGTCCTGCTAAAGATACAACATTAATTTGCAGAAGCAGAAAAATGTTAGCTTAAAAAATGTATTTCAGTGACCATAGAGAAATTTCTCACAAAACAGAAAGGTTAATATAAGAGAGTAAGATAAAAAAAAATTAATAGCAAACCAGTTTTCAACTATGATAATGTTATATATTGATATAGATTTGCTCCTATCTTTCTATCTCTTATAATATTATAAACACTCAGTTGGGCTGTTGTTGAACAATCTGATAAAAATTATATATATATATTTTGACAGAAAATCTGATAGCATGACTTTGGGAATACTATCACATGTGTGAAAAGAGTTTTGAAGTATTTTGCAGCTCCAGAGGGAACTGTGCAAAATCTGATGACACTCAACAGTTAGCTGGTGCTCGAGAATACAAGTTTGAAACGGTAAAGAATCTGGGACTGTGGAGACAAAAAAACACCTGTAGAAAAAACACCTCTGCTCCTCTTCTCTGCTTCAAACCGGTGCCTCGAGGCTACATGCTAGCAACGCACACAAATCTCTGGTTGAATCGTTGGCAGTTTAGTTGCATTGTGGATACTGAAGGTGCAGGTGTTTAACAAGAAGTCTCAGAGTACTAAAAAAACCCAATATCTCCAGTTCTGCATCAATTTTGATTCCCCTAAAGTTATCCATCACAAGTTGAACATGGATATAGGATCCAAGCGCTAAATAAGAGAAACATTTTTTATCAGGTGCATTCTGTGTCTATAGGTAACTCATGTGCACCCAAACTGTGCCTTGAGCATGAGCTGACAGCCCTTGTAGGCTTCTACAAACAGAGGAACTTTCAGTACTGAATTCAAATCCTCAGTGACTAGTTGATTTGCACCTTACCAAGCAATATGAACCTTTGTACATAAATCTAAAACAATACAAACTAATAATAAATTTGTGTTTTACTTCATTAATTTCAATCACTAAATGGTGACAGTATAAATTAAAAATGCCTATTCTCATTACTGCATCAAAACTTCTAACCTTCATGGTATACTTTCTCATTTTGGCAACATCGTTTTAATGTCTGCACTCCCACACAGTCATTATCACTTCTTGGCTAAGTTGAGTTTCTTTCAAACTTGAGCAGAGAACAGCAGAAGCAGCTTCCACCCACCCGCTGCAAAAACAAAGTTAAGTGCTGGTGCCTCTTCACATTCAGACTAGGAGAGAGTAAATTGCCTGTGCTTTTGATGTTGAGAGTTATCAAGAAGCACCCATGGCGGAGTCAAGTACTTGACGTGTTTAAAGTGTTTTGGTTCATGAATGTTTTGAATAAAAGTAATTATTAGCGGTGAAAGCTGTAGTCCTATTGTTGACGATAAATTATTACGGTTCCCATAGTTGACTTCTCTTTCTTGAAAATCCATGACATCGAAGCCCCAGAGCAGTGTTCTCTTTGTCCTGATTCATAGTTAAAGGATAAACAAAGTTTGTGTGAGAAAGAAAAAGAAGTTCTCCAATTATGCTGGTATAGCTGCTAATCCTTTTGCTCATTGCTAACTATCAGCTGCTCACTGTAACTGAATTACAAGTTAAAATGTGAACATTATCTAATTGAAACAACGCTGCTGCTGCTTGTGTTTGCTGGTATGAAAGACTAATGGCTATTGCTGTATTAAAAGCACTGATACTCTTCCTTTTTCCTCTTGTTATTCCCATGTTTTACTGTTTTCCAAGCTGAGTACACTGCATGTTGTCAGTAAGTCATGCGAGCTAAAGAAACTGTTTCCCTCATTATTCTCTTCTTTTTCGTACCTGCTTTTAGAACTTTCTTTCCGTGTTCTGACCACAGTCTTTCCTGTGATAAAAGCAACCTCAGCGATCCCCCTAGTTACCTTAACATTTTTAAAGAAATTGTTTGACATTTGTGGAATCCACTTGTTTAAGCAGACTGACACCACTCATAGGCCTGCCTGGTAAATAATTTTGTGACAATAGCCCCAAAATGATTAGTTTAAATTTGTTAAAGACCAGATAAAACAGGGGGGAACAGCTAGCCTGACTCTGTCTATAGATAAACACATACCTCTGCCAGCTCCCCCATAGCTCAGTTTCTGACACGTTATATTTTGTTTGCTCAACCCTCTGGCTCCCCTCGCTTGACATTTAGTGTAAGACAGAAGAGTGGTTTCAATCTTTTTCATCGACTCTTTGCAAGAAAACGAATATGCTTTTTTCATCAAATGTCAAGTGGGGATATATGAATTGATGACTGGGGACTGCAAAGAAAAATGGAGGATTTAATCCAAAGCAGACAAGATACCAAACACCAATATATATGGGAAGGACACCTCAACAGACCAACTATAAGAACCAAAATGGAGAATCATAAAGTTCTTTGAAGGAAAGACCATGAGAATTCAGAGTAATACTGCCATAGTCTTCCACAAAAGAATAACAAGACAAAGGTTTGTTTGGTTTGGCAACCGTCAAAGCACAAGGCCAAGCCACTGACGAAGGCAAAGACGCTGAATTGGACAGGGCTTTACTTGAATTGGTATCCGACAAAAAGAATGTCTACATCATCAGACTTGTACAGTTTCTGATATTGTCGACACATACAAAGTGGTGATACAACAAAATTGAACACCCAAAAGAAGCAAAAGTCAAATTTAGAAAAGAGAACTCAAAGATCGGCACAGATAAGTTACTGTGAACTTTTGCCCGCTGCTGCTGATACCAGCTTAAGATGATAAAGGCAGACATAATGACAGATCATGTTTGAGACAATTTGTTCCTGATCAGAGACACTAATGAGCAGAAGTTTGTACACACTGGCAGGAACTGCTTCCCACAGAGTATTAAAGTATGAAAATCTGAATTTTTAAGCTTTTCATTACAAAGGGCACAAAAAGTATCAGTTTTTAAAAAGATATTGATCTAAAAAACCCTTTAACAGTAAAACCAAAACTTCTGTAAAAACAAGGATTATTTGATTGAGTCTAATCAATCAGCTCAATGTATCTATCAAAGACTTGGCTCAATGGTGAGAAAGTTTATGACGTGGAACTGGATGGCTATGACTTTTTTAGCATTAATATGATCTATAAAAGGAGGAGGGGTTGCCTTGTACGTTGATACAGTTTTAAGATGCAGCCTGATTAAAGGCATGTCACACACTGTAGAAAAAACTTTTTACTTAAGCAGCTGATGTTGAAAAATAATAACAAAAAAGGTTCAGTAGCTTTGTGTATAAAACACCAGGAACCTGCCTTATTCAAGGATAAATTTGCTAGTTAAGTAAAATTATGAGAAGCTAAAGCTTCAGCTTATATTATTTTCATTTAATGCCTTATACTTATTTATTATCTCTATGAAGCATTTATTTTAGAAATTTTCTAAGGCAGGACCAAAATAAACGACTACATAATGTGTTGTTTTTATGCACATACAATTTCGAACAACAGACTCCATTTAATCGTTTTTCCTCTGGAATGTTTTTTTTTTTTTTTTACACATCCCCACAATGTAGGACTTTTGTTAAAAAATGAAATGCTCCAACTGAAGCCATCATGACAAATTCAGGAGAAATTTACAGCATAATTAGTGCATTACCATGACAATGCTTCTGACTTTTTCTGTATGTGTTTTTAAAAAATCAGTATATTATGTGAGCGTGGTGACATATTATATGTGTCTGCATCTGACAGCCAGAGGATGCCTGCACTGCAGGGAGGCGTACTAGGCCAAAGCAGAATATCATAAATCACTGGTAGAGCCATGTTAATTTAAGCCCATGTCCTCTGTTGGTAGGAAGCAGGAACACACTGCAGCTGTAATGAATGTCCATGTTCTTGTCCTGAATACTTAAACACGAGATGCTGTAAAGCTCTAGAGATAAATGCAGTCACACAGAAGGCAGAATATAGATTTAACTTGAAATCTGATGTGGTAGCAACTATTAAAAATCTTCCCCACTCACACTATTTTTTTTTTTATTTTAAGAATCAAATCAAAACAAATTGGTGTTTCTGCTGATGCAAAACGGGTAAAATTGGATGCGAAATCTCATAGTAATACAAAATTTGGCATAAAATCAGATTATAGAGCAAAATTTTCAGCAACCACCAGGCTGAAATGGAAAATGTATCTATGGGGGAAACTGAACCTCAAAGAAAATCTTGTTCCACAGTGTATTGACACATCTTGTAAATGTTTTCAGTTTTTTGACTTTTAAACGTTGTCAGTTTTGGCAGTGCAAATATTTAATGACAGAGGCGACCAGTTCCTCTCATTTGTGATTAATTACATCCCAAGCAAAAATAATTCTGAGTCTAATACTCCTAGTGCCATATGTACACAAACTCTCCAGTTATGACTGAAAAGGACACACTCCGTTCTCCTCTGGCTCCATTAGAAATAATTATCTCCCATCGATCCTTCAAACTCTCTGCGGAGCAGTAACACCAGCTTGTACTGTCTCAGCCTTCAACTGTCTGTCAACACTGAGTGTGTGTGTGTGTGTGTGTGTGTGTGTGTGTGTGAGAGGATGTGTGTGACCTGCACATCCCAGGTCTGTGCAGTACACTGTTTGACTTGTGACAGCCTGCTAGAGTTCCTGTAATTCTGTAGGTGGCGTGTCCCAGCACGGCAGCAGAGCGTGTCTCCTAGTGCGACTTTAGGAAAGGCAGAAAAAGCCCTCTGTGAGCAGGTCAACCACGCCGGGCCCTGTAATGGTGAATGCACTGATAACCGGCCACCCGGTGTGACTCTACTGTGGCGTAAAAAACCAAGCCGTCAGTATGGAGGTCGCCACAGCGGAAAATTGTGTCCAGTAAAGCGTGCAAGGTGAGGAGAGGATGTGACAGTGAAGACATGCAATCCTAATGAAAATCAAATCCAGTCAGCTCACTCCTCGGAGAATCTCTGCGGTAGGAAGCCTATAGCACGTCTGCAGCTCCCCTATAGCTGATAAGGGTGAAGTTCAGATAATGAGAGGGGTGATGGCTAACTCTCTAATATGAGAGCATCTCCCAGTCTCAAGTGAGAAGTCACTGCAATCCTTTCATGAATTGAAGAACTGTCTTGCCTTGATTGACAACCGTGCTTTTTTGAGTTGTTTGAATTAGTCACAACATGTGCGTGAGGGGGCGGATGCGCTATCTCTTTGGTAATCAGTGCATCCACCTTGGCCAGGCCTCAGCCAAAGCTACAGCTTCATCCTTACCTTCATTACTGCTGCCTCAGCCTTCCCATGAGCTTCGCAGCACAACTTCACCAAAAGCCCTTAAGTGTACTTGCAAATAGCTATCCAAGCACTTATCCAAATGGATTGAGAGCTCCGTGCCCTAAACTCTGAGTTTTAATTACTTCAGGTCTGCGGGACAAATTCCTGCATGGATCACCCAACGCCGGAACTCATCGAGGCAGTCTTATCCCTTGCGGAAGAGTCTCACTAGATCTAAATGTAAGCAAATAGCGGGCACAGTTAAATATTGATACACATGAAATGCATAAAATTTGAAGGCTAATGGGCAGCTTATACACCACATAGCATTTAAGTTGGTCTGCTGGACACTCAGAGGCAAAGTGCTGTCAGTGTGAATTTGATTATTGGAAGAAACAGAAGACATAGAGATTTCTGCCTTATCTCCAAATCCATCACGTCTGTCTTTTCAATCCAAGCAATGTTTGATTTCCCTCAGAAAAAGCCTCTGGCCTCTTAATGACTAACGCTCGCAAGCAGGGCTTTTGTCTGTGGCATCAGAGGAATGCGAGGAGGTAGCTTTGTAGATGAGAATCCTTTCATTTTCGAGTGATGGAAGCTCTTCACTGTGTGTACAAATGAAACTGGAATGTGTTGAAAGTGTCGAATATAGCAGCTCTACAGTGCCTTAATATTGCATAGATGTAACATCAAAGTCAGGATCATCAGGAGGACACCACTTGAAAAGAGTTTGAAACAGATATAAAACATAGTAAAACCAGTGCATTAAATTGTAATTGACAAGGGAATTACCAATTTCTTTTTTTTTTATTTTAACTTAATTCTTTTTGCCCCATCATTTAATTCATTTGTGAGCTCAAAGCCCTGAACCTCTCTGCATTAATATGAGATAAACCCTTGAATGGAGGACAACATTAATTGTGTCTAAAGGAATTCTACTGAAGTGGCAGCCCTCTCTGTCAGTGGCAGGGAAAAAGTTCTCTCATTCCCCCCACACGCTGACATCAAAAGCAATAAGTAGGAAGAGCTATTCTAATTGCCTTGAAGCGACCTGCCTGCGTAGGCATCAATATAGTGCTTTGTGTGCTCTCCTCAAATGAGTCCTCCAATTCCTGTCTGTTTCTTGACAGTCAGGTTCAGGGGTTTAAATGGCCACTCTACCTTTACAAAGCACCTTTGCAAAGCGCAAAGGCACAGGCAAACAGGCATACAGACCTACACACGCACGCACACATGGCTTAAACACTAAGTGGATCTGAGTGGCAATTATCCTTGACAACTCTTCAAAGAATAGCTGGCATTTTGTCGCCATCTAGGCAGCAGGGGCGGTACTGCGTGCATAAGTGCAGAGAAAAAAAAACATTGATTTCTTCTCACAGGTCAAATATTTCCCCACCTGAAGTTTCCTGCAACAGAGACGCAGAGACAAAGTAGGACAGGAAGCTGAACAGGAAGAGGGACAGGAAGGGCAAAAATCAGATGCAACTGTTACGCTTTCTTGTGTAGAGTCCCTCCCAACTGAAGAAACGAAAAAACTAAAGAGTTACACCGGAGAGCAACTGAAGTGAGGGAAGTAAGCTGATAAAAAAAAAGGTGGTGAAGAAACGCTGTGGAGCAGTAAAAAAGGGGGAAAAAAGGATAAAATGAATAAGCTGTAGTGATTCCTTGTAAAGTCAAGAAGACCTTCTCAGTTATCAGTTCCGTTCAACAGTGGCGAGGGATTTGATTACTTCAAAGACACTTGCTGAACACAGAGTGAAGTGAAAAAACCCCAGAGTCATGTTGGGAGAGAATGAAAAAGTAGGGCCGATGCCTTCAAACAATCACATCACTTGCTCCAAGAATACAGTGGCACATCACAGGATCAGTTTTCCACCAGAGCTTTAAAAACAATGTTCAAGTCAAGGTGATGATACAACTTGTGTGATTATCCGGGTTTGAAGACCATATGTAGCACTCTCAACTCCCCTGATATGTGCAAAAAGATGCAGCTCTGTTTATCTGCGATGTAACAGTGTTTGATGTGTTTTTGTTCTGCTAACCTTGAGATGAGTTGTGAATACACTGGAAAATGGCACATTTAATTCAGTGCTATAACAAGTTTTAACACTGAATTGTTACGGGGAAAAATTTAACAATTACAGAGGATTAGCAAGTGAGAATGAGAAGACGAAATGCAGTCAGCAGAAATGCTGAGTGTGTGTGTGCGTGTGTGTGTGTGTGTGAGTGCATGTACATTATGCAAGTCTCTGGCACCAACTAATCTTCTATTCATCAGACATTTGTTAACCAAATTTGCCTATCATAGCATACATACCATCTTGTACATATAGACAGTGCAATCTAAATGAAATACTTGAATCAACACCTCTCTATCACAGTCGGAGCAGAGGCTGAATATGGCAAACTTAATAAAACTAGGATTTATTTCAGGTTTTATAAGCAGGGTAGCATTACACTGCTGTTCTAATAATGTCATTTCTAGTCTGCGTTTTTACCTCTACACTGTAATACCATTTTGATTTTATTGTTTTTTGTATTACAGTTAAAGTTTCTCTATAAAACTTTTGAATTGTAAAGCTTATGGCTGATTACCTGCTTAAGCTGTGTATGTATGATTCTCCTGTTCAACATTATGAGAGGTCTGGTGAGATAAGTTACCATTATTGCCTCATTTTGGGCAGGAAAAATCTCCAAATTAGTATGGCAGAGGTAGACTGATCTGTAGGGGATAGTGCAGGGTAAGCATATGGCAGGACATGCTTCACATACTCTTGCTTGACTGTTGTAATGCTCACAAATTTTTTAGTCACAAAAATCTAAAGTTGCCATTCTCAAAAGAAAAATTCTTGTTGAGAACCTTGGAGATATCAGGAACTCGCAACAAAAAAAACAACCTCCAGTGTTCTTTAAGGTGTTCATCTAGAATTGTGTGAAGCCTAATTTGGGCTAGGTCAGGTTGAGACCTAGTGGTGTGTTCCCACCCTGAGGTACTTATCACAGCAGAGTGTAAACTGCTAACATTTGAATTTTCCTCCCTAATGCTCCATTTAGTTTGATAAGCACAAATAAATATGTGTAGGAAAAACAACAGGTGCCTAATTCTTTTTCCTCTCTCTCTTTAAATAAGACTACTTAGCAAATGAGGACACCAGTTCTATTGATTTCTGTCTATTTTTATGTATCTGTCACCTACCAGTGTGACTTGCATCACCCTCTTTTGACCCAGTGGTGGAACAATGTAGTCAGTAGCTCTTAAAGCAGATCCTGAACTACTGCCGCAAAGATGGCTGGCCATTTCACAAGCTTTGCCTTTTTTACACTTAACCAAACAATGCGAGCATAATGTCGCACAATTGTGTAATTTCAGATGGTGTATCAGCATTCTTTAAGCTAAAGAGGCATTACAGCAGGATGTTAAACACAGTCATGCCAATGTGTACATCACACACGTTGGTTGGAGCTTTCTAAACAATAATAACAGCATGATGTGGCAATAACCGTCATTTAAATTCTCTGTCCCTCAGATGTTGATCCTGCTCTCTGTTCAGATGGTAAAGAGCTCTTGGACCTTGTTGTTTGCATAATTTACAGATATTTTCAGCTGCTGGTCTTCTTTGAGTTAGCTTTTAACTGTAGCTAGCTGCTTTTTAACAATAATAATGATTGCTTTTGAATTTTTAGACCTTCTTTTAGCAATTTCCGTTTACTTGACTCCAAGGCAAGGCCCTCCTGACATGCCCTGACCCCTGAGAGGGCCAGCGTTTTGTGAGAGGGCCCCCCACTTTAAAAACTATGGACCTTGCCAAATTTGCATGGCTCAGGGAGATGCATGATCAAAAGAAAAGCAAGCTTTACCGATCAGAAGGAAAACACAGTTACTTTCATAGATACTCTTTGCAGAAATTGTCAGTTGGTGTTTGTTAACACACACATGTTCCTCACCAGGACAACAAGCGAGCGGTAGAGAGAGAGAGAGAGAGAGAGAAACTGTGGTCAACTGCACTACGGAGTAAACACAGAGGATGAGCTTTGTTGGTGGCAGAAACAAAGTCTTGATTCATACAAATAAAACGTTGTTTTCTGACTTTTTCATGGCGGTTAGATTCTAAAGCACAAATAAACACCCCATAACCAGGCGAAAAGGGGCTGCATTGTCTGACTTTGTGAGAATTCAGAGCATGTGCATGTGTGGGTGTGTGTCAACTACAGCAGTTGGACAGACTGAAGTAAAATGGACAATAAAAAAAAAAGAACCAAGATGCTGCAAAGTTGTATGAATAAATAATGTATTATATATGTGACATCCACCTGTCTACCTTCCATTACAATAAAGGTTACCCTGCCCTGTCAAGATATGCTGAAGCAAAAAAAAATACAGCAACGTAACGCCATTGCTACACCACAAGCCCCCACCTCACCTGAGAGTGTGAATAAAAGAGGGAGGCTGTGTTCGCGGCATAGTTGATTGTAAACTACTACTAATGGGTAACGCAGTCAAAAGCTATAAAGGTGCCTCCACCCTCAGCTCTCTCTCTTTACTAAAGCAAGAGAGAACAATGATTTAAAGACAATGAGCTATTAGAGGAGGAAGATAGGGAAGAATACAACCCAGAATACAACTCAGTGCATGTGCATTATTTCCAGATAATGAGGAAATCCACCAAAGCTGAAAGAGATGACAATAAGACAATAAGAAGACAGGAAAAGGATGAATGAGATTGACCTGCATGCCTGCATAGGGCTGTGACTTGTCTAGGCTATTATATATTGCATAAGTTCCATTTCTTGATAAAAAAAAAAAAAAAGATTTCAATCTGAAGTACCTTTAGCAATGATAATAATAATAATATTCTTCTACTCTAGTGAAGAGTGCAATTTTGCAGGTATGTTATTTAAAACTACTTGGAAAACACGAAATACTAGGTCTGTTCAATTTTTTCTCCTTTTCTTCATGTGTAGCAGATCTGGAGTTTTTAATTCGACTGAGCTGCTTTATTTCATGGGTTTTAATGATGGCAGATCATTTTTTACACTGAGGACAAGAAGAGTACACAGAATGTTAGGACTACACAAGGTTTATATCCCCTGGTGGTGGGTCACACATCCCTTTGTCCCATCCTGCCAGCTCACTGATTTCATACAGACGCCAATTCAGCTCTGTTTCTACCTCGTTGTCGGCTTGGAGGCTGCACAAGAATGCACCCCAGTTTTCTCTTTGTATGTTTTATACAAAATGGTGATGTGAAATAACTCTTCAACATCCCCACCATAAACAGGCTGTGTAAAAAAGGGGGCTATAACTTGATCCATCCATCTGCAGAAACAGCACTAGGGAGCAACTCATCCACCAACACACTCCAGTGAAAATAAGTGCAGCTGGCAGAAATCTCTATCACCCTCTTTTTGACCCTGTGGCTACAATTAACAATTCAGTCAGTGATGAAAAGCCAGCTATTCACTGACCTATGCTAAGTGGCTCCTATTCATGACCCAAGAATGGTCTGCAACACTCTAATCTATTACCTTAACTAAATAAAGTGCATCGCACCAACAATGGAGTGCTACTTGCTGAGAGGCTAATGCAACTTACAATCATCATCGCCTCCTACTATCATCAGCAGAACTACTCTTGTGGAAGAAATGGGACCGAGCCGTACCAGTCCTTTTACATGAATACTCTTACTGTGCTGCTGGCGGCTTCACACACTTCGTGGCAACTGAGAGGAGTCATCGCAATCATGCTGAAAAAAGAAACTTGTGCCTCCTGCCAAACATAGGCTTGAGATTGTGTGTCTGTGTGTGTGTGTGTGAGTGAAAAAAATAGAGAGGGGGACATATCTGGATGTTTGTGAGTGCTGCAAAGAGGCAGACAAAAAGAGAATATCTCATGAATATCTGTAATGTGATACAGAGACTGTTTGTCAGAGCTGAGCAAAGGAGGAGGAGGAGGAGGAAGAAGCAGAGAGATGGAGAATGTAAGAGACAAGGGGTGTGAACCTTGTCTCTGTCCTCCTCACACACACTTAAGATTTGGTATGTGGCCGTGGGGAGGAATACCTAAGTATCTATGTCTGCTGATTTGGTGCCTATTTTATCTGTGTGATTGTTCATTGGCTCATACAATCACAAAATTGTCAACAGGGGAACAAACTGAGATGAAAGCCTGATCAACTGGAGGTACAGCATCGCATTGTGCGTCTGTGTCCTTCACACATGGTTACTTAAACATCTTGACAGTGTGTGTCTGTGCGTGTGCCTTTGTCTACTTTCTCTAGCCACTCAAACTCATCAGTACTCACAAATAAGCCATTTATCCACTCTCCTAGGACACACGGTTTCCTCTTTTTTTTTCCTTCACTTATGGGACATTTCACGATTAAACCACGCGTCCATTGGCGTTTTGCATAATTAGTCCGCTTATATCAAATACAGGCAAATTCTAATGGAGCGCTAAGGGTACATATTTACTTTAATTGCTACCCTCACTATCTCTATCCCTCATCCTCCTCTCATCCAGTCCTCTTCTCAGGAGAGCCTTGTGGGGACACCGAGGGAAAGAAGATTGAAGAAGACTGTTTCCCTCAAAGGTCACACCCTCCCACAGTGGAGTTAAGATAGCATTTGACCTTATAACCCATTACAGCGCGATGTTGCTCGACCAGTTACTGTGGAACACACAGATCTTTTTTTTTTTACAAAACTCTGGTCCAGTAGGTGTCTGTGTTTAAACAGTGCAGGTACACAGGCGTGTGAGTGTGTTTGTGGATGTCCTGCTGTGTCCAATTGGGTTAAACTTGTTTATTGGTCTGGTGTGCATGTATGTGTGTATGTGTAAGTGTGTGTCTGTTGACTGACGGAGGCTTTTCTGTCAATAACAGCGGACTCCACGAAAAGGAAAAAAAAAAAGAACAACACTGTGGACCCACGGCCTGTGGTTGGTTGTGTGCCCTCACACAGGAAAACAACACAGATAAGTAGAACGGGAAGGAGAGTGAAACCTAAAAGCGCCCTGCTAGAAGGCCCATTTTTCAGCCCATTGTCAGAACCACAGCAGCATCAGGGTGTTTAGACTGCAAAGTCTGGATTAGTATTGCGCCGCTTTTATGTAAACCTTTTAATGCACTGGTTACTCTGACTTTTTGTGCGTCTCTGTATGCTGTTTGGCCCCAGACTTCACTGCATTTTTTTTAAAGTTCTAACCCTTTATTCCAGCAGCTTGACTGAAACACAAGGCAGCAGTGTGAGGGGAGATGGGGAGGGAATGAGAAGAGAGCAAGGACATGTGAGGGAGACAGACAGACAGAGGAGCAGAAGACAGAAAGAAAGATATCCTGCTTTGATGACTAAAAACTCCTCATTAGTGCCACCGTTAGCTTTTTTTTTGCAGCATATCATGCTGTTGCTCCTCAACCAGACTCCATTATATAAGAACCCATCACTGTATCAGCATGCAGTAACAGAGAGGCGGCAGGTCCGGAGGACACCTCACACGCAGAAAGCTTCTTGGGGGGAAACAATAGGTCAGCTGGGGGTCTGATTCAAAACGATTCTTCATTGTAGCCAGCGACAGACATGCCACGGCTCCATCTGTACAGTTCATAAAGAAAACCGCAGGATCATGCTGTGGGTGCACTACAGCTAGCATCCGTCATTATCCTCTGCAGAGGTTGACATGACTGAACAATAAAACTATTGGTAGATATGATTAGAGATTACTTTGACCTAGAAATGGAAAGATGATGGAGATTAAAAGAGCGTGGTGTTGGATACATCATGGTCCTCGATCAAGTATGTATGTGTTCTTATAATATCTCACACCTGTTACTGCACTCATGACTAATATGGCTTTGATATATCAAGAATTGCAGCATTCTCTGTCTTTTTGATTACTGTAAATCAATGAACAGCCTCCAGGACTGTGTGGGGAAGGACAGACAGACAGACAGAAAGGAGGGCGTGAGAGAGAGAAGGATGAAAGTGTGGCAATCTGTGTCAGGCTCCATCAATACTTGTACATTTTTATTTTAAAACCCATAACTTTACACCAGGCGTCCGATCACTCTGGGAGGAGGAGTTTTGGAAAACGCCGCTGACCCTGTTTTGGTTTGAAATCTCGGGGGTTGTGTTGTAGTCTGATGGCATGTCTTTCCCTCTGTGACTCCCCCAGCTATGTTTCCCAGCCCAATGACCTCCTTATGTCTTACTTTCAGTAACAGTCGCACTTTCATCGGTTTGAGCAAAGAAATCTTTGATCTTACTTTTTCTACATTGCTGTTCCTCTTTTTCTGTCACTAAGCAACCAACCCGTTGCTTCCTGTTTACACCGGCGCCTGCATGTCCCCAGTGTTCATGGATGGTCACATGATATACATTTTCTGGCCTGATAATCTGATCAAAGATTAATTCTTAAAAAGGTACTAAAACACTCCGACAGACATCGTTTGAGTTTTACGATTAAAATGTTTTGATAAAATGTGGTAGATTTAGAAATGCTTCTCCAGGTGTGCATTTATGTTAGTGTGGTGACACCAAGGTCAGCCCTGTCTGCAAGTAACAGGACACCATGGCAACTGTCTGTCTTTAGCCTCGCACCTTAAATATTTTTTCCTGAAGACCATGACCTCTCTCCTCTCTCTCTGTCCCTCTCTTTGTGCCTTTAACAGGAATTTAAACGGTCTGTTGATCCCTCCGCCCATAAATGTCCACGACAGCGCAACGTCCTGCAGATCCGCCCAGGTACCAGCCCAGTGCTTAAACTGAGCGTAACTGTCATCCACCGTCTACTGGTGGAAAAGAGAGAGATGTGGAGGAGAGGAAACAGAGAGAGAGAGAGAGGAGAGAGAGTTAAGAGAGAAAATGGCGCAGAGCATTTTGAGAAAATAAAAGGGGGATTAGGGTTGGTAAATCATGTTAATTAAGGTGAAAGACTAGTTTCACGGAGTGGGAGGACTTGAAGGCTGAGGGGGGGGGGAACAAATAGACCAGACAGACTAAGAGGTGGAGAAGACAGGGGAGGAGGAATGAAAGTGGGAAAAGGAGTGAAAGGAAAGGGATAAAAATCCCTGCACCTGCAGCTCCCAGCTGTGCTGTGCTTATTCTGAATCATTGCTCCACCCGGAGAGACTGCTTAGCGTTTCATTTGGAAAACAGGGATTTATTGCCAAGGAGGGGGCCGCTGCCGGTGTATGTGCCCATATGTGGGTGTGTGTGAGGGGGCTGTGAGAGGATGGTAGGTGTGTATGGCAGTTTATTGTGGAGAGGAACTTGGCTCCCTACCTGAGCATCTATTAATATGAGCACCTCCTTCAATCCCACACACCATAATATGGTGAGGATGGACGTTTGTGTTAACGTGAGAGGGGAGTGAAGGCACTTTTTTACTATTTTCATGTGGATGATGAGTCACATGGAGTCAAGTGTTGTGGCCACGATGTTGAATACAAATGTGTTTCGTGTGTGAACAAGCCGGAGGGCTGAGCATTGAATCACTGGAGGGGAAAACGTTGACATATGGTTTGTTTTTTTTTAGTAGTTTGCATTAATCTGTGCTTTAATCGCTTTGTGAGTTCATTTACATTTATGGTACTCAGAGCATTTTAAAGCTATCGCTTCTGGTAAGGGCAGCCGGAGGATAGAGATTCCCCCATGGAGGTGGGTCATCCTGATAATCAGCACCATACATCTAATCAGCTGAGGATCTGGCACTTTGAGCGAGTGTGTTTCTTGGACTGGGCATTCAAGTGTAGACTAAGCTCAGAAGGCGTTTAGCAGCCTCTTTCTAGGGTTTGTAAATTAATCTAGTCAATGGGAAAAGCCTCCTCAGTAATGCAGTAATACACATTTGCGTGGGCGGTTTGTGCAAGAAGGAGCAGGGACTAATCAATAATACAGAGAGTTAAATCATTTCTTTGTAGGCACTATTAGCCTAAATCATGATCGCCTCACATCAGATCGAACTACAACCTGGAAATGGACTGTTGGCTTAGCCAATTAAAATTGAATAATAGGCAGCCGAAAATGAGCGCTAAGCCTCCACAGGTCAAACAAGAAATTCCAAATGAGTAGTGTTGTCTGTGGCCTCTCAAAACATCCGGAGAGGAAAGAGAAATGAGAGAGGAGAGCACAACAGCAGAGTTTCCCAGATGAGCAGTTTGCCTGCCACGCTTCGGGGCTCTCCCATTGTTGCTGTGTTTGGAAATAGTCTCAGCTAGGTTATTTTAAAATTAGCTGCCACTTAAAGCTTTCCGCCTAGCACCTGAAGTGCCACTGTCATTAGAGTAAGCACACAGTAATGACTTAAATGCTCATTTGTACTGAGGAATATGTGTTTTGTTCCCTGTGCATGAGGGGGGTCAGAGGGCAAGGCAAGCTGGAGGAAGGAGGTGTAGCTGGATGGATCTTTGCTCAAGGCCACTTTGGCAGAGCCAGTGGTAAGGTGACAATCACAGGAGTTGTTCAAGCCAGAAAAAAAAAAAAGTGGATGAAAGTGTTAAGAGATGCCACAAAAGAGATCAGATTGGCTCGCCTTACTGCTGCCCCGCCCCCCCCCCCCTCCGTTTTAACAGTCGTCTTAAGTCTTACAGCTGTTGCGATGCACCTTGCTCTCCCGCTCTATGAGAGTGTGATCAATCGGACCAGTGATCATCGCAGTGGGGAATTACAAAATCTTTATTAAATAGCCCATCCTGAGAAAATCCACTTCTGGAGAGCAAAACAGAGAGTAAAATACCCAGAGACCCAAATAACACAGCACAGAGACCAAGTTAGCTCTCGGCCTCTCCTTCTGTCTCTCTAACACCCCCCATCGCCTCCCTCTCCCTCTCTCTCTCTCTTTCTCTCTCTCTCTCCCCTCTCCTCACTCCTTTCCTCCATCCGCCTGTGTGCTTCCACAGACACACACACTCACAAGCCCAAAGAAACGCTCAAGTTGGTGGCTGAGCGGAATATAGATGCGACTGGAGACAAGAGCCGGAGCCGTGATTTGCACATAGACATAAGATACACCCTGCGCTGTCTATCCCTCTCGCGCACCTCTCCTCCATCCCCTCTCCTCTTCTTCTTTTTCTTCTTTTACTCTCTCTCTCTCTCTCTTCTTGACAAAATGTGAAAGGCATTCTAAAGTGAGAGCGACCACTGCAGATCGCCAGACCCGACACCCCTTCTGCCACCAAACTCGGTGCCACACATGCCAGCCGTGCGCACAGAGGGACCGAACGGGGGTAAACTTGCTCGGCACGGCACGGACGAGTCTGACAGTGCAGGTGGCTACTGTATGTCACTGTGTTGCATTTGCATACTCTGGACAAAACTTGACAAGCCATCTGTTTGCGCCAAGAAACACGAGAGCAGCCTGAACGAGACTGGACGGGTGTTCCAAAAAAAAAAAAAAAACCCAAACAAACAAATGAACAAACAAACAAACAAACAAAAAAGATCGCTCGGCTTTCAGTTTAATTGTCCCCCCAAAAAACCACACACACTCACACTCACACTCATACATGTTCCTCCTGTCTTACCTGAGGGACGAGGAAAGCCAAGAGGATGCGGACTCCAATCTCCATGGTCGGTTCAATTTCTCACGGTGTGAAACGAAAATAAGATTCAAGGCAGGGTGATGCAGGCTGGGTCAGCTCTGCTCATAATTCCACTGTCCAAGCGCCGGAGAGAGAGGAAAGCCTTTCGCCGTGAGCCACCAGCGGACAACTTCCCCCAAATACAACGGCAGTCTGATCAGCAAAGCACTGGATAGTGAAGCTGAGACCACAACCAATAGATTTATGAGGAGGACTGAGGGGAGGGGGGGTGGGAGGATGGGGGGGTGAAACGGAGGGAGGGGGTGGTGGTGGTGGAGGTAGGTTGGGGGGGGGGGGGGGGTGGGGGGGCTCGTTTCAGTTTGAGCGGAGGGTCATTAGCGTGTTTAATTTTGTTGTGGCCAAATTTCAAACACCAAATAATCTCTGCGGAGCTGTGGATGATCGGCAGGTGCAGCAGCAGGTTTCCCGGATCCACCAGCATCACATCTATCATTTTTTACCCCCTCTTTATCAGACAGGTTTATAGCCCTTATACCAGCATCCATAATTCGACCCCCACCTCCTTTTAAAAAGGTGATTTACGGTTATATTGGCTCATTTTTAATGCAAGAGTAGGGGCGCACATGGAAGCCTTCATTAAACGCAGCCAGCACACGCAACCAGCGACGGTGCCTGCGGGGCAGCCTGAGAGGAAGAAACTTCAGTGTGATACAGTTTAGGATTGTGTGATATGATAATAACACTAATGTATAAGCCCACATAATGGTTCCAGAGGAGGATCGCCATTGAGCAGATGGGTTACAATCTTCTGAATAACTCCTGATTTAATGTTCTGATGCACTTGTGGCGATTTTTCATTTTTCATTATGGGCTCTGTTTTTCGCTCTTCTAGCCCTATAATGAATTGTTAATTTTTGTGGGAAATTTTATTTCCTTAAGCAGGGAGCGCTTTCTTTTCCGTATGCGTACCAAGCCTGGCACCTCATCCCTCTCTCCCTCTCTCCCCCCCCCCTTCTCTCTCTCTCTCTCTCTCTCTTTACTGCCTTTTACTCTGTTGACTTGCATAAGATCAGATCTATCGAGGTGATGAAAAGACAAACAAAAGTCTTTCCATCATTTAAGTAATTATTATTTTCAGAATCAATTAGTCTCCCAATGATTTTCTCAGTTAATTGTCTGGTCTATAAAATGTCACATTTTTCCTAGAAGTCTATAAAAATCTGCTCATAAAATGGTGAGAAATTCACATTACAATTTAGCAAAAACAAGATGGCCTATTAAATGTCTTGTTGTGTTAATTCCACAGTCCAAATACCCAACAGTCTTAAAAGAGAATTATTCAAACCAGCAAATTATTTCATTTCAGAGGATGAATCTGTGGCATCTTGATTAAAAAGTTAGTAAAACGGAGAAGCAATTGCCGAAATTATTGCAAATCTTTTTTTTTTCTTAATCAACTGATTTGATTAATTGACTGATCATTTCAGCTCATTTTCATTCTTCATTCATAAGCTGTTCCAGGCGTAGCTGTTCAGTAAGCAGTACTCACACAAAATCACATCAACTCTGCAAGATGGAAATCAGGACAATAACAGGGACCATCAGTGGGCTTTTGTAAAGGAAGTCTGATTTTATGTATTTGTCCCTATTGTCGACTGATTCAATGAAAAGATCAAATCCAAAAATTAAAGCAAATACCGCCAAAGCCTGGCCTGATACTTCTTTGTGATAAGTCTCCCATAAACCTCCACTGTTATCTAACACTGCACTGCACTGGGTGACATGATGAACACAGTAAACCCCACAAACACCCTGCCTCTGCTCCAAATACTCCCATAAACACCACATCTGTAGCTAAAAACAGACAAATGGACTTTTTATTCCATGTTTATGTAACATTTGCAAAAAAAACTACACTATCCAACTCAAATTGTTATTAAAAACTTTGCTGCTGTGTTTTTCAATAATATATATCTAAGGCCTGAGATCTTTGGTAAAAACACTTCAGCATTGAGAGCAAGAACAAGTTTTGAGGAACAGACTACAACGTTGTTCATCTTCCTCTTTTCATTTGTGCGCAGTTTTAAACAAATTATTTCCAGCCTTTTCCTTTAAGCTAGAAGACAGCAAACTCTTGCTCAGGTGTCCTTCATCAAAACACTTTAGCAGCAGTCATGCTGTTTTGTAACTAACTGTGTCCTCTGAGTTTCCTGTTGGAAATAATCAATTAGCCACCTCATAATTACTTAAATGGAGGATGGTTCATTTGAATTCATCCCTGTGGCTGATTAAACTCCTGATGGTGTACAGTATATTGCTGCATGAATACAGTAGAGGGTTAGTCTTCTAATGGTTTTATCCAGTCTGATATATCACCAGAATATTTGGACTGTTACATTATTCATTAAAAAGGTTGGTGTAGAGCGAAAGGCTTTTGCTCATGTAGGCTTCAGAAGTTGAAACAAGATTTTGGAGGATGTGAAATTACCAGAGTTTTAGTGTATTTCCATTACACTGCCTCGGAAAATGTATACTGACTTGTATAATTCTAGTGAATCATTTCCAGTGAAAAACATGCTGTCTTTATATGGGGGGTATTTTACTGCGAGAGAGCGTCCAACATGGTGCAACGACATTCACCAGAGACTCAATCAGCAAAACCAATCAGCTCTTGGCAGACAATGCTTCAATTACTGATGCTGCTGCATTGAAGTAACAAATTCTAAGACTCAGATGCTTCACACATGTGTTCAGTCTCCTCATTAGATCCTATAACTTTTCAGTTAGAGAATAAAATCACAGTTGCCATATCTAATCATTTGGGCCCATGCAACAGCTCTAAATAATAATGTTCGATACAATAACACAACTAATGGGGAATTCCAATGCTCTGTGGCTGTTCTAAAGTGCTAGTAATAGCACGCAGGGATGAAGGGATGAGTTGTAAAGTATCAGACAGATTAATTTTGCAAGATTTTCTGTTTGTTTACATACATATAAATTATGAAAAATGTAATGCATTCTGGTTTAGCTGTACACCTTGTGTGCATATTGGTATTGATTCACTCCCTTCACCCTTAGAGAGTGGATTTCACAAAGTTCACTTGAGTTTTATGGACTAATGGAACAGCACCTAAGATAGAAACAGGGATTCCCGTGAGGGGAAGTGCCTGAGGGCAAGTTATAGCATGAATGAAACACAGCTTCTGTCACAATCTCCCCCTCTGTTCCTGAGTTATAACACCCTGGCACAGATAGTTATGATGCCACATATTAGTTGAACTTTGACCTGGTTGGATGAATGTAAAATGTCATTAGTTCAGTATTTTATTCTGAGTGCACAATTTGATTTCAATTGCATATCATTTCTGGAGTTTGGTCAAAGCGTATTTTGTGAGGTCACAGTGATGTTTTTTACCAGCATTTCCAAATCAGTTCAACTTTAATTCCAAGTAGACATTTTCACTAAATTTGAAGAAATTTCCTCAAGGTTGTCTTTAGGAGAATAGGAGGTAGATATATATCCATGGACAGACAGACTTAGAGCCCTAAACAATCATTATGCTTCAAGCCATATTGTTGGTAAAAGGCACAACAAGAGATGTGCTGTGAATGATAGTCAAGGTTTAGACACCTTAAAGTGTTATTCAATGAGCACAACAAACTTTTTTTTTCATTGGGCCCAAAGGTCAGATGTCTATTAAAGGAGCCCATCATTTTCACTTAGGGGACAGAGCTGTCAAAGAGCACACTTAATCTTCATGCAAAGTACCCTTAACCTCCAACACACAGACAAATCACTGAGCATTAAAAAAGTCAAGTAAGTCTGCAGTGAAGAGGAACAGCAAAAGAAATCTGAGATAATAGAAACATTTGCAGCCTCCCTATATGATCTGTATGTCTTTTTCTTATATATATATATATATACAAAGATATTCATGCAGTTTTATACGATGCTTTGACGGATTTCTGCATACATCCATGGTGAGTAGGGGAAAGGAAAAAAGGTTAACCTCAAAAAGTCAGGTGGAGGTCTCAGTATTACCCTCAGTGCAGAAAAAGCCGTCAACTTCTTCCTTTCCCTTTCTCTATGGATGTGAAAAATGAGAGCAGGAATTGTTGTGACGCCTGAGGAATTGCTTTTCCCAGACAATTTTTTCTGCCATAATCACTTATCAGTAAAATAAAGGCACTGGGAACAATCAGCAGTTAGTGCTCGGTCCAAAACATTACAACTTCAGCTGTGAAAGAGCTAATACACTCGGCTTCGAACAGAGGATAAGTGAAATCATCAATTAATAAAATAACATTGGTGGATAAAGAACAAAATGTCAAACATTTCCTTTAAAATGTGTCTTAATCATCATCATCCCTTGAAAATTTTCATTCTGGAGATCAGAGAGAGAAAGTCATGTTCAGTTTGGCTCAGTCAGTTTGACAGCTTTAGGATAAACTTTATTCATCCAAAATGATTATGACTCATATTTGTAAACACAAAAAACAGACAGAATTATTAATTGCGATCTTTTAACAGATTTCTTTTCTGGAAAGGGTCTGACTCTAATGCTCCTCTTTCTACTGAACTGAGTATTTGTATTATTTTGTTTTTCAGTTTGATACCAAACAGTGTGGTTTGCTCTACATTTCTGCTTCATTTTCATCATTTGCATTAATTTTAGGAAACATAAAGACAATCAGACATATTTTTTGGAATGCTTTTGATGGACTGAGCTAAGATAAAACACCGATAAAATGCATTGTAAAGACCTTTACACCAAGCTTTGCATGTTAAAAAGGGAAGTAAACACCTCAGTCATTACTTGCATTACACAATTAAACATTTGAAGTTCTTCTGTCAGTGTCCAAAAAATATTTTCCACTATAGAACTCACTTGAACTAACAGTGATTCTCATTAGGATGAATTATTTTCTATTAGCATGGTAATACATTCACCACATTTGGTGCATCATCTGTTTGAAGGACGATAGTGTTTAGCCATTTGGGTAACATATATTTACCGTCCAACATACTGCATTTCCACTGCAGCCTCCACACAATGCAAACTCCCCATGGTCCTGAAACCTTGGACTGTACGACAATATAACCATGTATACATGTTTCCAATTATTCTGATTCATTAGGCTAATCATCCGTAACAACAACATGAACACACAGGGGACATGGGGGAGCAATTACCACCGTTTATCTGATTCAAGTCACAAAACCTGCTCTCTCTCTCTGCTTCTCTCTCTCTCTCTCTGCATAAGGTTAGGCAAAAGGGTTTTCTCAGCCTTTTACTTTTATGAGAGTGTGTTATTATTTTCAAGAAGACTGCAATTTTCAGGGAAGTCCAGCATCTGATTTTGGATCAGATATTTCATTTGTGGGTCAAAGTAAGCCACTTCTCATTTGTTTGTTTTTGATGAGCTCTCCCTCCCTGAGAAACTTTGCCACTAGATGGAGTGAAAGTGTTCATACCAGAGTGACTAATCTTTCATCTGGAACATCAGAACAACAAACTTAAACTGAAAGACAAAGATGCAGAGAGAAAGAGGCAGAGAGGAGGGAAAAAAACAGCCAGAGCTGTAACCTCCTTCCTCCCTCTTTATTTTTTGAAACAACCTCTACAAGTGGAAGCAACAGTAACAAGCCCCAGGCCTCAAGCCTTGTCTTTTTCCCAGAGGCTTACACTGGAAACCCACTGTTGTCCCTGTAGATCAAGCTGCGGATGTGAGGATATTCTTTGTGCAAAGCTCCATATAAGTGTTCCCCCTTTTTTCCCCCCCAATCTGTCTCTTTTCACAAGCAACAGATGTGACCGACAGAGAAAAGCGAGACAGGCGCCATGTTTCCCCGAGAGAAAGACAGCTGGATCACTGAACCTGACATGTGGATGGCACAAAACAATTCTTTTTGCTGGGGAGAGCAAGAGTTAAAACTACAAGCTTTGAACTGTAGGCAAGACAACAAACCAAAAGATTCCATGTTTGCTACGGCATTTTGAAATATGAAAAAAACACAGAAAATAAATTTTAAAAAACTAAATGACGTGATTAATTCTGTGATTTCTAGAATGTTGAGGCTGTTATAGCAGATATTTAACTTGGGTGGCATTAAAAAAAGATCCACGTATAGATTTACTCTCTTTATAATTGTACACATACATGAAGGTATTGTTTTTGGCCGGGCTACATACAAGTTGTTCATATAAAAGGCATTTATGGTTGCATTATTAATTCAGATTTAAATATTGTAACTTATTTCAGATTTTGAGATTTTAAGATCTTGTCACCAAAGTAAATTAATATCTTCTATTGCTGTTTAACGAGGAATGGTCTTTTTTTGAGTGATAATTCATTTAAGGACTCCATGTGTCTGTCAGTCTCACCGGGTGACATCTTTTTTCTACTTTCTAAGGAATGAAAATGTCAAGTGGCTCAGCTTGTGCCCTTTTTTTTTTTTTTTCTTTGCAAGAAAAAAAGGAAATTTTCATAGTGGGATTAACATTATATCTGGCTTGAGCAGACCATTTATACTGCTCATGTTGCACTTGTACAGTGTTATGGACAGCCAGAGGCTCATTGTTGATTGCTGTTTCCAGAGTGTTACAGCAGAAACAATGTTGTGTACACAAAGCGAAGCCTAGAAAAGCCTCCATGGCTTGTATACTCCTATTTTTTTTTTTTTTCTTGAGAACATTGTGTTCAGTTCAATAAATTTACCTTTTTATATTTCCTCACACCAAATCCCAAAATAAAACTACCACGAGCACTTTACTGAAGATATTTACAACCATAGATCCCGAGCTGGCCTGAGGAACTGCAGCAGATGGTTAGTAGCCAATGAGTCACTGAGCATAGCCTCGTTGTGATAAACTATAGTTATTGTCAAGAATAAATTAGATTTACAACCATTAAGCATTTGAAATGGGGGGGATAAATCAATGTATCTTGAGATGATTAGACAGCCATTCATAAAGTCACACTCTTGAGCGTTTTTGCATGCAGAGCCACAACTCTTGTTTACGCTCACGTGTCACAGTATCACACATCTCACAACAGCAATGACACTTCAATCCTATGATTTTTTTTTTTTTTATTAATTTACAAGTGTCCAAAGAAAAACTCTTTGCTGCAGTCAGAGTGAGAAAAGATGAAGAACTGAGAAAAGACAAGATGAGTCGAAGCTTGTTTTTACAATTTCGTTCGTGTGAGCTGTCGCTTGAATGTCAATTTGATATTTCCTTTTAAACTTCAGTTGTCCATTGCATTCACTCACTCACTCACACAGTCACGTACATTGAGCTGCCTTTCCTATTGGCCACTGGAAAGCTTCACTGCTACAGTTGAGGGTTCAGTGTAATAAACGCACTTAAATGATGGCATCAGAGGGGGGCAGGTATTAAACATTCAATTCCCTGTTAAGATGGTTCCTGTCTCCAGCTCTCCTGATTATACAGAATATACACATACAAGTCTCTAGCTAAAAGAGATGTGTGTGTCTGTGTGTGTCTGTGTGTGTTTTAATGTCTCTTTCATGTTTTTTTTTTTTTGTGTGTGCCTGTGTGTCTGCACATATCATCCAGGCAGAATGTGCTAGAACACAGCAGCTGTAATCTTCTGATATAAGAAGCAGGTTAACTGGGCATATCGTCAGCACAATGCTGCTGTTGTATTGTACACCTAAACTCACTCGTATTGAAAATGACAACTCCACTTCTTTTGAATGCTTCTTGGAATTGCAGCAGCTTGCTCCTGTTATTATACACACCATTGATTGGAGATTGCTTATAAAAGCGCATATATACAGTATATATATATGGAAAAGTGTATATATATATATATATTTATATTCCTCTCCTTCTTCCTCCTCATCTTGCTCATATTCATCTTCTCCTTATTATTATTTAAATCTTAATCTCATTTTCAGGCTCATGATGCTTATGAGAGGAAATTGCCATTGTCACATTTATAACTTCTCTGTAAGACTGAAAACTTTGCTCTCTGTAGAATTACAGATATCTTTGTGAGACTGGACAATAGTTGAGCTTTGATATCACAGTATCAGCCAATTCCTAATATTTGTGTAGTTTTTCTTGTGTATTTGTCAACCAGTCACTAATTTATCTGTCATTCCTCATCTGACCAACACTAGCACCAATCACTTTTAAACAAACTGCTTAAACAAATGTAAAGAAAAAATTGTGCTGCTTCCTAGATGCTAACAGCTAACAGGCTCTCCTGCTGATATCAGTAAGATTTAGTAGTGTTTTCTATGTTAATTCAGAGCAATATATTACTGAGATCCTCCCAGCTAATTGTTTGTGACTAAGGCAATAGATATTCTGAGGTACGAGGGGTGTATCGATCCATTGATATTGATCAATCCATCAATTGGATATGCAATCCAGTCAAATGCATAGAAACTCAAACCATCGTCTACATCGTCGTCTTTAAGATACGCCTTAATTTTGAAATTTCCTACCGCCTACCACATGCCTGTTGGACAGTTTCGATCCAACTGCTCCTCATTCTGAAGTTTCATACAATACTAGCGGAAAGTGGACTATGGCAGCCAAGCAAATCAGATTAGATTAGCTCTTTTGATCCCTCTCTATACAGAACACCGAACAAAGTATTTAGAATGAAAACCAGTCAATGACATAGGTAGCAGATCAATCAGAAAATCTTTATTATGTACCAGCTAAAATCCACCTAAACTCAACAGAATCTCTGTAGAGGCTCCTAGCATTCAAGCCTTTTGGTCCATTTCTAACCTGCCTTTAACCCGGCTTGCTTTTTTGGACTTTTGCCTGCTATGTTATACCCCTCAGGACTTTTTTGCCTGTTTTGGTTGCCAAACTGTTCCTGACTTTTCCATGCCCTCATGACACTGTAAACTCTGCCCCTAATCTCTTTGGTTTGTCCTTTTTTATTCGGAGCAATCCAGCATTCACCAACAAGCTATATCTTTATGAAAACATTAGCTAATGATCTATGAACTCTCTACTGTATTACTTTTTGCAATTGGACTGATTAGCCCATGTGACCCAGAGCAAGATATTTAGCCAACTACTGGCAAGACTTTAAACTTTTTAACTTCATGACTTTGGACCATTTGGATGAAAATAAACTGATAACCTGACACCTAAATTTAACTGAAAAATTCTTGTCTTAAGAGGATAAGTTTTAGTGTTTTTGTAAAAATTGTAAAACTGCCAATCAGTTGTTGGTCCAACATTGCACTGTATTAATCACAGCATCAATCACCAAATTATATACAGGTCTTAATGAAATGAGAAAGACACGAGTGGACGGGGTTTTGATCTTTCTCCATTTCACTGATTAAGAAGCTTCTTCTGGAGTAATTTCTACTTTACAGCCTTTGCTTTGCTGGTCTTTTAATTGAGAGTGTGGCGTGTTTGATAGTGGTTGCTGTGTGCCGGACTCTCAGTGGAGTTTTAAATGTTCCTTCAGAGACGATAAAACAAATAGAAACATATACAGCTGAGTACATTCTGTAAACATTCAGACCCCTTATGCACACATAATGTGCAAACTCTCATATATTTGAGAGCAAGACAAATTGGTTTTCTCATTTTGCTTATATATAATTCATGTATTGTTATTTTGTAGTGTGTGATGTCAAATGGGGAAAGAAGCTTTGTTATTGTTTTTATGTTTGGTCCATTACAATACTGTTGCAATGAGCTCTCTCAGCCACTCTTAGTATATATTAAAAAATTAACTGGATTGTATAATTGCAAAATATAACTGCAGCAACAACGATGCTGACCCTAAATCCAGGGTACACTATGTGACTGTGTATGCAGAAAAGATCTTAAAACAAAAAGAGGGTTTCACAATGTATATACAATATTATAGGATCACAAAATACTGTATCTCTGTAAAATTACAATTTCTCTATGAAGTTAAAACTACTGGGGGTACTAAATGAACTATGCTCACTTGTGTCCATATATTATTCATCAAGTGTCAGCAGTTCAATTATTCTGACAGAAGCAGAAACTGAGCATCTCATCTTTTGTACGTTTTTATCTTTTTTTACACTCACAGCTGCAATAGTACAGTTATTAGTACACACATGTGGGTAATACTAACTTGAATTTAAATTTTATGAACAAAAAGCGATTTAAATCCATTTGAGGTACTTTTCATGTTCAGTATTATTGAACATGTTTTATATTTTTTAACAATAACTGATGTTTAATAAATTAAATGTTTAAAAAAATTAAAAGCTTATGTCGGATAACTGAATTTGCTTCAAGTTTTGCCTGGCATGAACCCTGTGACTTTGCTGGGTTTTTTTTAGATGAGAGTAAACACTCTTTGTTATTGGCTGCAGTGATATAAGTTTAAATATGATTTTACGATAATAAACAAGATTTGCTGCTTGTCAAGGATGTGCTCATAGAGATGAGAGATGTATTTCCATCTCTCCTTCAATTTCCTGGGTCATGTCAGAGCTTTGATGCCTTAAAGAGTTCCTGTGCTGAGGATATTACTTGAAGTTCTTTGGGATTGTGTTTTAAAGCTTGGACTGGCTTCTCTGATTTGTACTGATGTATCATCAGTCAGATCAAAGGTAGTAATAAGATCCAATTTGACATAATTGAAATTATGAATCAGCTCCAAGTAGAATATCATCCTGAACCTCAGTGGCAACAGCCTTAGTATTATATTGAAGCAAAAAAAAAAAAAAAAATCACATTAAAAACTTTAAAAAATTGGTTCTAAGATATCTGATAGGCTTTTGAACGAGGGATTTGAAGAGATCAAAGTCTATTTCACTGTGTTAGTCCTTGGTAGTTCAGTTTAAGGCCATACATCACATTCATTTTTAAAAGAACTCAATAAGTTTTAGCCAGTTTTACGACAAAAATCAGGTAGATCAACAAAAATCAACAAACTCTGACTCTTTACTAGATAGAAAAGGTAAAAAACCTGAGGGAAGACATATTTCTTTGGCCTTGTATAATATAGGGAAAGTAATGAATCCATACTGTGCTTGCTGCTTTTGGTCGCATGAGCAAAGTGTTTTAAATGTTGACATAGTTTTGGGGTTATTTAGTTGAAATGGAAATTTAATGGAAATCCCCATCTCGAGTCAAAAAGTGGCTTTATGCTGTGATCATCAGTCTTTTTAGAGCAGAATAAGTACCTGCATCTGACTCATACTGTGAATTTGTGAAGATTTGTTGTCTCTTTATTTCGTGTATCACCATCAGCCTATTGTCACCAAAAAAACCCCTGACAAGTTAGATAAGATAACTTTCTCACCCTTTTTACATTTATTGTTATATGGCAACATTTAGTGGACTGCAGTAATAAGGATGGGAGCAGAGAAGAAGGTCAAAGAGATGTAAAAAGAGAGAAAAATCCACATCAAAAAGTTGTCACAAGAAGGAGGATCAGCTGGACAGATGGCTTTAACACACACACACACACCTTCACGCAGAATACTGTTGTTCCTGTCGCTTTGCAAATCAGCTGTCAATCTTAACTCATTTGAACTTACACAATGTATTTAATTTACGTCACATGGGTAACAGTTACATGCTTAGTATACACAAACCATTATTTTGCCTTACATTTAACCAAATAGGTTCAGCAAGTAATCAATCTATTCACTGGTTTAGGAATAAGAATGTGTTGATCGACTTAGCTGCAATGTTATTGTGTGTGTGTGTGTGTGTGCCCCATTTTGAAGACTGCCTAATGTACAGTTAATTTGAAATATCTTTTAGATTGTACACACTGGCTGTACTCAGACTTTGACAATGTACAAGCATTGGTTATGAACACTGGGGACATACATGTATGTTGTACATTTTGTTCTAGAAGTTCAAAATAACATTTAAAAAATGGATTACATGCTCCACAATACTATATGATTTACCTTTCACAGTGAAATCTGCTGAAATATTTTATAATTGCAGGATTGTCTTAATGACTTAGGATGTGTCATTTTTATTTACCAGCTAACATTCACCAGCCATATCATTTTCAGGCTAGTCAAAGCAAAGTAGGAGATGGAGAGAGGAAATGCTCCCTATAATGAAGCAAATCAATTTGTCTGCATGCTGTGTACTCGCCAGGATGCTGCCATGGAGAGCACCTCTCTCACCAAACATACAGAGTGATGGAGAAAAAAACTCTCACTTAATATTTTTTTTCTCTCTGTCATTCATTAACAAAATTTGCAGTGACCTTAGATGTGAATGACAATACAGGCTAAACACAATGGTATCCCTGTGTATGAAGCGCATAAGCTCATATCCATTGAGCCGGAAATCTGTTAGAGAAGGTTTCTCATTTTCTAGCTGGATTGTCATTCAGAGCAGCAGTGTAGAAAGATCAATTGTCCTTATTAGTGAATTAATAAGGCTCACAATCCAGTTACCAGGCAGGGATGTCAGAACAAAAAAAAAAAAAACAGAGCATGATGCTTTGGTCCATAACATCTTCATCCATCTTCTACCCCTTTTATATCAGACACAAGCATAAAATCGTGCAAGTGTCTCAGTGTTTCTATTAATGAGCCAGGAATATCATCAGAGACATGTGAGCATGTTTATGTATATTAAAGCAGGAATTTCACATCACAGTTGGCCATGTAAACATCGTTTATCAGTATTTCCGCACTGCTTCTAATTTCTGGTATTTGCATGCTGTCTGTGCCGCTTTACTGGTCACAGTGCGAAAATGTGGGTGGGCACATCTATGGATCTCTATAAAGTGCTCCTACTCAAGCATGGTCAGGCATTTTAATGTAAGAAAAGTCCGTTTCAAACGTGTGTAAATGATCAGCATGTAAACAGAACAACAATTACTAAAGCAATCTCACCTCACTCCCCTCACTCATAATCTCTTTCACCCTTATATGATTTATTGACAAATGTAAACACGATAGCCTTACTACATCGGCTGCCGGCCACTTTATTGGGCAATGATGAGGTCATTGCTCAGGCAGATTCTCAGTGCACATTGAATTTATTGATGTAGAATTTCCTGTGATGCTTGAATGCCCAAATCCATTTGCGGCACCTGAAGAGGAAACATTTCCCCTATTAAACTTTTAAATCAGGCGGGTATTCTGGAGCAGCGGATATGTGAGAGTTACAACTCCTGCAACAACATTCCTGGGTGTAGATTAGCACGCTTGTCCTTTGAAATTCAACCCAACATAACTCTAATTAAAATGAAATATTTCTGACTTGTCAGCACTGTGCCTCATGATACTGTGCGTTGTTGTATGGAGTGCAAGAGTGCACAGGACCTTGAATCTTTGTCTTATTTTTTTTTTCTTTTATGAGCATTTACCTTTTCAACACCTTTTCCAGTTTAACTTTGGACATGTATTGTAGATGAGGCATAAAGAAATAAAAACGCGTCTTGCAAGGCAAATACACCATGTCCTTGTACCTGCATTGTGCTCTGTTGAGTTAATCTTTTGCTGCTTACCATAAATGTTTTATCCAGCAGATTTTTTACTCCTTTTCAGACCTAATTAACATAAAGTGAAGGGAAGAAAATAGTAATAAGTAGGCCTTGATAAAAGAAACTGAAGGCTGGCCATAGTTGATTGTTTCTGGGTTTACTTAAGTCATCAGCAGCAGCAGCTAGAGCAGAAACCTCAGAGAGCCCAGGTGGCATTCGCTTAATATATATTTTGAAAGATATTTTGGTGACACTATTTTAAGGAGTGATCATAAGACTGACATGACATCATCACAACCATGACATGTCACTTGTCAGTAATTGTAAGTAGAAATTAAGAAGTCTTTATGAATGTTTATGGCCATTGTGAGCTAGTGTAATCCAGTCAATTACGTCACTTTTAATGCAGAGTTGACATTGAGATGTCTTTTTGGTGACAACCTGACATTAACCAAGACAACATAACTCGCCAATGTGCTTGTTATTTGTGACAAAGTGTCATGGCAGGGTTCTGAATGCGTAGTGTGAGTCTAACGCTCCCTTTCACATTATCAACAAGTTTGTATCTGCAATCGATCCAAAAAGAAAACACATCTGCATGGCTTAGCGATTCTCATCAAAATAGGTAAACAGTTGTGGGTTCTGTCTAGAGGGAGTTCAACAAAGCTGACACTCAACACATGAGCACTAACACATCCATCAGTGATTTGTCCGTGTTTTCATGCTGGTACAAAGCTGGTGGATGCTTATAGAGTTTGTCAGACAGCAGATTTTTTTTTTGCAAAATGATTCTAAGTGTTAACAGGGATCAGGTGTAGCTTGCAACATAACGTACACTGAGCTTGAACCTCCACCTACCAGGATCAAGACTTGGATAAATACAGAGTTATTGCTTGCATCTGTTGCCATGGAAAAAGTGTGCAGGAGTATCCACCTAAACTTTCACCCATAACTGCCTGGAAAATACAGTGATTAACTGATATGTGCAAAGATGTTTAGGGGAAAAAAAAGGTTTAAAATCTAATGAATCTATTTGCTGATTAGAAAACCTCTTGTCACATCTGCTGGTTTGGTCCACCGAGGGCTGTGGTGAGGTCAAAATGTCTAGATACAACAACCCTTTCCATTTACAAAGGTAAAGGGCAGTAAAGAGGACGCTGTCTGATTGGAGGAAATTTACACACCTCTTTATCCATGGAGAATTTGAGTTATAGTCTTTTAGTTTGAAAAATTTTTGGTTGTTTTCTCAGTGTTTGTCATCCTCGAGTGTTTCACTTACTGCGGGATATGAAGTAAATTGTTCTTCCGTAGCAGAGGTGCCCCCTCCCGCCTTTTCCTATTGTTTTCTCTTCAACACTCTTCTCTGTCTTTGAAATTATAGCAGCTAACTACATGCACTTACTATGAATTCCACCTAATCTGCACCTGACTGCAGTAGAAAAGGACTGATAATTGCAGAGACACCACCTCTTTGTGTGTCTGACAAGCCTAAAATTGTCTGAATTTATTTTTCTAACCTGAGTGGAAGTACAGCGAGTGCAGGACTGTAAATATGCTCAGAAAAATATGATAAAACAACTCAAAATCATGAAGCATTGACTAGTTTAATGTACACAGTTTGTGGCAGCACAAGATTAATGGGCATTTTCCGAAATAACGGGAACAATCACAAACTATTTTTTGTTGTTGTTGTTTCTTCTTGTTTTTAGAATATGCTGCTTTTTTGTGATTGCCTCTCATGTTAGATGCTGAATGATAAGTGTCAATCCGTCCTTGTGGTCAGCCGATACTTTCTGAAGCCTACAGGTCTAACAGTCATCCTGTTGAGGACCGAAGGCCTCCTCAGTTTCTTTCTGACTGTCTTGTCTCTCATGATGAATGAATCAGTAATGACTTGATAATAAATGGAGCGTTAATGAGTAACTCCTAAATAATTGTGATTCAGTGACAGTAGACGGGTTATATAGAGAACAGACTGGGAGATACTATATTAATAAATTATAAGTTAATGAATAGTTCATAAATAACTGTGAATTGACATAGTGACCAGTTTACCAAAGACATATCACATCGGGAGCGACTCAATGTACAGGTCAGCTCACAGAGTCGGCTTCTTAGAGTTAATGATGGAAACTGGTGTGTAACTGAGCCTGATTTTGTTCTCTTGTTATCCATAAAATTAACACAAGACAGAAAAATAGGACAACGCTTTAACGTGTCTGTGAAATTTCAGTCATCTCACTTTGAAAACAGCATTAAATGCAACATGCAAAACATAGATTAATAGACATAACATGTTACTCATACTAAAACTCATACAATACTCATGGTGTTTTGGAAATGATAAATTAGTCTGACTGAATAATTGAATATTAAATACTGTAGATGCAAAAGTAGTCTTGCATAGCCAGTTCTGTCTCAACAAAGAAAAAAAAACGCTACTTTGTATTTCTTTAAAACAATCATAACTGTTTTGGCCAGCATTAAGCCCAGAACGCAGCACCGGTTTGGTCCAATGAGGTTCATCTGGTCTTCTAGTATGAATGTGCATAAAGGTGTCTTTAATGTCAGACCAATGTAGTTTTCTCCTACCTGACAGTTTCGACTCCCCCTGCGGTTCTCCTGGTTCTAGAAACAGGCAGATAGTAGAAAGGAAGTAGAATATCAAATAAAATAGTTAAGTGTCTGTTGAGTCCAACTAGTGCACGTACACCAGTCAAAGGTCAGAACATTTCCAAATTTGTCTGAATTAATGAAGAGTAGTTTGGGAGCTGAAACAGCTGGCTCATATCGCTGAGCTGAGCCAAATGATGTGGATCACTGAAAAGAGCTGGAATTTCCTCTGAACTTTTGCTGAGTGACACAAACTAGTGATGACTTTTTGTACCAACTCAAGTGAAATTATACATAATTGTTACATCAGTCACGGAACTCCCATCATGTGCATGCTCAGGTTTTTATACCTAAAAAGGTTTTGAGGCTTATAAAACGCCATGATACTTGCCATAATCATGAAGAAGTGAGGGAATTTTTATAACTATTTAGTAAGATGTATTGCTTTACTTGAACATGCATGAAAGGGTCACAAATAATGAAGTAATTAGTGTTAAATATTTTGTCTCAGGTTTGTTTCACTGAGTTTTTGGTTCAGAGTTAAGAGGATTCCACCTCAATTTCTGTTTAATATTCAGCATTTCTGTGTTCATGGTCCAACTTGATTTCTGGCACAAGACCTCAGTTTTCTGCCAGTTCAGAGTGGTGACGGTTCACATTAGGTTTGTGAGTTAAGGGAAGCTTAACAATATTTGTAGTAATGCAGTTACAGTCATACAGTAAGAAACAGAAAAGTGAGAGAAGGCAAAGAGAGGACCAATGTGAATTTTGTTGTCTTATGATCATTTCATGCTCTCAGAGCTGCTCATGGATGATTCAAAGGGCTGTTAATCTAAGATGACATTAAACAAAACATAGACACAAATACTAGTTTTCTGTAATATGCAGCGACCATTGTTGAATTAATGAATCTAGATCCTCAAGCAGTGGTTTCTACATTTGCTTCAACTGCTGAGAAACATTCTTTTTCAGAAAGCTGTTTGAGACCTCTCTGCAGTTTCTGACCATTTATGCCGGAACTGCAGAACTTTCAGCTCAAAACGTTTGAAATGTTTGAGGAGTGCAGTGGGGCACAGAGGCTAAGCTGACTAGTTACAATGTCTCCACAAAGGTCAAGCAAAGAAGTTGAACCAAGGCTAGACTGTTGAGGACTTTTCAGTGCACAAGGCTAACAGAATGGCATTAAGATGTGTGAGTAACTTTATAACAAGTTACAGAGTTGGATGTCAACAAGCACTGCATTGCCTAGCAACGCGGGTTTGGGTCCATGTGCATGCTACATTATGAAATCTATGTGGCTTTATTTGCTCAAATATGTCTCTTCTTGCTGCAGTGGTCATGGAGTCTATTAATACATCTGTTCTGTCTGCTTTGGAGATGTTATACTGCTGGAAACACAGCTGTTATTTCATTTCTGAGGTCTAATGTTGCATCTTGCACAGACTGTGGTGTCTATAGCTCTTTACTGTATTGTTATTTTTGTTATTTGTCTGAGCTTTGTCTTTTTTCTGGTTAATTTTGGTGAAGATAAGCTAAGGATGACTGCTTTGTTTAGTCATAATTGATAATCAGTGGTATGCACAGCCTAAAAAAGTCTGTCTATACTGTTAGAATTTTGAAATTAAATGGTTAGTCTGGACATAATATCTCTGTGCCTTCATGTTCCACTAATGTTGTGGAATTGATTTTTTATTCAAATTTAACTTAAAGGTGTTCTTTAATTGGAATGAAAACTGTCACTTCTGTTGCAAATTTACCTACTGGGTCTGAAAAACAAGTCGAATCTTCTGCCACATCAGTTCCAAATTTGACAAGCATCCGACTAGTTCGGGGAAACATTTGCGTGTGAATAATGATCAAAAGAAATCATTATCAAATGGGAAAACCCAGAGCCAACAGCTGAAGAGCTCCATCTCCACTGAATTAAAAAAACAAAACAGAGGAAAAACAAAGGTGAGCTAGTTTGTTTTTGAGACCAGGATCTAAGTTCTAAATTCAAAATTGTGAACTGTGAATGTGAACAAATTCATTTTAAACCTCGTGGACTGAACTCTGATCTGGCTCTTGTGAAGTGGGAACATGTCCAACTCTGCAGCTCCAATCAGTTTTTTTTTTAATTCTTGATTTAGCAGAAAAAGCAACTTGGGACATACAAAGTCACATTGTAGATTCCGAATCAACTGTATGAATGATGAAAAATAATTTCATTGTATTGATGAATTACAGCAGCTGCAATTTGGTATTTGTATGGATTGCAAATGGACCC
This sequence comes from Acanthurus leucopareius, assembly GCA_029814765.1. Taxonomy (NCBI): domain Eukaryota; kingdom Metazoa; phylum Chordata; class Actinopteri; order Acanthuriformes; family Acanthuridae; genus Acanthurus; species Acanthurus leucopareius. The sequence continues at coordinate 778,719 of JAQMCX010000050.1, forward strand.
CCAGTTTCAAGGTATGACTGTTCTAACTCAAAACTCCTATTTATGGGTGCAAACGTACATTCTCTTCTTTATTTATATGTGTGTTCATGTTGTATGTGTCATACATGTGTTATCTGTGCATGCAAAATGTGTGAGTATGCCATTGTCTTTGATGTCCTAACGGTACACTGTGTTCTTTGACATGACTGATCCCGCTGTGTAACAGTGACCTGATGCATACACATGGAGACAGAGAAACAGTGAGGGGGAGCACAGGTGGGAAACTGCTGCACCTGCTGTCAGTCTTCTTCAACCATTGTGACAAGACTAATAGATCAAAAAACAGAACAGGATGTATCAAAGCTCACATAGCTGTCTGACAAGAAGGAAGTATTCTACTTCTGCTTTGTCATTTTCACTTTTCTCTCCCCCATTCTCCCCCTTCATCCAGAGCTGGTCTGATGCATTAGCAAACTAAGCACCTGCTTAGACTCTTTGTGGAAAGCAGAAGCTTCCCAAGAGAGCTTGAAATGCCTTTTAAAAATATTTGTCAATGGTAATCATACAAAAACACCATATTATGTCAGGGCTGGCTTGCTAATGCCACTGATTAAATCAATTTCCTCTGCCTCTGTCAGACATCGTGTGATATTCAGGTAAAGGGCATTAACTGCATTTGATGGAAAATTGTATAATGTACGGGTTTGTTTTCAAATGTCCTCGGACAGAAGAAATGTTGGACATGTTAAAAAAACTTTTTAACAATTACCTCTTTGATCTGCTGCTCCTCTTTAGCTGTTGTGAGAGGACTAATGCGCCATTTTTCAACAATTCAGGAAAATGCCCAGTGTTCTCTGAGATGTGTCAAGTTCACCCTAGCCCACCCTGACTGACGACATGAATGAACTCAAATTGCATAAGAAGTATTAGAATCAGTATCAGCACCCTTTCACATCTGATGCTCTCAATGTAACCAAGATCTTTGCCGCATGTATGTTTTTTTTCTCTTTCATTCCTATCAAACTAAGAACATGGTGACCAGATAGTATTTAGAGATGGGCACAATATAGCAAAGAAGGAACACAGAGAACTATTAAGGGAGAGGAACAGCAAAGAAATCCCTGTAAGACATCACAGACTGGGTGGCACCGGCTTCCAAAGAGAACATTTCCCTTGTTTTTTTCATTTCATCTTTGTCCTCTGTGTGTCTTACGACCTCTTTCTCTCAGCTCTGTGTACAGGAAGTGAAGCTTTTAGTCAGTACGAGCCGCTCTCCTGTGCTCTTTTCTCATTGTGAAAGAAAAATAGTGAAGAGAAACTCAACAAAAAAAAATATTCACATAATGGCCCATTAAGGTCTCCCTTTGCATTCGGCTTAGTGGCACTATTGGCTGTAAAGCCTTGTCTCAAAGTCAATTCATTAGGATCTGAAATGGCATTGCTTGCTATTAACAACTATATAATGATGAAATTAATAAAACAATGACGTTTATCACCGTTGCGGATAGAAACGGAAGTCGTTAGCACATTGGCATTGGGGAGAATTAAACTTTATTATCTACACTAATATGACAACACTGATAATACAGGATTACAGAGCTAATATGTTATCCGTGTAAACAGAGACCAGTGAGAAGGAAATTATATCCCTGTGAGTGTGAAACCAGTCGTCATAGCAGCATATGATGACTGTAATTCATTTTTTCAATCAATTGCCGCATGTGATTCTCCCCAAGCTAATTGCTGTCTATTTATAGTGTTATTCAAACTGTGCTGGTGTCTGCAGAACAGTGGATGGTTAACCAGGCAAGCTTTGAAGTGGGTCAGCCTCTCTGTTCCTACACACAACCCTGAAAATAAAGTAGCACCATACTCCAAGTCTTTGAGATAATTGCGATGCAATGAAGTTATACATAAGATGACAGAAATGATGATGAATGGGTGGCTGGGCTAATAGAAAAGACTTCTCTGAGGGACATGAAAATGATTGACAGTAAAAAATAAAAGCCGGGACAATCAATGGCTATTGATTGATTTCACAGAGGCAGAGTTCAGAGAGAGACGGAGTCAGTGCGCAGGGGAAAAAGTGGAGAGGAAGATTATCAAGAATGTGCAGTAATTCTGTACTTAGAAGTTATAAATGGGTTATGAATCATAAGCTGTGATTTATAACTACTCTCGTACATGATAATGATAAAGGAAAAAAAACTTGAAACAAAAAGGTGTACCTTGTTTAGGATTGCGATGAAGTGCTGATTGTGGGAACAGCCATGTGTTGGGCCACTGCCATGCACACTAATAACCAGGATGGATGGATGGATGGATGGATGGATGGATGGATGGATGGATGGATGGTAATCTTTGGCATAAACGAGATTATAAGCTTGTTTACCCATATGCTGGCGATATAAACAGCTGTCGCCTATTGAAATTAGTTTTTGTTTGTTTGTTCCATCCTTTGGTTTTCTTTGTTCTGGATTCAGGAAATTAGTCAGCTGAGCAGTATAGCACGCTGCCTGCTGGGTTTCTCTTCCTACTGTGTTCATCAGATCCCTTACAGCCTGTCTGGATGAAAAGGCACACCACAGAGCATGGAGACGATTAGGTTGGCGTACACTGCAGAGTCGTATTGGCCTTTTAAGGAGATAAATACAAGCATATCACCATGGGGTCTTAAATTTGTAGTATCCAACAGCAGGAAGACAGTCTGTTGTTTTGTATGCTGGCTTGTGGGGGAATTTAATCCACAATACACCTTCCTTGTCATATAACACAGATCTTTTCAAAGACTCTGTATAAATTGGTGGATGTAGGCCTGCATTTGCTCATAATGGCAAGCAGGAGGTGACTACACTGGTGTTACTGCAGTGAACCGAGAAAATGACTTCACTGTTTATCTGCTTACTTGCTCATCTAATATCATGATTTTCTACAGTGTTCAGTCTCGAATTTTATTCAAAACAGTAATATGTCCGTTGTATAAATAATCATCCAATTTGCATTAAATAGATGAAAAGCAAATATGCTTTGAGGAGTAGCTACCTAGTGACTGACAAGTTGCTACCATGGTGACCTGCCAGTCAGGATAGATGCATGGCAAAGCATAACAAGCCAAAAAATTGTTTAAATCAGGTCACATCTGGAACCAAAAATCCAAAATTGTAACAATAGTGTCAAACTCAAAACTTCAAAATGAATGTCAACAAACCAGCAATTTATGTCTCATTGGTTACATAAAAACAGCCAACGGATATCACAAGCGTAACATGCTCCCTTTTCATTCACACCTCCCACACTTTCACACATTAACAAAACTTCATTTCCTGTTGTTGAAAAAAAAATAGAAACAGGTCTTTTCTTTGTGTTTGTCTTATTGTTGGATCTTCATTCAATGCCTCTGTATTTAAATTACAATCATGGTATTTTGTGTGTGCAATGCCGCTGTGAGGTCGCAATTAAATGGAAATACAGTGCGTTCACCACTGCAACCTCCTCTAAATTGCACAATTAACTTGATAATGGCATGCTGCGACGGAGTAGTTCAGGGCCAAACAGCCTGAGCAGAAGAAACGATAAGAAGCATATCCTTATCTAAAAGACTTCGCCTGACTGGATAAACACAAAGCACCCACAAGCAGAGTTCAATAATTAGATCAATTAAGCCAGTGGGTAATCAGATGCAGAAAGAGCCAACTCATAAGAGCTTCTTTTCAGGATGTGAAATGACAGGGCCAAGTGAACCTGCAGCTCACACTTTGCTGATTGAAGGGCAGCTTAATATGGACCCATTTGTGGGTAACACACACACACACACACACACACACACACAGACACACACAATTTCTGAAGTTAGAAGATTTTTTGTAGGTAACAAGTACAATCTTGTTTGTCTGGTGACAAAATCATCACTAAAAGCTTGAGGAGACATTAGACCTTCCTGAACTGATGGTTACAGTCTGTAAAAGTCAGTCAATCCCATGTAAACACCCATTTCCTGTTCTTATTAGGCTTCAAAGCCATTCTCTTCAATAACGCAGGCCCCACTTTCCACTCTTTTAATGATCTCTTTCCATAAAGCTTCTGTGTCTGCATCCCTCTATTCCCTCCCTTCTTCTCCCTTCTGCCCACATAATGTGGACTTATGGTCAGTATTTTAGGGACACATGTGAATATGGGCATCATTACGGCTTTTAAATGTATAATATGGAACATTATCACAAACAAATGTCTAAGTGTTAATATATTTAGTTGCTTTGTGCACTGTCTTCATCCAAATGTTTGCAACAGTTTTAAAACCGAGCAAAATGTTTGATTTCATTCATTTCATTTAAGTTAAAAATGTTGGCAGTCAATTTTATTCGGCTGCCTGCTGCTTCTATAACTTCCAGGGAAACAGCAGATGATGTGTGAGGGAGTTGGGGAGGAAGGCAGCATATTGTGACTGAATGTAATGTGAGCAAAATTTCTAAACATTAACACATTTGTCAATATTTTTGGCTGAGTCACATCAGACAGATTTTTTTTTTTTCTTTCAATGATGGTTGTTCAGCAGTGACAGCTGCATCTCCCATGATCCCATGCTACTTCACAAGGTCATAAAACAACAGTTTTTTGTTTGTTTGTTTACTTTGATTGAAAAGACCTTTAGTGCACTTTAAGCATTTGGAGGCTGACATCAATCTTCCTCCCAAGAAAAGGGCCAAAGGAAGGATCATTACTGCTCACGATGCCAACCTTACCCAGCCTATTTTCCATTTCCCTTCTCTCCCCACACTTATACACTTCTCTTTTGGGGGACATGGCGCTCGATACTACAAAGTGTGCCTTATATAATATGCCCTGTTTGCTACAGCTGGATGTTATTCTTTGACATCTTCCACTTACAGGCATTCTGTTCCCTTTTGATCTCTCTTAAGATGGAAAAAAAATAAGCCGAGCAGGATCTCTCCATGGTGCTGAACTATTTTCAGCTGAATGGTTGCCCTCAGGCCACGGCAACCAGAAATATGCGCCGACAGTATGAGATGGTGCTGCAACAACATTGCATAGACACCAAGAGGTGGCATGGGCCAAACTCCCTTTAGAATACAACTGGAGATGTTAGTAAAATGACAGCTGTTTTAATTTTTTTTTTCCCCCATCAGTGAGAAAAGAAAATTACAGATGATTTTTTTTTGCGTCTGACAGATTAGATTTGACAGTATTTCACTTAAGGTTAACAAAGTGTGTTTCCTTGGTGTGCTCTCTGAATCTAAAATTGGAGCTCATGAAGAGCTGCAGCTCACTCTCCACATTTTATTGTTAAAAAGAATTCAAAGTGCATCTGCTGGAAACTTTGAAAAACAAATGAAAGTCGCGTGTCTGTGCATGTCCTCTTCGCAGCAGAGGCATCAGCCAAGGTCGGTCTGTCCTCACAACGCTGGTCAGAGCCGCATGTGTGAAAACTCTAAAGGGGCTACAAGGCCGCATCCCATTCATCATCTTTAAATCGAAACCTCTTATTCAAACAAGTGTGACACACGAAGAGGACACTGCATGTGAACTTTATTTTACATTCATCGTGTTCTATGCGCATGTTTTGTCATGCAGAGATATAACTAAATCACTGAAAGTGTGTAGGATTCATGCACATTCAAACTAACAGTGTTTGATTCAGTTTACACAATTTTTTCCAAGGCTTCGTCCTATTTTGTTTATTTGCCTGTTACAATGAGTGTGTGCAAAATATATAAGTAAGAGGGGGAGGTATATAGATGGCATCATGGTTTCAGCGTGGGGTTAATGATGGTTTAGAAGGAAAATCTATCAACTAGAGTATGTCCAGAGGTCAGTGGGTGTCAGGAAACAGAGATGCAACCATTAAAGTTCATGCTGATCCCATTAAATGCACAAAATCAAATCATTTTCACTTGCAGATAGCGAAGATCAACAAAAAAATGCTTGTTTGTACACAATAAGATGCATAAACACTCATCTGTATACTGTCTAAGTAATTTAATTTATAAGAACATAACATACAAGAAGTGATGTTCACAGAGCTGAGCAGCCATCAGCTGTAACAAACAAGTCCAGCTGACATCATGCACTGCAGCAGGAAAAACTTAAACCAGCTACAGGGTGGAAAAAAAAGTTGCTGAGCAGGTGCTGAGTTTTAGAAGTGAAACAGACTGAGCATCATATTGCACAGTGTTGACTGAACTGGGAGCTAAAGGGGCAGCAGAGGTGCTGAACTCCTCTGCTTCATACTCACACAGCCAGGAGATGCTCTCACATGATTTGATTCACCACTCAATTCTGCTTGTTTTGACATTTCAAATCATGTCCAGATGCATCAAAATACATCTATAATTGTTGTATTGGTGCAGTGAAGCACTCTGAGTCAGAATTGATTCAAATAATGAATTGACTCTAGCTTTCCACAAAGTGTAAGTGTGTCTTTGCAAGTTTTTAAGTGTGTGTGAATGTGGCACAGTGCAGTGTTTAGTTACAAAACCATCAGAAGGCCTGCATGATCCATTCTGTGAGCCAGTCTTCCGCCATCTTTCATTAAAACAGAAGACATATTGCAATGAATTCTCAAGCTCATCATAAGGCTTTGCTTGACAACATCATCTCTCTCATTTTTAATATGAAAATGTTATTAGAATACACAGATGTTAGTGTGTCCAGCTTCCATTTTTTAAACATCATTTAGATCATTCAGAAATATATTAGCAGCTCGAATCATCAGTGAAATTAATCCCTCTTGGAGCGTACAAAATAAAGACATTTATGGTCATGAAAAAATTTCATTAGAGATGCTTTAAAATTGTTAATTTACATTATCACATTACACATATTCCTGCCAGGAAAACAGCAAAGCTCAGCTTTTTTTCCTGAGATTAAAATTTAATTTAAAAAAAAATGTAAACTCGTCTAACTAACATAGGTGTAAGTATTAGAGTTGAGATTTACAGAGAGCTTAGAAGAGAAGCTGCAAATGCTTGAACACTGACTGCTTTATCTACTGTAATCAGCTCTGGACTGAGCTCAATGGTTTCCTAATAATAATTGCTTGTGCTTGAGTAGAATTGTAAAAAAGAAATGCTTTTTAAAAGGGCTTATAAAGAGAAAAGATGTAACATAATTTCAGTATAGCCGGAGTGTGAAGAATAAGAAGAGGCATGCGGCATAAAAGGAGAAGGACACATTCTCACAATATTTCAGAAATACATTTACATTCCTCAGTCTAACTACAATCTATTGCCATAATGGAAGGTGAAAGATGTAAATAATGCACAACTCTGAAGTTTCCCTCTGCTTTTCTAAGCTTTTAGTTCAATCTATTGCTTTAACAACCCACAACAACATCTATACAGAAGTCTGTGGGGACTAAAACGGAAGCAAAAATGTAAATATTGGATTTATATTCTCAGATGGTCTCAAACATGACAAATGAGGCTTATTGTTGCTCCGTATTTGCTGGATGCATAGATATACAAATGTTTGCTCAGAAGTTCACCACGTGTACTTAAAATAATAATGTCAGTGTCATGTTTACAGCGTCTTATGCCGTCTCCAAGTGGCGCTAATATTATCTTATTGCAGGATTAAAGTCAAATGTCTTTCATCAGGCTGTTTGGATGAAATTCTGTACTGAATCCTTGGCCCTTGTAGAGCACACGATCTACATGACCTGCCAAGAACTGCGGATTAAAGAACCACCAACTGTCTTTTAGGACGTATCAGTTACAGAATGTGGAATGTTAAAGGAGGTAGAGGGAAAACGCTAGAGATCAATGAATTTCCGCAAATGACACTGCAAAAGATGTCAGAATTAAGAAAAAAGAGTTGGCAGTCAGATGTGAGCAAAAATAAGAGAGCAGGCAGTGCACACTGACTGGAATAGAAGGTATGGTAGGCATTCAGGAGGGGAAAAAAACAGATGAAGGTTAAGGTTAAGGATTTCAATGTAAAAAAAAATCCTCTGCAGTAATTTAATACTTGGAGAATTCCTGGCATTTAAATTAATCTGCTCTTGGCTGAGCCATTACCTCGTATGTTGTCTCATATGCTCCTTGGTATATTCCTGGGGTTAAAGTGGAATAAAACTTTCTTCAGTGTGCCTCATTTATCTTTACTTTGACTCATAGATGCCTTTGTTTCCCAGAAAACAAACAACCATAAGAGAAAAGGCCAAACATTTTTTTGCCGTTGCTCTTTCCATTATCACAAAGATTGCACCCAGCGTTGGCAGAGGAATTTCTCCAGTCACAGTAGAGCACAAAACGTGGGATCATTACATTGTTTTGTGTAATCTGTGGTTGGTTTCTCCTCACGTGACTGTGGACACAAAGTCAAGACACAGGGAGCTGCTCTTTGATTCCAATAAAATCAACATTTATGTTCAGCATTCATTTTGCAGAAAATAACCAGAACCCACTGTGCAATTGTTGATGGGATTGGTGCTGTCAAGCTCTATTGTAGCTGGCTTTAAACATCTCACCAGCACATTATCTGCTTTAAGCCCCTGTGTTCACTCTGATAATCACACACGCGTGAAAGACGACAGAAATGAAAGGTACGCTGTAAATTTTGTTGAGGTCCTTAGAGTTGGAATTTTCCATTCAACTTAAAAGAATAAAGCAATACAATACTTTCACATGGACAAATTTTCTTCAAGATTAAATCAAAAGAAATACTTTACTGTCCTCTATTTTTGAAAGTTTCAAGTCTACTGCACCTCTGACCACACCCAAGAGGGATGTCACAGGGTGCTGACTGACCTCGCTCCAGAGTGCACCTCTACATCACTGTAGCAATATGAGACTTTTAATCACTTGGGTCAGAAAAGAAGACTTTCAGCTGGAGTCAACCTGGTCTTCATCGTGGTATAAAAAAATATATATATTTACAAAGTCCTTCTATATGTAGAGCCATGACCAAATCACAGCTATTTGTCTTCATAAGTGTGTCACAACTGTTGCAATTTAGCTGTTAACTTGTTTTCATCCTGGGCATAAAGCTGACACACAATAAAAACAATTGCTGCCCCGAGGCCAAGATGCCATGACTGTCACATTGAATTAAATTCCCCCGCCTGCCTATCACACCATCCTTCAGGGCATCTGTTGTCAGGACAGTTTCATTTGTCTTTTCCAGTCATTCACAATGCTGAGACACAAAGTGTACTTCATACACACTGCATATAAGTAAAAGGATTCACTGCCAAAAAGACAATCACAAGCTAACACACACAAGCTAACACACACACACACAAATACACAAGTATGTAAAAACTGTAACATTATAAAAGTGATTAGATGAGGATGATTTGACTCAGCTGATTGGTTTTATGTATGCTGTTGCTCACGCTGGATCCACCGAAATATTGATCGATCCTTCAGCTCCGTCTGCAGCTCTCTGGCTGTTTGTTTTCATCTCTATCAGGGTCTATTTGGAGAAAAAGCTGGAGCTTCTCTGTGGTTTACGTTCTTTTAACAGGCTGGGGAATATTGAAAGCAGCTCAGCACGTTCCTGCTTTGAAATCTGGGAGGAAAGATGATTGGATAAGTATTCACTGCACATAGGCGTCCCTGAATGGCCTCGTCTACCTTCTCTCTCAGCACTCACTCACTGATATCCATGCACATTCAACGCTTCTCTAATGGATGCAGCGGAGTCAGTGAAGGGAGAGAGGAAGACCGACAGGTTGGTTGCTCGGCTGAGAGTACATTAGTTGAACTTGGACCTAACTGAAAAGTTAAATACTGCCATATGTTGCATCTCACTGTCACAGTGACATGATGGTGCCCGATTTCCTGGGACAAAGTCCAGCCTCCATTTTCCTCATCGCTTCTGTTTTTCCTGGCTTCTCTCACACCCAGTGCACAACCTTTCACATTGTCCAAAAAGGCACAAATGTAACTAATGCACAGTGCTCTGGAAAATTAAAATCCTGGAATCCACTGTGTTCAGTAGTTACCATAATAAATTCTGAGAAGTCTTATGTAATCTACAGAAAGCTTCCGATCAGTTTGTAAATGGTTGGAGAGTAACAGACAGGCTTCAGGTTCAGGTACACAGAATTGCTGCGAGGCTTCTCAGAGCTGACAAACAAAATGCTGGGGAATTATTGGAAGCAGGGAAGGAGAAAAGCACACAGAGAATCAAGGGTAATAAGTGTGTGTATATGTGTGTTTGTGGAGGCTTGAGGCTACATGCATGTGAGAGAGAAAGGGAGAGAAGATGTAGGGGGCCATATGGACTGCGACTTCCGTGCAGCCCAGCAGGAGGTGTCAGTGGAGCTGTCTAGCAGTGCGTTAATCTGGCATGTTTTAAGGCAACAGCCAACAGCTCTGCACTCCCACAGCAATTCCACAAGTGCAGGCCTCTCCAGCAGCCAAATGGACCGTGGCTATAAGCTAGAAGAGCCCCTGTGTTTATGTGTGTGTGCGTGTGTGTGTGTGTGTGTGTGTTAGAGAGAAAAAAAGAGAGCATATATTTCTATACTCATGCAAAGAGGTGGAGAGTCATCTGCAGTGAAATCACTTTTGCAAATCCCCTGCAAGAGCCTGTCTTTTTCATGGGGCTCTACTTTTTAAGCCTGGATTTTGTTGTTATTTTCAGGGTTAGAATTTGTGGTTATAGTTAATATGATCATTAGGTCAGTTATAGCTTCTCCTCAGTACCAATGACAATGAAACAACCAAACTGTGGAACCAGACAGTGCTGTGAACTTGAGTGGGAAAAAGATGAAAGAACAAGGGCAAAGGTAATAGAGTCAGTGACATGTTATATGATGCCACTGATTAAAATAATAACACAATCCAAATGAGGGTATGTTCATAATTAACTCTCAAAGAAGTTTCATCCGCATTCTTTTTTTTTTTGCTAGAAAAGACTAACATCCTTGCTCAAACAAGAGTGTAAGCCAAGGCAATTTGAATGCCTATTATGCAAGGTCATTCATTATTCTTTAATAGAAAACCAGGCTCATAGCACCAGTGGAGTTTCTTCTCTTCTTGTTTATTTTCATTTACATAACAATTTTGGAGACATCTTTTTGTGTTAGACCACTTTCTGGACTATATTAACTTGTGTTCCTCTGCTATAGTTTAGGATTAGGTTTATGGTAAAATATCAGACGAGTAATAAGGATAGGATTAGTGTTTAGAGAGAAAATGAGGGTCTTAATGCACAACAATACAATTTGTACGTACAGAAGTGTGTACTGTATTTTCTTCCTCGTCTAAATTGCTGTGTATGCACCAGCTTGTACTTTGTGTTTGTGAGGAAGAGAAAATGAGGAAAGCCACTTAAACGAATAGGCAACACACAAGGGTACTTACAATATCAACACAATGGCATTTGCACGTACACACAATAACCAGCGCAGACAGCTACACAGAGAGACAAATACACGACAGACTTTAAGTGCTCCCAGTATTTCTGAACAGTTTCCTTTCAAGCGAACCTGCTGAAGTAATCAGAACTTTACAATAAATACCATTAGGAATGCACAAGAATGGTACAAAGCAGAAAACATTTTTCAATTAGCAATCTTATCACCCCTCTGAGGCATGGGGGGCCACTGCAGAGCAGAGACAATGGACACACAATGCATTTCCATTCATGGCATTCTGCCTCCACAGAGCATACCTTTTCCAAACAACAGACTGTCTCTGTGCATGTAAAACATTCTCTAATTAGTGTTTTCCCTTATTTCTCTGTGTTCATTGATTGGCCATTGTGCTAAACACAATAGAGGAAATTTTACATTTTTGTGTCCGCAGTTAATGTCAAATCGCTTTCATTGATTTGTTGTGTCAATCCAGACTTAATTAAGATAAGGACAATTAAGTTTGTAAATGATAAAGTGGTGGCCACTACCCAGCCCATGTATCACAGCAGGTTGGAAAAAACAAAAATCATCATTATTTTTGTGATAGTACGCATGATTTCTGCTTACATGATTCATACTGGTTAAAATTCGTGACTATTTTCAGAATATTTCATTTAAAGAACAGTCAACCTGACTTCAAAAGCTAGAATTGGCATCTGCATTGGCGACAAATGCTGTTGATAAAGTCTTCCACATTTAACTCGCCATTGACCCTGACCTCCTCACAGCTCTGACATAGTTAATAAATAGAAAACATCATTTAGTTTTAAAACAGCATTGAGGCACAAAAAACAGTCATGCTGAGTGTCACAACGAAACTGAACTTTGTGTCCATGTGCAAACACCTGATGATTAAAATTTGGTCACTCATGATTTGAAACTATGTCGCAGCGTGACAACACATGAATGCAAAGCTTGGGAGCCACTTTTGTTTTGAAAGTGCAGAAATATATGTAAAGGTTTGATCCAGCCCTCTGAAGCAGATTGGTCTGGGCCTATTTATTCTGATTGAGGTGATTGTATAAAGCATTTTAATATGTTTGGACATTTGAATCTATTATAATCTATTTTAATCTATAATAATATAATGTATTAGGCTTTATGTAAAAAAAAGCTCATGTTTAGACACTGTTTGGATGGACTGCCATGATATTTAGATATTTGGGTACCAGAATGTGGAACCCAGTGACTTTGGTGGTGCTGTGACTTTTCCTATAGCATCCAGCAGGTCTCCAACTCTGTGAAATACTCCAACATATATTGGATTGATTGGATCAAAATGTTGTACGAGCACCTCACATCCACATGGTCTATCAGTTTGACTTTGCTCATCCCCCCTGACCTTATCTTTAGCCCAACAACAAGTTTGACATTTCTGGTTTTGATTGTATGGACAACTGTTACTGACTGCCATGAGATTTGGCACACATTCATCCAAGGTTTCTGAAACTGACCTCAGAACTAATAAAGGATAGTGATAGTAGTTTCTTTGGTGATGCTATTTTATTAAAAACAAATTGCAGTTTCAGTGCTTCATGACTGTTTTGCTGTTTATATGTATACAAACAATGATACGACACAAACAAAGGCCCTGACTGAATGCCAAACACAGTCTGTTAAAAAGGGGCATTGACAATCTGCAGAAGAATTTAAAGGTCTTCTTTGGAACTGAGGACAAAGTGAAAACCTTCACCATAGAGGCTTTAAGTAGCAAGGCATTCAAATCCTGCCTGATGCAGCCTTAGCAGTTTCTACCTTGGGCTAAATAATCTAACAACATGCAAACTGTGAAAGCCTCATATCCAGATGAGTTAGAGTTGTGTATAACAGCAGACAAGGTGAGAAAGAACTCTGCAGAGTGTGAACCGTTGTAAATGTGTAAGTGACACGTTCAGGTCATGTGGGTGCCCTCTCTGATCACACTACTGCGGAGTTTGTTGTGAGATTTCAAAGATGTCTGAAGAAATCAGGAAATTCTGCAGTGGCCAAGGCTGATGTCTCCACATTGCTCCTAAACCAATCAAAATAACCCTTCTGCCAAAGAAGTCTACAGTTACTGTATCATTCAGTTTGTGTGTATAAATGCAGGCAGTCTTACTTAAAGTCTGCCAAAACAAAGTGTGACGCTGGTGTCAGAAGTAAACCAAGTTACCCAGGCCCCTGCTTTAGATCTGTGGAAGAGCAGCATGAAGCTTCAAATTTCTAAGGAAACCCACAGCATGTCTACTGATAGTGAGAGAAGATCATTACTGCATCTGCTCACTAAGAAAGCTGTTTGTACTAAGTGATCATGACCACATTTCACAGTCTGGTTTAAAAAGGAAACTACTTCAAACAGAAAAAGTTTAGGATTGGGAAACAGGAGCTTGTCAACCTATAATCAAAGACATCCACACAGAGCAGATTATAAGAAAGTGATCTACCCAGTCTGCTTATTTCTCTCTCCTTTTGTTTGGTATTTCCAATCAATTATATCTTTTTTACTTTAGACATAATGGTTGAATTGTTGTCAGTTTAATACCCTTCCTGTTCATAGATATAACTTCTAGATGAGCCATAGGCAGCTTTAGAAGTTGGTGGTGTTTTCAAGTACACTGACTGCATATTCTAATGTTCTTACATTTGGAAAAACAGCCAGTCAGTGACATTTGCATTAGACTTTTGAAGGAGTGGAGCGAGGAAAAAATGAACTTGGATAGATTTTGAACTGAAAGTTGTATATTGTTTGCAATGAAAAGACATGCAGAAACATTCAGCATCTGCGAGGAAAAACAACATTTGGGCAACAGGACATTTGGCCATCAAGTCCCACTTACATCTGTATTATGCTCTGACCTTTGGGAATTGTACACAGAATACACTGCAACTAAGAAGGGGCCATAATGTAATTTTAATTGCAAATTGATTGAAAGATCTGACCAAAAAAAAAAAAAAAAGGCAACAGCAAATTAAAATGAATCCTGATATTGATCATCTATAAATGGTAGTGGTAGTCTGAAAGCATGTATAAGTGGTTGTTAAGAATGCAAGGCATGGTTTGGGTTCATGGTTATGGTTTTTTCGTATAGCTGAAATATAAAAATAACAGTATTGCACAGTTTCTGTTTCATATCCTGGAATCCTTCAGTCATGCATTCAGTGTCCAGTCTCTACATTTTGACATTATATTGACTGAAAATTGTCATGTTTAGTCTTTTATTTGCATTAACAATACAACTTCTTAATAGGATGTGGTTTGATTTTAGTACTTTTGTTTGCACTGAACAGGGTATTGATTTTCATATTCAAAAACACCCACACCAGCCGGGGGGGATTCTGAAAAATTATCGAACGCACCACTTATCTTTGTGATCAGTAATAATTTAGGGACTGACGTAGAGTTGAGAGCAGAGCAAGCACTTGAATACATTTATGACTTCCTGCCAGAATTGCATGTCGCCACAAAGGACAGTATTTAATTATTAATGTAATGACATAACCATTAGGGGGATGTCATATTTCTCTTCCCCTTTTATCTGCTCAAATGTTTTGCTGGGTTTTCTAAATTATAGCATCAGTTTTATGTAAGTAGCTCTGTCTCTGATTCTGTAACCTTCTAACCCACTTTGATCTTTATGAATGATCAAAGGTTTAAACTAAGTATTGCACTAAAGAACCAGAGATTGGGATTTTTCAGAAAACATGAATTTTATGTTTTAAGTTTTTTACTTTACACGAACCTTTAAAAAAAAGACAACTTCATTCACAGACGATGTTTTGCAGAACTGAACCGTCCTCTCTCAAGAGAACCTTTGCTTGCATTTAGATTTTGGATTTGAAGGACTTAAGGTGGCTGTGGTCAGAAAAATGGTACATCAGTATTTCTCTCCTCCTTCTTAACTGGGAAATTGGTTTAATGGTAATGAGCTCAGCGATTCAAGGGAGGAGAGGAAGAAAAACACAGGAGAGCAAAATGATAGAACAAAGGGAAGATTAAAAGTGGTAGTGAAATGCAGGAAAAAAAACACGTGGAGAGCAAATTGAAGAGCCTGAACTGCAGATGTGCTGACAAGTGATGGAAGAAAAAGAGCAGAACAAAAGCTCTGAAGAACACATCTTTCATTGTTTGTGTATTTATTTGATATTCTCAGTACTAAAAGCAAAAAAAATCAAATCCATTGCAGAGAACTCACATGTGACTTAATACATTAGCTGCAATTTGTAAAAGTCTCTTTTGGAGGGATAAAATAACAGTATAAGTCATGTCATACTAAAACCATGTGCCTCCAGTATTTGCTAGGCACACACACACACACACACACACACACACACACACACACACACACACACACACACACAGTACAGACATTTCCACTTTTTTCAAAACTCTAGTGGCTGTATTTTTTAAAAGATTTTCAATAAAGTAGTGTTTTTGTAGCACAATATTAGCTTGCTTGAAATCATGCTCCTCTAATACCATAAAAGAAGTATTATGCCAAAACTTGGTCCATATGTCTCATCATATCCTCAGATATAATGTTGAACTCTTCCATAAATCAAGTAATGGTATTTTAGGCAGTATTGTTACCATAGGTAGATACTATTAACATTTTATTGGCACCCTGTGTGCACCAAACTACAACATATACTGAAATATTGAAGCTTTAATCTGAAGTATTACTGATGTAGATGTCTGTAGACTTACTTCCTTTTTAGATAAACATCATCACAGGCTTAATTACATACATTATTCCATTATTTTACATAAAAGGCTGTCACTATATTATTCCAGCTTCGGTGACTTGCGCTAATTACATAAAGGAAGGCCTTCAGTGGTGTGACACAGAGCACAGTAAAGAGTAATTATTAAGTATATAGCTCTGGAAATTGTCAGCCACCACGACAAGTAACCTGTGTTTGACTTTTCACATTAACTATTTTCACAGCTCTTTAATAAATTATCCTTGCTTATATGGAAACATTCAACAACAGTTAAAAAATACAATCTGCATCTTATTCCGTTACAGAATATTATGGGATCAGGTCAAATTACATGAGTGTATTTTTAAGTAAAATCTACTGACCAGAAAACCTAAACTATACAGTTTCATGTGAGTGTATAGAGAGTTTAATTGTTTATCTGTCTTAGTTGAAATGAGTACTTCTTTTCATATGTTTTGCGTATGTATTAGTCTGCTTTAATTACTTAGCGTCTCGTGCTACTGTCTCATATTGGGGGACTTCAAGAGGTTTTTTTGGCCATAAAATATAGAATAAAAGTTGCTAATCTTTCAAAGCTGCTTGTTTTGTTTGGTTAGAATTACTTCATTAAACAAGCTTTTCATCAGATTCAATAAATTAATGTTTATATGTGTGGGTGGTGTTTGCTCTAGTGATTTGACAAAGGAGCAATTATCATCCATCATTTGTTGTGTGTAGCCTATGCTTTGTAGCCTATGAGCTCGCCACCCCGCAGACATAGATTTATATAGCTGCCTGTGGGGCATAATGTTAATTGGGCATTAATAAAAATAGACCTATTAGGCAAGTTCTTCAGGTCATAAGCATGTATGCAAAAATTTAGCAACAGCAGTCGAGCTGTGCGACGAACACACGTGCATAGCTTGATTTTTAATTATGATAGCTAAAGGGTATTAATACATTTGTCTTACAGTGTATTTCCTCAAGCTTAATTTGTTTGAGCAATGACTCTTATACAATGTGGCCAAGCCGAGTTTAAGATAAGTCACATGTTGTGCAATTAAATGTATAAGTAATCTATACAAAGTTGCTCTATTGCTATAAGCCATGAGTATAAATCAAATATCAAAGCTTAAGTGTTTAGGATAAAAGTCTTCATCTTACAAACCCCTCAAAATAACTGTTATGCGTCATATGCTGTTGCAGTGCTGTGGTATTACTGGATTTACTTTAACATGCAGTACAGGTCTAGTTGTTTGATCTGATGAGACTTGTCTAGCTTCTTTTTTTAGCTTTCAACATCTAACCAGTAGATATGAAAAAAAAACAAGTCCCTTCAATGACAAAATGCAGATTTTTTTCATTGCTTTCTAAAATACCTCACCTCAAACAGCAGGGTGACACTGTTTTTCTTTAATTGCTGAAAAACTTACCAAGGATCCTTTCAAGAACGAAGGTAACCACAAGATAACATATGTTTACATCCAATTACGAAACCTCCTACCAGCTGTAGGAATTATTTTAAGAGTAAGTGAAGAAATCATGTGTCCCTGACTTTCAGGATACAAAATGTATTCAAACCACTTCACTTTTCTGTCATGTTTTGTTTCTTTGAGGTTACTCTGTGATGTCACTTCTGTTCTCATAATTGGTCACTGTTCTCCCATGTCAGGTAATTGTTAATACTGGCTAATTTACTCTGTTACAGGCCAATGATCTTGATGTCAGTGCTATAGCAACAAGAGGACATACACACAAATTAGAATAAGAGAAAAGGAATTGGCCACAGACATAAATCACATTTCCACAGACTGAGTCACTGCTTTAAGATGATCGTGGACAACAACAACAACAGCTCTTCTCTGCCATCCTCCATCTGCCGCAAAGCACGGCACTGGTAGCTAGAATGGCATCTTTTAAAGGTACAGGGCCACATTAGGTAGAATAACCCCAGAGTGCGCCCTCTTTATCAACAGCCTCACTGCTTGCACGATTCTGCAGTCTGCTGATTGATCTGCAGGCATGAAGCCCTTACAACCACAGCCACAGGATAAGGGGATGCATGACAACGTGGACAAGCAGCCGACTGCTGTAGCCAATAACATGGGGTGTTGGGCGTTGCAGCTAGTACTATGTTACAGCCTGACGCCTTCCTCTAGGTTGAGCAAATTGATTTCCTGGCCTGCTCCAGCAGGCAGGTGAAAAATTTGACCAAGCTTCACAGCTCAGGCCAAGACCCCCTCTGTTCTTTGAAGGGGTTATGTCTCAGGGAGCAGGAGCGACAGGCGCTGGCCAGCTTCTCAAGGCTTGGTTCCTGTGTGTGGTCCCCTGATCTTCCCATTTCTACCTACAGCTCAACACGATCACAGAGCCATGGTGGCAAAGCACAGGCATTGCGCTGTGTTCATTACACACGTGACTTAAAAGTGTCATGATATTTTGGTTTGACAGCTCTGCTGCAGGTCCCCCACTGAATTTCCTAGTTATCTCTCTTCTAATTTTTTTTCATCTTACCTCCTCTTCCTGGTCCTGACTCACTGCTGCACAGCAGTGATAATGTTATTTCATCTCAGAATGGAAGAGAATTATTTAAATTAGGATGATCAGCGACCTTAAGCGAATGTGGACCAGGGGCATAGAGTGGGGACCCTAATGACCCCATCCATACTTCCTTCTCTCCTATTTCGAGCACCTTTGCTCAGACCACTCTGATCTTTAACTCAGCATTCATTGCTATTTCACTGCACACTGAAAAGTTGCATTACTGCACTGTTGTAATGCTATTGCATCAGCAAAATTTGTCAACAGACAAACATATGGCTGGCCTGGCAGAGTAAGATAATCCACTTCTGTGGTGGGTCCTTCAAATGTGTCAAGGACACTAAACTATATACTGCAGTGGTGAAGGTATCAGCCAGCCTACTTTGCCTCTGAGTCACTACTACCCTTTGCCCATATTGGTTAAATTGATTAGGTTCAGGCATATGGAATGATGACTGGTTTAGCATGACGTTCTTTCAATAATCCTAACCAATCAGAGATTCGTGGCTTTGCATCGAAGAATTCATAAATTTACCCTTGAGGGGCAGATTTTGTCACGCTGTTGCGGCTAGTAGCAGAAAGTTATAAATAACAGCTGACATGTTATTTAAATTTTACAATCTGAAGCAAAGAACAGTGCAGCTCAAACAGTGGTGGGCTTCTCAAGTCAGGTGTCCTCTGGCATGACCTCAGGAATAACTGCAGAGGACTGATTGATTGATTACAGTCTGCCTGGAATGACTTTATTCATATAAGTAAATACCTTTCAAGCAAGCAATACTTCAAGAACCAAAGCATTTAATGGCTTCCCTTTTTCTTTGTATGTCTGCTCTTTGTTATGTAAAAGTCTAATTTAACTAGTGTCACAGCAGTGTATTAATAAGAAACAGCTGTTAATGAAAAACAAAGTGAAAACAGAAGATTCCAGCACGGGAATGTGATGAAAAGAGTTTTATTTAACTGTAAAAATGGACAAAAAAGGCTTATTGTCTTCAATTTTCAGAGATTTTGGAGGTATTCATTATCCAAAAATTCATTTAATAATTAACCATGACTAAATCATTGCCAGTATTCAGAATGATAATAGCACTGGGGTGCTCTCCTAAAAACCATCACTGATGTCTTGTCCTTCAGTGAAACAATGGAACAAAAACACATGCACTAGCGCGCACACACATACACACTTCTCATTACAAAGCTGACTATAGAGCCGCACGCTATGGAGAAATGAGGATGTGTAGCTAATGATAGCTGTCTTGTGACTTAAATACTATTCTCCATAATCTAAATGACAAACAGTCTCTTTGCCAGAAGTTTGGTTCTCTGGGACAGGGCAGTTAGCTTTCGCTAATCCATATAATATATAATCCTTATAAAAAGTAGAAGAGCATCCTGTTTTATACCCTCATTTTCATATGCTTTCCTCTCTTACTTTCCCTCCTCCTCTCTTTCCCCCTCCCTTTGTCCTCTCCCATATGTTGCGTCCTCTCATTTTCTTATAACCTGTCCCAAAGTTCACACTTTCTTTTGCCCCTACTTTTTTTTTCTCATTGAATTCCATTTTCTTCATTCTTACATGCTGTCATTCTTTTTCTCTCCGTCCTCTTTCTTTTCACCTTGCTTCCTAACAACCCTCTGATGTCTATCAAAGTCTTATAATGGGAGGTAATATTTCTGGTGCATACACCCACAGTCCAACGCTCTCAAGTCCTGCATTTCTATGGTTTTCTTTGCAGTGAGTCAGCATTTGGCTGATGGCGAATAAAATGTCTTTAAGAAAAAAGATGGAAGAAGTACTCAGACTTTTACTTAAGTAAAAGTACCAATACCTCAGAGTAGAAATACTTTTTTTAAAGTCCTGCATTCAAAATTCCACTTAAACTTGCCATGTTTAAAAAATGATCAGGGGGCAACATAATAGACAGACTTACCTCTTACTGCTGTTCAGTGTATTCAGGGCTTAATTTGTGCCGGAACGAGCTGACCTTCTAGATTAGAAACAACACTTATTTAATTGGATCGTGCACCTTACTTTGTTATCTTATTGTTAAAGTTACTTAAATAGCTTGTTTGGCTATTTTAAATGCAGTTTTAATATGGTTTTTTTTTTAGAGAGAGAGGGTGAAAGAGGGAGAGAAACAATTGGCAAAATGCATGTTATAATTATTGTAGGCCCCTACAGCTTAGCGAGTTGGCGTTTGTGTTGTGAAATGAGTATGAATAAATTAGGAGGTGTGTCTGTAGGTGCTGCACAGACCAAAGGCCGCAAACTGAGCGAATGAGATCAATAAATGGAAAAGGGAAGACAGAGTATGTCGCTTAATTTCTTAGTCTGCTTGTTTTTTTGTGGTTGGGAATAGAAGTTTCGACCCTAATTCAATTTTACCTCCTTTAAAGCAATTCTAAGACAGAAGGGAAATGACAGGAAGTAATGGAACAGTGAAAGAGGGGGACAGAGCTGCCTACAAACTTCAAACAGCTGTTTACACACCTCTCTCTTGCAGAGGGAATATTATCAAAGCTCTGATTGATATAAAGAAGGCATTGGAGATCACATTTTCCTTTTCTTTTCTTTTTTTAGTTTTAACAGCAAGCAGATAGAGGTTGTCCAGGCAGTATCAATTTGATGCTGACTTTTTCCTCTCCTGCTGGAAGAGCAACCTCTACGTGCTCTAGGACCACATGAGTGAGAAAGCACTGAGCATACTCTTGGCTGTATTTTTTGTGGCTGGAGAAAGTAGCTGCTATTAGCTTGTTAGCCCCAACAAGCGCTGACTGGGAGAACGGAACAAGAGGTAACAGAATAGGCATAAAGAAAAAGTGAGCAAGAGAAGGCTCAGATATCATTACATCTAATTCTGGTTTATACACAAAGTCGGTGATTGTTGGAACAGTGGGAACAGAAAATATACAAGATGGTTTTCTGAAATTTATTCTCTCATTTTGTCGAGTTTGACTGAAGTGTTTCACGATGAGTTACAAAGGCATCAAAGCTGGAGAGCAGATGGACCGAGGCTAGCTGGATGAGAGGCTACTAACCATAGATATCTCTGCAACCCACTACATAGACATCCTTAGTATAACATCCAAACTGTAACCTTGTCACATCTTGTTGATTAAGCAGTTTTAAACATAACTTGTGGTCAAATGCTACACATCGCTGAGTAAGAGTGCAAAAATGATGGCATGAAATAAAGGCTAAAGAAAATGCATCATGGATCATGGAATATCATCATGGAATATAAGAAGGTTCTTTGATGCATCATTGTGTTATACACCGCTAGCTTTGTGTACCCCCCCACTAGTCCTAACCTTACCTAATATAATATATCGTATTTTATTTGTTGATTAAGGTCCTTATATTTTATCTGAATTTGCACTATAATTTAAGCAAAAAGTGGACACTCTCCCTCAGAAACGTCCTGTCCTGCTGGAAGGAAACACTGAAGCAGGTTGGTACCTCACCTGCTATGACACACAATGCAGATTGATTTTCATTGTGCTGCAACAGCAGTTTCATTTAATATTGATATTCTTAATAGTTTCAGCATTGCTTGTGAACATGAAATGGCAAAATTGTTCCAGCAAGATCTATGGAGTCATTCTAATGTCTGACTCACACTCTCACATCATCTCCTACCCTCCTCCTCCTCCTCCTCCTCCCCCTCTTCCTCCTTCGTTATCACTTTGTACCCAACGTTCAGTGTTATCCACTAAGCTGCTGTTCTCTCTCTGTCTTTCTCTCTCTTTCTGAACCTCCTTCTCCATGTCCTCTGTTTCCTCCTCCCCCCTCCATATTGTTCACATATCCTCTACCTTTTGTCCCTCACATATGCTTCCTACTCCCATCTTTCCAGCTGTGCACCTCAGTGAAATAAGAGTCCATAGATGAACTTTATGATAAGCTGTGACACCTTGGTGCAGCGACAAGGCCAATAAAAGGATATTACAAAGATGCAGAACTCACTAATAGACTCACTTTTGCCATGGTTTGTCTCTATCTGATCTGGCTGCACTCCTCCTCTTGGGGGGAGGAGGCACGGTGGGGGTGAGCTCCTCTGTAAACCTGAGTGTGTGCCTCGAGTTGAAATGTCAAGTGTTTCCTCTAAAAGTCAAGCATTTTAACACATTAAATTAATGTGTTCTTGTGACTAAAAATAAACATGATTTGATGCAACTGCACCAAGGATGTTCCATACCCGGTCTAACTGGAAAAGCCATATACAAACCAGAGAATGCAGCCATGGCATTACACCATGGTTAGCAACAGCAGTTAGCAGCTATAGCTTAAAATGTATGGCTCAAGGCCAGAGTGTATTTAACCTTGTAATTGCCAATGAAGAGCAATTAGCGACAGCAATAACAGTTTAGATAACCTTTTAAATTACAAGCTTATAATTACGCAGCATGAGTGTAACCTAATATAATAGATTTATTTAAATGTTAAAAGCGCTGGAGAGACTAGAAATGACCAATTACTCAACTTAAGTATATTTGTCCAATCAAATTTCACATACAATTTCCTATTTGTCTTTCTAGACCCACACCAGTAAAAGTAACTCCCTCAAAACACAAAGAGAAAAATTGTATGGTAGAGTGAATAGAGGGTGCCCCTGGGGTGCAGCAGAGCCGTAGGTGGGAAAAGTCAATTACAGGCACAGAGTAATAAGAGTATTCCAACTGAAATCCAACAGGATTATAAATACATGATGGCAAGCCAATAATAAATCCAATACCATTTAAAAAAATGTATTGAATTTTTTAATAAACGTAAAGTATAATGCAGTAGAAAGTTTGGACAAGGTTAATGGATCCAGGGAAAGATCACCTCCAATAAATGGTTTTTCTGTCTAAAATTCTCCTGGATGTCCTCGCTCCTTCAGCAGCTGGGCTACCTGTTGCTCCATTTGACTGACCTTATTACTCTGAAACTCATATCACACGTGATGCTTAAATATCAACAATAAGTGGTCCTACCAGCCTGCTGGAGCCTTTAAACGCAGAGTATCCACACTGTCTCTGTGTTTGTGTGAGTTTCCTGCAGGTTCTCCTCCCAAAGTCCAAAGAAATACAGAAAGGTGAATTGTCAGGAGTCAAGATTTCTATATAGGGCCCAAAACAGCAGGTAAAGGAAACAAAAAATCCATCTTTAAAAACAAATTGTGATAATAAAGTAAAAAACTGAAAGAAACAGGCATGAGGAAATCCAATGCAAAGATAGATAATACAGAAACTGAGCTAAGCAACTACACAGGATTTCGCAAGGAGCACAAGGGGATGATCAGGGTCAGGTGAAACAAATCACTAATTAAACAAGTTGACAAAGCAAAAAAAAGACAGGAAGGAGAAAACAACATGGCACCTGGAAGAGAGGAACTTCTAAAAATAAAACAGGAAACAGACTCAAATAAAATGCAAACCATGACAGCCTCTTCTCTATCAGCAAGGGAGTCCTTCTTCAGTCATATGTAAGGTGACTGAGAGAACTTAAATTAGGTACAAATGCAGCACAGATTTTGTGTCAAAATACTCTTGTTGGCCTGTATATCATCCTCATTAGAACAAGCTGCGGTGTAAAAGATCCTATAAGACTATTTTTCTTTTTTAATGTTTTTTTTTACCATTTGTAGGGAGCAGAAACAAGCTGAAAGCATTAAATATCAGTTTTAAGCATGGGGGTTAGTGAAATTAGTAATCAGCCGCCTTTACACCCAGTAGATAAAGAGCAACATTTAAATTTATAGTGGAGGTGGAATTTATGGCTCTCCTAATGGCTCTTTTTTAAAATATTTGTTAAACACCTGGTTCTTTAGTAAGACAATGCTCCTCTATGTCCATCTATTACGTGCTAACCGTCTCCTTCTGTTGTTTGGTGCTGGACAGCTATCATTCAGTGGATTTTGTGAGCTTTTTTGCATACAAAGCTGTATGTCCGAGCCAAGGGCTTGTTGTTGTTGTTGTTGTTGGCAAAATTTCTAGTACATAATGATGAGACCAAGAAATGTGTGAAAAATATTAGAACTTACAATTATTTATGCTTATCCTGTTTGAAATAATTTGGATTCTTTTAGTATGGTTTTTCCGTTTAGACATAGCAGCTGTAACATACGGTTTGATATACCACATGGTCAGAGTTATTAAGTGACATCAGTGCATCCCCTCCAGTGCTGTGCAGAACATGCTTATTTTACAGAGTGCAGGGCTGGCCTTGAGATGGCCACAATGACTTCCATCACTCTCTGTCGAGCACATAGGCTTGCAAACTTCTCAGTGAAAAATGAATGGCTGTGTTGTTCTGCTCATCCCGTCCTGGGGTTGTTATCCTAGGTGCGTTAAGTGAGTCAACAGGCAATGGAAAATTACTCTTGCACAAACTGGTTCTAACTGCAACCTTGTTCCTCAGAGGATAATATATCAGAAAAAGAATGATGTTGTACATTGATCCTGAGTTGTGCCTCCAGTCTGGCCTCTCTTTGTGACCAGACACACAACATAATGTAGGACCACAGCCCATGACAGATCAGGGAGCTTACATTATAAATCAAATTCAAAGAAGAGGTTGAGGGGTTTAGTGAGGTTTAGAAGAATGGAATAGACAGAATAGACAGCAGCTACTCAGATATGAACAGAGGTGAACACCTCAAATGACATGGAAGAGTGGACTTTTACATAACAGGTTATGTACATGTTAAAAGAGAAAAAAAAACTGAATGTTTGGAGGAAAAAAGAGGAAATAATAAAATAATGTTACCCATCTGGCTTATCTGGCAAAGCTGTGGTACTCACATGCATTCTGGGTTCCAAATCTGGGCTAAAGATGTTTGAGTTTATCATCTCTGACATTGTCTCAGTCTTCTAGGATTTGTGACTCACTTAATAAACTGGCAGAAAAGAGCAGATATTTTTCAGCTGCTGCACCCACCCAACTGTAAGTTTAAATAGGTGTGGAGACCCTGTTGTGGTTACCCTTAACCACTTTTGACAGTCAGCCAGAAGACAGATATCTTACCCCTAATGTAGAGAGCCTCTTGATGAGACAAACAGATGCACAGCTCCTTATGAATCATGCTAATTCCATATGAGAAACCCTATGCAAACTGCTGAGTAGCTACTGCTGAATGCATGTGATTTAATTGTATGATGAGTTCAAGATAAAGTACTTACAACACAAATGTGCTGATGACAGGAGAAGATTAGGGCTTATAGTGGTCACTAAAAACCACATGATGTGCTGTAATAGCCTCTTTGGCTATTGTGGCAGTGTAATGCAGGCCTTGAACTAATGTGTCAGAAAATGTCTTAATGATTGAGTTCTTGTTAATAGCTTTTTCCACTAGTGTGACACTCTTATTTTTCAAACCCGCTTAACAGTAAGATGCATCTTCTGTGGCTATTATGACTATATTATATTATAACTACTATGTGCAATTATATTCATCAGGTTATATAAGCCACTCAAAGCTGCACCAATTGGGTTAATTCTTTGGACTGTGAAAAGAAATTGTTAAGCAGTGCCTTCTTATTGTGGTATACTAACTGGTGGTATAAGAACTTCTAGGAGTATCTTCAAGGGCACTAAAAACCTTACAACCTAAGCTTAGAGATAATACAAGTCAGTAAGGTATAATAATTGATTAAAGTAAAAAAAAAAAAAAAGGTCATTAATTTAAATTTTTTTAAAAAAGTTTATAAACATACAATGTTTTTTCCATAAATTATTTACATAATTTACACAGAGAATATGCTTATACAAAAAAATTCCAGATGTAAAAATGTGAGGAAAAAATGTAACATTTCATTAGGTATTTTAACTCTGCACATTTTATAGTTTTTGAGCTCTGTTTATTTTTGCCAGCTAACGCCGCACCCTCCCATAATTCACTGTCAAGCTCTTTGGACAAATGCTGCTCTCGTGAGCCAAGAAAGAGAGTGAAACTCGCCACAGAATCCTACTCATTCTGCAAAAGTAAAAAATAAATAAAAATAAATAAAAAAATAATGAATGTATCTGTCCTGTGATGCGGAGCAGCTCCAAAATTTAATAGGTTCCCCTTGGCCCCTGTTACACCATTCCACAAAGTTTCCTAAAAATCCAGCCAGTTTTTCTTTTTTTTCTTTTTTTCTTTATTTTTTCTTTTTTTTTCAATCAGGCTGACAGGAAAACAAACAAACCAACAAACAGGACAGAAAACATAACCTCCTTGGTGAATATTATGACTGAGGCTGACAAGTCTTCCAAGATAAATCATAACTTAATAGACAGAAATAAAGGGTTGCAGAGCACATACACTCCTCTGGGTGTGTGAGAGACGACAAGTTGGCTCCGTCGACGTAATCCTGAAATTCTGAAGAGGACATAATGTTTGGCAGCCTTTCCCCTTTCTGGAGCCCAGTTGGACTTGATTTGCCACTCTACCTTGGCCTGCGCTCTGCCTTGGACTAACAGCAGCCCTGGTAAGCTGCTTATCAAGTTGATGATCCTTCCTCACAGAATGAAGCTGGCCATACAGAGAGTGTGTTGTTAAAAAAAAAATACATTTGAAGTCTCTTGTCTTTGCCTTTTTTTATCTGTAAACCATCAAAGAACTGCTAATGTCCAGTGGGGCACAACCACTTATTAACACACACCAGACACTTATCAATTAAAAGAGGGCTCCATGTAACATTTTAGCACCAATTACAGTATAATTCCCTCACTTAAAGTCTCATGATTCTGTTGGAGTGGGGCTAAAGAAGGCAGTGAAATATTCTTCCAGTCATTTAACCTAATCTTAACAGACACATCATAATATGGTCTAACAGTTACGATTCCTGGTTTTCACTCAGGTGGCCCCAATTCAGCTCTTGGTATGGGGGCCTTTTTATTTCTTTCAGTTAAGATTCATTATGGTGCCCCATAGTTTTATGCTTCCTTAGCATGGTTTACAACAGTACACTGCATGACCTCAAATTCTATGTAGGAATGGTATTTTAAGTGGTGCAAAAATGTTATGAACATCCTTATTTTACATTATAGTTGTAACTATCTAAGATCATATGAAAGGGAACGTGGTGAGGCAGTTAGATTAGTGATCCATGCTGATGATAGCTGATCAGAAGAGTCATGCCTGCAGCTATTTATACTATATTTATTCCTCAAAATATGCAACTTTAGGTGGAGAACCCAAAATACCTTGTAACTCTTAGTATCAAGCTTTCTGTTAGTCATCTGAATCAACATAATTATAATAAGAGCTTTTATTGTGGTGGCTCACAGATGCTGTGGAGATAAACAGCAGCAGAGAGGGTCGTCTATTCAGGCATCCCATGTTAACTACATCACTGCTTTGCCAAAACTTGTGGGAAACAATCCATCATATCATCATCGTTTTCCTCTGTTGGTTTCTTGCCACCGTGTGAAGACAATGTTCTGTTCTGTCATCCATGTTTATCAATTTTCACCCTGCAGAATTTACAAAGAAGCAAAATTTTCATCTCTGAGAGCTGACCATTAGTGTACAGCAGAAGTGACAACAGCCATAAGGATCTTTTTACAACCAGCACCTTGTTTTTTATGTAAGAAATCCATCTGTGTTTCAACAATATCCTTTCAAAAGAGGACAAAGCAAATCATGCAGACGATATGTCAGTGGTGCTTCATTCTAACTGACGGTAATAGTGTGTCTTCTAAAGCGCAGACAACTCCTGACTGTCAGTTTTAGGGAAATGGAGGTGGGATGATGGAGTGGGGGGGGGGGGTAAAATGCTCTGCAGGCCATGTATTAGGTTCTAGCTTTTATCTCAATGTGGGGCAACAAGCTGAGCCCGGGGCTTTGTGAAAGACATTTCTCTCTGTCTCTTTCTGTATCCTTTTCTGTCATTCACACTGTATCTTATAACACCACTGATGTTCCATCACGCCACTCACTGCTTAACCGTTTTCATGATTACAGGCTCTGCCACTGTGTGGTCGGCATCTAATGGAGAGATGAGTTAATGTGCATGACTGTTACGCCCGCCTAGGGGTACTCAGGCATAACACGAAAAATGGCCCTCTTCGTCCCTCAAGACCCAAGCAGCCACAGAGCCAGCACAACAGAGTTCACAGTTAAATATTGTTTATTTACAATAAGGTGACAACAAATGAAAAGGTATTTGAAAAACTAAGGTCTTCAGGGTGGACACTGGCCAAAACAACAAACAAAACAACTCTCACTGG
>JAQMCX010000050.1:807599-819575 GCA_029814765.1 Acanthurus leucopareius
CAATCCGCCAATCACCAGCCGGGCCCGAACCGATCCACCAATCCTCCTTCCGCGATCCCCCACACGAATCTACATACATAAGGCAAACTAAACACAAACAAGGAAAACAGAACACCAAAGAGACTCACAGAAATTACGACGACAGTCGTAACAATGACAATAAATTATTTTTTTTTCTTCTGTAGCGTAGAAATTCCAGTGATTTCATCCACCCACCGATGTGTGCAGTCAAGTGGAAATGTGCATGTGCCCCCCCAACACACACACCCCATTTCATCACCCCACGCATATACACGCATAGACAAGCAAGCACACGAACTTGAAACTTGCATCTATCATTTGATCTCTTAATATCTTACTAAAAGTCTCTTAATAATCAACCAAGTTTGGTAGCAAGTTGCTCTTGTCTTCCAAATTAAGAGGCTTGCCTCTTTATCAACTATTGAGACAGCTGCGTATATATATTTATATTCAAATATGACAGTAAGTGCCTGACAGCTCTGCAGCAGGGTGCTACTGTGCCTTCCAGCTACCACCTGCCAGCCCTTGCACTACAGGCTAGTGCTATCCACCTTTCCACCTTGTACATTGCAGATAAAAAGAGCTGGCTTCAATGTAAAATAGAGGAAATTGAAAGTTCCTTTAGCAATTCACTTGGAAAAGACAATGTTTTCAATACAGATAGGAAAACAGCCTAAAAGTATTAAAATATGCTGGGCTTATGACAAACTTATAATGACAAACCCATTATAAAAAAAAGTTACATAGACTTTTGAAATGATGAGATAAATTGTTCAGTCTGTTGGGATATTATATGTGTTATTATCACAGCATTCAGGCCCTATTAATGATACCAGCTCTTTCCTATTGACTGCATTTGAATTATATGAAACACGTACCAGCACAAATATACCATATGGACATCGGTGTATCAGTCAATGGAATTGTTACAATCTATCTGAAATACCTGACAAGAGTAATTCCGACAGTACATTGTTTTTATTCCATTCACTGATCCATTCATTCACACTTGTATTTCAGAATCAATATTTAAAAAATGGAATAATACCATAGAATAAAGTGGCCTATACACAATAACAGATCAAAGTTTAAAAAAGAAAAATAGTTATACAGAGAAACAACTGTCCCAGTGTCTCCAAAGCATGTTTGATTGAATTAGCGTGCAGAATTAAACTTTATATTTGATAAAACCAAGATGATTTCTCATTCAGAGCCATTAATGAGTGAATAAATGTATGCATGAGCTTTCTAGAAAGTTTGAAAAGTACGGACTCCTTCAGCCACAAACATTTCACTTGCTCTACACCATCTGGGTCTCTGAAGTCATATTCTCATAGCAAAATTCAAAGCTACTCTAACTCTCATTAAATTTATGTCTTATTTAAATGTATTTTTATGGCAAGTATTAAAATTGTATCCTTTTTTTCAGCTGTGATCTTAAAAAAACCAAGGGTTAAACCTGAAGTTACCTCGCTAACCGCAAACCCCGCTGTCTTGTACAAGCCTCTGATGTTTGCTCACCTCCTGTGAGGTTCTTTATATTCTCTGAGTTACTTGTATTATAGTGCTTGCCATACAGATAGAATAACTACTATTAAAACAGTAATTAATATCCTAAATCTGTAGCTACAATCTGATAATGAGAGATAAAAACCTTGATGTTTGAATATTATCAGATAATTGTATCTCTCAGTTTTGCAGATGGTGTTCATACATCTGAAGACCTTTTTTTCACTTTCTAAACTTGATCAACTCCTAAAAATATCTAATTCAAAGGTTTCCATTACTCTAATTTCAAAGAAAACATTTTGTCAGCCTCATGAATGCTGAGCATAACATGATTTTTTTCAGTGAATCGTGTTAAATTAATATACTTCGTATTTGTGCAGAAGAAAATGGTTACTTTTGTATTTAATGATTAATCCCGTGGCTATTTATTCAAAATCATGTAGTTTTGTTATGTAGGTGAGCAAAGTGCTTTTATCCATCATGTAATGACTCAACATTTTGACATTAATCATTCTGCTTTTTTACAGAGGCCCAACAAACCCTACTGGTAAAATGGCACCTGGTTACATTAATAATGGTTTGATTAGCATTAAGTTGGATTGTTTCTACCCTGAAATGCACTGTGTAAGCTCCTGGTACTAAATTACACAAGCTGATGAATTGGGTTTTACGTAAAGTTTATAAATCCAACCAACGCAGTCAGGGAAAGAAACTGAAACCCCATCACTTCTGTGGTATGGGCAGGAAAATGAAAGCAGTACGTCTTTATGTCATGGGAGTGGCTGCTGGTTTTTGCCTTTGTGTTTCGCCTGTGTGTGTCTGCTTATGTGTTTCTGCTTTTGTTGCAGTTCAGGAAAGTGTTTAGCTTTAACCTATTTGTTCTGCTCTGCTCGGTTTCATCCTCTAATTTACTGCACTGCCATATTGTTTCATATATGTTTCATTACCCACATTGCACCTGTTTTAACAGAAGAGTGATGTATCAGGTGTATGGCTCTAAGCTTAGGATGTTAGCTAGGAACCACTCCCATTGTTCTGTTGACACTTGGAGAGTAATAAAGAGAGCTTTGAACTGAACTGAACTGAACTTTACCATCAGTTTAGGTTAAATTTGTCAGCTGAATTTGAAACAATAAAGAAAATATTTATCTCATTTTGAAGCTGAATGTTAATTGTAGAGGGGAAAAAGGCACATTTACACCTCTGTTTACATTAATGAAGCTGGAGTTGTGCAGGAGAAGTTTTAGGTTCAGAATCAGAATCATAGAGAACCTGCTTTGGTCATCATGCATTTTGCTGTACAACCCAGAGTTACAGAATGATAATAAGTGTACTTTTAACCTTGATTACCAGCTGTTAACACTGTCTCCACTCATTCTGCTAAGCTGAACTAACTTGCTGCAAATGATAGCTTCATATTTACCACAGAGTAGTGTCTGTAACATGACCTTTGGTAAGAAACACGTAATGTTATTTCCTAAAATGTCAGACTAGACTAGATTAATTATTGCTTGGGCACTATGGATGAGTTACACCCTCTTGACTTGGTTTTCGGTGACATCTGATTCTGATACAAATTTCATTACAAGATATTGAGAAGTCAGGACAACATCTCCTCAGATACCCTCTTCAGCTATTCCAAAGTTAAACAACAAAACAAGGGAGCAGCTTCTAGTCATCCAGCAAAAAAAAACAAAAACAAAACAAAGTAAATCATACAATATTAAAAAGAACGAAGAGTTAAAAAGGCCAAGAAAAAAACAAAAGTAAAACAGAGATAAAATAAAAAAGCTGCATTCGCTCTCAGTGGGTTTTGAGAGTTGCAGTTTTATTCATGCGAACAAAATCAGATGGCACAAGAGAAAAGAGAGGGAGAGGAAGAATTTTTAAGGTTCATTTGTCATTTTTCAGGACTACTGATGACTCAAGCCATGATTTGTCACTCAGAGTTCCACTGAACTTTTTGGTTGCTATGTCTAAACTCTAATGATGTCAAACTCTTGATCTCTCCTGTTGTAGAAAAGTTTACATCATGTTCGACCAGGCAGTCAGTGAGGGACATGGCAGGCCAAAGAGATGAAAGGAGAACAGAGAAGGAAAGGGGAAGGTGATTAAACAGCTGCTTCAAAGAGTCTGCCTCTTTATGCAGAGATGCCAGTCTGGTTATCTGGCAAAGCAGAGAGTGTACAACAGGATTATGGCCAATATCTAATGAGCTGTTTAGTGCTGGCAATGCTGCCAGAAGAAACGGCCCTGCTGGCCACTCAATTTGTACACTCATGGTATAAACACACAAGTTAATGCATATAACCGCACACACATTCACTGCAATCTAAAGATGTGTTCAAAACAAGTCTAAAGCAAGTTTTCACCTTGAATGTTTCATACAAATCCAATGCTTTGTTCTAAATCTTTTAAACACAATAACACTGGACGCAGTAGAATTAATTCAACACCAAAAAGACTTCGTCCTTATTGAGTTTATCCCTGTATATATTCTCAGTTTTGAAGGTTTTCTTTTCTATGACTGTGCAGTGGGCAGTTGCATCCCTGTGGTCTTAATGTACAGTATACAACAATTTCAGGACCTGATCTTTGCTTGCAAATTTCCCTCGGCATCAGGCAGTCAGTAGAAAAGAACAAAATAGAACATGAATAAGTTTAGCGGCTCTAAAGCTGTCTGCTTATGCCCTGCCTGTCAAATAATTTGCATCCTGCCTGCAGACATTCACCCATGCTGTGCCGGGTTGCTGAGTAGGCCAGGCTAGCTCTAACTCTGTATGCTGCCTTTCGGTACCATGCATCCCTGTTTCTGGAGGAGCTCCAGCAGCAAGCGGATCCCCTCACAGTGTTCCAGGTGGAAGAAGGCGGTGGGTTGACCGTGTCACCGTCCCTTTGACAATCAGACATGTGCTGAAATTTGTGCATGTGGGTGGATGACTGGTTTCCTTCCAACAACCTAGATGATGCCTATTTCCACATCTCTATCATGGCCCGGCACAGAAAGTTCTGCTAACAGTACAACAGGTTAACATTCATGTATTCACTGACTCTACAAGTGTATGGAAACAGGAAGCCATTACACAGGGAATGGATCAGGATTATGTTCTTCTTAGACAACCTAAATCCTTATGGCCCTCTTCCAGGAGATAGCTGAACTCCACACAGTGGAAGGAATACAACATCTGCAAACACTGAGTTCTGCCACAAACTGGCATATAACTCTCTGATTTACATCCAGCTGTTGATTCACTTGGGTGTGGAATTGCAGTCTGCCACTTTGAGAGGAAACTGTTTCATTGTTATACATCGTGCCGAACAAAACGTCTACTGGGTATAATGTCCAAAAAAGAAAAGCAATTCTCCCAACCTTATGATATACTATATGGATTTTATTCCATTTTCACACAACGTTATACAAGGACTAACTTTTCCCCTTTCAAGACAAAACGACATATAAACGGTAAATGGTAAATGTTATGTTGTGCATTGGGTTAAGATGTTTTTTTACGAGTTTTGGTGTAGTTTTGTATTATAAAGCAATATTATTTTTTACATCATGGCATAACTTTTCAACCGCCATCCACATTGTGCTCAGGGATTCAAAATACTATAATGGCAGTCGTTGAATTATTTTTGCCACACTATATTATTTTGTTTTTAATTTTATTAGATGTGTTCATTGCAATGAAAATCATATACTTTTAGAAGGTATGTTAAATGTATTGTTATATTTGATGGGAGGATAAGAGACAGTACCTGTCTTGTGATAAAAATCTAGATTGTTGTTTTTATATGCATTTCCATTGTATTACATAACAGCTTTAGTTGTGTGTTACTGGTTCACAGTAGAGGAGTTGTAAGAGCACAGTATAGTACAGAGACTGAGAGCAGAGTCTCCAAATTTGTACATTTCTACTAATTTGCATAATTTAATTTTATATATAAGTCATAACAGACATCTGTCTTTTATACTAAACACTCCTTTTTTAGAAATTTTATAGTAGATGTGGTCAGACAAATCCGTATGGCCGTGGCACGACTGTTGTTGTAGCAGAACAGTTTAATGATTAAGAGCAATATGGCAGTGTGTTTTCATCCAGTGATCCTCCCTGATGCAGCTTTAAAAGCATGTCGTATAATGCTCACTCAGCAAAGCTGCAGCTCCTCTCCAGCCTCTGCATCTTTGAAACCTCTCTATTGCTTCTCCTTTTACTCACTTTAAGTTCCTCTCCAGAGTCAGACCAGGACAGCTGATCTGCTGCGGCCAGTTCCTTGACAACACTGATTACATGATTAAGTGCGACATCTGCGCTATCACTCTGTGGCCTTGCTGATCATCATCAGTCATCTCTCTGCTAGACCATCCAACTTTATTATCCTGCAGCACTGGAGACACGGAGGCCTAAGCCTGGCCTGGCCTCAGGAGACACACAAGCCAGTGAATCACCTCCATCTCTGTGTTTGATAATCTTTATCCTTTGTTTTCTTTCTGCTCCTACCTGTTCCTGTCCTGATGTTTCCTCATCACCTCACCAGGTAATTCAAGAGAAGAGCAGCGAGAGAGGTGAAGAGACGGAGACAGATAGAGGGAGGCAGCTATGGGGAGGAGGGAGTTTGTCCTAACAGCCTATTTTGTATGTTAAGAAAGTAGACCCCTTTATGTTAAGGATAGATTTTTCTTATTTGCCACCTTATCTTGCATTCTTTTTACCTCACACTCATTACCACAGTACCTTTTATCAATAGAGCATATGAATTTAACACCATGTCTGTCTCCCTCTCTCCAAGTCTTTCTTATTCATAACCCTTTCTTCTCTTTCTCTGTGTGGGGACGACAGAAGCAGGTAATCATTGATGCCCAACAGTTTTCTGCAGGCTCTGTTTCATCCCTGCTGCTTTCTGATCACAAGGGATGAACAGCAATCACCTGGAAAAGACAGAGTTTAAATGCTGTCACCTTGTTGTGAATTTAATAGTTGCTACAGATGCAGTAACACATGATTCAAGAGATCTACTGTATTCAAGTGATATGATTAGTTCCACTTTATTATATATTCCTTGCAACACAGTAATCAAATCAGTTGCTCCATTTTTTGTTCTGTTTGAGAGATTAAATAGAAATTCATTTTATTTGTTCTTTGCAATGCAAAACAACCTCAACTTTCTTATCTGTGAAGTTGCGAATAGATTAAGAGAAAGAGGCAATGGTGTGAGATGCTTTGTTTGGTTTCTGCATTTTGCTCTGTGTTTTGACTGATCGAGTTATATTACCTGGATCTTTGGACTGTGTAACTGTTTACCTGCCTGCTTTATAGCCCCATAAGCTAAGTATCTGATTTTTATGAATAAATCATTGATCTGCATCAGCTCAGGCTCAGTCATTCGCATTTGCATCCTGCTCCTGTCCTGCTCAAACCAGCCATGACACCGGTGTTATTACAATTCATTCTACACATAAATATCCATCCGATAGATGTTTGCTATTTCATCGAGTCTATGCCGAGGTATTTTACTGGATGTGCATAAAACCTGACCTGCTGGTGCAGTTAGATGACACCAAAGTCTTTAGCATTCAACCTCATGCTGGCACTAGAGGAAAATTTAGAGCATTATCAAAGTAATCAGGATTCATCCTTGAGATATTTCAGGCAGATATTTTTTGAAAGGAGGGTTTTCCATTTTTGGTTCTCAAAAAAAAAAACCCTACCCTTCACACAGGAACTATTTGGACTCTCCTTCCAAACGCAAACACAATAACACAATCAAGTGTTCATAGGGGTATACCCAATCAACAGGCAGCTTTATAACAACTCTAAAGTTATAATTGTCAATCAGAAACTTTAAAAAAGCTATTTTTGGTAGACTTAGTACAACCAAAGGTTTGACTGCAACACTGGCTGCATGAACTGTCATGTGTTAACTGTGAGTGAGTTTAGTCATCTTACCGGCTGCCAAAATAAGTAAGAGCCACAACATAACAATCCTCCCCCCTGTAATGTCAGCTGGACACTTTTCTCTTGGTCTCAGGCACTCCATCACCCAGACACTCACCTACAACACACAGTATCATACGACCGTAGGAAACAGTTTTCTCAATGACAGACCATGTGGCAGTAAATTGCATGCTGGTTGGCATCTTGAACTATCTTGAAATGGAGAGAAACCCCATTTGAAATAGGATGGATAGAGTGTGATAACCTGACCACTTCATGATGCCTGCCAGTGTGTGATACCGCTGCCACTCAAACCTGACCAAACAAAACTGGCCATGAGCCAAGAGCCTTCTCTCAGTTGCATTGTTTGGTTCAGGTGTCCTTAGTAGATCAAAAAGCAGGAAGTTGATGCATCTATTCATTTCAATGAGCGCAATGACAACTTAGCTGCAGCCAGGCGGCTCTGATAATAGGAGAGGAGCCGGGAAGTTGGCACCATCCACGTGATTGTGCACATATTTTTCCCATTTTCTGACACTGACATCTTGAAGTACTGTAGCTGTTTGCTGCAAGCTGTTAGATCTGGCAAGCTTTGACCTTGATAATACAAACTCAGTTCTTCACTTTACACCATGGGGTTCAATCAGCCTCATTAGTTTGGGAAGAGTCTACTGTTTATTATTTTTTCCTACCTCCTACCTATGGCTCTATCTGTTATGTTCTGCTATTTTCTAATCATTTCTTCTGCCTAGGTCGGTGCCTCCCCCACACATAGATACACGCACATTCATAACGCACTCTTCAATCTTTCAGTTATCTTACTGTCATCATATGACTGATCTGCGTAACAGCTAAAATCTTCTCCTTTTTTCCTTTCAACTTTAAAATTTCTCATTCACTCCTATATTTTGAGTTGGCTTTCTTTCTTTCTTCTTCCAACAGATGGAAAATCACTTAATTTACTAGAGAAAAAAAAGACAGCTGCTGACAGTGATGCACCTTTCTGGGTGAGAAAAAAAAACTTAAAACCCTTCTTTGGGCTCTGTTGCATTGCTTTATAAGCTACTATATGACTTCACCTGTGTTTACAGATCACAGCTTAACAGGCAGGGCCTAACTGTTCCTACAGTCAGTATCCTCCATCCCACTGAAAAATGTTTTATTATAGATGAAACTGAAAAAAGATACTTAGCAGCTCTGCCCGCCTGTCCAAATTTTGTCAAATCTGACTCTAAAAAACAAAGATGGCAGCAGCTATAATGCCATACACAAGGCTTTATAATGGTACTTAACAAATCAGTGGACAACCAGAATTTGGTTGTGTTTACTGTTTAATATACTGCCCGTGCTAACTACCAAAAATTCGGCCTCATGATGGCACTGGCACTCAGGGTAAACCAGAAGTCCTTTAGTCCGTGTGTTTTGCTCTGTTTTTCTGGGCAAAAAACAGCCTTTTTTGAAGACATTAGATTGGTGTGAAAAAACTCAAAGAAAGTAACCATTTCAATATTATCATGCACATTCAGTCTGTTTCTACAACTGCAGCAACACATCTGGTTTCTGCAGTGACCAAATAGGATATTTGTCTTTACTTTCTGGAACAGCACATATGACCATCATAAAAAAAAAAAAATCCATTATTTTCTGATCTGTCGTCCCCTGGTTAGTGAGGTTACACACAGAGTTTTAACTCACTGAACTTACTGAAGGATGAACAACACAATAAAGTTTTCTTATGACACTGCCCATCTCATGGTATTGCTCTTTTTCATTGCCCAGCACCAGGGCAACGTAAAAGTATACAAGTTAGTTTGAACCTTTATGTCAAAACAAACAAACACATACAGGTGATTGATTTATTGGTAGAGCTGTGTAATTGCTAATTTGTCCTCATTATTTTGTGACTTACCTAATATAAAATGTTTAGCTGAGCTTTTCCACTGCCAGCTTCATTAGTTTGTCTGTTTGAAAAGCCATCAGTCAATATGTGCATCTGGTAGACCTCAGAGCCCATTCCAAATATTTCTATGAAAATAGGTTGTTCGGATTTCATACATTTCCAAATGATGTCTTCATTGTTAATTAGGAATATCTTCAATGAGAACACCTGCCATGTACTGGCATCCATCACATGCACTCCTGTATACACATGGAAAGATGGGGTGATGTGAGGGGTATCCATGAATTTTGGTTGTAACCTGCACTGCTAGATCCCACTACATTCTACATACTAGTCCTAAAAGTAAAGGTATCAGAGGAAATGTTACATCGCTTCATACCATGCTTCCGCAAGTGTTACGATCCAAATTAGGTTTGTCAAAAGTCCAGCCTGGAAAGACAGAGTACTGAAATGACCTCTGTAACAATAATTTTTGCACTCACACACAGCTATATACACACACACATACAGTCTCTGAGCGTATTTTACTATGAGGGCAGCAGGGGAAGTGACTGACTAAAATAACCCAGGCTATGCACTATATTATCTTAACAGCTCTCATAACCCTTACTCCACAGAGCCATCATTCCAGGTTAGACCCCCATTAACAGCTGTGACTTCACATCAAAAATGTCACCCCTATGTAATATCATTACGCCTCCACCATCAATGTTTACAATCCGCCAAATTCAGGTCATGCTTAAAAATAACACTGGAGATAAAAAAGAGGGAACATACATTTATATAAATCGATGAAAAGTCTTTTTTGGAGCAGCACTGTGGTGTGTGAGCAATCTTTTGGAACCAGCGCTACAGTCTGACAGCAGCGGGTGGAGGCTGTGGTTTTTCTCGATCGCTGCTTTGAGGGCGATATGGTGGCATTGTCAAATTGGCTTCCATGCACTGTTGCATCTAGCTAACTGAAGTCACTGGCTGACAGCAGTCCTCTAAAGACCTGTTTCCGAGCTGCGTACCGGATCCTGTTGTTTCATCAGGCTCATCTCTGTGCATAAACATGGATGGTGTTAGGCCAGTTGGAGAACGTGAATATTGCTGAGACGGTACTGCTGATTGATGGATGTTTATTCATCAAAAAACAAAAGAACAATTTATGTTTGTTTGTGTGTAACAAAAATTACAACCCTGCTGGTTTACAAATGGAGAAAATACACAGGTAATTAGACTCATCTATTTGTAAATTCAGGAGATTCAGTATTTGTTCAACTTGGTGTTGTTTGCTGATTCTTAAATTACTCGCACACACAAACACACACGCATTAACTGGACAGCAAAGATGCATTCGAGTCTGACCTCCAGCGGCCAGCCCTCTAACCCACAGCCTAATTATAAATCTCATTATGTTCTCTCAGTCCTGTTCCCTCATCATATTAATTCTGCGCTGTGGTCAGACAGACTGAAGACTCACGTGCAGAGGTACAGAAGAACACAGATGAGCTCTGTCTATACATGACTCACACTTTAACAGACCTGGCACTCTTTTTCTTCCAGTTTTCATTCTCATATAGTTTGATGAGACCTAGAAATTTTGGCTCAATCTCACACAGGCTTCACCATCTATTGGACTGCTCGGGTAATACTTTCCTCCATGCACCACTTCACTCACTCTAATTTGAGTCCTGTTTCCTTTTTAAAAGAGTTTCATTGGTTTCCTCTATCCTTTTTTCCTTTGCCCACTGTCCTGTTACACCTTTCTTTCACTTTATCTTGCTCTTCCTCTTCTTATGAGGATGAAATAGAGGCAGTCGTCAGTCGTCCTAATAGATCTAGACCACCAATCAGTACCCAAAGGGAGTGGGAAACATGTAGATGACAACTTTGTGATTTTCCAGCTATGCACATGCAAATTTTCAGTTTTTGAATATGCCAATAGTGAAAGGTTTTTTTTCCACAAAGCCAAGTAGAGAGCACCACATGTGATTGCAAAGCTAGGGTTACAATATTGTAACCAACTGTCGTAATGTTTGTTGTTTACCGCTCAGAGTACAAACATCAACAAGCAAAAAACACTGAACAGGTAAAACAAGAGGTTTGGCATTTGTTTAACTTTTTTTATGCAAACTAGAAAGAAAACACTTGATTGTGTGATGCAGTTAGGGTTGGAAGGCAGCATTCGAAAAAGGTTGATAAGCGAGACTGACAGAGAGGGCTCAGATTGTAGCATAAAGGCTCAAAAAAGGGAACATCAATGTAAAAATAAAAGGTCATGTAGTTCTTATTAAAAAACGCTTTGCAGATATTCAGCCTGTAGGCTTGGTACATGACAACTCCCCCTCCATCTTATGTATTAATGGATTTTCTCCCTTCCTTGCTGTGTGTTCATCTGTGTGTGTCTCTCACACACTTGATGTACATACACAGACACACAGCAGCAGCTCTAACTGAGGACTGATTTGACACCTGCAATCATATACTGGAGTGGCAGCAGGTCACTTGATGATTCAGATTGACACTCCAACTAATTAAATGACTTGTTTTCTGTTTTTTTTGGGGGGGGGGCGTGGTTTTTTTTTTAAAAAAATTGTGAAGCAAAAAAAAGTTTTTTTTTGCAAG
>JAQMCX010000050.1:822900-868637 GCA_029814765.1 Acanthurus leucopareius
CCCCCCCCCCCCCCCCCCCCACCCCCCCCCCCCCCCCCCCCCCCCCCCCCCCCCCCCCCCCCCCCCGCCCCCCCCCCGTGTTTTTCTTTTAAACCAAGTTGTACAGCACAATCATGTTGATTTTGCCAAGGCAATCGACTGCTATACTGATTGTCTCCAACTCTAAGATCTCCACTGCCATCCTAATA
Source organism: Acanthurus leucopareius (assembly GCA_029814765.1). Lineage (NCBI taxonomy): Eukaryota > Metazoa > Chordata > Actinopteri > Acanthuriformes > Acanthuridae > Acanthurus > Acanthurus leucopareius. The sequence continues at coordinate 823,089 of JAQMCX010000050.1, forward strand.
CATAGCCGGAGACTTCTGTTTAGTTGGTGGTGTTCATTATATTTGAAAAATAATACATTTGAAAACTTAACCACACCTTATCTCTTTAGAAATAATGTCCCTGATTTACTTTAATTTATCTTTAGGTCTGATTTGCTGCATGTGTGTGATGGACACGAGACCAGTTGAGGTCATATATTGTCTCTTCTTGGTGAAAACACTGCAGCCTCCCACAGTCCTGCAAAAAGAATGGAAGAATGGATATAAATGACTATGACATTGATGAGCATGACAATAATACATATAATGATCAAGTTTCTTGGCAATCTAAAATTATATTTTATATAACAAGGTATATAATAATTATTCTATGATGTACTGCAGAATTATAATGCATGTATATGCAGATTGATTGGAGTGTTCCTCATGGTATATGATCATTGTTGAAAGTTTTATATTATTTCTGTTGCTTCAAACAGACAATTTGATTAAGCTTGAACCCAAAACATTTCAGAGGTGATTTTGGGGCATAATGCAGATTATCCAAGGACTCATACTGCTGGACCGTTTTAATATATTAAAATATAGTTTGTTTAATATTTCTACTAAATTAGAGGTAGTCTTTCTTTTTTCATATATTTTTCTTTGATCTTCTCAGGGCTATGCAGCAACACAGACAATTTGTACCTTTTATTTGACATTCACAATCATGAAGCAGCAGGTCCCTTTGGCATGAAGGTCAGTTGGAACAGCTTTAAAAGGAGGGATTAGTAACTGCTGAAATATATGCTTTCTGTCAGCATTCTCGTCCTTTTTCTGCCACCACACCTCTCTCTTTATTTGAACAGCTGACCTGCTGTCAAAGCACATCAAAGTAAACTAATGTACACTGAAGTAAAATATTAACTAACTGAAGTTTTCCTATTATAATGTAAAGGTTCATTTTCTTTAAAAAACAAAAACACTTTCCAGCAATCTGTGATTGTTTTTAAACTTACATATCAGGAGTACTGTGCACACTTTATTCCAGTGAACATCAAATAACAGGCTTCAATTAAATACTTTTCTGCTGCTTTTGCATCTTTATTGAGCATATTAATGGAGTGAAAAAGTGTTTCGCTGCTCAGAAAGGCAGACATGCAAAATAAGCTCTTAAACTGAGTAACATTTCCTGGTATGATAACCCCTTAAATGATTTTGGACTATTTCTAATTATTGCTGCTGAATATCAGTGATAAAAGCATTTAGTTTATGCATTTTATTCCTTAGTCATCTGTACCTGTGATTAAAGCTGCTCACAGTAACTAGTAAACTGCTGCAATTTACATAATAAGACCTCTGATCTATTTAGTCTCTCTGGGAACTGTTAGACACAAAATTAAAGACTGTCCTCTGGATTGTTATTATTAATTTCAGACACGTTTTACCATTTATTTCTCTTTTCCTCTTTACTGTTGACAACTTTACTTATCTTACTTAGGAAGAAGTCCCTTTTGTTTCTTTGTCATCTGAGTGTAACATCACATCTCCTTTGTGAAGCTGCTTTCTTGAACCTGGCATCAGTCACCACCTGTTGTATAAATACAGAGGTGGCATCCAGTCCAGTGGTCAAGTGAGGTCACCGTTCCCCTCAGTTATGCCACGGGGGGTGGGGGGTGGGGGTTTTGATGTAGAGTATATAACCACTTTGATTTCTCAAACCTTCTATTTTCTCTGTATAAAATCTGTAAACTCTGACTCAGAGAACTGTTGTCCTGTGCTAAATGTGATTGTAAATCACTGAGCTTTGGCCTGAGGGACAGTCTGGGCTCTCACATGCAGTAATCTGTGCAAACTTAACTGAACAGACAGTGTTGTCTTGTTGTGATTTTTTTGGTGTGTGACCCTTTGGGTGAACCAAGCATTATCACACGTTTCCAGATTTTTAAAATGCAACATGTGGCTCACAAAATCCTTTGGTATTTTTCTGATACTCTGGCCACCTGTGGGCTGACAGTTTTATGTTTACAGAAATCAGATGTTTTTTCTGAGTTTTTTTCTATCTGCCTTTGACTGATTTCTTAGTGAGACCTAATCAGGTAAACCGCAGGCTTTCAAAGCCTGTGGTTAGGGCCTCTGTTCCTTGACTTTGCCCTCTGTGTTTGACAGTGTTTGCCTCACATTGTATTTAAAAGCATGTTGTGAATTAAATGCAAGCTTGAATCTCTGCAAGACAAGAGAACTGAAGACACTATTGGGATGAATGTAAAGACATACAGTTAATTATTATTTGCTTTTACCAATATGATTCCTTTCTTACAGCATTAGTTTGGTATTTAGCTAGATACCCTTGTTTGTTTTTTGCATGTGTTGAATGTAAAGACATATATGACTTAATTTGATGATGAAACTTGAAACTGCAGGGGGTGGCAGGTTAGCTTAGCTTGAGGAAAAGACTGGAAACAAGGCAGAACAACTCGCATGGCCCTTGTAGAGACAAACACTGGCATGATGTCAGCGTTGTCCTCTAACTCTCAGGAAAGGAAAGTGAATCATCTTTTACAGACAAATGTGACATTCGTCTTTAGACTTTGTTTGTTCCTTGGTTGCGTTATCTAATCTGAAATGTCTGACCCTATTCAACTTTTTAAATAAACACAAACTCTGTGGTTCTTCTTTCCATGCAAAAGAAAAAAATAATACCTTCACTTGTGCTTTGCAATATACACAGAGGTTTATTAGATTTTATTTTGTATTTAAATTCTCTCTTCACAAACCTCACTGCCACCCGCTGCTGGAGCCTCTAATGGAGAGATGTCTGCAAACTAGTTCAGGCAGACAACTGGAGCTGTGCTGCTTGCCTCACTCCCCACAATCATCAACCAATCACACACTCAAAATCTAGATGGCATGTTTAGACTGCAACAATTTCCAGCCTGTTCCTTTTGCTCTGCCCACGCCTCCACTGCCCTGCAGGAGCTTTTCTGCAGTTTTCAGCCCCACAACCACCACAGCATCCACCTGCAGGCTCCAAATAGGATGGTTTACAGCATTTGGTAATCACTATCTGAGAACTTTTCTGTAAATATATCTGAGGGAAATGAGCCTGTACGCTAATCTCTAACTATGATTTGCTGCTTTAATAAACAAATTGTAACACAAGTCATTCGGCTGAACTAATGTTATTACAAGTAAAAGTAGTGTTACTACAATACCAGCCCTGTACGAGCTGAGATTTGTACATCTTTCAGACTGCAGAACTTACACTCTCAGCTCAATTGTCCTGGATTATTACGGACATTAGAGTTTTCACAAACAACCAGTCACTAAGTGCAGGTGTCGCCTTTCACAATGAAAGCTACAATGCTTTCTACACCAGGCATGACCCCGTCAGAAATGATAGGCATTTGACTGACCTCTATTTGTAAGCCATATGAATGCAATTCTGTTTGAAGACATTCTTCTCACTGAAGTGTGAAAAGCTGAATTCTCACGAGTTCAAAAGATCTTTTAAGCTGTGACTCAAAAGTGAGAGTGTACTAGTACATAAAAAGCACAGCAGTATTAAAAAAAAACAGCAGCAGAGAAGAAGAAGAAAAACAAGTAAATTATACAGACTTTTTTTTCGCCACACAGCCTGCGAGTTTGTAAAAATGTGCATGACCTCAACTAACATTCATCAGATCTTTCTGTTCTATAACACTCTCTCTCATTTTGTGACTGGGAGTCAGATTTTAACAAAATTTGTTCTTTAAAGTCAAAGACATGAAACCAAAAGTCTCTGTTCTGGGTTAATGTAAGACTAAACAAAACAGAGAGCAGACGATCCTCCTGTGTAGTCATCAGTTCTTAATCAAACATTTTAACACTGCACTTTTTGTTTTTACTTGTTGCCCTTTGAGATTTTCTTTTAATGAAAATTGTGTTAGAAATAAAATATGAAATCCCTTTATTTATCTTTCCATCTGTACATCAGCCTTTAATAGAAGTTGGGCATGTTTAAGCTTTAGAAATGATAACAGACTGTTTATAAATTCCCCAAAAGCAGTTAATTTCTCAGAGCAGATATATAGTGAGTTCAAGATTATCTAGCAACTTTTCCTCTTTAAAGCACAGCAGTCTGAGATTCCTCATTACTGCTTCATCACCAAAGCCTATCCTTAAAAAACCCCAAATTCTCCATCCTTATACGTAAGCCTTGTGTATATAGATGCATTAGATAGATGTGTTGGAGGTTTTTTCCTTGCTTCAAGAAAAAAAGATTTTCCAAAACAAGCTCTAATGACTAAAGATTATCCAGCTAATTACATATTATCTGAGACAACAGACAGCCATGGGAGGACCAAAAAAGGCACACACTCAACCACTAAGCAGGCAATTACAACTACTATCAGTTCCACCGTTTCGCTGATGAGGAAGGTGATAATGGTGACAATCACGATGACTAACAAAGCATGGAATAATCAGAACCAGCGATTAGACCCTGCAGCCACAAGAACAGTGCTAACAAGGATTCCCGTTGAGAGACAGGCTCAGTCCAGGTAAATAGGACAGGAAGTGTAATCAGTCATAAAATTCTCAGTGTGGATGCAGGGACAACTGCAGAGAGAGTGGAGTTTTGATAGTTTAGAGCTTCAAACTCTGAAGTAAGCAGTTTTTGGAGTCCAAACTGTACAAATGTTAAATTTAAGTGTTTTTTGATTCGTCTCTTGAGGAGACAAGCACATGCAGACTTTAGATGCAAGCTGAACATGCACTTTAACGGGATTGTGTTGCATTCATAACCAGAAGAAGAAGAAATGTCCTCAGCTTGCTCTTTAACTAAAATTAATTAGTTGAGAAGAAAAGTGATCATTTCAGTTCACATTTCTTTTTATGCAAACTTAATTATTTCCTAGGTTTTATTGTGAAAGAACAAACATCTGGTGACCTCATTATCCAGTACTGAAAAGGAAAGTAATTAAGCTTATTATGAAATAACTAGTGGAAAACAGAGCTCTGGAGCCCTGAAATATTTTTGTAAAGCATACTGTAAAAGAAATCCCAGCCTTTCATAGTAAATGTGACTCTAACTGTGAGTGAAAATGACCCGGGAAAAAAATTGGGATAACACAGCAATTATTCTCTCTGTAAACATCTTCTCTCCACTTCTTCAGCTGCCTCCCTTAAGGCTCACTAAATGCCCAACTGACCAATTTGTTCTCCAGCATGAGGTCAGTCTCCTGTGGGCTCCAGCTGCTTTACTCTTGCAGGAAAAAGTGCCCTGCAGGGAGGTGAAATAATAAATAACCTTTTCTTAACTAATGTAAGTCACAGAAATACACTCGGTTCGCACAACAAACAGCTTCATATTTTTTTTATATTCTTGAACTTTTTGTAAATGTTGGACAGACGTGTGCCATTCTTTTGTGAAACCTGCTTTCTTCTAAACCTGCTCAAAGCTGTGTGAATGCATTCAGAATTGATCAAACTCAGTTTTGTTGACTAACATAATAAAAGTTACAAGGACACAGCGGTTGCTTTTTGTTTTCACAATGAATTCCAGCTTAAAATGACTGGAGATTTTGTGTAAACAGACTTTTTCGGATGCGTTTCAAAGCTCTTGAGATTTCACAAAGATTTGATTTTTGATAGTTTAGTCATCCTGCCCCTGACAAAATATGATGCTAGGGGCAGGATGAATTTTAAAAAGGCTCTAAAAAAAATGTGCTGTTTTATGGAAAGTCTACGACTTACAGGATAAAAGGACGTTGCCTGTACATCACTGCCACTTCTGAGGTGCCTTTGAGCAAAAGCCCTTAACCCACAAAGGAGGTTTTCATCATCAGATCAAACTGTGCTTGTACTTGAAAGCTGTTGTGTTTTTTTTTTAACTGTGTGGATGTGAGCAGGGCATTTGTCAATAGAGGAGCGTTCCTCTCAGGCAGACGTCCCTGCATTGAGTTTGGTGAAAAGGTATCAGGACACTGCAACGTCTCACAGTGACCACTGGCAATGAAAAGTGCAGGAGAATGAATGTAGGATCAAATGAATATGTGAATAAATTGTCTTCTACTTACATGAGGTGCTTTAAATCTGAAAATGTATATATATTTTTTTCTTAATTTGTGGCAGCATTAATTTAGAGATATATGGCAAACAGAAAACAACCCAGAAATGTATTGAATTGTGACTGTAACACAGAGGTTTATTTAGCATTGCCCCTCTGTAACATAATCAGACCAAAAATGGACATTTTAAAAGAGGATAAAGATCATCATCCTTGTACTTTCAATGCATTTTTCTACTGACAATGTATCAAGACCACCAACGGTTTGTTCAGAGATTCCAGTGTGTCAGGATTTTACCAGGTAATGTATTCTTAAACCACTGGCCTCAAGCAGAGATTAGGACAGGCCACAGAGATCTGGATCGCTCACTTCTTTCTTCCTCTGTTTTCAAACTTGAAGTCTTCAGCTCCAGCAAATGATGGGTGATTCTCAAAGTAAAGGATGCCTCCTCAGTTGGACAGTTCTTTTAAAGCTGAGTCCTACAGAATGTGTGCAAGACTCCTTTTCAGCATCCGATGAAGATGAAATGAGGTCTAGTAAATGTGCTTTACTGAAAAGATCCTGCAGAAGAAATGGCAGCAGTGCTTTTTCACTCACATGTCAGTAAATGAAGTTAAGCATCCATGATTTGTTAGTGAGGGTTCGTGTTTGTGATGTTGTCACAGTTTGGGTTTTTTAGTTGAGATGGATCTGTTCTGATGTTAACACTCCTCTTCTGGGTTTTCTTCACTTCCTGTCTTTTTTTAGTTTTCTGCCTTTTTCTCTTGTCATCTGTGCTTGATGAGTGATTTAGTTCCCTAATAACTCCAGATGTTTTTCTTTCTGCCATTTGTCAGTTCGTCTTTCTCTGTTTCTCTGTCTTGTATTTTTATCCCAGTCCTGTCTCTTCTACTCACCTCCTCCCACTTTGAGTTTTTTATGTTTGTTTTTCACTTCTTAGTTTTTGGAATAAGTTTTGTTTCTACCTTAATTTTTTTTTATTTTTGTTTTTTTTACCAGTATCAGCCTTTATTTATTAAAAGTGCCTTTTTGCTTTGTTCTATTTTCATAATAGTGTCCTTGCTTATGAGTCCCTTTCTGTATATCCTGACAAACGTTTGATGTTTTACCACCAGGGAAGGGAATTTTCTTTTTCTTTCCTATAGAAGTTATTAAATTAGCTTACATTAAAGCTAGTGTGCCCTTTCACTGCATGCAAACTGTAGTGGCTTATTAGCTGATAGGGTCCAGCTTTCCAACAATAACAAACCTGCTGTGGGGGATGATTACAAACTACAATGAGCAGTTCAGCTGCTTTGCTCTCCTCCTATCACGTTTTTGAAGAGTACAGCATGGAAACTGCAATCCATCATTCACCTCATCTTACATAATTCAGAACAAACTTTGTAGATTAAATATGAGTGACTATTCAGCAACTGGACACCTCGTTTGCAGCCTTAAATTAGTTCAGAAACAGATTTCGGTGGAATATTTATCCAAAATAAACAAAGGTTCATCATATTTTCCTTGTTTACAAATTGTTTGGCAGGAATTTTTTCTCGCACATAATGCACATAGCATTGTGGGTGCTTTAAAAGCACTAAGAATTCAGAACCGAAATCCTTGAAAAATTATACAAACGAAGTATTCAGGCCTTGGTAGACATTGGAGGGTTCTAGACATTGGAATAATCCTCCGGCAGGATTAGTTGATGTAGCATCCTTGAATTTGAGATATTTAAGGATCCTTCCTTGAGAAGCAGCTATTGAGTGTTAGAACTTAAGGCACTTTATCAGATTTTGTGTAGTTCCACCTGAGTCCACAAAAGGCTTTACAATAACACCACAAACTTTAAGCAAAAGAGTTTCCATTTTGACAACAAATTCACTCAAGTAATCATCTGTGAGGTCATGTTCATTTATTGTTTGCCACTGCATAAATTGATTTTATTCCTTAAAATTAATTTGATTCTAAAAACTGAAGACAAATTGTAACTTTGATTGATTGTAAACACACTGTAATATGTTATCAAACTGTGTGTTTTGATAGATTTGTTATATTTGCATGTTAATTGATTTTACATAAACAAATATACATGTGTTAATAAAAAATGATTTAGGGATGCATTTCCGATGCAGTTTGGACTGAATTTGGACACAGTGATCTTGGCTTGGTAACGTCCAAATTTCTGAAAATGTAAAACTGCACTGTGCCTACTGAATGTTACTCAGCTGTTGGAGAATTTCTTTCTACTTCTAGATTCAACTTTAGTACATTTGTTGTGCACCAGATCCAGACAGAGTTTCAGAGGCAGAGCTCTATTTAATCAGGTGACTCACTTCACTCTGATCACAGCATCTATACACAGAATAAGGTCCCTTACTCTATAGAATCCACCTATATGAGCTGCTAATCACTTCTTGTTAAGCACTATCAATTCCCACTCCTCCTACTGCAGCTAAATTTCATCAGTAAACCTTTATTAGCTTTTCATAATAATGCGAGGTGATGTCATATATCATTGTGCAACCGATGGCTGGGATCTCTGCTCTGTTTAGACGCATCGGTTTGTAAAAATGTCCAAGTGCTATCAGTTTTTAATTTCTCTTATCTCCCTGACTGTGCTCCCTCTTCTCCCTCCTTCTCTCCCTGTAAAGACTCAAGGATGGAACACATTTAATCCTTGCAGCCCAGATGCATCAGTGGGTGGTCTGGATACACCTGAGCTTTACTGTCGTACTGGAACCCCTAGTGAGATAAAGGACTCTGTTTACTGTAGAAAAGGACCTTTGAAAGGTTGCTGACATCATTGCTGCCTGCTGTTAAAGCAGACTTACATCAGGGAGACATCTTAGCAACTCCTTTGACAGAATCCTCCTGTGTGATGTGTTTCTGGCAAAAAAAAATTAAGGTCCTCTTTCCCTCCCTATGTATCTGATATGCACATTAAAAATAGAGTTTATAACTGTCCTTGTTTCAGTATATTTCCATACATTTCTGCATGCTGCTTGTCTGACACTGCATAAGAAGAGGGAGAAGTAAGAACAGTAAAGATTCACACTTTTGTATGCACATTTTTAAACAGATGACTTCATTTGCCCAATGCTGTTTTGTGACTGAAGCATCTTGCTACAAGGAGTTCTTTGTACTCGTAACCTTATGTGCTCTTGCTCCCCCTACTGGGAGTGACGCACACTTGCAAGCTGCTAGTGGTTTTGTCCTTCATGGATCAATAAATGTATCAATTTTTGACTGTCGCAGCAATCTTTGTGAGTTAAAGAAACGACAGCCACACAAGTAAATCATGAGCATTTCTCTGATGAGCTGTGCCTTTTGTTGGAAGGATAAAAAAATTGGAAAATAGACTGTCAATAAAAATTATTTTACTAACTGAAAATAAATTTTATGTAGTAAAGACATAAAATTTGTCAGAGCCCATGTTTTCATAAAAATAGCAATGTATTTTTCAAAACTCTACTATGGTTTAATTGCCACAAGCTCTATGCTCTAGTATGAAACACACACGAATAGATTGAAAGTGGAAGGATTATCTTTATTTCTTGTCATTGTAATGGACGTATTGATTTGTTGTCTTGCACCCAACCTGCTTGCCTTGGAGCTGCAGCCACAAGACAATACACAAGGGGATTCACACACAGACGCAACAAAGAAATGATTGGGGCTGGTGCATGATCTATCTATCTATCTATCTATCTATCTATCTATCTATCTATCTATCTATCTATCTATCTATCTATCTATTTATTTATTTATCTATTTATTTATTTATTGTTTACTATTTATTTATTTTTGCTTTAAGGAACAACATTTTGTATTTAAAAGATTCTGAAATAACAAGGCAAAAATTTTTTTTGACTTTATTAAAGAGAATAGGGAAATGACATATGAATAAGTTACTTACTGCCAGGAGCCACTTAGCTCAGCAAAAGGAATACAAAAGGAGAACCAGTTAACATGGCTCCTTGATAGGTAGCAAAATCTGTCGACAGTCACCTCTAGAGCTCACTAACTGTACATCTGAGTTGTAAAGGCATTTTTTCATGTTAGAAAGAGCTAGGTTAGTTCTGTTCACAGCTTTACTGTCTCCTGACTGTAGCATTATTTCTACTGTACAAGCATGAGAATGTTATCATCCGTCTCTCAGCACAAATATCAAATAAGCAACTTTTCAGAAATGAAAAACTATTCCTGTATTGTCTTTCTTACCTTACAGATAACCACTCTGTTCTTCTTAACTTAAAAAGGTAGTCGAGTGCTATTTTGGTGTATCACCAAACAAAACCATAGTCTAGTGTAATGGTTTACAGGAGCTGGTGATCACACCTGTATTCCTGGTTGACAGTGTATTAATCTGTAACATAGTGACAAAACAACTTGATCATCCATTAACAATACATTTTAAATGTTTAACCAAAGGATCACTGGTGCAAACCCTACAAATGATTAAAAACAACAAGACATAGGCAGTGTGCTTCAGCATGCTAAATTAATGTTCCATCCCAAGTGATATTGATAGACAGTAACTGAAGTTGTTAGACATAACATCAGAGCCACAGAGATTAGAAGTAATTGAATCTTCTTTTTTTTCCCATTTAGCATGCTTGTGTCCTGGGTGGCCATACCATTAACAGAAGACTTTGATGGATAATTGCCCAAACACAACAGCAATTAAAAACTCTGCTTGATGAAAAACAAATATCTACTGTGATTAGCCCAGCGAGAGGAAATCATATGTTAATGTTTGTGAGCATGCTCCCCACTCTCTGCCACAAAGTGACTGTGTCAGCTTATGTCATGTTTATCCATTGTCCATAATACTCCTTTTACAAACCAGTATTGCTATGAAATCGTACTCTGTGCATGAGGCAGAGCTGATGATTAGACTGAGGTGAGACTAATAGAAATTACTCAGTAATGGAAACATGAATTGAATCAATCGAGTGAACCAGAACTTCCTCCACTCTGTCTAACTGCTTTTAATTGTGAGTCATATTTTTCACTAAGGCACCCTCAGACATGGAGAACATATACGCACCTGCTCAGTCAGTTTTGCCTGAGTTTCAGTCTTGGTGTGTACTGTATGGAGACACATATGTTGGTATGCATATGCACAGGAGGGAACGCTGCTGAGCTGCTGAATGCAAGCTAAAGAGTTGTTTTGACAGTGCTGCTGAGCTTAGAGGAATAACACTCAGGCTGTGTGTCAGGGATCACTCTTAATTACCCTCAATCTGAACACCACTGTTTGTTTCACAGACTAATGACTTAGATGGGGATTAAGCACTCGGCACTGTGCTAATTAGCCTGTTAGCACTCCCTGGGCATCACAACGTGAGCCTCTGACAAAAGGCCTTCAACCATTATACATAGCACTATAAGTTTTTTCCTCTACCCAATTTGGCTGATCCCCACCCCATCCCACCTTTACACACACCACCATACCCCTTCCCATAACAGATATGTAGAGGTGGAAGGCTGGTGCTAAGAAAAGATCTCCTGAACAAGTTGTGGTCTCCACCGATATCAACTGCCAATCATCGATGGGCCATATGTGTAACCTTGGCTATGAATGCTGTTTGACTACACACTGAAGTAAGGAAGCACTGAGTTGGTCTTTTTGGTGACTCAACTCAGTCCTCTTAATCTACAGAGCAACACAAGGAACTCCCAAGCAGCAATGCACCGAGAGGCCTATAGTAAGTTTATAAGGACAAATACAATGTGTAATGCAATAACTTACATAAAATTATATGAATTCATAGTAGTCATAAGTTTTAACTCAGAGCTCCCTATGAGGAATAATTTCACCAGCCAGGGACTTTTTGGAAGTATTGTGCATATAAGTGAGATTTGGATTTTTACTGTACAACTTGTGTGAGAGTTTTTTAACAGATATTTTGATACAGATTTGTCATTTTGTAAAAGAAATCGTCGGGCTTGAGTAGTATTTGGGTGCATTAGGGTATAAAAAATCCTGGTGGTATGATCTTTGGTACCATCCAAAATTACTGACATTCACTGAGCTGTGTGATACATCACATTGCTTTTTTTAAGTATTTCCTTGCTCCTTGATTCTTGTTTGAATCAAAAGTGATTTTAGGGCATCTGTGGTGCAGACCAGCCCAAAGCTCTTCCTGTGCTCCAAGCTTCAAGGTTTTGTGGAGGGAGAAGGGAGGTCTGAGGAGCTATCAGCAAGGATATAGGAAAGCAGTCTTCACAGAGGTCTTTTTACCGGCTGACACCCCATTGCATATCAGTTATTGACTGTACCAAAACACAATACAACACAACATTACTGTAGTTTGCAAGTAACACCATAAATCACTGGGGATTACTTTTCTGTTTTATTCCATATGTAACAATTGACTGAAATGTCAGCAGTTGATAAGGTTAATGTAGGCAAGTCTCATTTATTTAAAAATATAAATCTTTTTTTCTTTTCTCTGTTTTGCATGTCATTGAGTGTGGGTAAATGTATGGTAGCTTGTGTTTGGGCAAGATGAAGGGCTCAAGAAAAAATTATATTTGACCTGGGGCCAATCACAATTAAGCTGCACAGCAGGGTTGTGATATGATTAAGGAGGTGGAACACAAGAAAAAAGCAATAATGCTACCCTGATGTACTGTCTTTTGTACTTTCATCTTAGCTTTTAAGCCTGACATATTGGATAATTGGACAACTCTGGGTCTCTGTTGTTAAAAAGACACAGTTTAAGAAGCTTAATGTTAAAATCACTCACACTACGGTTGGTTTGGTTTGAAAAGTGCTATTTTATATCAATGTGCTGTATTTTATATTCTTAACGTGTTTTGAAATGATTTCTTTATCTGAAAAGAAATTTGTGACAAATCCACTGGCTTCACTTTGAAATAAAGCAGACTACAATTATAAAGCAGTGTTACAAAGAAAGCATAAGAACCCCAATGTTGAACCTAAGTAGAGAACTTCAGTAAATGTACATTCTTTCTCATTCTATTTAGTTAAAAGCCACAATTATAAACAAATCTAACTGAATCCCTGATGTCCTGATGATTAGTAAGAATGACTTTGTCCAGCATGACAGCTTTTATTTGTTTGTTTTTTTCTAACTTCTGCCTGTGTTTGCATGCATGCTTGCAAGTTGTCATTATCCGCTCAGTCAGTTCATCAGATATCAGCTGCATGTATTAGTGCTGCTTTATAATAAAGCATTGATGAGAATTTTGTCCAAATCAATCAGTAAGATGAAAACTAATTGGAAAATGGTTCAGGATGAAAATTGCTGTTTACAGTAGCTTCTGGCCTTTGCAGGAGCTCATAATAACAAGGTTATCTTAAATTAAAATGGTCCTTACATACAAGCAACTATCGGATTCATTTTCTTGTATTGTTGCATCTCTTAGTCTTGTGTTTTCTTCTCTTATCCCAAGGCGCCTGCTATCTGAAATCTGCAAATAATTAACATTAACATAATTAACATTCTTTGAATCATATCTTCTAAACACAATAGCATTGACATATACCAAGAATTTAACATAATTCAAGATTTTCCGACATTCTTCAACTTCTGAAAGGGGGATTAACGAAAGAAAAACATTTCCTCATTTCCATAAAGTTCTTTGATTTAATTACTGCTTTGCTGTTGTCCAACCCACAGGAGAGCCTATGGATTAAGCATCATAATTAAGCAACCCCACAAAAAAAAGAAACTGCTGCATCCACTCAGAAGAGTAAAAACCAAAGATCAAAATTTGTCTGGCTTAATTAAGTAATCAGTGTTTTTTCTATGTCTTCTTTTCTTATTGATTTGCATACTGTTTTCCTGCCTTGAAACAAAACCCAATTCTCTTCCCACATCTTCCAATTAAATTTAAACAGTCACCTATATATTCTCAAGAACAGGTAGTTTGTTCCTATTGTGAGTCATTAGTGTTTCTTGCAGAAAGAAACTGGGATACAGATAAACATGCATAAGTCTATTATACACACTGTTAGTATTGAGCACTAAAAGGGCCAGTTTTATTGTGTATTTTTTTGCACTGACAAAAATGTATGTAAATAATGTGGTAAAAAAACAATGATACACTTGACAAAACCACATGGAGGACTCTGTGGTCCTGTGGTTCACAAATCTAACACTGCCAAGGTTCCAGGAAGAGGTAAAATAAACCCTGAATGGCCCCTGCCAAGAAATTAAAATGCCAATAGATAGCTGAATGATAGCCTGAGTGCATACCTTTCAGTGGACTCCATTAGACCTCATTTCCAAAAAACATGTGCAGTACTCAGGGACAAAACAAAACAGAGTTTAAATTACTCAACTGGTTGTAAAGATGCTAAAGTACCATTCAGTTTTAAGTGAAATTTCTTGGTAAAACACAAGTATTGACTTGCACAATATCCAAATACACCTGTCATGTCAGGCAAATTTCACTTTGTTCCCCAAGAACAGCTTCAAGTTAGGCCATGTTGAGAAGTGCAGTTTTGCAAGCGGAGAGATCGTCCCCAAAGATAGTTTATATTGATGTCACTTGTCACTTGTGTGACTTTTGGGTATGTAATCACTCTATCTATGTATTTATAACTTCAACTGTTTTACAACAAACTGCAGCTGTCATGTCGCAGTGCTTCTGTGGCCAAAAAGCATGATACAGTTTTAATTTAATAATTCTTTCCCACATTTTACAAAACACACAAAAACATTAAATTGCATGTTATTTCATAAATGGAGTCCTTTAAATGTGATGCGATTTGTTTTCAAACCATTCTATCCTGTGCTTTCCACTGATTTTAACTTCCATTTCTGCTCTGTCTCATGTACCTTATTTCTTGATGTTTCCTTCTCCAAATTATCTTTCCTACAGTGCATGATAATGTGTTCTAAATGTTCTTGAATGTTACACCACTGACACAATTAATGATCTTGCCTCTCCTCTAACATAAGCTTCCTTCATAACTTCGTTGTCATAAACTTTTAGAGCTTTCTTTACCATATTATCTGCACGTTCATTACTTTGAACACTCATACATAAGCAAAGACCCATCAACACACCACCTTTATCATTTGTAATCTTAAAAGCACAAAGTAATGAGCTCTTCTCTGACTATTCATCTTGGTGATAAACCACTTAAAACTGCTGCTGTATTGGAGCAAACAACTGTTTTAATGGCTGTACTTGTTTAGCGCTTTGTGGACCGAACAACAAAAATGTTCAGTGATGTCTGCTGAAAATAAAGCAGTCCGTGTGTAATATTTATTAACATTAAATTCAGGTATATATTTTCCACAGGGAGCAGGAATCTTTTAACTTTGTGTATTTATTTCTTTTAAAAAAGCCCTTTTTTTGTGTGTGTTAAACAATATGATGAATATTTTAGTACATCTGGCAGAATCCATGAAAGAGTTTTACTCAGAACAACAGATCAGAGTGCAGTTTAGCTCTTTCATACATATCTTCGCTATAATCTATCATTACCCCTTCAAAAACCTCTGTCATTAACCTTTGTATACTCCCAGCATACACCTAAAGCCTCAGTTGTTTCATGCTCTTTCCCGCATCCCTTTAACTGAAATCAATATGCTGCTCATCAGACATAAAGGCGTCGCCAGCTTCTGCTTTCATTCTTAAATATGTTGTTTATCATAATATTTAAGAGGATTGAGCTAAGAACGCTTCCTCAAGGATTTCTGCTCTCTATTTTAAACTCACTAGACGGATTTGACTCTACTTTCACCCTGAAAGAACAATTTGATTAAAAATCTAGGCCTAATATCTAGTTACACATCATTCCTCCAATACCAAGCTGACTCTATTTTATTGGCAGCCATCTTATCCAAATAGTCATACGGCTTTGTCTAAGTATACAAATGCCATTTCCACTGCCAACACACTCCTTCAAATGAGGAATTTTTTCATCATTATTGCTCATCTTGCCGAGCATGTTTCATAGATCTACCTCAGTGAAGTCCACTTTGATATGGACTTAATAATCCTTTATGCTTCAAAAAGCAATCCAGGATTTTTACGGTCTTCATTTCCATTAACTTACATAAGTGTGACGTTGAAGCTGCTGGTCTGTAATCACCTGCATCTTTATCTGATTTAACAAAAGGAAGTATCATGGCATTTTCCACCTGCTGGAGTTAACCTTCACTCCACAACTCTTTAAATATATATATGTATATAATTGAGATGTTAAAAAATGATCAGTATATTATAATGTTAACTATCATCATGAGTCATCAAATATACCCATCAAATCCCATGCAAAATGATATGTTATTGCTCTCTGAGTTGATGATCTGAAGATGCTCTCCTGAAACTGATTATTTTGGATCTGGTGTAAGCTTTAATGATATACCCCCTGGAAAGGACATCAAATTATAAATTTTTCTTAAATGTACAATTTTTATTTTTAAAATTCCCCTCACTTATTGGTGTATGTTTTGGAGGTTTTTGAGAAGAGCAGAGTTTAGAGAGCCACATGCAGTAAGGATTCTGCAGGGCACTGCTGGTACTGGCCTGAGGCATCCTCACCTACTTCTTATAAGCAGAGAGGCTGCTTATTCAACACTGCCACCTAGTGACGGCAACCAGAAACCCTCCAGGTTTGAGCTATCATTAAAATGAAGGTAAAAGTATTCATAATGTATCTTTAAAATTCTGTTAAAGCTTGTCAGTTAGAGAATAAGCCATGCACATCAGTATAATTCATGTCATATCTAATATTCTACTAGTTAAAGATGCACAAGCTTGTGGTACCTTGTGTTGTAGGAAGTATTTAAGCCAATCCAACAGTCACCTGCTGGCAAAAATCCTGAGCTGACAATGCTGTTTGTGCAGCAGTATATGAACTTTGATCTGTTACTATACATTATTATGCATTGTATCCTATTAGGAATCCTAATTTTCAAGAGCAGGTGAACTTCATGCTCTCTGCCCTTGCTGAGGCATCCGACATCAAAAGAGCCATCAATAAAAACTCTGGAGGTGACTTGAACCTGAGCTGAATCTGAAGTCTGCAATGCAGAGAATGGATATGAAAGATGACAGCAGTTCTCAGCAAGAATCCTTTCTCTTTGGCAACATTTCCACCACAATGCTCTGCAGGAGGCCAAACTGCACTGCATCTGTCAATTAAATGATCTGTAATCCAGGACATCATGTGGCTGTTCACCTGCTTCACTTTGTGCTTCACCCTGAGGGGCCACTTGGCCATGGAAGTGGTGCAATCAATGAACGTGATTGCCATCATGCAACCATCTCTCTGGGTGGATAAAAGCCCTGTGGAGTTGGTACATGATGAAATTCTCCACAACTATTATGTCACGTTATCTGGCTGAAAAGAATCAACCACGTTTGAATGTAACAATTCCTTTACTGTTGCATTATGTTAGTCTGTTCAGTACTGACAGCCATTATATTTCCGTTCTCCCTTGTCTATTCTCCAAGGTCCAGTTAAACTGCAAAAGATTGACTAAAGTGCAAAAAAATGAACCCATATTTTTGTTATTTACATTCCTGTGTGTGTGTGTGTGTGTGTGTGTGTGTGTGTGTGTGTGTGTGCATTTATTAGTTTTTTTTCTATTAGTCTTTTTTTTTTCAGTTGTCCCGTGCTGTTTCATTTCCACAATGCCTTCACACTTTTGTCAGGAAATCACAGACTCCTAGGTCTAACCTCTTTTTCCCAGAATACAGCGCAACAGGATAACAGCAATCAAACACATCATTTTATTGTTATTTTCTCAGAAGAACTGTACGATTGCACATGGAGGCCGGACTTCTCTTAAGCTGAAGGCTAAAATGAACCTTTTCTTCACCAAATTACAGATCTACAAATTACAATTATTTTATGAGACATTTGACTATCATTAAATACAAGGCACTTTTAGCACATAATTTCTGAAAAAAAAACAACTTCAAGATCTGATAACCAACCCTTGTCAAACAAAACTGTCTTTGATAAGGGGTGAGTAAAGATCAGTTTATTGACTCAGGTCTTGTTTTTTATTAACAGTTTATCAAATAATTTGAAATTATGCAACAGCAGCTGCTTTTGCTTTGGTTTCAGTAGCTTCTTGATCCTGGGACTTTTCTCTCTCCTGTCTGTGCTGCTTATTCTGTCTTTATATGGCCTGTCTTCTTTTCAGCTCTGAATGAGTGTCAAAGTCTCCACAAGGGCCTGCCTGTTTAATTTATATAATATAAAGGAGATATAAAGGATATGGGTTTATCCTTTGTTACTTCTCTCATGCTGTACACATAATGCCACAACTTCAGGCAAATTGTTATTTCTGATATTGGCTTTTAAAAATAAAACTGACATGGCTAGCTGCTTTGCATGTTAATATATTTTAACAGTGGCTCTGGATGATATTGGCCATTCAATGAATGATGCTGAATTGCAACAGAATATTAATTCCTGCCACAAACACACAGCATGCCACAAATAAACACACTGAAACTGTAACAGCATGGCAAAATTGCTTTGCCAAAAAATCCTTCTAAAGTGCCTGAAATTTGTCACATGTATTGTTGTTTGTGCACTTGTTTGTATGTGAACATGTGTGTGTGTGTAAAATTATTACATGAAAAAGAAAAACCTTCAAAAGCTCTGACCATGTTTCTGTGATTCTTTAAATGTTCCCTGTGAACACATTTGTATAATTTCTTCTTTGATGTCCTCTCCCACCCTGCTCCCCTTTTGTATGGTCACCATGACACCTGGGAAGAAATACATCTCTTATTTCCTTTCTCTCATCCTCAAGATTTTTATTTGGTCTCATCAAAGTCAGCCGCTCAGTTAGATCCACTGCTGTTATAGATTTATAATGCGAACCCACCAAGGTGGTGAATTCTATTTCTGGCTCTTCCTGTGAAATTCATATTAATTAATCAAAATCTTCTTTGAGGCTTTGAAACACGGGTGACTTTAACTGAAGAAGCAGGCTGGCAGGATAACACGTTCTATTTGAATAAGCCAGTATACATTCATGTACCCTCTGGATAATTTTTCATTTCATACTTATTACACAGGAAATATCCTATAGACCTAAGGATCAATGATAGAAACATATTCTACTGCTGAATATATCCTCACCCAAAGAGGAAAAGAAACGTCAGTGCTCCTACCTTTGTGGTGAACATTTGTATTTTGCACACACTGCAGACTGAGGTTGCAGATATGAGGTCATTAAAAGGACTCCAATCCATTTAGGCTATAATTACATATTAACAACTAAGAAAAGAGAAAAAAAAGGAGACTGGAAAATAGATTGCCTGTATTAACCAGCTTGTGATATGATGAAAGTTGTTCAGGTAAATAAGCTTACATTGTCTGTCCTGTAAGACATTTATCAGGATCAACTGAGCTATAAATTGTTGAAATAAACCATTTGTGACACTAAAAATGAAGATGTATGTTCAAGTCCATTCTCAAGACAATGAAATATAATAAGATAATATCCAATATAGTATATTCTAAGACTTCTGAAGCTCCCTTAGTTTTATTGAATGACAAAGTTACAAATGAATCATCCTCATCTGTCTTACCTCATAAGTTGATCAAATGATTTGTGTGTGGGAGTTGTCCTCAGATATGGATCTGCGTTCTATGTGTTGTTAGGCACTGTGACTGATCTTAAGATAAGATTTCTTCAACACTTAACCACAACAATCATCCCGTTACTTTAACCAAATGCTGTCAGAGCCTACTATACAGAACCATGGCATACATATTTATTATGCTCTAATTGCTCTGAGTGGATATTACAATTGCAGTTATGTTGACAGAAAAAGTAGTCCTGTGTCAGAATTAGTAGTATAAAGTGACATAAATTTGAAGAGCTGCTCTCTTATTTTAATGTGACTATAATGACTTCGATGTGAACTTATCTAAACTTTCATCTCAGTATTATTGATTTTTCCAGTTTGATAACCTGACATGCAACAGACAATATTTTATCTGTTAAGTGATATGAATGTTGCCATCATGACTGAAATTTATATTTCGCCAGTAGATTTTTCTCTGTGTTAACACATAAAGCAGTAATTTTATGCCATATTACTCTCAGTAGTGAGACAATGAGATCTAACATGTGAGCACACATGGCAGTTTACAAAGGAGGTAAGTGTGCAGTAGCAAACAGAGTTGAGAATGGTAATCTTCAAAGTTTAAAAGGGAATCAGACTGGAAGCCAGCAGATGCAGGGATGCAATTTACTCTTTGCTCACAGGCAATTTAATTTAATAAAGCATATTAGGCTCAAAAATAAACACAGAAAAACTAAAGAGATAGCCCAAAATCTTGTTTCTCTTTGCCTGGTGTTATGCTGCCTGAGGAAGAGCAGTGAGCCTGCACAGCAAAGCAGTGTGATTTATAGTTCCACAAGTACTATGCAATGAAATACTTCATATTCCTAATGACTTTTAAATTACAGGGACTTTAAAAAAAAAAAAAAAAACTTTCTCATGCAGCAGCTTTAAGGTCTTGAGCACACATATTTGTGTAATGCTAAGGACTGTAAAGACTGTAAGGACGAGCTAAGGACTGCAGCAGAGTGTGTAACTGCTTACCTGATGGCCTGAAAAGTCTAGGGCTACAGTGAGGCCCCATTATGTTTCTTTTTAGTATTACACAATAAATTAATAAGTCAAAATGAAGTTTAAAACACAAAGTAATTATACTTTACTATGGCCTGACTGATTAAGTCTTGTATACATTTACATTACCTAGGAGGGGATTATCTACGTAAATCACTGGCTTCATTTAAATATTACATAAGAACAGTTAGGTGTTTATTGATGAGTCAGGCCTATACCTCAAGTCGCCTACCCTATGTAGAGTGTGTGCAGTAAATAGCCCTTTTTATTTAGGCATAGTGGATGCCCTGACAAAACATTGGTTTGCATTGTTTGTAGTCGTTGTTTAAGCAGAGGCAGAACGTGCTGCTGTAAAACGTGATGCTCATTATCTTCTACTATATGGTGAACACAAGCTACTGAACAACCATCATGTCTTGTTATTTTGCCTTCTGCGTGTGTCTGCACGCAGCTTAACGGGGCACTAAATGCTTAAAACACGCTGGGGAAAACAAAACATCGAGCTACTCATCTTACGTTTCACAATTAAAGCGCAACAGCTCGCCTCTTTCACTACGTTTTCACTGTACAGGAAGGCAGAAGTTAGGAAACTCAGTTTGAGACTCGGCCCAGTGACCGAGGGTTTGGGGCGTCGACTTAACTTAACTCAGACCAATAGGAGTTCACGATGAAACTTTGTAAACAACTCTTACACGCTGTTTTAAAGCTCCTCTACTATTTTTACTACGACGTGAAGTGACCGTGCTGCAGCCAAGTGAGCCGAAGGCGTCAAAACAGGTGAGACGGAGTTGTACTTGTCGGCAGTTTTACCAAAAAATCTGTATGTTAGGCTACTATGCGCCTGTACGCTGGGCGTGTGCGCGCGAGCCAAGCGTTTGTATAGGTGTCCTCGTGACTCGTAGTAGCTGCGGTGCTGGTGCAAAACAGCTGTCATGTAGAGAGCGGAGAAGGAGAGAAAAAAATACGGAGAGTTGTGTTTTGTTTTTGTTTTCAAACGAAAAAATTACACACGCAACGGCACACAACGTGACAGTACGTGAGATGTTGCCTCAGTGTATTGAGTGACGCCGCCTCTATACCGTTAAATGTTAAAATACGGTCTCGAGTTGTCAGTTTAGTAAAAAAAAAAAAAGGCTATGACATTGTTACTGTTAGGTTTGCAGTAAAGCCTGGCTGCTACTCACCTTAAAGAAACATTAGCCTGTCAAGCAAAGCTGTCATAAACAGTTCATGAGTAGATTTTTAGGGGTGTCTATCTATCTATCTATCTATCTATCTATCTATCTATCTATCTATCTATCTATCTATCTATCTATAGGTCTCAATAGAAAGAGAGTAAGGGGCTGTTTGTAGCAGGTACAGCTACAGTACAGTGTAAGGTGAACTTAACAAGGTTCTGGTAATTCCACTGGGCAGGATCTCTGTGAAAAGCGCCCAGCATTTCGCCTGGTAAGTGAGACAGACCTGTGATTAGGCAGCTTCAGAGCCTCTGAATGTGAGAGTTGTGATAAGTATCATTATTATTAAGCAGGTGGACATTGACAGGAGTAAGTGTTCATTTCTTTCATTATGATGTAAAAGCTTTTATAATGTATGAGTACCGAAGCCTGTTAGTGACAGCTATTTTTTTTAATGATCAGAGTAGCAAGTACATTTCCTGGAATTCTCTCTCTCACTCACTCTCTTTCTGTTTCACCCACTCACACACTAAAAGTACATTTCTTGTCTAACCTAAATAAGCCATTGCTGTTCTTGTCTTTGAGCTCCAGCGGTGCTGAAAGTGTATTGCACTGTGTGTGATGTACTTAGTGGCCTGCTGTTTTACTGTTAGTCTGAACAGTCTGTTGTAGGCTACAAAAGTCTCCACTCTGAACGGATGTGGGCACAACTTTCGTTGTGGAAAGTCAAAATCTGCATGCTCTGTGCTCTCTCAGCACGCCCATCTTAGATGAAGGAGGGGTTGAGGAAGAAGGGGGAGGGAAAAGCTTCCTGTCAGAGTGGCTGAGAAACTGAATTGGCTGAAGTTTTGGCACGTACTTGTGCTTGGTGGGAGGGGGAGCAACTTGCACTCTACATATTATTAGGACTGTCTTCACTGTAACTTCTCTTGAAATGTTACGCAATTCTTTGGAGTACATTTGTGGTTTGGACAGTTTGTTAAGTTTATTTCATCTTGATTGTACTGTGGTCTTTGATCCTGTTTCCACCTGGCTTTTCAATCCGTCCTGAGTGATCAGATCACGAATGGACAGCCTTAGTACAGGTGGGAACGCACCCAAGATGCATTGAGGACGCATTTGAGATTGGATCACTCAAACCACATTCGGAGGTGGTCTAAGCATAGGGTCACATTTTTTTACTAGTGGGAACAGCAGTCCCTCCTGGGCCACACTGAAGGACCAGCCTATCTTCTGTGTAAGCGAAAGTAGTACTTGTGCGACAATGGCATCATAAAAGTGTGAGCCAACAAGCAGCAGCCATAAAAAACAATAACTCTGCAAACAAATTTCAAAGAGCCCACAGAGATATATGACAAAAAACTATAACATCTTTGTCAACTGTGTTGTTTTGATTTGCGGACTAAGTTCTTCTTCTTCTACTTTTAATATCCTGCAGACAGGTAAATTATGCTTCTTCTTCGTTTTTCTGGTAGGTTAGGCGCGGTTTAGTGCACTTGCTGCCTCCCACAGGTAAAAAACAACATCCCAGCTGGTCTCTACAAGCAGAAATGTTGTGTGTTTATATAGAGCAGGGGAGTGAGATCTGATCGCAAGTGGTCACCAGAGATGCATTTGGAGATGCATGTTGACACCAGGTAGCAACACACGTGATTAGCGCTGTCCACTTGTATTTGGATCACTCAGCAGGGAATCAAAAAACCAAGTGGAAACAGGCTCCTTGTCAGAGGTTTTCTGTTGTGGAGGAGTATATCACTGCTCCTGCGGTCGCCACTCTCTCACTATTAGACAAACAGCTTTCAGTAAAAGCTTAACAGGCAGCACATCGTCATCTCCAAAAGTCCTTGAACCATAAAACATTTTGTGATGTTTTTGGCTTGTTCACTGGCAGCTTTTGGCTTCTTCATATTGCTTTGCATGGAAAATGACACTGTGGCAAAGAAGCTAAAATATAAACAGTGAGCCTTAACCGTGATGATGTTTGACCCAAATTAGATAAATTACCTCAGAGAAAAAAGTGTAATGATCGCTAAACATTTTTCATCATCATTCATTCAGCTGGTTACTCTGAAGTACTAATGTGACATTAATAAGAGCAGTAAGAAAAAAACAGAGGGGGGTAGAAATTAAATACCTCATTATTGCATTTTGTTGTTATGGCTGTTGAATTAAAAAGTATACATAGTGCATTACATATTTATGTTTATATGCTGAGGATTGATAAGAACATAGGCTTGTGTTTCCAACTAAATGTAGTCAACCATTTTCCATCTCTTTTTAATTTCCACCACTGTTCCTCTGATGTGTGTAAGCTAAATTAATGTAGTCATGTCATGTTTAACTACGCATCAAAAATAAAATAGTTTTTTCACGGTCTGTGTTTTTGCAGAAACCTCACAAAAGCCAACCCACGATTCTTGCTTTGCATGTTGTGATCTGGTTAAGCTCAATGAGCAGATGACTTGATGATTAACATTTCTGTCCTTCACTGGCTTCTAAACCCTTTACACACCTGACTGGATCAGCACTTTACTGACTGAGTGTCATTTGTCATTATCACTGATTTTAAATCTAGAAAAACTTTCCAGGAAAGGCTGTAAAATTACGATTCAGTAAGATGAGTTTTGAATTCATTGAAGTGGGAAAGGCCCTGTAGTTTTAGAGTGGAAGTTCATTTTAAATATAGCACTTAGTTTCGACAGTTTTGGAGTTTTAAGAGATGACTAGTCATCATTGAAAAACTCCTTATGCGTCACTAATTGGCCACACAAACACACTGAAAGATCCAAATGTACCTTAGTGGATGACGAATTTCATAACAACAAAGCATACAAAATGATGTGTGCTCACTTGAGCGTGTTTTTCAGGGAACATTCCTATCTCATCATCTGCCTACCTCACCATACCGTGAATTTTTACCCCTGTTTAAGTTCAGCTGAAAATCAAAACCTCAACCTGTATGTCAGTAATCTCAAGTAGTGATCACACCTCACAGTAAGAGGAGTGAGTGTTTGTTTTCATATTGAGCTGAAACCCAAGCTTGCTGTCTTACATGAAACTTACGTCATCACTTCCTGTCATACTACCTAAGAACAAACAAGATGTTTTGTCAGCAGTGACAAACAAACCGCAGTGTTTGATTGCTTAAATGCGCAAATGCAGTACAGTCTATTTCAAGGAGAATGACGATAAACCTTATTGGCTCAGTGTTCTTTATTTGACTGGAAAGATGGAAAGATACACATAAATAAAAAGTGTCAAAGCACTTCAGAGAAAAAAAGAATTCAGATGAAATAGACATCATAGTAATTAATTATGTAGCTGAATTGTGTCAGAAGAGCTGCAATTGTGTTGGTGATGAAGCGTGTGTGAGTCTCCAGGTGGATTTATTCTGTTTACAAAAGCAAAATTGTTTTGAAGTGAAAACTGATGATGATAAGCATCAGTTGTTGTTTAAGTGCTATGTCTTATTTGTATCTTAAGTTTCACATTGACTGATTAGGATTAACCTTGTGGGTAAATGGTGACTCATGTCATAGTATCACATACCTTGCACCGTTATACTTTCTGGGTTGAGTATGTTTTTTGTTTATATTTCCCCCCTAAATTGTTGTCTAATAACTGACACTGGTGACGCTGTATGTTTTTCTTGCTTCTGCTCAGCCTCACTCAGTGTAGAATGTGGGGGTTTTGCACAGAGCCTGCCTCTGAGATGCAGTAATTGTAAATAAACTTGTGCCATTCAATGAACTTAGACACATGGAAGAAAATGCAGCAGTTCCTTAACAGATGACTGCAGGCATGTTTTGCAGTGCTGCTGCAGCAGCTGTTGGAGGGAGAGCAGTGTCACACTGTGTGTACAGATGTGTCTGCTAAAGAACTGGACAAGGATCATTGGGGGCATAATGCAGCTCCTCGGGGGGAAGAGCATCCTGGATTTGCAATGCTGATCATGTCAGTGCATGTCATGCAGTTATAAAGGTTGCATCCATATAAAAAAAAACAACAACTGTCTGCATATTATTTCCTACAGCTGCTCAAAAAACACTTCTTTTTTTTTTAATGATAAGCTGTACACAAGTAGATGGTAAACCATATGTAACACAACTGTTGCAAGATTTTGCACCTGTTTTATCTGGCAAACTACAGCTTAATTTCAACCTATGTCTGATGTATTGTAATGTAATGTAGCACAGTTGTTGTTGTTTTTTGCAGTATTATTTTTAAAATACTGCATTTGTTTACTCAAATTCAAAGCTTTGCATTATTAACAGCAGCGCAGTGCGTTTCTGCCTGCTCACTGAGGCTTGTCTTGAGATGTTTTTCAAGTGTTCAGTGAAGTAGAAACGTAACTTTTTCTGTGGTTGCCGTTACAGAAAAGGTTTTTTTGGTTGACTGTACAGTAAACCAGACGTTACAGCTGTTTTGAATTTTCTCTTTTTCAGTGACAGGTACATCAGCTGCTGACATGACTGTGTTGTGGCTTTGAAAAATTCCCTTGTGTAACTACGTCGAGACATGTCAAAGCACTTCCCTAACATAGACTTACAGTTGCTGCCATGGAGTCTCTCTAAGGGGTGCCATTTCTCTTGAACAGATTTTTTTAGACTTGTGTTGCAAATGATCTCTACATCCGTTAGCTATAGTTCATGTAAATATACACAACTACAGTACACAAAATCCACACAAGAAAAGAAAAACGTTTTTCTAAAAACAGAAATTATATAGTATTGTGATAAAATTAGAAGAGTTTCCTTCTTGAAAATTTACATTTTTTTATATGATAAGATAGTGTTTCAATCATTGAATTTTTATACATCGTCATGTCATGAAACATCATAAAAAAACTTTTGCTTTTCAGTTTTATGTTTTCCAGAAATGTTTTGGGGATTTTTGTTTTGTTTTGTTTTGTTTTGTTTGTCCCAAATAATGTTTCACTCATGTGCCTTTAAAGCAGCACTGACACTTTTAATTTAACTGCAGTGGAAGCTGTCTTAGATGAAGTTTCCCGCTGAGCTCTTTGGACCTAATTTCTGTGGTTTTAAGTTGCTTGTTGACTACATAAGAGAGAGAGTGCAATTAGTGTGGTCATCACTCTTACCAGAATGTGATCCGTAGATTGTGAAACTCTGACCTCTAGTGGTCAGGATAGGTTGTGCAGTATAAATTATTCCATCAGGAGCCCATATGATATAACATGTATTCTATCATGAGATGAGTGTAACATGATTTACACCAATAAGTACTCCGACTCACTGAATTTATAGTGTAAATTTGGAAACATATTGCATATTATAGACAAACATCTGTTTGGCTGTCAACGCAATAGTGTTGCCTCAGCTGTGTGCATACACATTCTTACTTTCAAAAGAAAGTTCATTTATTATTCTGCTTGTAGTTGTATTTTTTTAAGTTTCCACTGCATTCTAGTTACCTAAATTTATATAAAACTTCTCAGTTTTTGCATGAAATTTATAAAGCTATTATTTCATAAAATAATACTAATGGTCTCATAAATTAGATTTAATATATGCATTTAATATAATATTATTTTATTTTTGGATTTTTCAGATAAGTTTCTTCAATAAATGCATATTTGTTGTGCAGAAATTATGTAATAAAATTCTGAGTTAGACAAGACTGTATTTCACCACAAAAACACAGCTATATTTACAACAAAATATAGATTTCAAAATATTTAAATATTTCACAAGTAGAATCAATTTCTTTTCATACCTTGATGAAATTAATATGTCGGTACTTGGGGAAAAATTAACATTAGTAAAAAATAAGAAAAATAAAACAATTTGCTGGTCCTTATCTAAACATAATCACTGTTACAAGTTTGTCAGCTGTAGTTCTCCTTCATTCCCACCAGAGGGCAGAAAAGTCATGTTGATAAATTAAAAATCTATGGTACATTTAAAGGTACTCTCAGTTAAAAAAATCACCCTAATATCATGTGGTTGTTCATTATGTGATGAGAGCATCTATTATAGGACTCTGCAACAGTTAAAGGACTAGAGTGTTTGTGTCTTTAACCCCTTTTCCTTAAACTTAGTTTGAGAAGGATGCACATATTTCTACAAGATCCTTTTAATATTGATTGCTTAAAATCAACAAGGAGTCTTTAAAAAAGAGTTGTCAAATAATACACCATCAAAAATATACCAAACGGTATTGTATTTCAATAAATATATAATTTGAAAAATTAAAACATTTGTACACAAGCATTTGATGCTAGCTTTTTGTACTTTAGTATCTTTTATACTATGTCCAACTTTTTGTCAATATCAAATTAGTATTTTGTCTTGATACCAAGCTCTAATCAGCTTGCACAGATCAATAATTCAGGCAGTGGAACTAGTCCTTACTATGTCCTTCATTGGATTACACTTTCAACACTTAATCAATGAGTATCCTAAATAGCTTTGCCAGTCACATAAAATTCCTTACATTGCCACAGCTTAGACTTAATTCAAGACATACCAAATAATGTTTGGAGTGTAATGTATAGACCTGCTAACAACCAATGTGAGAGGATTGTGCAAAAAGTGAATCCAAGAGATTCACTGACTCTCTTCTCTAACCCTAACTGATTTAGGATTAGAGAAGAACCTTCTCTAACTGACTAAAGAAGTCAGATATTTGAAATGCAGCAGTAGGCTAACACAGCCTCGACTGTCTTGCATTAACAATAGGAAACAGACATGAAGGGGATGTGAGAGGTGCAACTGAGGGCAGGGAAAGCACTAACAAGCTAGCTCCCCTGCTTAGGCCTGCTTCTCTTTGAAGTCAAGCTACATGGCCTTCTGTAGCCCCCTGTGCCCCCGAAGTCTGACCTCAACTTGAAAGTTTATACTAGAAGCAAAACTAATCTAGAGTGTGGTTCACAGAGAGGATGGATGTGGATTAGATGGGAATGTAGTGTGCGTGGGTATGTGTGCTTGTATGTACATGCACACACCATTGCGTGTGTTTTTGTTAAAGAGACAGAGAGCGTGAGGAACGAACACTGATCGAAAGGTAAAAAAGGCCAATTAGAGACAAAGAGCCCTTTTCAGAATGCTCATATGCTGTAGGAAGGATGTAGTATTTTGAAACTCCAAACACTGCTCAGAAAGAAACCCTGTGGTGAAAAGAACTGGGCCATATTGTTGCCTCATGTTATTCCTTCATTTTGTACCCCAAATCTCCTTGTGTAATGTGGTGGATGGCTCAGGATGCTTGGGAGTCACTTGAAGGTTAGTGGCTGTGCGTGTGTGTATGTTTTTGTGGTATATTTTAATTGAAAGTAAACTTCCCTTAATGAAGAGCTTCCAGTGAAAGGTGGGCTTTGTGTGGTGTTGGCAACATGGAGGAAGAACACTAGACCTAATTGTCTTATCACATGTTTGCTTGTGTGTGGCAGATAATGAGCATGTGAGGGAGCCTTAGAGCTTGTGTTTGAGGAAGATGAAAAGTTGTGAATGAACACAGCTGCGTGGGGAGTGCTGCTCTTGTACTCGTGGGCATCCCTGGATCCTCAATTAGCTTCAGATCTGCAGCTTAGTGGTGCATGCAAAATGGCAAAAAAAAACTAACATACAGCACACTACACACCCACGCTCCCTGTGGCACTCACACATAAACACATGCTCTCTACTCTGCACATGCACAGAGGTTGCAGTGTGTGGGATTACAGGAGAAGAAACAATCTGAGTTCCCCAGCTAGCTGTGTTTATCAAGGCTGGCGGAAAAGGCCTCTCACCGGGCCGCCTCAGTCCACCTCCGAGCCATCGCTGGCTCCAGCCTCTGTTGATCTAGACATGGTGGACTATTTTCAACCCCATGGCGATGCTGAAAGCTGTGTTTAGTGGGCAAGCCTCACATCTGTGCTTAAGAACGTGTCCTAGGCGGACTTGTCACTTTGTCCATTAAAGTCAAAATCAGAATGGAGTTGCTTTTTTTTTCTAGTAAAGCAAATGTTCCATTTCTCCTGGTTAATTGGTGTTGACACTCTACAAGATAGTCACAGTAAAGGGCAGTCAGTGCATACTTACTATCAAGCCAAGTGCTTCCAGACTGCAAACTATGAGTTCACCAGAAATACACAGACAAGTCTGAAGAAATGTTTAATACCAACATTTGCATAAAGGGCGACAACACTGGAATATGAGACAGCGTGTGAGCATAGTAACCCCAATGTACATTCTTTAATCATATATGTGTGCAAATGCTAACCCCCTCTGACCTCCCCTTCACCTACTGGTATTGAAGAAATTGCTCTTTTTCCTGAGAGTAATTGGCCTTTCCTCCTCTGACTTGTCACGTCAAGATAAATGGCTTAATTTGTGAAGGCATGTGGCCCTAACCTGACTAATTAGAACAAATAAATCCACAAGATTGGGTAAAGGTCACCACTGAAGTTAGCTGGCATATCAAGTCAATCCAGCTGATTGACTGTACAGCTCTGATGTCCTTTTCGCTCGCTGTGCTTTGCTCTTTTTTTCACTACAATTGTTGGATTGTCAGAGACTGGCTTTTCTCTGTGTTTGTGTGTGTGTGTGTGTGTGTGTGGATGTGTTTTATTATCATTAGAAAAATAATTTAATGCATGAACAAATAAAGGCAGACATCATATCATAGAGCTTTATTTTCTGTCATAATTTTCATCCTTTCATATTTTCCATAGTGGAATGTTAATGGAAATACTACATGTTAAGAATGCATAAAGAGGTGAGTGATGTTAAGTAGATGTGGGGTGTTTTGGGCTACGCTCACACTGCAAGTTGTACTGCTCAATTC
Organism: Acanthurus leucopareius; assembly: GCA_029814765.1. Classification (NCBI taxonomy): domain Eukaryota; kingdom Metazoa; phylum Chordata; class Actinopteri; order Acanthuriformes; family Acanthuridae; genus Acanthurus; species Acanthurus leucopareius. Next base: position 853,645 of record JAQMCX010000050.1, read on the forward strand.
AAATTTATTGCTAAATTCTGGTACTTTTTGTTTGTTTGTTTGACTTTTCATATTATGTTTTAGATGCAGGTTTTATATCAGATTCCAGTGTGGACTAGTCAGTGGCTTTTTGTGGAGTGGTGGCTGCTGCTTTTGTTTAGAGGTGTGTGTGGATCCAAAGTCAGAGTCAGATGTGGAGGGATAACTACGTGAACGTCCACATAGAAAGAGATTTCACCAACCATTACAAAATGTCAAGGGTTACATTTCAAAATATCCATCAGCTCTTCTACGCAAGAGTCTGATATGATGTAAAAAATCTGATCTGTGTCTTACTTAAAACCACATAAAAGTATCTCTTCACAGCATGAAGGTTCTGGGTTCAGACCTGGCCTTTTTTTGAGTGGAGTTTGCATGCTCCCTCTTGCCTGGCTAAATTGTAGGCACTGTGTCAGCTGTTGATTTATTTGCTCTATTTTGTATTTTTTCATCATGTGTTATGTTATAGCTTTGTACTATTTGACCATTTGACTGACTGGTCACTTTCTCATATATGTTTTCTCCCTGCTTGTTGTATTATGCCCTTGTAATGCACTTTGTGGCTTTGTCTGTGAAAAGCTCTACATAAATGAATTTTACCTTCTTAATTACTTTGCTCTTGTAGTTAGGCTTCCTTCACCATCCAAAGACATTCAGGTTAATTGGCGACTCTAAATTGCAGATAGATGTGAATTTTAGCTCCTGTTTATCATCCTACAAGTTCATCTCCTTATCAGCTGTGATGAACTGGTGATCTATCCAGGGTTTATCCCACCACTTGCCCAGTGATGAATAGACTGGATGGGCTCTGAAGACATGCAGGACTGTGGCATGTAACTGTATATTCAAAAATACTTAAATAAATTTTGATGTTTTGAACTTGAATTAGTGCACCAAAATTATTGAAACTGATTCTTTAGTAATGACTCTTAAGATTTCAGTAACAGTTGATTTGGCGACATCTATGGTGACTAGTGGTAATGCTTAAATCTCCTCTGTTGATATTGCCTGCATATTGATGGCTGGCTCATCTGTTCTATATAAATAATTATTAACAGTTGTTTGGCCTTTTTAAAAATGTCTTTCTTATAAATCTTTGTAGCTTTAATTGTTACGATGCAAATATATTTCCTGTTCAAAGTGCCTGGGGCTGGCTGTTTAATGTTATCATCTGCTTGAACTGTTAGATTATGTAATGTTTGGATGATTATCTAATCATGTTATTTGCCTTGTAGACCTATTTTTAGTGATTTTTCTTTTGTCAGAGATTTTGTCAAAGACCCTCGGCACTGACTTCTTGCTTGGCTTAGTGAAAACTGTTTTATGTTGGAATCCTTTCTTACAAAACTTTTCTTCTCACTTTACATTTCAAAATATACAAGTCCTGAGCACTATAGGTGGCTGATCCACTGGCTGTTCTGCCTGTCCGCTCCCAAATGACCCAGCACTTTGACCTGGCTGAGCAACAGTAAATGCTTTGATTCAGCCGCCAGCTTCTCCCTCCTGGCCATTAGGTACCATCAGGCTGCCTCTCTCCATCTGAACCTCCTGTAAACAAATGAGCCAGTCGTCACGTTGGACTGTGAGAGGAGACATCAATCCCTGCCCTTCTCTCCATTCTCCAGTCTAAACACATACAGTTCCTCTCATCTCATTCCCCCGCTCTCCCATGCAACCCATAAGTTGGCTCATTTCTGCATAATGACGTAAAAACTGTGCCCCATGAACACACACACGCATGCAAGCACCTTATTCTTCACTGTAGCTGTCTAATACTCATTGATTTACAGTAACTGAGTACAAGTTCCTGGAAAGTAGGGCAAAGGTCAGCAAAGCTTTATGTGACTCTGTACATCCTCATGTGTTAAAATCTGTCTGTCTGCCTGTCTGTATGTATGTGAGGTCTGAGAGAGAAGAAGCAAGAGCATGTGTAAGACACAAATGGGGCAGAGGGCCCATCGGACGGCTACACCGATAGGCCCCAGAATTCCCCCGAGCAGTACCCAGCATAGAGGAACAACTATGGCCTTTGTTGGTCACCCCGTGGATCTCACACACAGTTAATATAGACTTTTCCCACTGACGCTGCCAAGAGTCTGAAGTCATTTAATGAAGTGGCGGCTGAGTTTAGAAGGAGCCAGTGTGCTCGCAGCTTGCGCTGACAGAATGGAAAATGTCTGTGTTATGCAGCGAACAGCAAGAGACAAGAGGAGTGTGTTCTGATACTCACCTCTCTGGACATAGACACAAATGCATTAGGAGCACACAAACACACATATATATTTATATAACAAAGCTTCATGACCAGAGACACTGTGATTGTACTAGTATCCATACATTTCTTCTGGATTTAGGGGGCTCATTCACTAACTGAGACAGGTTGTTGTCAGCTGTGATATGATTTGACAATACCAGTGTCCCCTGCTGAACACATAACAATTTAAACGTTAAATGTGGCTTCTGATCTCAGTTTCTGTGCGCATCTGAATATCTTTATATACATTAAATGTGATTCTTTGGTATAGAAATTTTCTCAAGGTCCAAACTACAGTAAGCATTCTTTTGGCCCTGATGTCCTTAAAATGAGAAAGCCTAATTGTTTCACAAATTCTTTGTGGTTATTTCTTTGTTTGGTTCATTTATCAGAGCAAAACCTCACCTTTCATGTCCATTTTCACGGCTGTCTATTTATCCACTTCTGCTATGAATGGACAGTATCTCTGTATGTATTTGGTCGCACTTCTATTCAAGTCCCTGTCTTTTCATCTATGTTTGGGCAGATTGCAGTCTGTTTTGGTGTCCTATTGTGCAGCTGTCAGTTATTTTCAAAACACTCGAGTGTCATTTGCCTCAGATTCCATCCCTTTCAATTCTTGCTTCTTTTCTATGGCTCTGCTAGCGTACATCTCATTGAGTGAGCATCAGCGGGTAGATTCATTCTTCTCTTTTTTTTAAAAGCACATTTCTTTTTTCATAGCAGCCATAAGCCTCCTTTTTAAATCCACGGACAATGTGTTTTTGTCCATCCTCCTCCATCCTTTTCAGTGGAGAGTGCAGGGATTCTCTCTATTTTGCTCATACTCGCTCTCTCCCCCTCTCTCTCTCTCTCTCTCTCTCACTCTCTCTCTCTCTCTTTCTCTTTCTGAGGGCATCTGTGGGGACCCCTAAGCGTGGTGCTCCTCTTGAAGCTCAATTGTCTGTCTGTAATGAACCATGATGAAAGATAACAGAATGAAATGTAATAATTCATGCGGGCCTCGGTGAGAAGCACGTGGCTAGCGATTGGCCCAGGCCGTGATAGCCTCCTGCTCGGCTTCCAGACAATACCCCGGCACTGCCAGCAACACTCGCTCTGCTCTGGTCCAGCAATCTTGTTGCTCTGTCCTCTCGCTGTCCCCTCGGTGCTATTCAGAGTCACTTAACGCTGGAAGGATGTCTGTGATCATTGGCATGCCTGAGCATCTCTTTGGGAAACAAGGCCAACTGTCTCCTTGGACCCGCTGTCTTCTTGGAATTCCTTCTTTCTTTTCTCCTAGCCTTTTGTTTTATGTGTTTGGGCTATCTTGTCAGGCTTTTGACCCATAGTTGAGTTTGTCAAATGAAGGTAGATGAAAAAAATGCCTCCTGTCAACTTCTGTGACTGCGTGTATTCCTCTTTTTCAGATTGTTCTGATTGTCTCTACATTCTGGCACTTTTCATCATGATTCCAAGAATATAGGGATGTTTTATGCCCTTTATTTATCCAGGGAAAGTTGAAACAACACACTCAACTCTTTACTGGCAAAGCCCTGTTTAATATTCAGGCAACACTATACACCTTGGGGCTGCGCAGCCTTTTTTCTTTTAGGCACTCAACTCTTGAACCAGAATATTTACTCAATATCTTGCTCAAAGGCGCACTGACAGAAGCTGTCTGGAGCTTTTGTCATTCAATTTCCCCAACCACATTTTTCCAGCTGCTCCTAGCATTTGAACGAGCAATGCCCCTTTGGTCACAAGACCACTTCTTTAATGTCTGTCCGAGCCTCATGGCACTGTGGCCCTGATTAATGCACTCCTGCCTTTTGGGAGCTGCTGTATACTTGCAACATTTAAATCAAGCAAATTGAACATGAGAAATGTTGAGAATCTACTGACAGGAGATTTGGACAGTCTGTGACCTTACTCTGTCCCCTTGTTCAGTAACTTTCCCAAGCAAAGACTTAAGAATAGAGTCCAGTGAGACCTCGACTGTTCAGTATACTGTATCACAGAAGGAGAGCATGTACCTGATTTTAATTTAAGCATGCTTTGAAGGCTGCTTGTCTGGTTTTAGGTTGTGCTGTTCTATGACAAATTATGTGGTGTGGATGTTGGTGGTGGAAGATGGCAGTGGAGACTAGGAGGGTGAGGAGAACGAACAGAGACTCGATTGAAGCTCCAGACCGGCAGCTTGGGGTTTTGACGCACAGTATTTGTGTGTGTGTGTGTGTGTGTGTGTGTGTGTGTGTACATTCCAGTGTATAAGCTCCTGTGTGCATGTTGGCCATCTTGAATATTCCCCTCCTAGTTTTCAAGCAGAAAAAGACAATAGTGCGACTGAAACATATCTTTCTCATTAGCTCAACTACAATATGCAAAGCAGCAAAGTCAATTGACACCCTAGCCCATCTTTTATTTGTGCCAAGCATGGTCCCCAGTGCTAAAATAAGTCCCAGTGTGTGTCATTATTATTCTGAACATGTCCTGAATCATTGTGCCAATGTAACACACATGTGCCTCATATACACGGATAACTCCCTTTTAGTGTTAATATAGAAGTCAGATGTGTCCTTGGTACTCACTATGGAACATCATGTGTCGCATACAAGTAATACGTTTGCATAATGGTGGCTGTATGTCTTTGAACACTGTGGCTGACATGACCCTTTCTTTTAAAATAAAAAACATAGGGGATTCACTTGCTTGAGAGATACAATGTGGGGATGACAACGAGTGGCTGTTTGTGTTTCATTCTACATGTTTCTGAGGCGGGTGGAGATAATTGATGTTATGATAGTTGATGTAATGACAACATCATGCAAGCTGAGGACAAATACTCTGGTCTTCTGTAGTCTTTTGAGTAACAAGCATCAAGCAAAGCCGTTGCCTCTTCAAACCTCCTTCTCATCATGGTCACTGTCAGTGAATAAATGAACATGAACAATATAATTGCAGGGGATTAATCTAGTATCTGTTAACACATGGTAAACTTGAAGTTACTGTGATGTAACTTGCAATTATATAAGTGTGTGAGAAGCCCACAATCATTCAGTATCGCAGAGTAAAGTAAAACAGCTAACTGTGGTGAATGAAGTTGAAGAAGAACATAGCCAACTCACGTTTGATACATCTGCCTCCAATAAGTGGAACTGGTCATAAACTAGAAATTCGATCCAATGTTGTAAGTCACTACTGATGGATTCTCAGCAAGCCCCTCATGCATCAAGCAAATAAAGAAATCCGGCTGTATGTAAACAAGTGATCAATCTTAAGAGGGCTGTTGAAGCGAAGAATCTTAAAACAAGACCTTTGTGATTGAAAACATATCAGAAAAAAATCTGCCCATGATCCTGAGTTCCAGACTCATTGAACATCTGATATCACCTCAGTGCCTCATGATCTGTAACTTGAGGTGTCATGTGTTAGCTGTTTCCATAGTCAAATTTGACTCTTTATCTATAGTTCTGAGTCCAAAACATTGAGTGTTTAGCAAATAACCTCAGATTGTATGTATAAAGTAGGCTAAGTTCCTAGGTTCTGGTTTACCTGACTGAAATGGAAGGTGCCATGAAGGTTATTTAAAAGAAATAGAAATTTATTATGTGAGATTGAATTTATGCCATTTTATACTCTAAACTGTGCCATATAGTCATTGTTCATCTTTGATATAACAACGAGAGCACTGCAGTAGTCTTTACCTCGTTGTTTTCATTCTTCCTTATTGTTGTAATATTAGAGAAGATGAAATAGTTTGAATGAGGAGAGAGGGAGAGATGAGTTTTGGTGGACACAGTGAAATCAATAACATAGTAAGGTGTTAGCAGCCTACTAACACAATCCACATGTAGAATAAGTATGTTACAAGCACTGTAATATAAAACATTGTATACTACAGCATGAGAACAAGTATTCATTGTTTTCTTTATGTTACAGAGAGAGCTGCCAACTTGGCCCACATGGATGTTGCAGTTGTTTATTCAGATAGTCTGATAACATGGAACAAGCTTTCACTGCTAACTGCCAGTTAGTAGCAAGGTCAATAGAAAGGGCTTAGATCATTTTCATTGTGAGTGTCTGAGAGTGCACACATGTGTGTGAGGTCTGGAGGAGGCTCAGGTTTACATGGAGCTCCATCTTTGCTTAAAAGCCGTGTTGACTAATGCAACACAACATTCAACACAGCCTTTAGGAGGATGGACGGCGGAGTGCAGAGAGATAAAAACAGAATGAAAGAGAGTCTTACTGTAAGCGTGCTTCGAGTGTGCCAGTTCACCAGTTTGGTGGTCTTCCTCCGAAGGCTGTTAATTAGTGCAGAATGTAGACTACAGTTCTACTGCCAGCACTGATGAAAAGAGGAAAGGGAGAGAGAGAGGGAAAACTGTCTAGCTGCCAAGAAAGAGGAATTTGTGATAGGTTGAGAGTGGTTCCAAATGCTGGAGCAAAGCATGGAGCCTCCCGGAGTTCCTGCCTCCTGACCCATGTGTTTGCTGTGGGCCCCTTAGCTGTGGAGTCAGATACTCCAGTGCAGTGAGCAACTACAGACAAGACAAATATCTGTGAGAAATTGCAGTGCTTAGACCAAGAGGAGTGTTGTTGATTTGAAATCAAGTCTGCATTGCAACCCCGGCAAAAGCCTCAGAGTATTGCTACTAACCATGGTGATGCTCATCCTTTCTCATCCTCAAGATCCAGCATAGAGCCACTTGTTACCTGATGAACCCACAAGCTATGCACGCTATCGATGTATTTCCATCGAGAATTAGCAAAATGTGCCTTGTACACTTGAATGTGAAGTTGAATGTGTTGCAGGAGTGCTCTGTAAAATGAGGGAACTGGTACAGCTTGCAGGGGAACAGAGAAGCCCACACAACCTGGTTTTCTAGCCACATCCATCTGGGTTTCCCACTACAGAGGAGTCACCCTCCCTTAGACGTCCCCTAAAGATGTTACCGGAGGAAATGAATGTTTACTGTTATGTTTTTGATGAATAAAGCCATGCAGCCATGCAGGAGGATGTTCAAGAGGCTTAAAATCCCTAAGGTAGTCTGTCAGGTGTTGTTTTACACATATACTATATCCTGTGTAAAAAGGCTGTAGGTCAGATCAGGTGCCTGGTCAGTTTGGATTCATTTATGCCTTTTACATATGACCTCAAGCCAAGCTTCAACACAGTCTTGGCAAATTGTTGCACTACTATTCTTAACCAAACAGCAACACAAAAGATAAACCAACATCCCAGTCAATCCAATCTAGACCAGTCTGCCTGAATGTGTGTCACCTCGTGAAGCAGTAACTCCTTGTCAAACAGATGAGAATAAAGCAGGTTTGTGGATTACGTAAGCATTGCGAAGGCGTCACAAAGGTGCTCTTTGGGATCAAGAGTTGCACATGTAAAGATTGGCTGAGGTGTGTTAAAAGCAACAAAAAAGCTCATTATCCAAATGTACCAGTATGTCACAACAATTATTCACCCTACCACACTCTACACACATACACACATACACACACACCACCACCACCACACCTTGTTCAGCTCAGTACAGATTCTGGGAGTGGAGAAGTTGGATGGAAAACACCATTATGTCATCCCAGTTGCACCCTCCCCGGCTGGCCACACTGTGGTGCTTTGTGTGCAGCAGACAGAGAAGCTGGAAGGGTAAATAATGTGATGGATGCTTTGCTTTACATCATTTAGAGCCACTGTATATCTCACAGGGTTGAAGAACTGCAAAAAGATTTTTTTCATCGCTCATTTATTTATTTATTAATTGTTGTTGATTAATTATTTTAAAAAATTGCCGGAAGAAGGTGTAAAATCTTAATCACAACTTCACAATCTAACAAAGCAAAAGGTGACTTTAGCAAACAGCTTGTTTTGTTTAACAAAATCCCAAAGGTACTCAGTAATCCAAAAGACACACAAAAAACACTAAATCCTCACATTTGAAAAGTTGAAATTGGCGCCTGTTCTGCAATTATTCCTGATTAATGACTTTAACTAGCTAATTGTTTTATAAAAAAATTCAGCAGCAGATGTATTTTAAATCGACTAGTAGATTAATCAACTAACTGTTTCCAACTCAAAGATTCATTTAAATTGCAAAAACCTGTGAAACTCTAGTTGTCGTATGTTAGTTGTGTTTATAGTACAAAACCTTGTAACAATTTTCTCTCTCTCGCTCCCAGTCTCCCTCTCTCTGGTCTGCCTCCTAACATTTGCTCCCAGCCAACCACCTGTCTGCTGTCAATGCAATATTAATGCACGCCATACACTTGTTAATTATTTCCCTCTCAATGTAGTCATGTCAAGCTGAATATGCATAACAGGATTGTAAAGAACCATTTTATTAGAGATGATCAGTCTCTTTCTCCCTCCTTTCTCTCTCTTTCTTTCTCTGTCCAAATGCCGTTTCTCAGGTCTTTCTGTCCACTGAAGTTGTGTGGTGTATGTGTGCGTGTGTGTGTGTGTGTGTGTGTGTGTATGTGTGTGTGTGTGTCTGTCGAAGCTCAGCGTGCCTCCATACACCAACCAGAGCTTGTTTCCCAGGAGACACACAACTGCGTGTGCTAGGAGGGTGGCAGAGGGATGGTCGCGGGGGTGGATGGAAGGGAGGGGTGATGGAGGGGTGGCATGTCGAACCGGGGATGGAAAGGGGGACTGTCGAGGGGTGAAGTAATGAGAGGTGTCGCGGGAGCGGGGGAGCTGCGGAGGGGGTGGAAGCAAAGCGAGGCGAGGCCAGGCGGGTGGCATGGCAGTGGGGCCTCCTTGTGTCCTGGTCCCCCTTGTCCCTCCTGGTTGCTTTTGCGGACAGCATCTGCAGCCTGCTTTACATGCAAAACACACCCTGCAGAGAGGGCGTCTACACATGGGGCTAAGGGGGCCAGAAGAAAAGCATTCCTGAGGCAGCGCTGGGAGAAGAGGGAGGTGGGTCTCTTCAGCAGCCTCTCTCTACCAGTGTCTCTCCCAGATGAAGCCATAGGGGGATGCAGTAATGAGGGATGAGAGGATAAATTCACTGCAGATTATTTTGCTTTGGATCTGTCTCAAACTCATTTCCATGCATAGTCAATGCTATTGTTTTTTTTATTTTTTTCATGACAAGAGCAGGTTCTTTACACTCGACCTGATGCTTTCATCAGCAACTTCACACTAATGTTTCCTGCTTAGCCCAAGAACAAGCTATTATTGCATGTCTGTAAAAGTGGAACATGTGCAGGCATGAAAAAAAACAGTAGAGTTGACTTTGAATGTAAGAAAAAGAAGGCATGATTTAATGTCTCTCTCTCTCTAAGAATGTCTCTCATCTTGCTCGTGCTTTTAGAAAAGAAAGCACCAGAAACTCAGGTATCAACTTACTTTTTGTTCAGATTCTCTTACCCATTTCTTGCCCCTGACCTCACTGCCTCTATTCATTGCAGGGTAAAGTTTGCGTGAAACTAGTCAGCTTACAGTTGTCCCCCTGTTCTGGCAGTCTTGTGTCCCATTGTTAATAGAGGAAAAAACATTACAGCCTAATATTATAATAATGTATTTTATTCCATGGCTTTCTCTTTTTCCTTTTTCCTTCCATTATGCATAGAGTTAAGTCACTGCTCTGCCCCGAACAATGTATCCAATACTAACCAGATGTCACGGCATGTGAGTCATCTCATGCAGAGGACACTGTGTGTTTGCGGTGTGTGTCCTTAAGGGAATGCCACCTGCCAAGCAAAGCAAGGCGCATGCATACACATCCACACACCTGATATTTTCTGGCAGTATTTTGCCATAATAAACCTGTTACAACACAGCATTTGCCTTGGCATTTGTCACATGTCATTTCTTTCAAGTCAGGTCACACAATGCCAGACAGTGTCTTTTAGAAGCATTAAAGAAAACACCACAGAGACAGTTTAAGGCTGGTGTCTTGCAGGCATTGTAGACAGCGCTGGACTTTTTATTTTGTGCCTGTTTTCTCTAGAGTCATTTTCAGGTCACCAAATGTCTTGGCTTTCCTGTACTCTGCCAGTGACTGAGGAGAAGTATAATTGACCCATTTAAGGGATTTTGGGATACTCAAGTGACATTTCGGGTGTTTCGTCTGATGCAGGGTAGGTTGTCTTTCTTTGTCGGCCCTGATGGGAAAATGGGAAAACATTTTAAATGTGGTTCTGGTGCCACTTGTCTTTGTCAGTCCATCAGTCTACTCTGAGATGCCCTTTCATCTTCAGCTTTTATACAGACTCACTGCAGATGTCTGTATTAGCATGCAACTTTAATGCATTATCCTTTAGACAGATAATTGTTTGATCTGTCAAACTACTAAAAGCTAGGCAGGAAAAGTAAGTTCATTGAAAAAGAACTGGCCATATTTTCACTCTTTCCTCACAACCATCTTCCCTTGTGTTTTGCTGTCTGTACCCCAGCACTTTGGCAGATTGATACTTATACTTGCAGTATCATAAGTCTTAGCTAATTTAAAACTTGACAGAAGCCTGACAGATCGTATTAAAATCAGTCTTTTCTCTATAACTTTTGTTCTTTTTTTCCCTTTTTGTCTCTGCCATTGCGTTTCCTCCTTTTTTCTTGAACTTTTCCCATCCTCTCTTACAATGCTTCTCTGTAAAGTGTCTTATCCCATCTGATTTCTGAATCAAGTTGCGATAAAGAGCAACAAGCCACTATTGCAGCTTTGTCTTCTGTTTCCAAATGACCCACCACACTCGTGTGACTTTCAGTGTTTGTCCTCTCCATTCCCACAAAAGGAGGCTTCCTCTTTCTTTTTTCAATCCCACCGCAGAAGTGAATTGTGTAAGATTGCTCTCTTTGTGTAACTAGTGTGTGCAATAATAAACTGAGGAAATGAGTGCTGTTACCTCACTTAATGTTAACATTATACATATCAGGAGGTAGATTGCTGCTGGCTCAGGTTTCAAAGCGCAGACTTCCACAAGCAGTAGTTTATGGGGGGGATGAATGAACTGTTTCCATGCTTTTATGTCAATCAAACCAGAGTTTAACCCAGGTCTACATGAATAGGACTTTTCATTCACCAGAGTGGAAATTGTCTCAATAATTTCCTTGACTGCATACGTACAGAGCAGTCTGTAAAGGGAATACCAAGAATACATTGTAAGTCAATCTGTATGTTTGTGCTGCAAGAAAGTACAAGCATGTCATTGAGAAGTCATAGCTCTGTTTCAAGCCTACAGCTGTCCAGCATGTAACAGCAGTATAAATTCCATAAACTTGTTTGCTGTAATGACCAGATATTACTGTATGCACATGGATGCACATCCTGAGGTCCCTTGAAAGACTCCAACTAAAGAAGAATTGCAGTATTAAGTATTGACATTTCTATAAGGACACACTAAATTGCATTTAAAAAAAAGTGGTTAAAATATGATTTTCACCCACAGTTGGTGTGAATAAGGTCCCACATAAAGTTGCATCAACTCAAATGATTCCATAGTACGTTGTTGCTTTCCAAAGAGACACATTTTCACATTACATTACATTTTCTAAGTGAACTGCATTTGTAAAAGTTGTTGCTGGACTTCTGAGATATTCACTGCAAACAAAACAAGCCACCTCATTACACGTATATGAAATTTGTTTGTAAAATAAAGCATATAGAGCCCTAACTCTGACTTAATGATCTGCTTCTCCTGTATATGCATGCTCATGCTAGCATGCAGCTATTTGCACATGCGCTGTTCACTGAGCTGCTGAGAGACCTCGAGAGCATGAGTTGCTGCAGCTGGAACTGGCTGACTGGTTGAAAATTTGCTGGCTGGTCCACTGCTGTGTTTTGGACCAAAGGAGGAACTCCAGGAATCATCTTTTGTGTCCTCCTCCAGCACATACCGCACATGCTTGTGCGCTGGAAAGGAAAGCCCTCGCTGCTGAATCCTCATCAGTTTATTTCTTTGCTTTTCTTTGTTTGTCTTTTTTTGTTTTCACTTTTCTCTTCTCTCTTCTCTCTTGTTTCTCTCTGTCTCACTCTCACTTACTGTTTCTTCTCTTGCAGTGGTAAGGAAAGCCTCTGTAATGCCCAATTCCAGATGTCAGAGTTACTCTGAAGGAAAGAGGCGATCCATTGTGTAATTACAAACGTATACAATTAAGATCCGGTTTTAAGACTGGCTCTAATCTTAGCTGGATGGCTCTGTAGGCCGCCCAGAGACTGAGCTTTATGTTGTGTGAAGCGAGTGCACGGTCGACTGTGTGGCGCCCTCAAACGGAAAGTCCTGTAAAATAATCCAGTCTTCCCTTTAAAAGGGGATGTTTTACTTTGCTGTTTTGGAATTTGTGCACTTCACAGTCTATGGAGTCTTCAGTGCTCACAGCCTTTACAGGAATGCTCTGTGTGTGTGTTAAAATGTGTGTGTTTACTCATGTGTGTTAGGGTAGATGGATGTGTGCAGCATGCAGCTATTCTTCTGTGTTCCTGTACATGCTCATATATGTGTCTCTGTGTGTTGAGATGCATCTTTATGTGAATATGTGTCAGAATAAGTTTGTAAATTTCATATGGATCTCATTAATGCAGATGACAACATCCCCAATGCACGAAAAAAAACAAACAGCGAGAAAAGGGAAAGTACCAACGCAATTACAGTGAGATTCTTGAATGATGCCATATCTTAAATGAACAACAGAGCCCCGTTCATGGGACCCAGCATCATTTGGTCACATTTACTGTGTGGTGGCTTACGTCAGATGTTTGCTTGAGTTCCTTGAAAGTTGCATTTCCATTGCAGTTGGTAATTGTGGGTCTTCCATCTCCATGAATGCAGATGTATCTGTTTTGACTCCCTTTCTATTGCCTTCATTGTGCCTCCGCTCTTCTATAGCTGAGCCATCTTTTCCAGCATCATGTGTGGTGCCCCACAGCAAGCCCACATAAACACACATGCACGCTCAAGTTCTTTGAAAGTAGGAAGGCTGCACTGCAGAATTAAGCGTTATTTTAACTTGATACCATCCCTGAACTCTGCTGAAACCTTATATTTATATTTTTCTTCTTTCCGTGTGCTAGGCTTCAACAGCTTAGAGCTCTCTGCTGTTTACAGTTGTTGAAAATAGTTCTTCTCCTTTTATCCTCCCTTTTAAGTCACACTTCTCTGACACCAAAGATGAGATGGAAGCCACAAGTGCTCTCTCCCTGTAATTTTCTATGTCATCCAACGCACAAAGCATGAGCAGATGGAGATGTCCACATGTGTGCACGTGCACGTATTTCTGTGTGTGCAATACAAAAACATTCGTGAAATAACTTTTCAAATTAATTTTGACTCTTGTTTTCAACTACTTGCCCAGTTCCTTTTTAACAGAAAAGACCTACCCTGTACCATTGTGCAATGTTGCAACCCCTGTTCACTGAAAGTTGCAAAGCCTGAAATGAACTTACAAAGAAATCACTGACAACATTTTGTGAACCTCACCCAGCCACACACTTCCTCCTCTGTCCCCACCCATCCCATCCTCTCAAGCTTTGGTCAGGGGGACCTGGCTGATGATTCTTGTGTCATCCCTCCCACACTGAGAAGACAGAAACATTCCCTATCCCCTTTCTATCCAGCCTGCCTCTACAAACACACACACGCAGACACACAAACAGACACACACACGCTTACCCCCCCCAGCTAGACATCCCTGTCTTGTCCCAGCTAGCTAGCGGCTGCAGAGCGAGGGAACAGGAGGCCCCACCACTGGGCCAGCTGTTCCAGACCCCCTCGCTGCCCTGGGCCCCACATTCCCTCATTCAAGAGAGCTTTGTAGTTCTGACATCTTGGAACAGTTGAGCAGCTCAGCTTCTAATGCTGCTGTAATGGTGAGAGAGAGAGAGAGGGAGAGAGAGAGACAGAGGGAGGGAGGGGAGGAAAAAAAAGAATGAGACCGGCTTTATATGTGCTTGCTTGTTACGCTCAATCTCTCCACGCCTCCCACCCTCTATCCCTTTAGCCCCCTCATCTTGAATCCCTTTACTGTAATTTACCAGGGCATACGCTTTGGTGTTTTGGTTACATCCCATCTAGACTCCACTAGAGTGTGTTTCACCATACTGCCCTGTTTGCCGAATCATACAGCATTTTACTATAATGTTTAGATTATAATTATCTTTATTTTGTCCATCCTGTATATTGTTATGTTCCTTACTATGTTGTATCTGTCTGTTGCAGTCCCAGACAGTCTGACCACACTGAGGCGCGCTGTGTTTGTACCAGGAAAACTACTGTATTTGTAGTCTGCTGGGCTCCTGGTTAGATCACACTTCACTGCACTGTGCTCTACTGTACTTGAGTGTGAGGCTGGTGTCTTTGCCAGCACCAGTGTCCTGACCATGTGGGAGCTGTCTTGTAAACTGCTATCAGCTGTTGGGATGTTAGGATGTACTATGCTGCACTGTGCTTTAACTGTGACTCACCTCTGCCCTCCTCTCCGCCACACTGGTCCATTCCCGACCCGACTGCCAGTACAAAGAAGGAGAGATGTCTGTTGGTAGAGCAGAAAGCAAGTTCAAGGAAATTTTTTAGATATAGTTCACGAGAAAAATATGGTTTTAAAAAAGGGGGGGGAGGGCTTTTCACTGCAGTTTTGTGTTTACGTAACTGGGATGTTTTAGTCTAACGTAGCACTATTGAGAAAGTTTTAACATATTATGTAAAAAAAAAAAAAAAAAAAAAAAAAACATTTAAAAAACCAAAGTATGATGCCCAAACAAAAACAAATTTATATATAATTTGCAAA
>JAQMCX010000050.1:868674-909120 GCA_029814765.1 Acanthurus leucopareius
GGGGGGGGCGGGCTTTAACCTGCTTTTTTGTTTTTACGTAACTGGTTTTTTTTTTTCTAACGTTTAACTATTTTTAAATTTTTAACATTTTATGTAAAAAAAAAAAAAAAAAAAAAAAAGCCTTGACAACAGCCAAGTCTGCTGCCCAATCAAAAACGACTTTCTCTCTCATTTGCCTAAGCCTTAGGATTTGCATAAAAGTTCAGTTTTATCACCGGATGCCAAAGCTAAAAGCAGTTAAGAAAGGCATGCGCTCATCTTTGTTTTGGCAGACCACGCCTTTTACCTGCCAACAGCATGCCGCTGTTGTTTGCACTTAAACGCTCTCTGTGAGTTCGTTTGGTGTGCATTTACTCCCAGAGCTGTCTCTGTCACAACTTATAATATGGATGATTGGCGTCATTCCAGTGGTGCTTAGTTTTAACTCGTTTAACTCCAGGACTTTTGCCAGCCTTGCACTTTATACGGCCCCATTCCTCCTCTATGACATGCCATTCAGGAAAGGCCAGTTTTTAAGGGGTAATCAAGAAGGTTTATCTGAGGTTATGGAACTGTAGATCTTGAGACCAGACTAATTGCTCTCTCTACTCCCTTGTCACAGTGGAAGGGCTATTTGCTTAGGCCACTTATCCGCCTCAATCAGTTCAAGTCACTTTTGCTCCACAGAAAACTTCATGGGAAACTCAGTCTGATCAGGTGCCAAGAGAGGTTTAAACATCCATCCCCCAAAAGCGTACACCCTGCGTGTGTGCGAGTGTGTGTATGCGCTTTGTGTGCGTACACATGCCTGTATTTGTGTATTTTGCGGGAGCAAAATTTCCTGTCTTTTTGTGCGGGAGAGACGTGTGCCCGAAAATAATGGGACCACTCATGAGTCGGAAAATCTCCATTTGCAACAAACAAACTGGGCTCATAGCTCGCAGGAACCCTCTGGTCAATGACATGCAGACCTTTTAAATTCCTATGAGTACAACTCCCTCAATAGTCTCACTGATGAAGCTTTCCTACGCAGATAATGCATATTTTTCTCTCCTGCAGATGCATTGCACACATACAATGAATATCTTTTTGTTTGAATTCCGTAAGCAGCAGAAAAATAGAGTGTCTGTATATGAGAGGGACAGACTTGTAAATAGGGAGACGGACCTTGAGTGAAACATGTTTTGCTTCTTGTTGTAGTACCTACTAGTGACCTTAAGATGGAACTGCTGCATTCATTTTAGTGTTTTCCTTAGCAAGAGAGAAGTGGTATTCACATGCTATAATGAGTAAACTGAAAGATACTGTTAGTCTAAAAAAAACCCCATATGTTCATGACATGGTTTGATAGGCCAGAATGAATAAATGGGAAGACCCCCAAGGCTTGAAAAATGTGATGTGCGTATTTGTAATATCTAAATCTTGGTGTATTATGGCATCATCTGATTTGAAATAGACAACAGTAATGCACAGTTCCACCATGACATGCTCAGGGGCTTGTAGGGGTATCACATGTGAACAAAAGGCTCAATGTGACAGCCTTAAAGAGAAAGGGACTCACTGATGCAGTGAATCATGGCGCCTTAAATGTAGAAATATTACCATAACACTTCTGTTGTTGACAAAGTTGGCCATGGTGATCCTCATATTGAGTTTTTACGCAGCCTAAATCCTTAAAGTATTTATAGTCCTGAATGCCACTCCAACACATAAAGTTCAGAACGGTTGTGTAATGTCACTGTGGCTATAAATCAGCTTTCTAAAGTCCGAGAATAATTTCCCGGATGACGTCATTAGTGTTATTCCTGCTAAGATGTGAGACTTATATTTTTTAAAAGAGAGCCTGCACTACAAACTGGAAGCATTTAGGATGCAGATGAGTGTAATGAAAGGGGGGGTATCCAGTTTCATTGTGGGAAAGGAAGGATTCCATGTGTTTGAAGCTCAACCAAGAAAAACAAGATTAAAATACAGAAGCAAAATTATTAAGAATATCTCAGCTTCTTTCTCTAACTATTTTTTTTTTCAATTTTGATCCGAGCACATTAACTTAATACTGAAACACCGAAGTATCCCTTAAATGAAATGACATAAAAAGTCATTGAGTAATAAACTGAATATCAAGGCTTGACAGAGGTGAATATATTTAAATTAAGTTTTGCATGTAGTGTATTTAATGAAAATACACAAGTGCTTCAAGAAAAATACTCCTTTATGTAAAAGTGAAATCATAACTGAGAATTTGAACATTATAGTTTTAGATGAAACAGTCAGCAATGGTGTCAGACTTACTCTGCACTGCCAAAATGTATTTACATCAATAATATATTGTAATTAATCACATTACTCATCATCTACAGCTGTCATTTCTGAAATAGTGCAAAGATTTTTCAAGGTCTTTACTGTATCACTACAGGAAGGAAAATGCTTTAAAAACTACCGGCGATTTAATCATTACAATGAGACCAATTATCTCCACACAATACAACAAATGTGAAAGTACAAAGAGCAAGCTCATAAGCACTGAGTCAATTTAACTGTATTAAAACATAGGGGATTTTCATTTATTATTTACCATAGTCGGCCGAAGCCAAGCAAGACAGATACATGATAAATCCACCATATGGTACGTCAACTCAGCCACCTGTGCTGTTTTGAGTCATATTTATTAAATTAAATTATTACCAATGGTGATAATAGTGACACAAAGGAAAAATAAAGCGTGGGATTTATAAAGTGAATACAGTGCATAGAACTGAGTGTTTACGTGTGGCAGATGTATGTATATAAGAGGGAATTTAACTCTCTAATTTAGAGTCTTCACATTTTTCTATTTTTAATTGATTTATTTAAGAAGTTTGGGTATTTAGGTTTTGTTTGTTTGTTTTTCACATTACTAGACAGGGCAAGTTTTATTTGTTCTCATAATTTTGTAACCTGACCTGTTGTCATAGTTCAATCACACATTCAGTCACATTCCAGCTCATAGGAGGCTTTATGAATATGCATCCTGAAGCTCTGGAGGTTTTCAGGGGTTGGGTATTTTCTTTGAGGCCCACAGGTGTGCAACCATCTGTTGCCTTACCGTTGAACCAGTCTCCCTTGAAAGATAGTCTCCAGTCTGCCAGCCAAACCAACGATTCACTTTGATCCAGTCGCACCTTGCCTACTCCACATCTTGACTATCCTAGTTCTCCTTAAGACAGCATTAAATCAATTGTGCGCATGTGTGTATGACTGTCCCAGTAGATAAAAAAGAAGATGAGTCATGCCTGCGTGTTAATGTTTGTATGTGTGTGACCTTTTTTATTTGTGGTTTTTCTGAAAACTTAATGTCCATGTTTACATGTTTGTTTGGTATGCAGATGCAGGGGAATGTGTGAGTTGTTAACTGATGTAAACCACATACTTCACTAGAACACCACAAGGTCAATTGCTAACTTCATCTCGTGCATTAAGTCCTTTTTTAAAGGTCACACTGCTATTTACAGTTTTACATTGATACCAAAGTTGCTACAATTATCAGTATCCTTAAACAACATTTTCATTCATAGAGAAAAGCTTTTCATGTTTCGTCTGAAGTGCAGTACTGTGACTGTTTTCAAGCGCTGACATAGTAATTTGGATACCGTGGTGGCAAATAGTGTCTATTCTGCAATTTTGCAGAATAATGTAACTTACCAGTAATTCTCGTCCTCATTGTCGTCACAGCTCATAGGCCTATAGCATGTAAAAGTTGGAGCATGATGTGTGTACGAAGCAACAAAGCATCCGTTGTCAAGCTACCAAACAGCAGAATGGAAACACAGTGACGCAGTAAAGACTGCATGCACGTCCTGTTCTTGGTATTCAATTTTTCTAGGAATGTGAGGCAACTGGTGTTTTGGGTTGTTTTTTTTCTATTTCCTGTTTAAGTTTTTTTTCTGTATAGTTATACACAACTCATAACCATACACAACTATGGTTGTCACTCCTCTTTTAACAATTTGTTTATGCTGTCGTCATTTTAAAACAGGTAGGAGGTTTAAATCCTGAAGCCCAACCTTTTTCTGGCATTTGAGGGAGTTGACAATTATTTTTTATTATCTCTAAGCCCCTGTATTTTATTTTACAATATATTATATTGACTTAATAGTAAATTAAAGTTGGCAGCATTTTATTTAAGAGCAACTTAAATCTTTGCTTTGTGTGAGTGAAAATCAATTTTTTAAGGGTGATGGTTGAGTATTGAGAGCTGTTATAATAAATTAGATAATCACAAAGCATGTGTGTTCCTGTATGTCGTCTCAATACCATATTGTACATTTTAAATAGTCTGAAAACCTCTTAATTTTTATAATAACCAAAGGGAGGTTATCAACAATTCCAGGGAAAAAAAACCTTAATGCAACTGACTAGACGTTCAGTCAAATAGATAGATAAAAAGAGAGATGCAGCGCTTAGCAACGGAAGCAAAAATGTAGCATCAATAAGTCTGTGCACTAACATAAATGTTTTGGTGTCTATATAAAGACTATTTCCACCTTGCACATTGGTATCGGAAAGAGGGGTGGTGAACTGCACTTATAGACCTCTTCTACTTGACCTTTGTTGCTGTTGGTCATGTTGTATTTTAGTAATGCTTTCCCCCTTTCTCTCGATTCTTAGTGCCATGTTTGTTATCAAATGGGAAAACAAAAAACAAAAAAATCCCACGTAGGCACACACACACACTTTTCTATACTAAGTGTTTGAGCAGGAGTTAAAAATATACCAACATGGTGATAAATCATTCCTCTGGAGAAATTTATTTTACATTTTAATGACAGATGACGCAGACTGATCGGTAAGGATAGAGGGCTACTACTATGAGCTATTTTTCATTAAATAAGCCTTAACACAGGTGCCTTTAGCTGTTGTAAAAATCGTCCTTAGCTGCACTGCAATGCCAGCTGTGTCAAGCAAAAACATCGGAAGCATATATGTCTGGATAATGATACCAAGGAATACACTCTGGATATGTTACAAATGTAGCTTAAAGATCAATTAAAACTCGTTTACCTTGAATTATTTGAATAAATCTGGATTTCTTTCCTTGATATGTTTCACCCAGTTGATAATGTTTCCTCCTTTCATCTGCCAAGTTTGATGCATCTTTAGATATTACTTTTTGTGAAATAATTAGTGATGATCCACCTCAAATGCAAAGCAGCCCACTTGGATACGTAACTCTTGACTGATTATCTTTTGGACGAGCTGAGACAGAGGTCACTCTGGTGTTGCAGCCGTACTTGTCATCATCTTACACATGATGTTGTTTTCGGTGTCTGTTGTTCTTCTTCTACCATTAAACAGCAGACTAGAACACTTGTAGATGTAAATTCTGCCCCCCTCAGGTTCAGATGAATTGCATCACTGTAGTCACTAGAGCACTGTGGAAAACGAGTACAATCGAGTTTTAGATGTTCAGTATTGCCTCTGGTGACACTCCTTACTCACTCTACAGCTGGAAACACACATAATCATGCAGCTTTCTTTCTCAGATGGAGCCCAAAGTGCAAAGAGTACAGCTGTTTTATACTCTTCTCTGCTTGCCAGTGTATTTCTTTCCACACTTTTCTTGTTACTAGAGTATGTCCAGATACATGTAGCGTTAATATCAATGCAACACTAACTATCTGGTTGGATCAGGTTTATTTTGAATAGCACGTGATGGTGTAGTCGAGCTGTAAAAATTCTGTATTAAAAAAGCATGTATTTATCTAATGTGACGTCTCTATTCTTTAAATATATTTCCAGTGAATTACTTTTAAAAAAATCATGTTATCATTGTATTTTCAAGGACTCTTAAGTAATTAAAAAAAGGACTTTATTTTGATCATTAATGTGTGTATTGGTTGAGAGGGATTTCAGGAGTGACCTTTAAGGCTGTTGGAGTTCTGACATCCGTCACAACAGTTCAATACCAAACGACCGCGGGGGCTTTGGACAGATCAATGAGTCAGTGGTCTGCGAATGAAACATGTATTAGTGATAACTTCCAAGTTAACTCACTCTTGGCAGTTAGAGTCAGTGCCGGGAAGACCATCAGTGAGATTATTTCATAAGAGACAGTTTCATCAGATACATTGCTACATGTCAAATGCACACACAGGACAAGCTGAACAGAGGAAATGATTTGGAAATATTGCACATTTAAATGTACTGTTGGACACAAAATGTATTTGTTCTATTTCAGAGGTGGGGGCCAAAAAATGTGTGTGTGTGTGTGTGTGTGAGTGTGTGTTAGTGAAGCTGTTAGTCAAGCTACTTAGATGAGATGATTGCACTGACTCCTTTTTCACATGCAATATGACATCAAGACACATAGACGATCACTACACCTGAATTTAGAGTTTTCAAGTTTACATGTTTATGTTTACAGGCACACCTGCTGCAGAATCCTTTGTCACACTCCTCACTCACACACAGATACACACAGGAGAGAAACAGCTTGTTAGTTAACATAAAACAATAAGGATTAAAAAGAAAGAATACAGCAAGTACAGTAGACCAGGATGGGAACAAGGCACACTTGACACACAGAACATCCAAATAACACATTTTCCTGAATGTCCGTACAAACATTGTCATTAGCCTTGGTCATAAAAAAAAAAAGTGACAAAGTCAGTTCAGTTTTCAAACGGACCTCCTTATTAAAAGTGTTTTTACACTCTCTATCGATGTTTCCAGTGGCACTATTTTTTTTTTTTTGACTAAACAAGCAGAACCTAAAAAAATATTCATCTAATAAATTGTATCCAAGCATGTGGGATTTGGAATGAGACCGATTTGTTTCTCATGTACCTGCATGTCTACGTACTAAATGTCAGTTTAAACTATTTATCTCACTGTAGCATTAGGGCTAAGTTCCTTCATTCAATTTTGCTGTCTGAACCTTTAACTAGTTGGAATTGGAGCAGCTCTTGGAATAACAGCAGACACTTTGAGACTCCTTGTTCATACCTTGTCAGTCAAAGGGCCTGACAGAAACAGTTATTAACAGTATTTCACTCTCCACTGCAACCAGCTCTCAGGAGGAAGTTGAAAAAACCTGCTCTGCATCAGCCGCTTTCAAAAGTCAACAAATTATCTTGTCATTTATAATAAAACCCGCTTAATTCTTGCAGTAACCAGCATTGCAGACATTGCACATCTATCAGACTCTTAGTGGCTGCTGACAGTTACAATGTAAAAGTTCAGGCAAGGCTGCAGTGAAGAAAATTGGAAGCGAGGGGTTGTTTAATGTGAACTGGATATCTGATGTAAGAGCAGAGAGAGAGAGAGAGAGAGAGTACGTGAAAGAAAGATGTGCTTCATGAATTATTTGTTAGTTTTGTTACCATGGTGATTTTGGAGCGTAGTAGTGATGCATCATTATAACCTACTTGTGTTGTATGCAGTGTGGTTAATGACATAACAGTGTTTGCATTAGTTTGTACGTATCGAGCTGAAAGTGAAAAAAGGGATGAAAATATTTGGCACTCTGAAGCTAACTTTTGACATTTAGCTAGTCAGAGTTTTAAATCATGAAATGGATTGTCCCCAAGACAGATTATTAAGCACAGCTAATGACATGTTGCTCAACAACTAGCTTAGTGGAATTAAACATTAGGCTTCGTTTTTGTTACCTAATTTCTCTTCCTTTTTTTATGTCTGTAGGAGTTTTTGGATTTAATGTAAAGATAAATGGAGGAAAATTGGTCCAAAGTGGTGTGTGGTCATCCCATGACAGTTGCCATGATACTTATGTATCAGTCTGCTGCTCTAGTGGAGTGGGCCGAGACAGGACGTGGGTCTTCAGAGATTTCCATCAGCCGTCGACTCAGATTTTAGAGCCATCTGGCACGCAGAGGCTGCGACCACGCAGCTTACCTTGAGACTCTCTGTGTGCTGTGGCCAGCAACGTTTGACTTGTGCTTTCAAGGTCATGACCCTCGACTCATTTCCTTCCAGGCGGCCATTCTGACAGCAGGGTTAAGTTTATTTGATACTTCTGGATAAGTGCTACTTGAAAGTGCCAAGTTTCTGGAATCAACCCTCATAGCTTTGATACTCTGGTTTCTGTTATGACCCCACTCCGTCCGTATCGGCCCTCTGTCCATCTGGACAGCCCCCCCATCCCCCAAACCCACCACACACACAGAGAAACACACACTTTGTCCTTGATTGGTAACCTCTTTCCCAACCCAGTGGGAAGTTCTTTTGGAGTCCCAGATTGTGTATTGTTTTTGCTCATTATCTTAAGCTGAATATGGCAGTTATTGATCACTTTATTGACTAATGCAGGTTTTGTTCCAACCGTTGCAGTAACAAATTGTTGTCACAATAATGTAATCACGTGTGTAATAGTTATTGCTCTTATTAAACTGTTGCAGTGAGTAACTGGAATATCAGTGTTTTAAGCATTGAGCTATTTCTTGTTTAAATAGTATTGTCAAAGATAGGACTGGGGAATATGGAGCAAAAATCACATCGTGTTATTTTCAGGCTGAACAGTAGGACTCAGTGCAGTATATTGCTGCATTTTTATTAGGAAGTTGGATAAATGTTCAGTTGCAAGTCAAAGCCACATTGAGTTGTCACAAACAGTTTAATTAAAACAGACTTTGTTCGAAAATATACAGCTGAACAGCAGAACATGTCACTGTTATTGCAATGTTAGATCAAATATTGTACATTGTATTGTATATATCTATTATTAACTATATCTAAGGCAGGCACTTCATCGAAGAGTATTCATCAAAAGAATATATATGGTCCCTGATAAATTTAGTGAGTCTATAATTACCATTCTCAAATATTTGGAGGGTTTTAGGTTTTGTGTGGCCTCTCACAAAGTAACTGTCCCCTGAGAGCTGCCCTGGAATTTGTTGAATCTTTGAACCCCTTGCACAGCCGGCTGGTTTCACAGGCCTGAGGAATCTTTCAGTGGCCCTTGGTGCCAGGAGGAGGACATCAGGTGTCGGACCAAAGCCTCAGTCCGCTCCGCTCTGGCCAGTAAGATCATAAAAAAAATAGAAAAGAATGTATAAAAAATGTTAATATTGATGGAGATGTTGCATGTGAATGCTTTTGCGAGCAAATGCATGTGTATGGTTTTTTTCTGTGTCAAGGGAATATTTGTGTCCATTTCTGCCTCTATGCTGTATTAGATTGGTAGAGGGAGTTTTTTTCTTTCTCTCTTGTCCTTGAAAGACTTGGCTGTCCACTATAAATCAGCTGGTATCCAGAACTGAGAGGAGGGCAAGGCCAACTGCAGCATCCCTCTCACAGGTGCCTCCTGTTCCCAGTGAAGGACAGCTGCAGTGGTATGGAGGTATATTAAAGACAAAAGATTTGTGAGAGCTTAAAAGAAATTTGACAGGCACAGATTTGCAAAAGCACAACTACATTTGTAGAAGAAGTAGAAGAGATTATTGAGTCTAACAGATGATTTGAGCCCTAGATCTTCTGAGTTGATGCAACAACTTGAAAGCAAAAAATTTCCCAGCCAGAGTGAGTTTGCTCTAACCAGCTGGCCATTGTTAGCAATAACTACTGTTTTTGTGCAATTGAGACTGAAATGAGACAAAAGTTCAAATAAACAGAATACCTCTACAGCTTCCAGTACTGTTAATGCTAGAGGTTTGGGATTTTGAGGTCGGGGTTAGTAAGGTCCCACCAAGTCATAAATCCAATTTGGGGGGTGTTTTGGGGTCAACTAGAAACCCAGATATTCCAGTTTAATGAAACACACCATGATAGCATCACCTGTTTAATCTTACCTGAGGGGTAAAGGGTCATCATATTAAACCATGTTCTCTTCATTTAACATATGTACTAGTACTTTCTTTGTACTAATTTGGCAACTCATCTACTTTTTATACCATTGGTGCAAAGTTATTGTTTTTTGTGTTTCAGATTAAGCTAATTTCAAAATATTTACTCATTAGTGTTAGCTGTGTTAGCTTTGAGTTAACTTGGGTTTCTATGTTTCTAAACCACATGTAGAGTTTTATTAATTTTTCTTCCTAGCTTTTGGGGATGATTTTAACATTAATAAATAAAACTTGTAGAATTTTCAAATTAACTGAATAATAATAAGAAAAACATGTATGCTTTTCTGTCACTTCTGAGCTAAAGGCCTCAGAGGTCTAATAAGTCTGATATGGTGTTGCTGGGTTTACTGTGATCTCATTTGACTCCTTGTGGGATTCATGAAATCAATGTTTTACAAATTCAGAGTAATAGAACGACTTTTATTGGATAGGTGTGGCTTAAATGCAGCATAATGTTATGAATAAACTAGGCAACAGTAAAAGGCCAGTTGGATCAGAAGAATTTGGCTGAACTTCAGTCTGCAGTGAAAATCCATATAACCACAATAGTTGAAATTGCAGGTTATATGGTAAGGCGTGTAGATATTATACATTAGATATATAAATCACTGTTTGGTCTGATGGTGGCCAATTACTCCCAGGATAGAAGCAATACATTGAAAAGCTTTTTTAACTTTTGATGTCTTAAACTTTAAAAAAGTCCTAATCTTGGTGCTGTTGTGGCCTGTTGCGGCTTGCTTGTCAAAAATTGATTGCAAGTGACCTCTTGTCATCTCAAGAGCTCGAAGCTGCCAAAACAGTTGGAGAAAATTAAGAGAACAGGCTCAGGAACGAGCATACATGTGACCAGGGCTGCACGCTCAAACGTGATTCTGCTCGAACTAATCCGTGCCGGCACGCTCTCAGAGGTTGACCAGCAGACTGAATAGCACTCAGTTTGTTTTGTGTGTCTCAAATTTTTTTTGTCGCTAAAATGCCTCCATACACTGGCAAGGGAAGGAGAGAGTCTCTTAGACCTTTTGAGTCAACTGCATGAGTAGTAACCAGACTGGCACCTCATCCAACTACAGACGCAGTAGGACAGGTCTTTCTAACTGACAGTCCCGAGGCAAATCTGTTACTGCGTTGTTTCATCTTTATCTTTTTTAAAAAAAAAAACATATTCATAGGAGGAGTTCCTGTTTATTCTTTCTCTACTGTAGAGGAAGACATATCTACATTGCCTAAACTGAGACACACCTTGTTTTCTTAGATTCTTCTCTCTTTTTTATACTGTTCTCGTGTCTTATGTGGTATCACTCAGGTAGGCAGTGACTAAAAATGGAAAAGCCCCGTTCGGTTTTGATATGAGATTTGGTTTTCAGTTTGATCATAGTTTGGGCTGTGGCCTAGCGATAGTGTCTTAGAATTTTTAGAGGCTTACGCTCTAAACATTGACTAAACCGCTCTCACCTCACATGACATTTTCTGCTCAAATACATCTTCACAATGTGTGAGAGAGAGGCCCTTATATAATAGATTTTCATCATAATATCCAAAAAGTGATGTCATTTGTTTGAAAATTATGTTCTTCAGGTGATAGTGAGCAAGCTTTACAGTTATTAATGCAAAAAATAGAACTTATATATGAATGGGAGTCTTGAGCAAATATATGTAGAAAGATAGACAGTTTCTATCCATTTAAGTGCAGGTAAAGTAGAGCTCATCATTACAAACAAATTCAGGTAGCTGTTCACAGTCACTTTGTACTTAGTGCTGGCATGAAGGCTCTTGCAGATGGCTTAACATGGGACTTTTTGTAACAGGAAGCACTGAACAGTCAGACCCCTAAGATCTCATGGTGTATTCAGACAGAAAGCAAAGCAAAGCAAATTATTTTACACTCATGCAACATGTGCATGAGTGTTAAGGTCAGGAGATGATTTACTAGTTTGAGTATTTCATCATTGGGCTTGTTTGGTTTTATTTTTCAACCTGCTTGTTTGGACCTGTTAAGCATGTTTTTTTGTCTTTTGACTTGCTGAGAGATCTTTGTTTAGTTTAATAAATGGTAACATTTCTCCCCAAAACAGTCAGTCCTGTACTTTAAGGTCAAAGACTCATGCATGTAATTTTTCTTAATAAGATGATGTTTGGGGAGATTTTCAATAGAGACTGAAGAATAAGTGCAGGGTATGTTTTCCATGATTTAATCTAGTGATGAAATTAGAGGTTACAACATGAAGGAAATTTTTTGGCCCCCAGCAACAGTCTGGGTTTGTCATTTGGTCCCCCTAGAAAAGTAATTGCCCACCCCTGCTCCAGAAGGTCCAGCAGCCACAGTTCAGCTGTCTGGCAATAAGCAGCATCTCTGTCCCTCCACATCACCCAGTTTAAAGCCTCACAAAAATGCATGTGTTTCATTATTTGTTTTTCTGCTGAAGCTGAATGTTGTTAAGTAGTACAAATACCCAAATGACATCAATTTCATGTGTTTATGCTGTTTGCTTTGCCTGAAACAAGTAGAGTAAAATTTGCATCAATTTGCATCTTGGATTTGCATTGATCCTAAATGGAGTCAAGCTGATCATAAACTGGCTGAGCTTTCTGCCAAAACACACCTTAGGGAAGTAATTAGATGTTCTGTGATGAACACTGAGGTGATGAGCCATTGGCTAAAGTTAGTGTGCATCTCCTTTGTCCCCTCTTATCAGAGTTTCCTGAACAGTTTGTTTTGTTTCCACATTGATGCAGTTTTATTCCATATTTCTTTGAGTGCTCTAAAAAACGGAGGATAATAATCAGATTGTTTAACAAGCTGTTGTTACAAGACGGTGCAGTATTTTAAACTGTCATATAGGGGATGGGAAGTCTTGCCCTGCCTTCATACACACAGTAGCGCAGTCCTGTCTCAGCATGTACAAAAGAACTTTGCCACTTCACAAAACTGACTGATGCTTCCACTTTGGACAGTCATAAAATTTGCATACATGTCTCATAAAAACTTTTTTTCCTTTTTTTCTCTTCTCTTTTTTTTCTTTTTTCTTTGCTCTGGAAGTTGCTGTTGTGTCTGTATCCCTGGAATCCACAGTATCTCTGACAGATGATCTGTATTTGCCGGTTGAAGGATGTGTTGTTGCTTCCAACCTGTCTGCAGTCGTTATGTGATTTTCCTTTTTTCTACATGTTTTGATGGAGCCACGTGCAACCTCACAGCTATTGTCTACTGGGAAGACTTGTACAGGGTTGCTATTCATGAATGGACTTGAGTGCAAGAGACTTGCTGCTGGGTTCCTGGGAGTGGTAGCCACCTTGAGCGCAGTGTCATGACTCAGGAATGCTATGGATGATAGCTATTTTTACATGATAGCCTGTGGCCGGAGGAGGAGGAGTGGGATAAAAGGGTGGGCACATGGTTTTACCTGTTCTAACTCAACATCTTTGATGGGAATGGATGGTGTTCATACATGAGTGTTCGAATTAAGATTACATTAAGGATGTTGCTGTTGGTTGAGCATTTTGCAGTGGTGTTAGCCTCTTTCTTAAACATGTGATTCTCAAGTTCAGTTGGAGCTTATTTGTCAAAATCACAACCTCATTTGCACCTTGCGTTGGTGTTTATTAGATACAGTTGGTCACAATGTAAATAGTTTAAATGCAATTGATCTCAAATTGTCCTAATGAAATTTAAAGTTGAGAGAAGGACAGCTGTGGTCAGAGTCATCATCCTGGAACACAAGCCTGTCTGACTTGGTCAGAAGTTCAGCCATTCCGCATTCTTGACTAAAGGATAAAGCAGCCCTAATCCCCTTTACCAGGTAGCTAGAGTTGGCAGTGGAGCCAGGAATTCCTGTGGCATACCGGTTTGGGGAAGTTGCTAGGGTTTGGATGGACAATTTGAACAACAATAGAGTACTCTCATTCAAAGAAAAATAGGGTTTAAGTTCTGTGAGAAAGTCCTACCACCACAGAGATAGGTACCATGTGGAATGTGACATATTTAGAGTGCTTTTGATTCAGAGGCAATGGCCACTATTAAAAAAGTGGGTTGCTGGGCGATTTAGGGCATCCAGAAGTAGGGTGGAGAGCTGGGAAAGGGAGCCGAATTAAGTGGGGAGGGAAAGCAGTAATGGAAGGTAGGGATGTCTGTTGTCGATCTCATGACAGCCAGGCCATAGTGCAAGCGTCCAGCCAGGGCAGACTATAGTAACAGCAGGCTCTACAGCAGCTTACCTGCCATCAAACTGAGCCAATGACCTGCCAGTCTTCCTTCCAATAGTCCAGTGTCAGGGATCAGGATCAGCCCGACAAGAGTGACTTCAGAGACACAGAAGGCAGCGTCTAGCTCCTTTATCTGACTCCATAATGCTGCCAAAGACTCAGGCCTCCACAGAGGTGGAGCAGCATTACTGACCTGTCCTGCTGCTCCTCTCAGGCCCAGTGGATTAGCTGTGAAAAGGCCCCTAGAGAAAAACTGTGGGTGAAATACACTGGCCTGTCTTTGTCCCGTCTGTCTGCTGGGCTGGGGAGCACTGACTTTAGCCCTCTGTCAACTCGGCCCGGTGAAACCCCTCAACAAAAGCCATTCATCTGTTGTACTGTACATGCCAAATGGCTGGCATTCCTCTTCACGAGTTGTTTTGTAAGCCGCATCTGTCTGTCTGTCTCTGCAATTACAAGTCTGTTAAGAGAAGAATGGTTTGTGTGCAGCTGGGGTTTTTCTGCGTTTGCCGAGTAGATCTGATTAACCTTCTGTCTGCTCATTGCTGACCATCGGCCAGACATGTTTTTAGTGATTCAGTCATTGAGACACAAGATTAGTTTTTTGCTTGTACAAGAGCTGCACTATATAAGGTCATATATTGTGTGTGAGGTTCTTTGTCAGAGCAATTGTAATTACACGTATCCCATTTATACACTATTACATTACACTTCACATCATTTTTCTGTATGTTTTTTTCACTCAGTTATGATCTGATCACATATTATTATATGATACTTTTTCATAAGTAAAGAGTATTTACTCAGTTCTGTTTTTAAAGGGATTCTTTTGGTATAATTTCTCTTTATTCTAAGATAACATACATCTTTATACACTTACTGATGGACTGCATCAGCTTCAGATTCATTTTTGAGTAGTTCTTGATAAGCTATAATTCCCTTGATCAGAAAGAATGTAAAGAATTTGTCACTACAGAGCAGTCACATGCGCCTCTTAGGCTTTAAAAATGTGCACCACACAAAGATCATTTTTAAACTAGTAAATCTGTGTGACTCATGAAGGTTGCCACGGTTGTTTGATTAGTTTGATGCATTTCTCTGTCTATGGGTGAGAACAAGCCATCAAAAATCTGTTTAGTGTGCTCGATGGCGATGTTTGCCACGGCACTTGAAGTTTCTACATAAAGAAGTCTGTAAACAGCCAAGTTTGAACTCAAACACGCTTCAAATACATTTCTGCCAAAACTTCATGTGAGTGATGCCAACTATACAGGTCAGTGTGTATGAGACAATGTATGTTGTGCTCTCCTCACATGGCCACTGGAGATGAAATTCACTCATGACCAAGAATTCAAAGTGCTGACTGAAGGATTAAAGTAATAAATTGATGAGATTTTGTTCCTGTTCTTTGTTTACTCAATATCGATTTTTGCATACTCAGACATACTTAAATCTAAAGTCAGCACCTTCTTCAGTTTGGATTTTAAGCTTGAACAACAAAAAATGTCTCTGTGTGAGAGTATTTTTTGTGTGCGCTGCATGCCTGAACAATCATTGTTGCTTTAAAATTTCTGATATTGTGCAAACATTAACGCCAGTTAACTTAGCCAGGTTTTTTTGAAAATAGTTCTGAATTGAAATAGAATCCAGGGAGTCGTCTTTATTATTGTTGAATAATTTCAGTGATCAATTCCTGAAAGCAACGTTAGACATACTGCATTGATAATAAATCTCAGTTTAAAACACTGATGTAGCTTTTGCAGTATGGTGGACAGGAACAGTCTGCCCAGCGTTTGGACCCAGGTTTCCATAAACAATCCTGATGCAGCAAAACGTCCTGTGTGATTGTGCGGTACTATCAGAATACTACATTTCTGATGTCCCCACCAGTACTTTGACTCAAGCATAAGGTGGATGTTCAGATGATGGATGGGATGTTCAGGTTTCTTATGAAATATTGGGAATTGAGACCTGCCTCACACGAGGTTTCTCCCAAACCACAACCATGCAAAAAAGAGAGACCATGCACAGATTCACACTCAGAACATTTTGCTTTTTGTCATTTTTGCTAGGCAATCTGATTAAACAGTGCAAACAGGTTACAAGTTTGCACCCAACCCTATGTCATCAAAATCCTGAATTGCGTGTGTATAGTTTTGCATGTGCAGGATTACTGTTGTGGCCATTTGCATACCCACATTTTGGCCCATTGTTAGTCCTGGATCTGTGGCTTCCAAAGAAAAAGGCCTGCTTCTGTGTAAGGCCTGATACCTCAAAAGCCTATAATTTCACCTGGTGTCATTTCAGATTTGTCCTGATGCTTTCACACTGTCGCACCAGCCATGTCACCTTGTTGCAAAAAAGTAAAATTTGTGTGCGTTTGTCATGTGCCGTCCAGTCCCACGCATACTATTCCGTTCCCACACGGTTAAAGAAACGCTGCCCAGAGGTCGGATGCTTATTTCCAACCGGCTCACCGTTTCAGTGGCTGGAAATCCCCCTGCGCACAAAGAGGCCAGATATGATACCACGGCACTGCAGGCGAGGGAGGGAGTTCAGGACAGTATTGATACGGCAAGCACTTTTGTCTGGGAAAGTCCTTAAGGGAATTCAACCAATTGTTGTTAATTGTATGGGGCCGCATTCTATCCCAAGTTCGGATGGTATGTGTTACTTGTTTTGAATTGGAGATACAAGTATCCTCGCTGCTGATCAGTGCTATCCGTTTTATTCTTGTGAGTTATTTTGGTTTTGTGGATATCGCTCTCTTTTATGCTCTTTTTTTTTCTTTTGGATTCGTAAAAACCTTCTGAAGCCA
Organism: Acanthurus leucopareius; assembly: GCA_029814765.1. NCBI lineage: Eukaryota > Metazoa > Chordata > Actinopteri > Acanthuriformes > Acanthuridae > Acanthurus > Acanthurus leucopareius. Next base: position 885,511 of record JAQMCX010000050.1, read on the forward strand.
ACATGTAACGACATCACATGATCACATTGCTCGGCAAAGGCATGTATTGTGCACATTCAGGCACAGCTCATTTTATTTTAACCTGCAGGCTTTTGTGCATTCACACACCTACATGTGCTTTTGAAGATAACACATGGATACTGTTTAACAGACACTTAAAAAAAATTCCCCTTGGTGTTTCCCTTTGCAGAAGCTGTTCAGACGGTTTGCAGTGTCTTTAGGGATCATAACAAGTTCGTTGACTTTTCCACACATTGATAAATGATGGAAAATCTTATACAGGTACTTTTGTGCTACAAGATGGACAAATTTCTCTCAAGAGTTCCCACAATAAAGTACATGAGTGTTGCGGATGAGTTAAGATATTTGCTGATGAGAGGACATGTGTTGTTCATTCCTGGTGGTCCTCTCAGGATTCACAAGGTGCATTCCCAGTTTGTCACTGCACTGTGTATTAGAAAGAGAGAAAGACACCAGAGTCCAGAGAGATATCCATGATGCAGCCACAGAGACTATGTGTTCCTGTGGCCAGCATAATAAAGCTCTCAGTAGGACGACGTGGTTTGAATACACTTCAGACGGAAAGGGGGAGAGATGTACGGCCCCATATGCATCCACTCACCACATCATATTTCCACAGCCATGAATGAGGCCCTCACACAGACAGCCCCCACTGCTGTCAGACAGTCAGAGCCAAAACCTTTCACAACATGTCTTCTACACAATGAAGAGAAAAACTCTTCCTTGGGTTTGCACTGAGCAGAACCCTGAGGGAGGACAGGGTCTGTCTTCAGGCTGCAAGAGCATAGAGAGCTTCAGAGAGAGAGAGAGAGAGAGAGGGAGAGCTTTAGAGAAAGTGAGAGATGGGTTGCTTTTCTCAGAAATCTGGAGAGCAGTGTCATATTACCCTCAATCCTTCATGTGGTCTCAAGCTCTTTTTAAACCATGTTTGCAAAATTTTCAACTGCAAAACTGGTTTTGCTTTTGTTTTTTCAGGCTGTTGCTTTGTTTTGATGAACATTGACAAACTGCTGTCTTTCCGGTGGTAACGAAAATCGGAGCTGTCATTAGTTGGGTTGTTTTTAACGTGAAGGATCAGCACCAACCAAGGCAGCATTATGAACATGATAGCAATTATACAGACCGAACAAAATAAGGCAGTTATAGAATGTAGCACTGTGAACAGGACGCCAGATAGTTCAGCTACCACATGTTATGTGCCTCTATGCTGTGATTGCAATTAAGTCAATGGATGAAAGCCAAAGAACTCAAGTTTGAATGAGCACAAAGCAGTGTTTCTTCAGACTATTACATACCCAGACTTTGTAATTATCATAGCCCTGATTTGCAGTACTATGTTGCTTAGTTTTGGTTGTGTTTTTTTAATTACAGATAAAAAAAGAATGACAAAGATTTCAGAAACTGATTAGATACACAATTTTATTGTAGTAATGATCATATTTTCATACCATCTAAACTGCTTTAATAAAAGTAATTTACCCTGAATGCGTTTCTGATTGTTGAATAGATTAAGTTGTTAAATATACAATTGAAACCAATCCTAGTGTGTCCCTGTTTTGTTTTTTAGCACATAAACCTTGAAAACAAATCCCCAAAGATTATGCTGATGAGTCTACTTTGAGAATTCCCCTCACTGCACAGCAGTCTTTTTAGATGACATTGAGTAATAACACTTCAAAATAGATTCACTTCTTTGTTACTTTACCCGGCACTTAACAGATATTTAAGGGATAATGCAAATGATCCCCAAGTTTTGTGTGTTGATGACTCTCACAGTACTTCCTTTTACTTTAGTCACTCTCCACAGGCCAAGATTTTAGGGGAATTTTCAGTCCCTAAGCCTATTTTAAGCTGTCATTTGTGTTTTTCTGTTGTCAAGCACAACCTGTTTTTGACAGCATGTGTGTCCATTGTTGTTGCTGCAATGTGAAATGCTGTTGTCTGAGTTCTAATTTGGTAAGAGTAGACTATTCTCAAAAGGGTTACGTAGCAGCTGCAAGGGCAAACTGAAGTCCATCATTCTGTGTGTATGTGTGTGTGTTGCACTTGCAGCCTAACGGACGGAGCTTAAAGGAAAGTTGGTGTTAGTGCCTTCAACTCTGTACTGTCCTCTAGTCTTTGCTCTTCTTTTTTATTTTCTCTCTTAACTGCAGTGAATTTTTCTCTGTTTTGGTCCCAACTCAGTCCCGAGCTTCTCCATCTTCACCGCTGTTCTGACCCTTTCTCCTCATCTTCCCATCTGCACTCATGTGCTCAACTGAGTAGACCTTGTCTTCCCACTGCCCCCAGCGCCCGTCACCATTCGGAGTTAGGAATCCTCTGGATTCCCCATTTGATAAGAGCTAAGAAATACTGCCAGGCCAGGAAGCCCGGCTAAGGCAAGGTACTATTTTGGTTGAACAGTCCCATTGTCTGTGGACTGGGGACGGCTGACTGCCTGGGGGAGAGGGTGGAGGGTGACAGAGAGGAGGAATGATGTACTGTGAGGACATCGCACTGCTACGCACGCTCCCGCACTCTATCCTCCCTCCTCCAGCTCTGATCATTCAGAGGGTCCTCTGTCCCCCTTTTCAGTGTTGAACTCATGGCAGTCACACTCTGAAACATGTGCAAAGGAAGGGGCAGGGGGGGCTCTGTTATGTAACAGTGCCTTCCCTAACAGGAGCTCCATTCTCTTAAAGATGTAGTGTGGCAGAGGTGCAACTGAATTTGGACATCAAAAAGCTATTAAAAGACACAAGGAAGAGATGATGTCAGGATTTAGTCCCAGTTTTTTTTTTTTTGTTTTTTTTTTTTTTGAAGAGGACAATCCCTTTTGTTGTTTGGCTGTAATGATGCCACGTGCTAACAATAACTGCTTTTAGGAAAGGGTGGGATAACATGATGAGAGAAAGGGAATGTCGACCTTGGACTTTTTATAAATCGAGATGTAAATATGGAAAGATTTATGTGGAAAGAGAGGAGCCTGCTTGGAAAGAGAGCACTCGGAAAATGATGTGTTGTCATATCTTTACAGGCTTGTAGCGGAGTCCCGACTATCCCTAAACTGTAAACACACTTTTAAATATTTGCAGTGATAAGTTTCTAAGTAAATTTCTGTTTCATCTTTAGAAGTTTATACAATATGTTACAGAAATTTCCCAGGCAGACTTGTGAGTGTGTGAACTCAGTAACACCACAAGGCCACACAAAGATACTCACTGCACACACACACATACACACACACACACACACACACACTCACACACACACACACACACACACACATACACACACACATAAAGACACACAGAAACACCACACAAAGACTAAAAATGGGAGGGGAATCAATGTATGTTACAGGAAACGTGTTCTTGTTTTACTTTTACTGGTACGCAAGGTCTCATTGCTGCATCCTCCCAACTGTCAGAGGCCCTTGTTACTTTAGATCTGAATCCCTCAGAGACAGTGAGAGGCATCATCTAAGACAGGCTTCGATGCAAAGCATCCAAATACTCAAACTACAGAAGTTCAAATGGGTTCAAAAGGTTCCATTTACTTTCCTTAACCGGAAAAGACTGCATAGTCATCAAGAAAGAAAAACTACAGATGTTTTATTTTTTTAATTCAAGAGATATTTAGAATACAGCATTGACCTATCTCAGATGTTTGCAAATTGCTGTAACATTTAGGCATTAATCGCCGGGTAATCAGGACTAAAACAACACAGCAACAAGCATAAGCTTCTCAACGTCTCCCTAGAAGGCTGCACAAACAAGCAGGATGAAGGTCATAGAAAATGCTCTGAGCTAGAAGTACGTCATGTGTGGGCCACCGAGTTGTTGTGCATTAAAGGCCACACACGCATGTGCGCACACAAGCAAAACGTGAATGCTGGTGCTGTACCTAGAAACAGCATAAGTGTACACTCGAGCACACACTCCTAACTCTTGCCCCCTCAGACTTTTGGGGCCTCCGTACAGCCTACATGCACACCCACGCGTTCCTGTTGCTGCACTGTTCTGACTGAGCCACTGAGCCAGCTGGTGATGACAACGCTCCCTCCTCGCTCCCCTCTTGTGCTTAGCTGTTCTTACCATCTGCGACAACTGGCTGTGGCCCGAGCGTCATGTTACCTGCACAACTGGAGGCCCAAAGATCCTTAGGACACACACACACACACACACACTCATACACATTTACACATACACACACACCCACGACTCATGTCGGTTACAGTTGTGAGAGCCATGAGATGTGGCGGTGAAGTGAGCAGAAAGAGGTCCAGGCTATTTATTGTGCATTTGGACAAACGTAGACAAGGTGGGACCAAATGGCAGAATGTTCCTGGAAGGAAATACACAGACGTGTAACATTTACAAACACTGGAGTGTTTTAGTGAGGTAGGTATCAGCCAAGAGGAGTCCAGGCGGGGAATAGATCCTGAGAGAGGAGAGAGGAAAAAAAAAGGCATGAAATAATTGCAGTCAAGTCATTTCATCCTTTACAACACCATATATGACAATAAATTCAAAGATCGGGCATGGTCTCCATAGCATTTATTGCAGAGAAATTTCACATTGCATTCGAGTTATTTCACTGGAATCACTGTGATCAGGTGTTGCTTTCACGAAAGTTCCACTTGGTGAAATCCATAAAGTCTGACAAAAAAAAAAAAATTTACACAACTGACTGATGGCAAATCATCATGACATTAATGACATTTGAGGAAGCAATCCAAAACAGAGGAAGTTAGCTTACTAGCTGTCACAACATTCAGTTTTACTTAACCCTGCACTGCAGCATGACAAATAACATCAACAGATATTTCCCCTTTGCATCCATTTTTGATAGAACAAATTTGACTATGACTAATGGTAGTCAGTAGAGGAACCCAAAAGTTCCTGTATTAACAAACTTCCTGCATTGCAAGTAATTCAAGATTTGACCTGATGTAACCTTAAGGTATAATCAAAGTAATTACACTTCTGCCCATGGGGAAAATGGTTTTATGATCCACATTTAAAGGCAATACGTTCAACAGTCAGCGAGTAATTTTCCTCAGAACAACAAAATTGAGGGGAATCATTGGAATACTTTGTCAATGAACATATACGTGTAAATATTACGCTACGTGTTACTTTGTTGTGTTGCTCTGCAACATCATCTGAAATGCACTGTCATTCTGTTGCCCGTTAGCAAATGTTAAAGTTTACATTGGCCCACGTATCAGCACATCCATGTCCCAATAGGAGACAGGAGAAGGACATATACATGATCTGTCTTTTGTTTCGTTAAAGTCCACCTGAAACAGAATTTTTTGAGAGTATCTAACTTCCGTATCCCAACAAATTTCCAGCAAAAATAATGTATGTAGGCGGAGCATACTGACTGGACCACAGAGAAGTGGGTTGTATCATAGCAGTTATAGAAGAATCTGCTGTTTTGGATATGACTACTCTCTGTCAACGACACTGACAGCAGATTGATTGACAGGTGAATGTATTGATACTATAGGTTGAAATTGCCCTGGGCAGGATGACGAAAGTCCATTGATATTTTTTTTTTACCTGGAAGTAAATGTGATTGAACTTTGATATAAAATTAAAAAGAAACAAATATTTTTGTAATTTTTTTGGCTTACATCATTTAGTAAGTAAACAAAATGACCAGCGATGTGGTCTAAAAGGATAACAGAGACATTTTTCCTTTCAGGTGGACTTTAACCCATCATCAATAGAGTGACACCAAAAAGCTGATTGCAAAGTTGATAAAAGCCAACTCAAAGCATAATTAACAGAAAAGTGTTGTAGTGAGAACTGTATTTACAGTGCAAAACACACTCACTTCCTGCAGTTGCTCACTCACCAAACCATGGCTTTATATTAGATTTTTTCAGCTTACCTGACGGGTTTATCACTAAAGTATTGATCACATCCCAATTTGTGAGGAATTTCACAAATTGTTTCTCAAACAACAACATATAGTTTCTCAAAAAACCTGTCACTCCTTGAAGTCAGCACAAGACTGCAGGATGAAGAACATCTGTATGGACGCACTGGATAGTGTCAGTGTGTTGAATTTTATGGATAAAGTCTTTATTGTAGGGAATCGGTTCAGGATCTCTCCATCTCTGTCCCTGAGGCAGACTTCAGATATTCAAAGACTTCATTGTCAAAGTTAAAGGAAGTTGTATTCTCCTTGTTAAGAGTGAAGAGGTCATCATCGCGCTGAAGGCTGGGGTCTGTGAGTTTGTGCTGCATCCGCTCGCCTTGGGGAAAAGCATGACACCAGGTAGTCAGCAGCATCCTCTTTCCTCCACTTTCAGCCACTGCTCTGTGAACTTCAATGGTGTGACAAACTTGTGTCATGCAAATGATGAAATTATTGTTTAATTAGTGCCTTTATATGATTACTGTAATTGGAATTAGTGATGCATTACTTGTCTTTGCTGCTCTGCAGACAAATGTAATGTGACGACAGTAATGCATAACACTGCTCCTCAGACATGAAAGGGCTTTTTTTGAGGCTTTAAACTTGACAATGGGTCGCTATTGTGAGAAAATAATGATTCTTCAGTCAGGAGCAAATTCTTAATGGATATGATGGTAAACCACAGATGGTGGTGAGGAGGCAGCAGAGAAGAGAGGGAGCATAGGAAGAGAGTGGGAAGAGGGGAAAGCAGGGCCGTTCTGCTAGGAGGGAGGGCAAGAGTGGCATGTGGCTGGATGGTATCCTTGGGAAAGTTTGCAGCTCACTCTCCCACTCTCTGGATCTTAGCTGGGGACAAATACCACATGGAGCTGAGAGGAAGCCCGCTGAAGTGTGCAGGGCCACAGGCACACAGGAATGTTTCACTTCAAATGGAAAATGTTCACAGCTGTTAGTTAGGCTATCTCTCTCACTCTATTTCTCCATCTCTGTCTATCCATCGCCCTCTCTCTCTCTCTCTCTCTCTCTCTCTCTCTCTCTCTCTCACTGTGTCAGAAGCTTGTTGCTATGTTTAGCTCCCCTTCTCATGTGCTTGTGATAACCAGTATTTTTAGTTCTGCAGTGGGTCAATTTTCCTTTTTTTTCCCCAGAACTTGAGATTAATATGTTTCAAACATGCATTCATATCCAGTTCACTAACATGAGAGTTTAGGGTCATATATTTATATTGTCTGGTCCCAGCCCCTTGAAATGTATTTGTTATCCTGTCTCGTGGGTATCAAACAGCAGAAGGGCTGCAGTCCATTTTGTGTTCAAAAATATAGTTTAAAAAAAACCACACACACACTTGATAATATGTGGCATCAAACTACCGGAAGCCATTGCTCGAATGGCAAGCAAAAAAACAACAACAACAACAACAACAACACAGGGTTGCTGTCCCCACATCAAGCTGTCTGGAACTGAGATCAGAGAACTGGATCACTGATCTCAGTTTAGGGGCTGTGTTGGCTGCAAATGAGCCCAGGCTCAATAATTCTGCTGGTTGGAGGTTTCTTCCTGCCCGCCACACACATACCACCACGCAAGCTATTTTGGATGGTTGCCAATTTTAAAACAAAGTATAGTTTACTAGGCAAGTGCACTCCAAAATAATGGCCATTCAGAGGACTATCTTTAAAAAGCTCGTAATGTTTTCAAGCTTTACGTCCATTTTTGATGCATATAATTGGAGTTGGTGTATTGAACCTCACTGTTGTGGCCACTGTTGACCAACCCACAGCAGTACACAGGGAGAGCATATGGTCATATGGGTGCAGTTGTCTGTTTCAAATTTTGAAAAAGCATGCTCTCGTTTGTATGCGCTGGATATATGTTTGCATTGGTTGTAGGAATCCATATGTGTTTTTTGAAGCCAGAAAAAGATGCAAGTAACAGTCCTTGTGTTTAGACCTGGTTTTTCTATTTTTCCCTTCCCATTTATGATTTAAATGGAACTTAAATTGAATGAAATTGCGTTTGGAGTGTTGTTAAATATGAGTTTAGCAGACACATGCTGCTGCTAAATCGGTAAGAAGTGAGTATTTGCCTCGTTGTTTTATAAAGTTCAACGCTGTCACTAATTTGGACTTTAAAAAGCTCCATAGACACAAATAAAATTTTGTTCAACAAAGTTTCTAAAAATTTTTTTACATTATATATATATATATATATATATATATATATATATACACACACATAGAGTGCATATATACAACAGTGTCCACCAAACCACCCACAAACTTACCCAGAGGCTTAAACCAGGGTTTTCTTTTTTCTTCTCAAACCACTTCCCTGCCTTTCGCTTACTCCTGGTGACGACACTCTCTTGGAATTTACTCTTGTGCTGGTGGTGCTCTCAGAGAGGGAGAGAGAGAGAGAGACTGACTGTGTTGTTCAGATCTCACCGTGCTTTGCAGCCACGAACCAGGACCATTTGGTGTCTCCATTCTTCACTCTTTTCTTTACCCCTCCTGCATTTTTACTGTATTTTGCATTTATTCTCATAGTTTATTTTTTGCCTTCACTCGTTGTCCTTTCCGTCTGGGTTATGAAAATTTGACATATTTTGTTTGAAATGAGGCTCTGTGTGAGCATTGGGGGTCCAAAGTGTCTGGATGGCTATTGGGGCTGTAAAAGGGTTGCTAAATTGTGCTGTGGTGGAATGGAAGGGTGTATGTGCTGAGGTCTGTGGTCTAACAGAGTTGCTTGTCTGTCATTACGTGCCTATGTACGTGTGCACTATGCATAAGCTCCAGACTTGCATCTGTATTTGTGGGTATCTGTGGATGCTGTGCATGATGACTGCGAACTATGACAGATCTTGCGTGTGTGTGTCCGGTGGATGTGTGTGAGGGATACATGGGGGGCATGCTGCTAGTACCTCTGGAGGTCTGTGAAGGCCTCTCCCCCTTCCCCCTTCTCCCTAAACCCCCGGCTCGCCCTAGAGTGATGGGGGAGGTGTTGCCTCTGCTCACTCATCCATCACACACTTTATTTGGGTTTTAGAGGAAAGGAAAAGGGAAAAAAAGACAGAATAAAGGAAAAAAGACTTCCAAAAATATCAGAGTTGGGGGCTAGGGTATGGAGGGTTGAGGAGTTGAGTAAGAGGGGGGAGGCCCTTGCCCCGCGTAGCTTTCCTCTCCTGCCCCCCTCTCTTTAAGCAGATGCTGGAAAAGAAGTCTTACCCTTGTGACCCCCTGCTATTCTCCAGTCCCAGCACTGATAACAAAAGACAGATAAAGCCAAATGGGGGCAGATTTAGTGAAGATTAGTGAGCAGGTTTGTGATTTTACACCGAGTTTTCAGTTGTGTGTGAGTGTGCACACAAGTGTTTTTATGCGCCTGGTAGATGTGGGGTGCCAATAGCAGATTGTGGGATGGGATGGCCTGAGAGTGGTTGGTGGTCTTTGTCTACCATCCAAACTGGGCAGGGTTTACTGTGTGACAGGACAGTGAGGGCAGATGAGTTTGCATGGCTGACAGAGGAAACAAAGCCTGCAGTGCTGGCCCTTTACTCCTCCCACAGAGAGATGAGAATTAAGCAGCAACCAAGGGTATGGCAACTCAGTCAATAAACTGAGATCAGACTGCTCTCCCCATCTCCTGAGTTAGGAAAAGCACAGGTTCCTACAGGCATTTCTGTATCATAGATATAATCAAATATATTTGTCATTGCCTTCATCATAATATGTCACAGGAATGCTCATATCACCAACATAGCATGTTCGCTGATAGTAATTATAATATTTTAAACTGCAAACACCTGATTTGTATGTTACATACGAGGACTTTTGTATCCTAAATCATAAACATATTACTGTACACAGTACATTGTAAAACATGTACAAGTTAACAAATGGACCATTAGGTAAGAAATCGCTGTTTTCTGTATATTATTACTGCTGTCAAGGCTGAAGATGGCCAGGCCAAACTAATTGGAGCAGAGATACAAATAAATCAAGGATATATTCCCATTTGAATTGATTTATTGACATTTTTTGTAGATGTTAAAAAATTGATGCAGGTTTCTGTCAAATATGCTATCATGTTAATAAGGAAGGTTTTTAATTTTTGTATCGTTAATGATATAATTTAATTCAAGCAAATCACGTTACTCTGCTTTGTGTTTTTTTTTCCACCATAATTATTCACTTTGTCATAAGCTCAAATAAATTAAATAATTACTTTTGTTAACAGAAGCTGCTTTTGTCCCAGAGCCAGAGTAAACTGAACTATATCCTACAGTTTTGTGATGTAAAAATATGAAAATGTGAAATTGTAGCCAAAAAAGGGGGCCAGGTTGGCTTATCCTTGTGGGTATGGGAGAGTGTTTGTCTCCTCTGAGAAGCTTTTCCAGCAGCAGACCTCATGGTAGAGCCCCCAGAGGCCCTATTTGAATCACAAATGTATTTCGTTTCTCAATCGTTCACAGGTTTTGGTCAGTTGAGGAATTTTGGGACCCATTAAAGCCTGGTGACAATGACTTTCACCCCCAGGGCCACCACAGGGGTCCGCCCCCCTACTGACCTCTCCATTGCTGCCCAGTCATACCTCCAACGGTCCTACTCCTGGGTTCTGATTGGTTCAACAAAGCACCCAAAAAAACCTCTGGGGTCAATGTCTCTTTTCTCTCTGTCGCTCTTTTCCTCCTTGCTGCCTTGTTCTGGCTCAAGTCGGGGCTTATCAAAGACAATCCAGTTCTGTCATGTGGCCAAATCATCTTGACACCCATTTAGCATGCTCATCAGAGGGCAGTTATGAATATTCAAGATGGTGCCAGGGGCCAGTGAGAGGCAGAATCAGAGAGATGAGAATGACAGATAATGGAGGGTGTGCGTCCAAGATGGGAGAACAAGAGGCAATGAAATGAGTAAATGTGAGTGACTGAGCAAGTACAACTTTAAAACAACCTATTAATCAAAATGAATTCAAATCTTCTATCAAATTTAGACCAGCACACACAAAATTACAGTAAGTTAGAGTCTATGATAAAATATCACAAAGCCTGCAGAAAAGCATACATATCAGAGCAGATAATGAGCAGAAGATGATCCAAACTTGGGTAGTCTGAGATGTTCAGACCAGAATTGTTCATGAGGGGCCGACAACAAAAATGTTATGACAGTGAAAGTCTCAGGACAGTCGAGAAAGACAGGAAAAAATAAATATAATATGTTCCTGTCAGTTAATTGAGTGAGTTGAGGGAAGCCTTTGAAGATATCTGACTTCCATATCCATTTACTCAAAAGGGCAAGTTAAGCCATGGGAAGTCAGGTGAAGTTTCTTAGTCCACAAAACATTTCTTAAGCTTCACGGCAAAACAGTTTGTAACATTCTCATAAGCAGTTAAAGATGCTTGGGTTTTGTTTTAAAACCTTACAGTTTGCATGATTAATTTGAAATAAAGTTATTTACAGCCTTCGTTAAGCTAAAGCCTTCAGTGTAGCTGCTAAGCTAAAAGCATTAGCACTCATCCTGTGTAAAGTAGGTGCCCACACAAGAACTTCAACTAACTCAAACAAAGACAGCTCAGCAAGAAATTGATGTTCCCTCTTTACGTTGAAGTCATTAAATATTCTCTTTTTGTTTGAGTGTGACAGGTTAATGGTATGCGCCACAAGCTAACGTTTATGATTAGAGTTCTCTCTGTTGTACGATGCAAGCAAGGTGGCGGGTAAACACAAGGTATGTAGAGATTCCGAGTACTAGTTGACATTGTCTCGTAGCATGTTTGAGCTCATGCACACTATTCGATAAATGACACTATATGACATGATGTGATATAAGGAGTTGGAGCTGGGCATCCATAGAATGAAAATTATAATCAAATAGGTGGCAGTGTAGCAAATTTGAAACCAAAACCAAAGCCTCAATGCCCAGATCTATAGTCTGCGTTGCGGCCTGTCTTTCAGAATTGCGACCCCCAGATCACCGACCTGCTGTCACTTTTGACAAAACTCTTTTTTTTTACACTTGTAACAAGGCTACAACAAATAGTCTAAACTTTAGTCTACACAGCTTGTATCCTGTTGAATAAAAGCTTGTGAATGCCTCGTCTTTGTCACTCGCAACAGAGTGAGAATGAGGAAAGAAGGAAGGAAGATGACTCTTTTGAAACTTCATTAACCTCCCACGCCACCCCATCCTTCCCATAATTTAATGTAGTCATACTAAATTTGCTATGGCTTACATAGCACATTCACAAATTTTTCAGACATCAGACATTGTCTACTAAAATGAACACTCACACATTCACACACAGAGTAATCACAGCAGCTATATGCTGTGAGATGGCCCATGCCTAAAATGAGCGATCATAAAAATAGTATTTTGGAAAACCCTTCTGTGCTGCTGTTGAATCACAAGCTGTTTATGGCCTTGATCCTTGTGTGCTGTTGATTATTGTTTGGTTATGAATTTATTGGAACTTGTGAGAACAAGCGAGCTGAGCCAGGAAGGAGCGAGTTTGTCTCAATGAGCCTGCCTGTCTCATTAACATCAATGTCAAAAACTTCTCGGATCACGTCCAAGCTGAGACAAAGTGATCATTTGGACTTTGAGAATGCAGCACTGTTCCAAGCTTTGATGTTTGGGCTTTTAAAGACTGGAGATGGTGACAGAGAGGGTTATCAAAGGCCTTGCATCTTAGTGAGTTGTAGACATTCGTGGACCAAGAAGATGTTTGTATAGTTGTAATTTCAGCATATTACAAGATATACAAGATGTTGGTACATCAGAATTTTCACATTGTGTTCCTTGAATTGCTTGTGAAAAATGTTACCAGGTTTTACTTTTTTTCTGACGCTGATCAGACAGAGCTTCAGTTGGATTCATTAAACATACTCATCTATCGCACAAGTTCATTTATTGATCATCAGTTGTGCATGAAAAACTGTGTCAGTGTCAAGGATTGTGATATGGTGACCCATACACAATTATTCATTTGTCTTTCTGTTGCTTTCCTAACCTAAAATCATTTCAAAGACAATATGTGCACACATGGAGGGGCATATAGATAATGTGTCAACCGACCAGTCTTGGTGCTGTTTTTACCCTTTTTTGCCTCTTTATGTGTATGTTTGTATGTATGAATGTATGTGTGTGCTGTGTTTTTAATGGTTGAGGATGCAGCTCCTTTGAATGTCCCTCCACAATGAATGGGGGTCAGGGCTGGGCCACCCACTCTGCGCCACGATCCCAAACCTGGGAAAGACTACTTGTAACATGCCTCAAAAACAGTTCAATTCATTTAGATGTATGTACATATTCAGCATGTTCATTTCTAACTCAAAAACATTTCATCATTCCCAGTTCAAGAGTCGAGAGTTAGTCACTTCTTTATAGTTATATAGTTATAGTTTGGGCTAAACTACTGCTGGATCTAAATAGTAGTTACAAAGCAGCATGTTAATATGACAAAAAAAAATAGAAAAATATTACAAATAACTTCAGTCAACACATTTTAAAATATGACTGTTGGACCCTATCAGCTCATTTCATGTTTCCTTTAAGTTGGCTGGCGATTTGGTCTGTATCTTAAAAAGTCCTGGCCCATCTGTGTTACAGGCCATATCTGTCATTAATTGCATTTTTTGGTTCTCTTTATTGTATTGCCTGTTCATGTCTTACACTCTGCGTTCTCTGATGAGTCATCAAGGTTTTCAAAAAGTTGCTGGCTAGTCCCCTGTGACGGTGGTAGATATGATGGTTCTGGTACAATATCAGAGTTGAGTCATTTTAAAGGAAGGACTTCTATCTCTGCTGGAGCCTGATCGGTTTGTGCTTGAGTCATAAAGATACACAATAAGGTTCCAGAGGCTATTCAAAGTGCAAGCAGCAGTAATGAATTTCAGGGAGGAGCAACTTTATCCATGAAGCTTCATTATTAGCGTCACAGGTGAGTCAAAAAAAGACTCTCTGTTTGCTGCTCAGGATGATTATAAAATGATGGAGGTGCCTGTGAGGAACTCTGTTAAAAAGCAGTCAGTGATGACAGGAGAGGTGGGGGAGGAGGATTAAAAGACCACAGTTTGAGAACATCCCAGAATGAGTCACAACACTGCTTTTGTCAGTTTAGGTGGGGTTTTTTGACACATTCAGCAGATCTCAGTCCTTATGTTAACGTTGCTGTTTACATTTTGTGTTTTTTTCTTGATTTCAACATAAAAATGATGAAAAGTACTTATTTCTTAGACAAGCTTTTCACAGACTTGCATCACACGATGTCCAAGACGTATAAATGAGATTTATTAGAGATAATTCTGATTTTTGTCTAATATCAAAGAAGGGGTGGTTCAGGATGCACTCATTGACCTTACACAGGCAGACAGATATATAACTCTAGCCAGACAAATGCTGCCCATCCCGTCAGCTTGCTAGCAAGGGCAGTGAGGTAGATAATAATTGTCAGCTTGGGTGTACCATTGCCAAAGACAGGGTGGGCTAGGCCTGGTGGGTCTGGCTAAGATGGGCTGGATCACTGTGGGCTTTAGGAGTCCTCAGGGCTGGGGAAAAGAGGAGGATGTACACAGAAGCATTTACATTGTCACAAGGATGTCCAAAACACACACACGCACACACACACACACACATACAAATACAAATACAATGTCTATGTTCCTAATGTGCTTTCTCTCTGTTCTTTATCACAGACAGCCATCAAGATGTTAAAATCAAACTTTACCCAAAAAGTATTTATGATGAAAAGAGGAACCTCACAATGCAAAGCAGAGGAGCAGCACCAGAGAGCCGCTCATGGCCTCACAGAAGACCTCATGATTACATGACATCATTAACCCAAGTGACATCATAAACTTGGGCGAAATGACCAGCGCAGATCTGAGCCCACCTGTTACCGGTCCAAGCTTAAATGTGAGTCTTAAGGCTTTAACTTTTAACTTGTTAAGTACTGGTCATATGGCCTGTAGATTCAAAAATGGCTGTCTTGTCCTGCCACTGATCAGGTCATCTTCTGGCTGATGAATATCAGGTTTCTGTCAGTAAAAATAGTAGCTGTGCACAAATGTGATGTCTCTAATAGACTGTTGACACTTGTGTGTGTGGGTGTGTGTTTAATGTGTTTGCGTGTATTTTTATGTGTACAAATGCACATGCATGCATGAAAAACAGATAAAAAGAGTGTACAGTCAGATGACCCTGGGGCTTCATACCTGCTCTGGATGTTTCTCTTGGGTTCAGCTTGGGCAGAAATAAGATTTTTCTCTTAAAAATTTGCTCAAGTATATTTATCTCTCCGATTACTCACAGTTCTGGAGAAGTAAAAAATTAGGGGTATGTTTAGTATCATTGGTGTTTTTCACATTACTCATGCACCTTAAACTGCTCATTTATTTGCTTAAGTAACCACAACACCTTTGCATACGCAAAAGGGTAGCAAGCAATGGCAGGCACCAACTGTGTCTCGTGTGTGTGTGTGTGTGTGTGTGTGTGTGTGAGTGTGTGAGTGTGTGTATTTGTGTGTTCAGTTCAGCCTCTGAATGAACTCACCCAGGCTGCAGCTGTTTCTGTTTCTCTCAGCTTTATACATTTGCCCTTGCTTTCTCTTTATGTTTATGAAGCAGATTACATTTCCCCTCAAGTCAGCATTCATGGACAATGTGGACATGGTGGCTGATTAAAACTGATAACCAAAACTAGCAAAGCTCCTGGCACGCAGCAACTGTCTGACAGCATTACGGGCTAATTTCATGGCTTAAGTATTTTCAATTCATTAATGACAAATGATGCAAATTTTATGTATTTTCATCTACATTAATCAAGAAAATATATGACACAGATTTGTATCTTTTCATTGACCTTTTAAGTTATCTTGCCATACAAAAATCTCACTTTCTATGTGACCTGAATACACCATAAGGTCCATGCTTATGTCCTCAAACTATTTAGTGCCCAATGAAGTTAACTAATGTTGTAGCTCCTTATTTTAAAACTAACGGCTTCTGAGATGCTTTACTAACATTTTACCTGTAGCATCCTATGAAGGAAAAATTAAAAAGAAACAGTCAATCTAATAATGTTAACTAAGATAAAGCCTTTGATTTAATGTAAATGTTTAAAAATGTGTAACAATGTGTAATTTCTCAGAAGGTAAAATGTGTACTGGAACAGAGGACAGGACAGTAGCATCCCTTACCAGTGTAGCTATTGTGGCATAAAAATATACAGAGAACGCGTGTCAGCAGTAGTGAAATGCATCCAAATAGCCCCCTATGGACGTGACAAAGTCCAGGTGTCTAAAGGAAAAAGTTCAGCTATGGAAAACAAGGACTATGTACGTCAGGACTTTGACACGGGAAGCAAACCTGGGGACCCTGGTGATTGGAGGTGATGCTGTAAATGATTTGGGCAGGAAACTGGAGATATTAAGAAAATGAAAATGAAGAGGACTGATATATTGTATATTTCCTTTAGTTATTTGTCCACATACAACACTAATGTTGTCCCGTTAAGTCATAGGATCGAAAATGCCCGTGGTGCCACATGCAGTCCCATTTCTGAACTTTCAACACCTCAGTGTTGAGTTTCCCATCACCCTTATATAGTTATGGTGAGTAAACAGCTTGTAGATGTAAATGGGTTTCACCCCTGTTATAGTGGAGCTCACTTCCTGTCACTGGCCCCAGGGTGGGAGCACACAATGACGAACACCACCCACATTAGCTCCCTAGCAGGCAGTCAGGCTGACAGGCAGGGTGACACAGGGGTTATTTTTTTCTGTCAAAAGCACAGAAATAGTTTTCCAACTCCTCCTGGAGTTGACAAAGCAGGCAGGCATTCATTGGCCTGCCACCAGGGCGGGATGTGCTCTTGTTGTGATTACCTGCGTCTGTAGCGGAAGGGCTTTCTCTGAGGACCTATGGAAAAGTGCTGCTGGCTGCCAAGTGCCATGATTAGCGCCCCGGCCCCATTCCTGGGTCAGCTCAGAGGGCAAAAGTGTCTAGACCAGCTGGGGGATTTCCACAGACTCTTGCATGAGCTGTAGTTATTACTGCTTACAGTAGAGCCCCAAGTCTCTGGGCACAAGTTCTATTTTTGACGATGTGTGCCATTATTGCCTCCAGTGTGTGGTAGCCATCAGATTACACATTGGCTTTACATGTGCAGTGAATATTGTTTAGTTAAAGGCCTTAATTTTAATTGAGTTGTGTTATTTGATATCAGTGAATGAAGAGATAGGGAGGTGGAAAATGTTGTGTTGTGGTTAAATTTAAAACCTTTTGAAGGTTTAGTGTTTAGGATTAAGAGGTATCGATTGGTAGAATTAAATTCTAATTGCCTAAGTCTTCCCTCAGATCCACTTGATGTGCTCTGTCTTGCACTCTCTCTCCCCTGTGTGTGCGTGTGTGTGTGTGTGTGCATGCGCATGTGTGTGGGTGTGCATGCGCGTGTGTAAGGAGTTTGACACCATGTCTACGGATGTAATTTTGCACGCGTAAAAAGAAGTTATTGCAATCCTCTATCCCATGGTTACCTAACACACAATACCTCGAGCTCTGAAACAAACAAACAAACAAATAGACACACACTTTTTGGCCCGGAAACTTGAGAAATGAATCCTCCTTCTGCATTGCTCTGTGTATTATGGCAACCAAAAGCCACAAGTACACTAATATAAAGCCCTGTGTTTGGTTATTATGTCACCTGCCAAAGTAGCTAATAAAAGGGACTGTGTGTTACACACCACAGCCAAATTCTGATCGCATTTAAAGGGTGGGCAGGTTCTCATGTTAAGCCCTGGGTGTGATCCCATCGTAAGGTGGTCTCTATTTACAATCTACAACCTGCTGCTAAATCTTTCACACAAGACCTTAAAGTGTTACACAAAAAAAGGGGCAACAGTTTCATTTGGAAACATGATTGATTGATTTATTGATTCGTTGGTCAGTTCATTCATTGATTTATTGACATTGTCTAATGGAAGGAGCCCCACATGCTGAAGTCAGGATCTTCTTGCTCACTGCCAAGGCTCTTACAGTGTATTCTGCACTACAAACTCAGTGCTGTCGTTTGCCAGAAAAAGCACAACCAGTTAATGGTTCGGAACTCTGGCTTATCTTGGCCATCAATGCAACAAAAGTTATAATTATCTGCAAAATAAACTCGCTTCCTTGATTGTTAGATAAATAATACATTAAACAGTTCCAGATAAACTTTGTTTTCCACTGTGTTGCTTGCCCCTGTGGAAAAGGAGAGGAATTCAGGCAACCAATACTGGAAGACCATTTGGGCTAGTCAGGAAGTTCTTTCTTTCTATGTTCCACTGTTTCATAAAATATGAACACCTTAAATAACCAATTATTATTTGAAAACTGTTTTGTTCTCTGTGAAAGGAACTGAAAAAAAAAGATGGTTCCCACTTGCCAACAGATTGAGTTTTCTTGTGTATGTCAGCATTATGTGTCTCCCAAGGCCTTCTTTATATAGGCCAAGACATTATTTTTGGCATTTTTTTCTGACATGTACCTCCCATTCCTCCCACTCTCTCTGGCCCACCTCCATGAGGGCCGGGGAAGCCTGGCACTCGCCTGAAGCTCTCAGCCAGTCCTGGGCAGCTGGGGTCTGGGGGAGCTCCCTGCAGTTCTGCAGTGTGCTGGCAGCCTCTTTTCTCTTGCCCCCGCCACTCTTAATTCTGCCTTTTTACTTCCAGCCAGCTTCAGAATACAATACAGAGGAGCCCTGTGCTGTGAACAGAGACACACACCCTTGGGTGTACACACACATCCACACTTTTAAAAGCCATTGAAAGAGACAAGACCAAAGGCAAAAAGAGGAGCAGACGCCTCTCAGATGCTGGGCTTGGCTTCATGTGCCTCTTGACACAGACGGCCGCACACAAGATATCTGTTGTTTATTGTTTATGGAAGGACCCTCTGCCACACTCCACGCTCTCTTCATTTTAAGACTCCTAAAGGGCCACAGCCAAGAGCCACAGGGGAAAAGAACAAATGAAATCGAAAATGGAACTCACTGTATCTACTGTATGCAATCAAGTGTGTGTCTGTCTATGTGCATGAAAGACAGTGCATGTATGCTTTTGCATGTGCATGTACAGTGAGAATGTCCACTTATTGTACAATCTTGGGCACTATTATTCTTCCCTAGCTTCCTCATTGAGTGTGTGTTGTTTGCTCAGCTGGAATTGGTTCAATGTGAAGGGACAGGGAAGCCATCTTGTTCCACTGAAATCTTAGTCACAACAAAGACATTACAGAAAGCGATGTGAACTTCCTCTCAAATCTGATGACAATGCAAAATGTCATTATGTAATCTGTTTGCACATTTTAAGATGCATTCTCCCTTGGTGGGCACTCAATTCAGCGGAAAAGTCAGAAACACAAAACTAAGATGGATTAATCCCAATCACCCTTTGACTTTCTGGGTCAGTCTGATATCAGTGTTTTTACAATATAAACTCTTTATTTCAATCTGGGATACTAAAAATTAAAAAAGAAGAGCATTCAGTGAAGTGGATTTCATATAGTTTTGCTGATGTTGATCTACTGTTAACCCACTAGTGATTTCCTATAAAATGAAATCTGTTGCACAATGGATTTACTTACCTTACTTCTTTTACAGAACTGACACACAGCACAAAGATTTAAAAATAAATAAGTGATTTAAATCACAACATCATTTGCAAATGTGAAGTGTGACTGTTTTCTGTTATTGTGCACTGATCCTTGCTAAAGATGCAAAAATAAGTAAGATAAAGAGGAAATAGTCCAGGTGAAGATGGGCAGTATTTTGTTTAGATTGAATCAAAGTGGCATAAGGGAAATTTGTTCAGTGTCATAAGTTTTGAGAGGAGAAAAATGCGCACTCTTTGTAATGACTGAATATTTATGAGGCAGCAGAATGTCAGTGCAAGCTGATTTTATCAGATCTTAAAAAGCTGTGGATGTTGGGAAAACAAGCAGCAACAGCTTCTGAGTGGCAAAGCATCAATAGGTTCAACCTTTGATAGATGAGAAGACAAATGTCTTTTCTCTTTTCAAGTAAATTTCAGTCAATGACACCACCCATTCTTTGTGCTACATGAAAAAAAATCCAATGAAAAAAGCATTGTTATTAACATTAATGTGAAATATTATTTTATGATTCCATTTTATAAGACAGATTATAGTGTTATCTCTCATGCAAATTTGTTGGTCTCAGCTCCTCCGTACCACTCACAGCCATGAGTTGACAGAAATTCATTGGTTCTTAGCAGTTAAAACCAATAGAAAGAAAAATTCCTTCCTAATGGTGCATGAAAGTAATGATTCACCACTGTATTATTGTCTGAACCCTTGGCAGATATTTTTCACAGAAAGAACACTGTACATAAAGAAAAAAAAACAAAATTATTTTCCAGCAGTTTTATGCAATTTTTTTTCTTGCACAAAGCTTGAAAAAAAATCTGCTCAGCTCAGTCTGATGTGTCTCCCTTGACCTCTCATCAAAATGTGCAGTTGGTAGGAACGGGCTGCAGCTGGACGCCGATCAGGCCTGATGGCGATGGAGCATGAATAGCAGGGTAGCCCTGGGCACTATGAAAACGTCCTGCTGACGACTGTACCGACAGGGTCACAGCCCCTCCATGCTGCCCCGCGAAAGGAGAGTGGGAGTAAACAGGCGTAATAGGGAGAGACTAAAAGAGACTTGGACTGTGTTCTTGTAAATAATTGCATTCATTGTCCTCTGCCACTGTTGGTTATGGTCACAAGCTGTTTGGTAGGCCCCTGTCTGTCTGGTGCTCCCCATGAGCCCGGTGTCAGCCCCTACGCCCCCGAGGGGAGCAACTTGTGCCAGGGGTGAGGATGCCAGCTCCCTGACCCGGTGGCCCCGCGTCTGACGTGCCCACGCCAGGAGCAAACAGTCCCTGGGCCAGCTCGGAGACTCAGGGCGTGCTGTGCACATGCTGCTCCGCTGTTAAATAAAGCTGGTTCAAAGAGCACATTCCTGCCCCCAGCCCAGCAGTGAAATAGCAAGCTCTCTCGCTTGTAGTGTCAAAGCACCAGATTGTTTCATTTTATTGCTTTGCCTTTATCTGGGCCGACTCTGGTGCAATCTGATTGGAAGCAACATGTTATTAGCCTCTGTTGTTGGCTGTGGGAACAGCAGATGGCCTATTTGGACCAGATTACCTGTAGTCCTTATCTTAAGTAAAGAATTCATTTCAAGTGCTCAGATGTTTCAAGAAAGCTGCTTGTCCACATTATGAGTGAGGTGCAGCACAGTTGAACTTATCTGGAAGTTCACACCCACTTATGCTCTAAACCTATTGTAACCGTCCGAAAAAAAAAACCAAAAAAAAAAAACAGCGCTTACGTAGAAATGTGAGATTTCACCTAACATTTCACTTGTTCAGCCAGAGCTTCAGATAAAGTTGTGCACTCTCCTGAACTTAGAGAACGAAAGAAGCTGCAAAATTAATCGCAGCATGAGAGGAATTAAAAAAAGAAATCAGGAAGCCCTGTCTTTTTCTCTGAGTCTCCTCCTCCAGATTTCTCTTTTCTTCTTCCTTACATAAGTGTCAGATGGAAGCCTCTTTGTGTTATTACTTCCAAAGTAATATTTGCTTAAACAAGCGTGGGAACTAACCCCGGCCCAACGCAGCATCATCTGCAGCCTGTAATGATAGAACCTCAATGACATCATGAGTGTTTGAGTGTGGGTGCCAGTTCCGTGCATCTCCTCAAAATACCACTTGATAACACACAAGCTGAGCCTGCCAATGGAAGTCAGATGCTCTCTGACTCTTTATTTTACCCCTTTCCTTTCTCCATCTGCTGGTTTGGGAGACTTCGATGGAGGGGCCTCCTCCACAAGGGCTAGGTCTGACTTAACAGAATGGTAAATGTCAGAAAATAAATGCAGGCCTCCGCAACAAAGTGGAATTGGATATAATCTGCCCCAGGCTGCCGCGTTTGATCTGCACCCCCCTTCGGTACAGCTACCCACGTCTGGAGCAAGGAAAAAAAGTGAACAGCCCATTCAGGATGTTATGGTATTTTGTCCTATAATAATCTGACGTCACAGTGGGGGAGAACTGTTTTCATATGTTGCTTGACATTATGAAAACGTTAGGTCATGCATCCATACATTTATTCACATCTTATCTTTGTTAAAGCTCGGAGGATTTTTCCCCTTTTTCTCTTTTAATGAACTTCCTGTAAAACCAATAACCAGGTTCATATAGGAAGTTTGTTTTATTTGGTTTCACATTGTGTACATTATTCAACTGAGCACTTGCATCTGTGGTGCATTCCTGCAGTGCAAAGAAAATTGCACTTTCTAACCCAGCAACTGAAATCTGATACATGGATTTAAGGAACCCTCATATGACTATCAAGATCGTACTGTTGTGAATAGCATATTCTTCATGTAAATTGCGAGAATAATTGTAGGTGGGGAATGTTCTATCAGGTCTAACTGTGGTCAGGCATTTTGTCACAATGGAGCAGACTTCAAAGACAGGAGAGAACAAAAACTCTTGGGCCTACAGGTAGTGTAGCAGTTAAACTGGAAGTATGAAACACCCACCCACACACATTCAGTTTCCCAGCTAGTGTGGGATGATTCCTAAAGATGTGAAACCCAGACCATAGCGTGTTGGTTTTGATCATGTGTTTGACATCAGACAATGGATAAGTGGTGCCTGCAAGGAGGAAATGCAGGGGAAAAGTTACTGTACTGTGTCATTGTGAATGCCCATTTAATCAGTAACATTAACATGCAACAGCCTAGTATCGCTGCCAGTTCAACTATTAGTTCGAGAATGTGTCTTGTTACAAAAACAAGGATGTTGAGTTGGAATAAAAGAGCACTGAGTTGATAAACATTTTCAATATGTTTTTATTGTTGCAAGCTAATAATTTTGTGTCAGTCATTCCAGAAATGCACTGGCAAGGGTGAGCTGTTAAGTCCTTCACTTCCTTTAAAAAACCAACATTGCTCTGCTGTGGTGATGGCACCAGAAAAAACAAAGCAAAGCGAAAACAGATGCAACTAGAGATTGCTGAGAGAGAGGGAGAGCATGCATACTGAAAAACATCCTAATGTATCAAAATAAAAGACAGTTTTGATGTATTTGGATCCAGATATAAAGCATGTAAAGTATAGATAGGCGAGTATTTGTTTTCCTTCATTAAAAGACTGGCCAATGGCTTGTCCATGTTACATCTTTTAAATCTGTTGAAATTCTTTTAAGAGATAACTTTTTTTCAAACAACCACTGGCACAAACTGGCTGGAAATTATTTAGTAAGCAGAGGTAAGTAGTATAAAGACTCAATCAGGCAAAAAAGAGAAGGATTTTTCTTCGTATTATTTATCAAGGAGGATCTTGCTACACATCCTCCTGTTAAGGATACCGGATGAAGACAACACTTAGGGCAAGGTTTCTTGAGAAAAAAGCATGAAGACAGCAACTCCTTAGAAAATCATCTTCTTGTAGCCTACTGAACCTCAAAGACAGACATTTTTAATAAAGAACAACTTGTGGAAGAAGCTCGGATATGGGTTGGTCTGTACACTCAGATATGAAATTATAACATTTTTCTAATACCGTATTTTCCGCACTATAAGGCGCACCTAAAAGCCTTTAATTTTCTCAAAAACCGACAGTGCGCCTTAT
>JAQMCX010000050.1:910111-951753 GCA_029814765.1 Acanthurus leucopareius
AAACAGTTTTAAAATAGGCCATTCATTGAAGGTGCGCCTTATAATCCGATGTGCCTTATAGTGCGGAAAATACGGTAATAAGATTTTGTTTTGACTGTAAGCGCACAGAAGCTGCTGATGACTCAGCAGGCACTGAAATAACATGAATGAAAAGTCACGTCTAGCCAGACTCAGTGCTATTGTTAGGCCTTGCAGAATGTGAGCTTGTTAGCCTAGAGTGCTAGCTTCTACTTCACATGTGGATTACAAACTTAGCAGCACAATGGATCCCTCCCAATGTTTCCTGTTTAAAATGCTGTCTGTCCCCACAGTATAATGTAACCAACATCATGGAGGCATGCAGAGAAGAGAAAAAAACATTTTGTCAGTTATATAAAAGTCTAAATTTCCTTACACAATATTTGAGAACACAAATTTTAGATCAGTTCTAAGCGTCTGAGTTTCCACAGCTTAATTAGCCAGTGTATCAACCATACTAAGGCTCCTGATGAAGCAACACATAGGCTTATATACTATATTATCTGTGAGCAACGACCATTATTGTCCATTGGCTTAATGTTTTTATTTTATTTGATTTTGATGGAGGTCGACATAATTGCTTTAAGAATCAACACTAGTTTTACCAGATGACCATTAATTACACTTTCTGCCTCCCTCACACACCTCCTCACTCTCTCAATCCAGCTTCTGCATCACATTTACTGTCTTAACCATTTTTGGAGTTTGATTTGCAAACGATTCATCAAGGTTATTGACTTTCCACTGGCTTATTATTGAATTCACTATTTTAGTTAGTTTCATTTTTTTCTTCTTTTAGTAAGAACATCAAAACAAGCATTTGAGGTGATCAAGTAGAACTGAGAGAAGAGAGGTAAAAAAGTCTCCATGCAGAGGGCAGCACATGGTCCAAATGCTACGCTTTTCTGTACTTCCTTCCTTCCTCGTGATCCATAATCTTGTACCTCTTATTCACATCCGTTCGCCCCTGTCCGCTGGAACCAGCAAATCAATCTGCAGCATACACGTTGTGAAACAATGATGTAGACCCTGGTCTACCCCATCTATGGGGCCAGATGTGATTGAGTCAAGATCTGGTCTGGACTGTTTGAAAATGCGGTCTCAATTACTGAGTGTAGGGCTCCCACAAACCTCTAGCTTTATACACACATATGAGCACACATGCACACACTCACATCCCTATTTTACAAGTTAAATTAAAGTCAGATTACTATCGGTGCATCCCAAATGTGCTTTTCAGTAAATAAAGCTCTGCTCTGCCTCAGCCAGTCGATTCACATCCCCCACTGGGAGGCCCCTTCAGAAGCCTGCTTTGCTCTCTCCATGCTACGTACTAATTGACCAAGTCAGTTGGAGGTGAGGTGAGATGGATGGAGATGGAGATGGCAACGCATGGCAGTCATATGTGACTGAGTGAGTCTGATGTGGGAACCATTAGTGCACAGTGTCGGTACAAGCGTGGAGGCACACGCGGGGTGTGCGGCTTGAACAAATAAGGCCCTCTGTGTTTTGGAGTGTATACCCCTGCTGCCTTATTACCAGTTTAAAGTGTGGTTTGCTGGCGATGACATCAATGACAAACAGAGCGTTCTGGTTTCCTCTTCGGGGATGGAAACAGTTGCTTTGAACTTCAACAACTTCTCCATTCATTCCTTATACATGTAGACAATAGGAATTAAGTCCTGCAAAATCAGTGGAAATGCTTCCAGGAAAGCACAATTATTAAAATTCTTTAAAACAATACAAATAAAAATGTTATTTAGTGTTAACATATTGCATACCAATAGCATAAGATAAGGCTACTGTGGGCAAATGTTAATATCACAGTACTTAAAGAAAGTTTTGACAGCTGTCAAGAAGAGTCTGATTGAACCAAAACATTCATGCTTGTTTCTACCAATTGTTGTAACATTATTAATTAAAAACATTCTCTCAGTATTTACTTCACTTCTTTAAGTGACATGACCATACCAATGTCAGTGTAACCTATGCCACGCACACTGCTATTGCCTTAATTCTGACATGTACTTGTGCAACAAATCTATTATTGTTCAATGAAAACAGTACCACATGACGCTGATACATGTGTTTCTCTTTAGTATTGTGTGATGTCTGATTCAGCCATCCTGTCTGCTTTCAGGTTAAGACACTTCAACAGCTTAAACACCTAATAAGATGTTCGATAAAATGGATTCTGTGAACAATGAGCTGTACAACCACAAAAGCGATCTTTATCATGTAAATACCACCGACAGCCATATTAATGGTTGTCATAAATAATGTTGATAACAAAGAACTAAAAGTGAAATGGCAAACCCATCTAAATGTATTTTCTTGGAAGTTTTGCTTGAGTCATACAGTACAGGGTACAGTACTCTATAGTTAAGTGTGTGAAAACAATCCACTGGTACACTGAGCTGTCTTATGCAACCTGCTCCAGTGTTCAAAGGCTGCTGAGTGCCCTCTCCTGCTTTGTCAGGCTCACACAAGGGCTTATCAAGTGTAGGGTGGGAAGGCATGACGCTGGAGGACTTTGGAAGTGAGTGCTTGTGTTTGTGTGTGTGTGTGTGTGTGTGCGCGCGCGTGTGCGCGCGCGTGCGCGCGCGCGCGTGTGTGCGCACAGCAGGTTTGCCTCTGTGCGCGCATATTCATCTATGTATTGGTTTGTGTGTGAGATGTGTCTGCACCCCAGTGCGCATGCTTGTGTTTGCACATGATTACATGTGTTCACTTGTGCTTCGATGTGCATGCACGCGTGTGTTCTCGTCTCTTTTCTCACTCAGGGACTTTGTCCTCTGAAAGGTGTGCCAGCCAGTCAGCTGAGAGAGAGGAAAACAAGATCTAAAGCGGGCAGTGATCTTAGAACTGGGACAAAGACGAGAGAAAACAAGGGAGAGCGACAGAGAATGAGAGACTGAGGCAAATGCAGAAAAGTGGCGCCGGAGTGCGGAATGTGTCACTTTGAACCTTGTTCCAGATGTTTGTGCATTGCAGATATTGCAAACATAACACAGCACACACTATTAGCCGTAGGCTAGTATTTAGTTAGTGATAGGTGTATTATGCCCAGGAAATTTCTATTCACTTTTATCTTAAATCACAATTTACAAATCAAAACTTTAATTTATTCTTGGTAACTTCAAATTAGATTCCAGACTAAAAACCCCACATTTAAGGATTAAAATGACAGTCTGTGGCTTGACTGCATTGATTAGGAGACTGTGAAAATTGACTGACTGGGCAACTAGCTACACTGCCACCCACGCTGTTGACAAGGCAGGGTGCCTGATGACGTCATCATCCGGTAAAGTACAAACAGGAACGGCACTGACCGACCTGAGCACTCTTTGAACTGCAGATGAATTGCGGGTCTATCAGCAGCTGTTCTGAGTGACCTTACCCCACAAAAATCAATCAGCACAAACATACTGGTAAGGCTGGGGTAGTGGAGCCGTAAAACGGGAAGCGGCGGCTGGTCCAATGTCTTATGTACAGTGGTGATGCAGGAAAAACAGTGATCTTTCCCGAAAGCCTTTTGATGTTTTCTCTTATTGTCAGCTCACCATAGCGCTCCTGTCTTTTTTTAAAAGCTGCTTTTTCCACTGACCCAAGTTCAACGCACTGGACTAGTGGACTCAACCCAATGGAAAACTTTCCCGCAAACACTCACACTCGCACACATAGTTTCAAGGTGTTCTTTTCAATGATTGAAAGGTGCCATTGCACTTGACAACCTCCCACTTCCATCCACTTAGATGTTACGACCCAACAGGGGACTGTGGAAACAGGGTGGTGTGGTTTCAGGCTGGCCTGCAGTAAAGCACTCCTCTTGCCACACCCAGCTGGGCACTGGGCAGGACACACTGACTGACTGGCTGTTGACTAGCTGTTTGGCATAACTACCTCAGCTGGCAAAGCTTCATTCTCCAGCCTTTCTACATTTTAATGTTTTTTTCATGCCGGCCTCTCTCTTTCTGTCATATTGTGTGTCCATGCCTGTCTGTTGCCCTGGCGCATGCAAATGTGGACTGAGGTATGCATTGGTTATCTCCTTCTGGAAAAGCAGTGCCCTTGTTGCTTCATATAGCCCGGCACTAGTGACCGGCCATTGATAAGGGTAATGTCTCCCGATAGCTACCAAGCTTTCAAGTCCCGTCACAAAACAGCCGGCTCCCTTTTATGTTGTTTTCCAAGCCAAGGACAGACAGGCCTCCCCACAGGACCAAGCTGGCTAATCAGTAATCACTAACTTGCTGAGCCCAGCAGTCCTGTTCAGACGGGCTGCTTTTTCAGGCCTTCCTCCCCATCATCCTCCTTCTGTGCTTCTCCTACTTTGTCTTTCCACCTTCATATTCTCCCTATTATTTCTTTTTCTCTTATTTTTCTTCCTTTAAAACTCTTAAACTCTAACTACCCTATAGTTTAAAGCTTTTGATGATGATGCTTTTCTTCTGCTTGGTGAGTATATTGGACAGATCCCAATGTCTTCCTTCTCTTCCTTTGTCTCTTGATGTCTATCATTATTTTCTCTGTGTACTTCTCTATAATGCCCGTTCGACCTCTTTCTGTCTCCTTTCCTTGTTCTGTGTTGTTTCTGTTCCCCCGTCATACAAGCCCAGCAGCAAAACAAATGCCCCCCTTAGCCTGCTAATGAATCGAGATACTGGGGGTGGGGGGTCAGGAGGTCTGGAGCCATAGCTGTGCCACAGACACATGGCGTTATATTAAAACATTAGTACCACTATATGACTTTATTTAGGACTTGCCAAAGAAAATTGATTAGGTGACAGAGATGGAACAAAAGGGGAATCATCCTCGGCCACCCTGACTGGGCTTCTCCCGTCAGAGCCAACAACAGCAGTTCCTCTCCAAACTTTTGCTGAGCAGCGATCTGGCCATGCTTGGCCTCTTCTTCACTGACACACCCTCCCATGTCCCACTGTCCAGTCCTACAGGCTGTATAGTGAGCTCTACAGAGTGTGTGGTCCTCCTTTAACCTTTAAAAGTCTTTTCTCTTCATACTGGTAATGCTGATGTATATAATCATCCAACAGACTGAAACAGAATTATTGTATGTGCCAGATTTACCTTCTCCTCCCCTCAATCTCCATCCGGCTCAAACATGAGCTGCAGTGGTACTCACTTCTGAAAAGGTGATTTTTTTTAAAGCTGTGCAGGTGGGTTTGTGTTTGTAGTCTCTGGCTGAGGTAAAAAGGGAAATTTAATTTTATACTCATTGACATGAAATATTAATGACTTCCAATATTCTTATTTCTGTTTGTGACTGTATCAGTAATCACAAAGTTTATTTTTGAAAGCATGTTCTATCAAATATGAAGCTGTGGCACCTGCAAAGGAAGGGGAGGGAGTTTATTAGCCTGATTTAAATACATCAAGCATTTGATATGTACAAGAACTGTGAACACAATCAGTCATGTTGAAAACATGTAACTCTGTCCTCAAAACCTCTTTTGTTCTATATTTTCTAAGGATAAAATGTTGTACCCTTTTTTATCAACTTTATATTTTAAAAAACTTGTGTGAGCTGATATCACTTCCAGTCAAAGCTGTTTTCCTTAACTTTCATTGGATTGCTACTCAAAATTAACCATCATGCTGATTTACACAGAGGGATGGAAACTGAACAGAAACTGATTTACTTCTTGAACTGATTTGCTAAATAAATTTTGTCCTAACGAATGCAGAATTTTGGAGTACACGAGACTCAAAAGTCTAATCCAAACTTGTAAATTTCTGTTATAAATCAGAGTAAATTATATTAGATTCAGAAACAGATAATGAATTGGATTGAAATTAGATTTAAACACAGTGAAGTATTACTCTTAAGAAGATCAATTAAAAAACAGACTTCCAGTGTCAAACTTTGCATTTAGAAACATCTAAGTGAATTTTTAAGTGAAGAGGGACTTAAAAAAATAATTCTCTGACACAAAATTAACCGATTCAGGATGCAACTTTACTCAAGGAGAAGTTTAAGTCATGGTCAAGAAGCTTGATATTTCCACAATGCCAGATGTGCTTGCTCTTTCATATTCACCATTTAGCATATTATGCTTTAATGAACATAGAACATGCACTGTATTATATATGTAAATCTCTGAGATCTATGATTTTTAATTTGTTAGTGCCTCAACTGCTGAAAACTGTGGGGTTTTTTTCTTTAATGTCCAAGGAATTTGATGTTGCTGGACTTTTTGCTCTTTACAAAGTGATTGCCTCTTTTATTGACTAAATTTAGTTCATATTTCTTCAGTTTCTCTCTTGTTCTTTAAGAGTTAATGATCCATGGCTGACAGCATCCCTCCAACATTTTACCAGCCCATTGTGTTTATAGTTTACTGAAGGAACGTTATTGTTCCATCATATTAGATTTTACAGCAGTCAGGTTAATCTGAGTTTATGTTGTTCATTTGTGCTGCTGATTCTGTCAATACCTCACCATGTACATTTTTTAATTACAAGCCCCATTTTTTAGGTTGAAAGGTTGAAATAGGTTGAAATAAGGGCTGACCAATTTTTGGGGGGCTGTCAGTAAAAATCTTTTCCTATATCATTTATTTAACAAAACTTGCTTACAGAGGTTTGATATTTTTACATGACATGCTGTATTTCTATGCAGTGAGGGTTTGCAGGTTGACCCCACTGCTAACCCACAAACTAGTTCACCAGCTGGCCCAGATGCATTGTGGTTGGAGGAAATGGCCTCAGTGATGAGGAACGTGTTATCGGTTCTGTCCAGGACATCCTTCATACAGTGGTGTCACCCAGCAGCATGGGTGGGAGATAAAGGTAGAGCAGCGCACACACAGGCAAAACAGTGGACACTGTGCAGGCAAAGGAAATACAGCATAGATACAAATAGAGCAAAAACATATAGTTACGTACTATTTAGGGTGTTATTATGGGGCCTAGATTAAATAGTCCTGGTCATTTATTCCTCATAAATGTTTTTACAAGTCAGGCAGAGACTAAGAAACTCACAGATAGAGAATAACATATTTGAATCATGTGTTATCCTCTGTGTTATTTTATAGAAAAATGCTGCACACAGAGAAGAGGTGTGTGTGTATGTGCATATTGAGAACAAGTGATGCTGTATGAAGTAAATATACGTGTGCTTTGTTATCACTTTGATATTTTTTTGAGTGTGTACAATTAATGCATGTTTCTTTTTGAAATTTGTAATTCTCTCTCTCTGATTTAGGTGTTTACGCATGTTACTCCAAAACAGGGACACATGATCTGCAGCTCTAGGCTTTTAATTATCCTACAACTTGTGGAGTAATAAGAAATTCTTAGGAAAAGTCTTGGACAGAATGTAATGATGGCAGGCCGGCCGTATCCGCAAAAACTTGTTGTTTGGCATCCTTGAAAGGTGATTAATGTCAGTGGTTTCCAACTGTAATGATAATCATTTTATATCTGTTTTGTGCCTGAGAATTAGGTCCATAAAAAGTATTTAATTGGAGAATTTGGTTCTTCGGTTGAAACAGTCGCTACACACTGACACATGCAACTTAGGACAAGGTGGTACAACTAGACAAAGCTTTTTTTAAAGGTCAAAAATGTTGGGAACCTTTGCTTTACGGTATGATTCATCAAATTCCAAAATATGTCAGGACACGCAAACACCAAGCCAACTGTTGATCCAACTGGTTTTGAATAGATTGATAACCCAAGGCTGGAAAAACTAGGAAATAAACCATTCTAAGTAAATAAGTAAAAGTAAGTTAATATGAGAGTAACACCATAATCCTAGAAAGATCCTTTTCTAAGACCTTTTTTTTTTTTGCTCCTAACTTCAGAAACACAAACAGGACACATTGTTGTTACGTGTCATTGTGTGGGTGTTTCACGCTGTAAGTTATCTACATACAGCTGTGTTCCTAAGTAGGTTCTCATGGCCCCGTTAGTTAATTTTAGAGGGGTACACATTCAGCCCTGCCGTCATCCTCTGCCCCCTCCTCCTCTACTGCCTCCACCGCTGAGTAACCAGACCCAGATGGTACCTGGTACAGACACCAGCAGCTTATGTTTTGCCTTTTGTGAGTCAGACACTGCAATCAGTAGCCAGGAAGCCCAGAAGTGAGGTGTGGGCCTTAGTGAGGCCATACTGGGGTGAGCAGAGACTTAGGAGAGGAAAGGCAGGAGGGAGGGGGCGGCTTAATCAAACAGAAGTCAAGCTAGATGCCCACAACAAGTTACAGTTAACTTAAAATAAAATGCATTGATGGAAAAGTTCATTATCAGAGTATGTAGGCTAAAGGCTTCAAGTTTCCACATCACACCTTGATATAATACGGAGAACTGGTATGATGAGCGTGAGCTGTTACACTCATTTAATCGAAGGAGGAGGAGTGTGTGTCTTAAATGGGGGGGGTGGGGGGGGGGGCATCCCAGTCTGCCTATCATGTATTAGAAGTCAGCAGTTCAATATCCGGCCCGGGCAGTGATACTGTTGAGGCACTGCACTTTGGCCATCAGTATTATTTTTCAATGCCATGCCGTCCCTACTGGGAAAGAGATGACAGTGTGCGTTTGTGTCAGTGCATTCGTGCATGGGCGTGTGTGTGTGAATGTGTTAAAAAAAAAAATCAACAGAGAAGAGAAATGTGGTATTGTGCATTGTGTAGGTAGGTGGCAGACAGTGTGTGCATGAAGATGGATGGGAACACTGGGCTGTGGGAAGCAGGAATGTCAGACAGACAGACATTAAAGACATACGATATGAAACCCCGCTGTGCTTCACCCTTCTCCCCACCTGCCCTCCTGATATTAACTGCGGCCCTGCCAGGACCCCACATTCCCAAGAACTCCTGAGTAAAGAAACACCAGAAACAGGCGTGTTATCCATATGTTAACTGATGACTAGCTGTTCACACAGCTCCTTTGTAGGCTTGCCTGCATAAGAGTGGAAGATTTGACTTATTCTTGATACAAACATGTGTATTACTCACTAGCTGTTATTGTCTCAAATAAAAAAGAGGCATTGATGACTTATATCTTAACCTGTGTGTGTTTTGAATTACAGAAACCGTTGTCTACCGGTGCTTGTTAGCAGATATATTCAGGTTTGAAACAAAGGGGATTTTTTTCTACACAGCTATTTTCCATTTTAAAAGTAGTCACGTTCCTCGTTTTAAGCGCTTTATTCACTCTGATAAGTGACCACCTTTCCCTGCCACGGTTGATCTGGAGTGGTCATGCCACTGCAAACACTGATGTAAAAGGGTGCCAACGGAAATAACACCAGCCGTCCCTTTCTCTCGTCTCCACTCTTCACCCCTGCTGATAAGATTAGGCCTGAATCAGCTCTGTTGATACAGGCCACTGCGTATTGTTAAGCTCCAGTCTTGTTCTTTAAACAACCTAATTATGATATTTTATGAAGGGGAGTTCATTTAACACGTAACAGATGTTTGAAGTGACACGTCCTCTGTCTTGAAAGTATGTTGCTTGTTGGCTTTACACAAATACTAGGTTTGAAACAAACACCAACACATTCTAAAGCTGATTTCTAAAATGGTCTAAATCTTTTCCACTTTGTTTCTATTTTTGTATTTCTTTTCTATTAGTCCTCAATAACTATAGTCTCATAAATTCCCTTCACACATGTTCTGGTTCATCATGCATAAACAATTTCAAATAAATGAAAATCAAGTTTCATTTTGAGTAATTTTATACAGAATAAATCATGTAGTAAATTTCCCCACCTTCTTTGTTATGCTTTTGCCCAAAATGTTTCAATGGTAGCAAGAGCCTTTGATGTTCTGTAGGTACCGTTTTTTGTTTTGTTTTCTTTTTTATGAAATTAAGAGTTTGCAGAAATTAAGGTTGTATTTAAGCTGTAGAAACAGAGGATGATGTCCTTTTATTGAAACTTTAAAGGTAAGGGGTAAGGGGGTTTTACTCTTAAATGCCTAGAAAGTGAAAACACAAGGTGCAACATGACGTTAACCAGGACATGAAAGTATGTAAAGTAATTTAAAGTCTGAGAAAAGACAGAAGCAAAGAAACCAAATCTACTCTACAACAGTTTTTTGCATGGAAAAAAAGAGGCATTTTCCCACAATTGAACTGTTTGTGAAACAGTTTACATAAGGTTATGCATGTAAAGTTCATGTTTGATCTATATCCAAAATTCCAAAATGCTGCCCTGTTAAAGTTCTCTCTGTTTCAGTGTCCACGTGATTGAAAAAAAATTCTAAAAGCTCTAGTTTCCTGTAGCTTTTTCTTTTTTAATTTGGTCTTTTTCACACCTAAACACCTCGACTTGGTCTAAACCTCATCCACCACTGGACTGAACAAATCCTGGACTCTGCCTTTATGCTGCTGTTTGGCTGGTCAATCTGTGGTTAACTTGTTTACAGCTTACAAACACAAACACGCATACACGCACAAACAAAGAACTCGCAAAACAATACAAGCATTGGCTGTGTGAGCTGTATGTGACATAATCTTTAATTCAGATAAGAAGCAGGCACAAAATTGGCTCAGAAAATCTCAAAATTCACATTTTGACCTTAATTCACTCAGCATCATTATTTAATCATGTGAAACACATTCTCAAGCCATATAAAGAATGAGTCCAAAACCTAACTTACTCCATCCCGTGTCTGTGGTCTAAGTGTGACTGATAGCAGAGCAGCTGTTTCCTGGGGGCTGCACCACTGTCTCTAGTATGAGCGCTGCCGCTGCACTTGTCCCTGTCCAGCTGCTTGCCCTGCTGGTTTCTGCTCTACAGAAACATTTTGTACCTGTCAGTCATAGAGGGCGCTAGTAAGACTGGCTGACTGCAGCTGCTGGCAGAGAGCAGCTACTGACTGAGAGGAAAGTCTGTAGCTGCTGCATGGAGCTGTAGAGACAAGCGGGACAGACTGAGTTTATTAGGTACACCTCCTTAAGACTAATGCAGTTGAATAGAATAGAATAGAATAGAATAGAATAGAATAGAATAGAATAGAATAGAATAGAATAGAATAGAAAGACTGAGTCCTACCTTAATGAAGTTTATAATGTTGAGAGAGGTGTTTCTGTTATTTGTCTCTCCTCATGGATTTCATTGTAGTTAATAAATGCTAGATCTACCTTTTTATGTACTAAAATACATTTCAACAACACCACAACTACATCTGTAGATGAGTCAACACCTCTGTGAGTCAGTTTACAAAAAAAATTGAGCATCATAAATTTTATGAAGGTAGAGTTTTATTGCAGGAGTGTTCTATTAAAACTGTATTCCTTTGAACTAGGTGTGCTTAATACACTGACAACTGAGTTTATATGCAAGATAGATGACAGATATCAACACCCTAAACATCTTAAAGTGTGCTCTGAAATGTCTCTAATATTGTACTTAAAATTTAAATATTGTTTTATTTTATTGATTTGTTTGGCTGTTCACTTTTGCTGTTATTTCACTTCTTTCAAAAGGCTCATCATTGAACAGAAACTTATAAACAAGAAACTTTCCTGCCTCATTTCACTTTTTTTTAATGGTAAGAATTTTACATTCACCAGACTGAAGGCAAATCTCATGACTTTATTGAGGTATTAGTGCAGAGTGTTTTAACACAACCCCATTGTATAGAGTTAGAACTATATTATAGTCTTGTAGCAGCCAGTGGCTCAGTTCATGATATAGCCTTAAAAGCAGAATAGCAATATGCTGAGTCAAAACTAGAGCTCTCAGCTGTTCTCTTCTGCTCCCTGCAGCCTGCTGCTCGCCACACCTCACACTTCACCTTTTGTTTCACATCCTTCTCTGGCAAACCCCAAAAGAAACATCCTGTTTGCTGCCGATCGGAGGCAATCAACGAATCATTATTTCAGATTAGCTCAGTTTGACACATTTTAGCAGGCAGTTAGCTGCACAACATATTTACAGTAATACTGCTGTCCCACCCTGTTGATTATGAGTCACAGCTATAGCAGCTAACACTAGTCAAACTGTCACTAAATTATAAGCAATGAAACGGAAACATTTTTTTTTTAATCTTATCAGTTTTAAGGGTGTTAGCTTGTGAATATTTTCACTTAACTTGCACATTTATTATCTTTTCTCAGGAAAGCTTAATTCACCACTGAAGGGAGTGTATTTGCAGGGAGTGAGTGACCTACCTTTAGATAGTTAGTAGGCATATTGTTCCTGGATCAGGTAGAGTCAGTCTTCTAACATGTTGGCTTCTGTTAATCAGTTATGCCGCCTTTTTCCCATGAACAGTGGTGACACAGATTTCAAAGAATCTTTCCATCATTCCAAACATGGCAATTATCAACCAATCACATGGGAATCAGTCCCCCTCTTGTCATGTGGACTTATTTTGCCCGACAACAGTTAAAGTTTAGTCAGATCCCTCTGGGAGTGAGGGAGAGTCCTTCATAAGGAGCTCAATCACAGGACCTTTTTCAAGTGGCTAAATGAAGAGAAAAACAGGCAAATACCTCAATCCAAAATAGAAAACGGCATTGGAATGTTGTGAGGCACGGGGAGGTAATAGGAATTAGCTGTAATCAGTAAAACACTTGGAGAATGCTGCTGCTTTTTTTATGCCAGAGATTTGATCACTGTTGGAATGAAACAAATGAAAAAACTGTTTTTCATGTAACTTTCTTCTTCACATCTAAAGTGTTCTGCAGGAGTGAAAGCTGATCAATCAATCAAGCGACAGAATTCAATTTTCTGACATTTAAAAAAAAAAAAGATATCATACCTCATCTGTGTGTGTCTGTGACCTTGCGTTGACACGCTGTATTACCCTTTTGCTTGACACTGACTTTCTCAGTATACACACTTCTGTGGGTGTGGCTGATGTCGGACAGGCGTCATAGTAACAAAAGTGAAAAAGAGCAGCAATAAAATCCATACAAACTCTAAAGGGTTAATCTTTCATCCATAGAAATATAGTTTTAGTGAGGTAATTTAACATTTTTAATTGTGGTTAAGAAGAGATGATTTTCCTGAAAGTAGAGAACATTGGGCCAAAAGTGGAATAAATCAAAAACTTACATTTAAATAATGAAATATTAATATGAGGCAGGCAGTTCTGTTTTATATCATTTTTCTTAGGTCACTCCCACACTTTAAGTTCAGTTCAGTCAGACAATTAGCCAAGTAAATTAAGGAAAAAAAGTTACACACTGGGTCCTTTCACCCCTACCTCATTTGGTCCAGACTTTCAAACTTTTAATATGAACCAGAATTACATGTTTGAAAACTTCTCTGTGCCTGGACCAAACAGCTGGACCTCAGTCCAATCAAAAGAGGTGGTCTGACCTCTGATCAAACTGGACCATGATTCAGTTTGTATCTAGTTTGAGAACACTATTTTGGATGGGTCAGACTTTCAGATTATTTACAGGTAAATATGGCAACCTAATGTCAGAACCGGAAAATGAAGAAAAAAATTGCAAAAACAAATAATTAGAATTACATTAGCTCTAGTAGCATAAATATTTAATTGACATAATTTCCTACAACTCCAGAAAGCATCAAAATTCAGACACTCTTCCAAAATATTTACCAAGAGGAAAGATGAGCGAGAGATGTCCGTTGCACACTGTCAACCAATCAAATCCAAGCATAGAGAGATGCAGCTCACATAGGTGATGATGTCAAAATATAAGTATGTCATAGCTAGTTCTTTTGCAGACTCGCATAATTGTAAACACAACTAACTGGACCAAAGGTGAAAGCCAACAACATGACAAAACCACAAACCTTGGTTCAGACTTTTAGGTGTGAGAAGTCCCAGTTTTTCTTTTGTTTTCTAGACTTTCTGTACTCATGTTCACACTGGCTTTTTACTAACAAACCAAGAGCTTTAACCATGAAATTATAAAGACTGACAGGTAACTTGTCTGACACACAGGATGTAGACTGTACAAACCTGTCGCTTGGTGACTGTTTTAGTTGGCATTTTTCTCCTCTTCTCCTGCGTCTTTTTGTTTTTAGAATCCCTGTGGATTCATCCAGGGTTTAGTGCTTAGCCAACGATTTCAATTGGTTTAAAGAAATATGAATAAGCCAGAGGGGTTTTTTTCCCTATAGTAGACTGAAAATGGGTGCAGCCTTTCTCCAGCAGCAACACAACGCTGTGCAAATGGGGCTAGCTATACAAAAGCCATTAAGCTGCTAATTTATAAAGTAGGCCACAAACTCAACACCTTGTTTATCCTCCCTTTTACTTTCTAATTGTTAAGGACATATCTTCCTCCCAACAATGGATACCATCTTGTCAGTTCATCATCAGCGAGTTCGTACAGTGTAAGAATTGGTGCGGCAACACAAATATCCGAAAGAAAGTTGGCATTAACATTAGTACCATACTGTTGCTGGTGCAGCCAGGACTAATTCCCAGCCTATGAAATAATTATACTTTGTAATGCCCTTGGAGTCTCATACAGACACAGAGGGTACCCCTCAACTGGAGTTTGAGACCCATTTGAAACTGAAAGTGAAACTGAATCTGTCTTATCTGTGAACTTTACCAAAACCTAACCCAGTTGTTTTGGTGTGTGTTAAGTAACTGCACTGGTTTCACAAACTCAAATATGTAGATGTTTTTCTGAGCCTAACCCAGTTTCGTTTTTCCTAAACTAAGTACTTTTGGTTCCTAAATCCAACAAAACTGTGACAGTTTTACAACATTAACAACATGTTTAGAAAGGCTTTGCACTTGTGTCACAGATGCTAAAAGGTGCGCTATGTGGCAGAAGTGGCATCAATATTTGACGATCTAATATGAGAATGTGTTGGCTATTGGTACGTTTATATTTCCTTGTAACATTTGTCTCTCTGAACCTCCCCTTACTCAGTTAGCTTCATCCAAACTTTACTTCACAAACATTATTCAATGGAATTTGAAAGTGGAGCCATAGTTTATTAAAAAAAAAAAAAAAAACCTTGTCTATTTATATTACTGACACAGTTGGGTTTTTTACCAAATGCAAAATGCAGTTTCTTTGGAGTACTCTGCATATCTCATGGCTGAATCATTCAGTATCCAGATTTGGTCGTAAAATAAACTTTAGTCATATCTAGCCTCTCAGATCTTTTAACCTTAACCAAAGATCAAATATTCTCTTAGATAAGAAAACTATGGGAAACTCACTTCCTTGTTTGTAAAGTCAAAACAATTATATTTATGTCATTGCCTGACTGTAAGTGCATACATGTGTGTCCATCCATATCAGCCTGCTGTTTATATCAGTGAGCGCCTTTTATGATATGCTGATTCTGTGGATTAAACACTGAGAATGTCCCCAAAAGGGACCAAACCCCAGGTGTTTCAAACACCAAAGTGCCCTCTCGCTCTTATTTGCGTACACAGATGTTTAAGCTTCCACCTTCTGCATAAATATTGCAGTTCTGCAAAATCCCCCAAGCCCTATTCTCACCATATAATCTAACGTAGCACTCAAAAGTCTGTTTGAATGTGTTGTTTTTTTGACAGAGATGCACATTCAAATCTTCTCCTTTGCATTGAGCAGGTTTAAATCAGGGAGCATATATGTGAATGTGTGTGGGTGGGTGTGTAAGTGTAAGTGTAAAAGTGTGCGTGTGTGTAGTGGCCATTTGAGGTTATGAATGAGCTACAGCTGCATGGCCCACTGGTCAGTATGTACAGCTGATGAATGAGGTGTAAATTATCAAAATAAGCTGCTGGGTTATGCAGCTACATCTACGGTCATGTGTCTGGCCTAAATATGTCCCCATCAATATGTTCCAAACACATGGGGCTTACAGAGATGCACACCCTGTTGATGCAACGGACACAAATATTTAAAGTGCAAAAAGGTCATCAAGTTTGTTCATGCAGTTAGTGGGAACTCCCATGAGATTATGAATTGATACTTATTTTCTGCTATTTCATACAAAACAGGGCTGCTTTGCATAGAAGGAGTAGAGAAGGAAGGGCAAAGCAACAGACCACAGACAGATATGGGAGCAGTTGATGGGAGTGGTGAAGGCGACAGATGGACAGAGATGGGGAGGTGACAGAGAGAGAGAGAGAGAGAGACAGAGCTGGTGATGGATAGACAGTCGGAGAGAGCGAGGAAGAAGAAGGGCAGCGATAAGGACAAAGACATCAGTCACGTTTAGGGGGGTTTCCCTCCTCCCCTCTGCTAGTGGACCTTGATCCAAGCCACACAGACTCTACTGTGTCATGGTGTGTGTGGCCCTGTGTCTGTGTGGGCCTGCAAGTGGTGACTGGACAAATCATGACTCAGCAGAAATAGAGCTACATAGAATAGAATAGAGCAGAGCTTCATTGTTAAAGCAGGTTTCTTTGGCCTCACATTAGCCGCCATTCAGAACACAATAGATCTGACTCCTTTCATAGATCATCTCAGAGGAGGAATTTCTTCCTCTGAAGTGTCAGCTCCGTCAAAACTAAAAGAAAACCTGCTGGGAATTCCTTACATAGATTATTATTACATCATTTCACCGAACCATGCAATGAGCTCATGTGACTTTTGCTGCGGAGCAGCCACAAGCGCTCTTACAACACATATGCTAATATCTGCTAAAACATAATGCAAGAGAGGCAGAAGTATAGAGGAGTTAAAATGTCAGCGAACTGATTCAGTCAGTTCTGAGTAGTGTCAGTTACACAACAAATGTTATCCAAAGATTACACACATTAGATAACATTAGCTACCAAAAGCTAGTCATCGTAAAAGACCAAGTAAAGTTTTAGTGACAAGACCTCTGCATGTATGAAATTCAGAAATAATTAATTTTATTGCTTTGATTCAACTTTTTATAGAGGAAGAAAGTGTAAAGTGACAAAGACTCACCTGAAACTTCTGACTACAAAAATATGTCAAATGGTCCAAGAGACTGAAACAAAAGCAAAACTTAGTCCTTGTTGCAATGGCAAAACGTGTGTTTGTTATGGCGATAAGGAATCCCCTTTCCCTTTGTGAACAACTTAATCAGCAATGTAAAATATTTCAAACAGGCTCTGCAAGTCAAGGGAAGTATCCGCTGATTCCTACTAACAAATAAAGCCTCAGTTCACCTGTTGCAGAGGAAAACTCACTTTAAGTACCATTCAGGGCAGATCAACTTACCGATGGGCTGTTAAGTGGCCAGATGAACTTCGAAATGCGGGCCAAGTAGCTTAGCAGAGGTGGGCTTTAACAAATCAACCAATTTGACCTCTTTGCACGTCACTTAACAATGTTCTCCACACATACTCATTCAAACATGTTTTTTGTGTGTAAAAGTGTGTGTGTGTGTGTGTGTTTCTGTGTGTCAAACACTTGCACTTGCAGTTCCTGTTTGGGGAGGTTCGCTGGTCCTGGCAAACAGTGTCTGGTCTTATCTCTTGTGTTTTATGTTCCTAGCGAGCCGGGCACACAAGCAGCCCTTTGTGGCCAAGAGGTGGCTGGTCTCCCTCCCGACTGACCCATGCAGCTGTTCACCACTGTTGGACATATCCATGTGTGTGCGTGCCTGTGTGTGTGAGTACATGTGTACATGAATGCCTATATGCATGCATGTGCATACTTTTAAGCGTGTCTGTATGCACTGATCTGTGTGTGTGAATATTGGGTATGTTTGCGTGACTGTATGCATATATGTACAGTATGTACAGTATATCTGTGTGTGTGCGCATGTGTCCTTCTTAATGCAATATTGACAGCAGAGCTTACAATGCCTCTTTCATTTAAATTAAAAGATTTTGACCTCTAAAAGCCTTCTCCAGTCTCATTCTCCGTCATTTCCTTAGAGTGACTGTGAGTGGTCAGACTGCAGATTGGAGACAGGCAGACTTTTACACATGGAAGAGCTGAATGTTAGCATGTTCAATAGGCCTTCATTTCCAAACATCTGCTCAATGTGTCAACAACCCATGGTCTTTTCTGTCCTCTCTGTCTCTTTCTCATTCACATGAATCCTGGGGACACCACCGATCTCCTCTCTGCTTCTCTGCTTAGTAACACAAAGTGTGTTTGTGTGACCCATTAAGAACTCCTAAAAGGAGCCATCAGCAAAGCCAGCACAAAGCCACGTGCTGTGTTGGCAGTTGAGTTTAGAGAGGGCAAGAATGTGGCCCCCAGACTCACCTTCTGGTTATTTAGTGCGTTAAGGAGAGATAGAAAAAATAAGACAGAGAGAGTAAAAGAAAGAGAGAAAAAGAGAGAGAAGTATGAGTCATGCCTTGGGGAATTAATTATATCACTATTGATATAAATAACCCTTCAAACACCTTTTATTTTTTTTTTATAAAACATACAGAACATACATGCAGCTGCTGTGCAAAGAGGTTGTATTTGATTACGACAGCACATGTTGCTGCTTTATACACTCTAATCGCTCGTTTTAATGTCACTACAACTGATCCCACAGTGCAGCTGCTGTCATGAATCTGTGCTTTTGTTTATTTTGCCCCACATTGTCATGATCATAAAGAAATGATTTTATCTGCAGCCCAGCAGCAGTGCTGTGTAGTAAAAGCAGCATTTAGCAGCACAGCAGCAGCAGCTTCAGAGCTTTATCTGCTCACTGTGTTAAGGCACAGTATTGACCAATTATAGATGATTCAGAGCTCAGATCTCAACACTTTTGTTATATAAAGATATAGTGGAGCAGAGAGTCACACTTCCCCTATGTGTGCCGTAATCTGAGGTTCTCTGTTAATAGCCAGTCCGCCCACACGTCCATGTTCGTGTGAGTGAGCCTGCATGTTAGTTCACATGATTTTTCATGATAGTGCATGTTATTCCCTCCCTGCTCTCCCCGCGTCTATTGTCGATATCACAGCCAGGTCACAAACATTCCTGTATTACAGGTTAACAGTACACTGAAATATGTCCATGGAAACATTTGAGGCGCGAAGTTGGCAATCACAGAATCTTGATCCACATCGATCAGCACTGCCTAATTTGACAGGTTGAACTGAGTTTCAGGAGCAATGTGTGTTGGATGCCTTTTTTTCCCAACATTATTG
The DNA here is from genome assembly GCA_029814765.1 of Acanthurus leucopareius. Classification (NCBI taxonomy): domain Eukaryota; kingdom Metazoa; phylum Chordata; class Actinopteri; order Acanthuriformes; family Acanthuridae; genus Acanthurus; species Acanthurus leucopareius. The sequence goes on from JAQMCX010000050.1 coordinate 929,113, forward strand.
AGTGAAAAACACATTTTTTCTGGTCTGAAATTGTAGTTCTGTAGTTTGATATCTAGTGAGAATAAATGTCATATAAGCTTTAAAAGAGAAGCGTTTGATGTGCAGGACAAGAAAAAAAAACTTCCCCAGTGTAGAAGCATAGTACAGCTTAGACTTCAGGTATAGGGGTGTCCAGGTCAGGAGGGGTGGTTCGGCATACAGTTGCATTTTACTTTGACATGGAAAGGCTGCGTTTACATCCCACCCCACTGACTTTGTCATCTTCGTTGCTGACTTTTCTACAATTACATCATGACAGTCCTCACCCCAAAACCCTAACCACTCCGATGACTGAACATAACCACAGGTATCTTAATAAAAGCAAGGATGGCTGCATATGATAGCATAAATTATTTTACCCTTTAAAAGTCCTGGTTGTATTAAGCCATTGGTTGCAGAGCTTCACAGCAAGGTAGCATTGCAGCATCTTTTCAAACAAGTAAATAGAGACTACAATTATTCCATTAAACTCATCCAGCTTAATTCAAGTCTCTCCAAATTAATTTGCAAAGATGTTATTTAAATCTTCACTGTAGCAGCTAAGCTAAAAGCATCTGACATGAAGGATTTATTGACTAATACATTGATTAGCTGATGAATTGACCAGATAGTGTGGCTTTAAAAAAGGCTGTAATAACATCTTCTGTATCTGTTTTGGCTCTTGGGGCTTCCAGAGTGGTATAGTAACTGTCAAATGATTGTATTTGTTAAAAAATGAAAATATTCATTTTTGATTCATAAATCTGCATCAGTCTTTACTGCTGTAAGCAATTTTATCATCGGCTCAGGCCTCAGTAAAAAAAAGGTACAGAAATTATATGTTTAACCTGCTCAAAACAGGTTATTATTTAATATCAGTGGAATCTTTGTCTGGGTTTCTATCACCTGCCAATTAGTAAACAATTGAGTGAAATTTAATAATTGAACACCTGGTAAAAGTGAGATTTACTTTTTTAGCATGTTGTCAATGTTTATTTTACTTCCAACATGCCTGTTCAAAAGACTGGTGCCTATAGAAGATATGTGACATTAAAAGAAAAAAAAAAACAATGGTAGAACGAGACTTTCGTGTTTCCTCTGGGTAACCGTCTTTGGCTTGGCATCCTCTACTGTTTTGTTTACTCCCGTTAGTGCCTGTGTTGCCAAAATCATGACAGCCGTGGGCGGGCTGGAAAAGGAGGTTTTAAAAAAAAAAACATAAATAGTCTCAGTTAAGACTGCAAAAAGTGGGACATGCAGAAAAACCTAAGACAAGTCCAAGTAAAATTAACAAGATCTGGACAAGGATGAGACTATAGTTGCCTACATCTTGGGTGTCTCCCCCAGTCTCAGGAACAGACCAGACCAAAGCCTCCGGCCAATTTGTTGTACTAAGTGAAAAAGCTATTTGAAATTCTTTGACTAGTAAAAACACGCTGCTTCCATTGCAGTCGCCACCATCCATCTTGCTCCCTCGTTTTTGAGATGCATCGTCTGAATCGACCTTTACCCTCTGTGACATGTCACTTCCTCTTTCCAGTGATGTCCCACTTCAGGGGGAAGGGGCAGACGGGTCGCAAAGGTCAGCAGGTTGAGCTGTCAGAACAGGTTTCATGTCTTAAGTGGGCTATGTGAGGGATTGGCATGGGAAGCGCAGACACTGTGTGAGGTCGCAGCAGATCTGATTTATTAGGATTATGACTGTGAACTCCATGTTGTTTGACTCCATCACCTTTTCACCATACTTTTTCCTTCTCTTTCCTTTGATTTTCTCCCTGTTACTCTTCATGTGAGAGTAGTTGCTCTCTGCACCATCAGACCTCTTCATGCAGCTCATACGCTGCTCATGTTAGTGTGTGGATTTCAGTATGTGATATACAACTGTTTCCCAGTTTATCTTTCTTATCAGCTATTATCAGTATATTCAACGGGATATAATGTCCATTTTGAGCTGAAGTTATCCTTTTGTTATTGTGTAATATTGTGTGAGAAGTCCCAATAAACACAACATAAGTACATTTAGTGATCAGCTATCAATGATCAAATTCAAACTAAACAATGTGAATTATATCTCTAAGGTTTTGTTGATTCACACATGAAGATGGTTCATTCTGACCGGGTTAACCTGGTGACAGTAGTTTGAATTAAATTTACCTTAACATTGATTAAAAATTGGACAAAGTCATTGTTTGCAAGTCACAAGTGAGGCTACGTCCACACTACTACATGTATTTAAAATGTAAAACTACATTTACTACATAAAACTACACGTCCACACAAATTGAGAATTTTAGAGCCACTAAAAGGAAGACTTTTTGAAACATTGCTGACACTGTTTTAGTTTGAGAACTGTGGGGTTGAGTTGGACCGGCAAGAATGGATGCTTCCTGCCCGTCGCCAGTGATTTAAACACCCACCTTCACTTCCTGGTTGTGTCTCTCTTCAGGACCTTTTCAAGAGAGCTTTTAAAATCTGCTCGTATAAAAAAAATTACTATTGTTACAGTTTAGCATCTAACTATTAAAAATTTTGTAGTGAAGTAAGAACACAAATGATAAAAGGTTAAGGGCCTTTGTGTTTCAACAAAACCTAAACAAAAATTTAAAACTTTCCTGCAACCATTGAATATATATTTTAGAATTTACCAGGTGCACTTAAATGCATCATGATGTCGTCAGTACACGTGCGCTTTGCTTTAAAAAGCACTTTCAAGTCAAAAAGGTGAAGACCAAGTAACTTTACGAGTCATTGGTGTTAAAGCTTAAATTTGGTGACAAAGTGTTTTTGATTTACTTGAGTCAAGTTGAAAATTTATTGAATTTTCAACTCACTCAAGCCACAAATTTATCTGCATATTAATAAAATACAACAAAAATATTAAACACACAGTGCAGATTTCTTTAATAGCCACGCACCAGCTGAATATCAGCCCTTACCGCAACAAATGTTCATCTTTTACAGCAAGGTTCACTGGTTTTGGGTGGGGTCATGTCAAAAGCTGGGTTAGTAGAGATATATTTAATTTTTTTTTTTTTTTAGCTGCCCACAAAGCTTGAAGCTTTATCAGAGCCATCATTTTTTAGTTTCAGTGTGAAGTCAGAAAAGTTTTTTTTTCTCTCTCTCTCTCTCAGAATGAATGAGAATAACCTGCGAAAACAAGATCGGAATCCTTGTTTTTTTTCCGATGAAGTGTCTGTAGCTCTTCCCCCCGTCTCCTTTCTCTGTCTCTCCTGTCTTTTTATCTTAGTTATTTATCATCTCTTCTTTATCTTGCTTCTATTTTTAATGATCTGAAACAACTCTGTCGCTTTTGATTAATGATGTGTTGTCATGCATTTATAAGTCGCTGTGTCTCCTGATCTCTTTGAAGGAACATCTGTGTGGTCATGCTTGCGAGGGACAAACAGACTGAGTTCTTAACAGGCCTAAAATAAAAAGCTTTACAAAGGGCAATGGGGAGGACACAGAGGTCTGCCAATCATTGGATTTTTTCCAGTCAACCTGGGGTTGAAAAGATAGCTGAACCTCCTTGAACAAACGCTGGGGAGACCAAAGAGCTGACTGAAAGTTCCTCGTAGTCTTTACTTGGGTGGCAACGGGACGGGCTGTTTACTCAGGCTTTGGACTGACTCACAAATCAAAGTGTGTGTCAGAATGGAGAGATTAGGGAGACAGAAAGGTTTGGGATTCTACCTGCACCCTCGTCTCTTTGTTGTCACCCACCTGGATGAACTGTTAACGTTGCGTAACACATGTACACACACACAAACAGATGCGTACACACACACACACACACACACAAAACAGAGAAACTTTCTTGTACCCTGATAAAATACAGCTGCTTATCTTCTGCGTCAGAGCTGAGGATGCTCAGCAGAGGCTGTTTGAAGCAGTAACGAGTGTAGCATTATTCATTTATACCTCAAGGCTTGTGCATAAGAGTGACATAACATCATTAAGAACATGAGAAAAACTTCCTGTTGGTTAGTGTTAGTGATTGTGTCGATTAGTCACTTGGCCCCAAACCATTAAGAATGACATAACTGACCAAAATGTCACCTATAGTCATAAATATTAAGACAGTCCAATGCCTGTTACATATCTTCTGTATTTTGGCTTCATATGCTAAGTTGATCTACATCTAGCACGAGATGACATTCATGCAAATTTAATTGTCTGGACAATTATCAAATCAAACACCAAAGAATCAAACAAAGGTCAAGGTGTCTTCCTGTTCTTCCTGCCATTCTGGCCACAGATTAACAAAGTTGGCGATGCTGCTTGCATTCCTGTGTGCAGGGGTATTTAATTAATAAATGAAAAGGTCCAGTTAGAGAAAATTCTCTCAAACAAAGGCCCAGTACAATGTCTAACTTGCTTCATGACTCAGTGCAGCAAAGATGTTATATTTTCTGTGCCTACAGGTCTGATTTGAGTGGGTGTGTTTTCTCAAAGATTGGACTGGCTGAATAGCATAATGTGCGAAGAGTTTGCAGTGCAGTAAAGGCTAGAAAAATCATCAATATATAAAAATTGAAATGCTTTGACAAAATTGAATAATTCTTAATAGTTTATTGTTTAGGTCAGGAGCATCCAGGTCTCGACCTGAATCGCAATCCTCTATCCAGTGATCCCGCTGGGGAAAGAGAAGGATGGCAGGTTACCAACGGTGACAAATTTTGATCACTTTGCTTACAAGAGGGTTGGCATCCCCTTTCGTTCCCCTCATATAACCTGCTGGTCTTATATACACCCATTCAAATAAAGGGTTGCCAATTGTTCACAGAGAGAGATTTCACTTCCATAGAAGCATTCGGCTGCTCTCGGTGTGGCCCGACCCAGCAGCTGCTGTCACTTTGGGACACGATGCAGACCTTAAAACTGGTACTACATTGTCAGCACACTCATATACGGTGCTAAAGGGGGAGTGGGAGAGAGGGAGAGAGAGAGAGAGGAGAGAGAGAAAGAGAAAGAGCAAGAAAAATAGGAAAAAATGATGACAGAGATTCAAAAAGAATGGGGAAGTTGCTGCTTCTCTGTAAGAGATGCATGATTTGTAACTGATCATCTGTAATAGCAGATCCCATCATGCTGGTTTAGACACAGTTAAAGCAACAAAGCACATTGTTAAGTCGAATTCTCCTGAATTAAATTTCCTGGAGTTGTGTCACATTTGTTTATCAGGAAGCTTGTAACTGATGTGCTTTGCCAGAGGCTCAGGTTTCAAAGACAAGACAGGATAATGGAGGACATTTAAAAAGCCCTTTCAGACAATGCAGGATCTTAAGTCCTGGATGTCTTACTCGCCATTCATCTGATCCCATTTCCTGACATCTGAAGTTTGAGGGAATCTTATTCAAACTTTGTTGCTTTTCAGCCGCTTTGTATTCTCACTGTATTCACTCTATCAAAAAAGGAATATGTGTTTTGACAACTCCACATTTTATCGGCTTTCGTGCCACCCGTGCTTCATCACTCCTTCAGTCCTCTCAAGCAAAGAGAGAGGACCCGGGGGTGGGGCATTACCTTTGGGCAGTGAAGCTCTGCATGGTGAAAGGTCCTCAGGCTTCACTGCCTCGCTCACATAAGATTATCTTTGTAGGGACGGCGGGAGATTACACCTGATAGGAAGGGGACTTTTGTGGAATAATCTGCTATTCCCATCTAAGTTACTGGGTTGAGTGATGATGCCTCAAGTGCATATGATTAGAGAAAAAAAATCAGTGGAGTCATGTTGTGGGTTATGACCCAGAGCGGTAACCCTTCTGTCCTCATTTTGCATAAAACCCTTATTATGAGCTTTTGCTTTGTGTGATGAGAAAATGTGAATTTCCAAAGACTTTTGTGCGTCCAAATGCTGGAAATGTCACATCTGCTTAAACTCCAACAGTATGCTATTTGACAGAACACTGGAAAATATGACATATCATAGGTGTCCTTTCCTTTTTACAATATCATAATGTCTCAGAGTGTATTTCATGTGACAGCAGTAGGAATTTCTATTCATTATCAAACTTGTAACAACTGTTAGTTTTTAAGAATCAAACAACAGCCGGTTTAGAATGCAAAGCATCTTTAAAATGTCATTATCAGAATGCATTCGTCCACATAACCCTGATTGCCTGCATATCTCACCATACTTTATGTCTTCTAGGAATGGGATCTTCTCAGTGGGACATGCTGAAGACCAGCCTCAGGAGCTGATCTCAGGTAAGATGAAGGACCCTTTTATCAGCGAGCTCCCTCACGTGAGCTGCTGATTCATTTGAGCGATTACTCATCTGTGTGCCCTGTTTCTGTGTTTCAACTCGCTGGATCTCAAGCCAAAATGGCCTGAGTGATCATATCCTGAATGACTCACAGGCTTTGTGTGAGCTGATGGCCCTTGGCTGAATGTGTGTATGTGAAAGAAAATGTTTATTGCACATCATGAAAATGTTGCACAGCTCTCTAACAGCGATACAAATGATACACCACAGAGGAAAGAATCCATTAGATGTTTAGAAATGCCTCCAGAAGACTATAGACTGTTTTAGTGAATGGCCTCACTATCCCCAGATGCCACCACCTCTGTTAACAATAGATCACAGTGCTGCTGGGCTTGTAGTTTTGTTTTGATTGTAACCAGTCTCACTGGCTCGTCTGTGTCATGCAGAAGCCTCTCTTCTGCCTGCTTCTTCTGTCATGGTTGTTTCTGAACAAAATAAATAAATTTGTAAGGGGGGAGTGGAATTTTTTTTCATCACACACTAAATGGTTTCACTGTAGAAATGAAACTCAGTGTAGCTGGCATTAATCTGCCTACGGATGTGCTGATGTTGACATTTTGCCTCATAGTCCGGTTCGTCCACTTCACGGCGGGTGTTGTGTTCTTTGACGTGCGTGTTTACTCAGACCTGCTGCAGGTGTATGATCCCTGATAAAAGGAAATAGAAACAGCTTTCAGTGAGGTAAAGGTCAGCAGAGAATCTATTATTGACCTTGTTACTGTCGTTTTCAGTATCAGAATGATCAGACACCACTACTGTGCTGTTCTCTGCTATTGAAACCCATGAGGCAGGATTCCTGTAAATGTTAGCTTTAGGTGGTTTCTGTGCTTCTTTCCTTTTGCTCACAATTACTGGTTTGCTTTTTGAAATTGCCAATCAAATTTTGCTTTTACTATGAAAAGTTGTGATAGAGTGCTCTCACATGGTGACAAATGCATATTTTTCAGACATATGGTTCATGTGAATGTATGTACTTTACCCACCAGAGAAAGAAAAGACATTCAACAAATGTGATGTCTGTGTCAGACAGGAAGTAACAGTAGCATCGTGGATTAAAGTTCACCAACCAGTATTGCTAGAGACAGGGCAGAAACAGCTGGTAAAATTTTTATCAACAGCTACTTTTATTGCTTGAATATATTTCAGAGCCTGAGCAACAGTGTATTTTTACCTGTACTGCCACTTAAATAATGAATATGTGGACTATGCTACCTCTGCTTAAAAATTCAATAAACATGAACTACAGACTAACTGTATTTCTAATTGTATTTTGCCCCCTTAAAGAGAACAAGTATTTGAGAGTTTAAATTTTATACAAACCATCATCATCTCTTAATGAAAGCAGCTGGTGGAGATGATTTCATGAGCGCTGCCGGTCTCCTTCATACCAGCGAAAGACACAGTGATAGTCAGAAAGTGTGAGATGTGATAAGAGAGTCAGCAAAACATTGTTGCTGCAAAAACACCAACATCACAACGCGACTGCAGGGTATGCGGAAGAGACAACACAACATTCATACAGCAAAAAGGACAATCAGAGAGTCAGAGAGAGATTGTCGGATGTTAAATAATATCGATATCACTCAAACATAGCAGAGCCTGATGTTTATATGTATGTGATCTATAGCTGATAAAAAAATACATTATAAATCTTATATTCAGACCAATACAGTAAATGCATAAAGATTAAGCATCAGCAAGTCATACCTGCCAGAGCACTGTGAAAAAGAGGGAGAATTTCAGGGGTATCAGCAAATAGCCTATCCTCAACACCCCTGCCTCCATATAACTCTACCATACAGATTAATAAAATAAATACTGGAATGTAAAAGTTAAAAGGTGATGCTCAATAAGTCCTAAATGCATATTTCAGGTTTTTCATTAATTCTTAGTAATATAAATAAATAAAAAAACATAGAAAAGTAGAAAGATGACCAGACGTAAAAATCTAAAGTTTACATCACTAATAATATCATAATGTACAAATATTATGATAGAATAATATCATAATTACATCATAACTCACAAATAGAGTGAGTGAGTGAGTGAGTGAGTGAGTGAGTGAGTGTACATCGACACCCCCCCCACCCCACCCCCACCCCCCCACCTGTGACCTGATCCGCCTCTGAAAACATCTCACACACTGAACCTGCCAATGCTGGGGTTTCACTCTCTGCCTCCATGGCTTGTTTGTGTTAAGCATTATTAGCATGTTTGCTGAGGTTGTTACTCAGCAAAATTGTCATGTCTGGTAACATCAATATTCCTGTCATGCTCTGCACTAAATTGGCCGTGCACATCTTACAAAACGTGTAATGTGGCTAGTGGTTAGAAAAGAGATGCACGAAATGGGGTGAACTATTTAAGAACAGTTCCCAGGCGTATAGCAGCTCATTGCACACTATAGGAAATATTTGTAGATGCAAAACAGACCCAAAGGGAAACGTTTACCAATAATGTTCTCAAACCTCAGTGAGATAAAGGATAACAAAGTAAGGCAGACAAAGAAGCAAGGCAGGAAACCAAGAATAAAAGGCAAATGAGTACACGTGACACAAAGTGATGTCGGATGCCCCTACAGCCACATTGTGATACACAATCAAGCCACATCATCAACCCACACAACAAGCTACAAGTGTGCAAGAAATATGTGTTCTTCAATAACTAATACATGCATCATGAAGACACATTAGTCTGCAACACAAGCAGCAAAAAACAAAATTATTATTGAGAGAGAACAAATACCTAAAATTTTTGACAAGCCACTGTCTTTATCACAAAAATGAATTTGAAACAATTTACCAGTGATGCTCAATCCAGAAACTGTCAGTTTTAATGCAGTCCAGCACAAACAAAATGGAATCAGTTGTGTCCAAAGTGTTTATCATATAAAAACATAGACACATTTGAACACACCAACTATGTACAGTGACTTGACTTCATCTTAAACCACTGTCCTTATCTCCTCGCAAACCTTTTAGCCACCTCGTAATCTAAAATAATATCCCTCTTTATGGATAATAAGGTTAGGTTTGGGTGTCCAGCCTCATTCATGTATTGATTAACTTCATGTGGCTGAAACTGTTCCTGCATTTGGTGGTGTTTTGTAAATATGATACAAAATACTGATGTTGGGAAATGCCTTTTCCATATGGTTGCAGATGAGGAATGGAAGAACAGCTTCTCTGGTGTTAAGCTTTATTTCTAATTTGCTCCACATAGCACGGAAAGAAAAAACTTCATCCAAAAGCCGTTATGGACACGTCTCCAGCTTAGAAGTTGGCCAGATCCTTAAATTTTGCCCTTTGGCGAAAATCTGTAAAGTGTTTTTCAAAATGTTGCATAAGAATGTCCAAGATATGAAAATGGAATTCCACTCCGAAATGCTTTTTGGGATCCTGGATTGCTTTGTCTTCGGTCGCCACAGTATGGAAGCATATTTCGTCCCCAGCACTTCCCGCTTATGCTTTTTCCCCACTTTAGCTAACAATGAAAGAATGTGGCTAACTAGCTTCAACATGGCAACAGTTGAAGAGACAACATGCATGTGCGTGCACTTCAAAGTTAGGGTTCACATTCTGAGCGGAGTTAGGATGCATGTCAGGAAAGCCAGTTGCCAGGTGCTACAACACATATCTCACACAGAAACTGACAAACTACCATTAGATTTATATCAATTTAATATTGGGAGTTTGACAGGAGACAGTGGGGACACAGCAGGAGTAACAGTTGGAAATAGAGACTCCTGCCAAAGTCAGGAGTGTTAGTAGGTATTTCATGTCGGCACAGGCCTTTTTATATGAGGCAATTCTATTAAATGCCTTGATGACACTATAACTTTGAAATGGTTTGCATAAATTTTGAATTGGTCGGTGTTATTCCCTGTTCAGTTGCACTAGCAAATTCTTGACAAATGTTCGCACATGAAGGATTGGTTGTGTTTCACCAAACACAAACAGGAGGTTTGATAAGTGTTCATCAAAAGACCAGTTCACCTTGCACAAACTTGCAGCTTCTTTGGAAAGACTTGTCATCACTCATTTCGCACTGTACCTCACTTTTCACTCTATCAGCACTAATTGGCCACAGTCTGTAAGAGAAAAAAAAAGGGGGGAAACAGTGTAGTTCAGTGTGATAAAGCATTCCTGGGTCAAGTGGCTGCTCTCGGGGTGACTCGACACTTTTGACATCTGGTTGGCTGTTCAGCAGAAGCAGAACAATTGCGTTCACAACGTTTGCCTGTTAGGATTAGAGCTGTGCAGCTGCTCTGCCCCTCACAGCTGACCAAGACTTGGACTACTGGGGCAGAGGTGGACCTCAGTGAACCTCTTTGCACCATCAGTCACTCACAAACCCATAGCCTTATTCACACACGCTGTGTTTGTAGGTGGTTTGTGTCAGATTAATTGTGAGACCAAATGAATTTCTACACACAGACTGACCCACTCCTTCTATGCATGAATATTCCAAGTGCACCTATGTCAAAACACCATTAACAAGCGCCAGTTTATGTCCAGTGTGGTGACAGAATATGGTTGTTAATCATAGCTGAATTGTATCAATTTTTTAAACTCAGATGATTGTTAAAGTATTCAGTATCTGTCTGCATTTATTTCTGCTTTATTTATTGGTCACAGGTTTGACTCAGATGCTGCAGACATGCTTGGCTCTTGTTTTTCTTCACGATCATGTTCTAGAATCAAACAGAGGAAACATCTGCTTTACTGCTGTTCTAACTGCTCCAGATCTACACACACACACACACACACCCACGCAAACATGGACTCTCTCTCACACACACACACTTACAAACACCACGCAGACACTGACACACATACTCATAAACACAAATTGGCAGGCCTACAGTGGTTGGGCCTGACCTAGGAAGAGTGTTACTGCACATAGCACACTTGCATTGAGGCTTCTGCACACACATACTTTCTCAAACACACAGACGCAGCCTGTCTTCCTCTCATCCTCATCCTGTCACAACCACTGTGCAGTTTGTCCTCCCTGCCATCAGGACCTGCTCTGACAGCTGCTCTGGCATCTGAATCTATCACTCCCATTTTCTGTGTATCCCAATATTGGTCTGTGTGCTTTCTTTCTGCTTTTCTGTGCCCCTCTCTTTCTTAACAGGAAGGCTTTTCACTGACTGAATTGCATCGTAAAAAACATTAACTTTTATGCAAACAGATAAAAATGGACCGAACACAATTTTGTCGTGTAGTAAAACTAAATTAGCATAGTCTGAAAGAAATTGTATTATGTTCTTCCTTGCTTAAAATGTGATATTTAATTATGAGTGGAGCCTCCTGCAGTGGTCTGGAGTCTGGGAAACATGAGCAAATGATGGCCAACCTCCATGCAGACAATTTTTTTAAAAGGGAATTTAAAAAAAAAACTCTGGGTGTCTGCCATTTAATGTGTGTGTCAGTTTAGCATAATTTTTACCCTCTCAAATTTAATAATTTTAACAATCTAAGCTATTTTCAACTCTTTGTTGTTCTGGATTATGGTGCTCTTCTAAAGTTTTAATTGTGTCTTATGTGAGTCACTGCAGGCGTATGTGTTTTTGGTTACCGTCTCAGCCAACTGTATTTTGTATTAGCATGCAAGCGCCGCACAGTGGCAGAAGAACCAATCGAAGAAACCACAAGAATCCTACGTACAAATGACCTCCACAACACGCAACACATGACTATTACAATACAGATAAGAGTTAACTTGAGCAGCGAGACACTCATACAGAGTTCTGTAAAAATGGGGGGAAAATGCAACTGCTCTGCAAAGTTGTAGCAGAGTAAACTTTTTATAGGAAGGCTACCCGACGTCAGAGCTAAACAAAAGGCTTTATTAATGGTTGGACATGCCGGCTCTGCTGCACAAACCTGCAGTGATTGTCACAGGCCTGATTGTGTCCAAAACTGCCCTCTTACCTTGATATCGTCTAATCCTAGTTTAAAACCGATACATTGGTTGTATTTTATTGAGTCATTTGATCCATTTTGCTTTGTCGTTCTTTAATTCTGTCTTCTTGTTGTCTGCCTGTGAACTTTTCAAAATAAAAGCACCATTAAGAAATAAAGGGTTTTTGTCAATTAAAATGTTCGAGGGCTTTTAACTTGAAGTTGATGCCAAGTGTTGAGTTTATATTTACAGGGTAACACAGGAGCCTTGACAGTGAAAACAGGAGCACAACAAAATTAATCTCTGTGTGAAGTTACCAATTATATTCATCAAACAGAGGGACAATAGTCAGAAATTTGCATTTGAAGACATTTCCTCTGTTGTTTTTCATGCAAGGAGAGCATCAACAGATTGTGCTTGGTAAAATCAACAGTGCATAGGGAGATTGAAATGACCCACAGAGGTTGAGAAACAGTCTTTGGGAGGCAAGGCTGCAACAACGACTGTTTTTCATTGCTACAGCGGCCTTAGACTCTGACTCTCCGATGCCTCGCCATCACTGAGGCACAGAAATAGCCCTTGTGTGAGCCCTTTCAAAATTTTAGAATAATAACCCTCGTCACCCAAAAGGGAAAAGGCAAGGTCTGTCCTTCCCAGAGATTATGGTGGGAAGAATCGATGACTTCCTCCATCTTTCTCCCTCAGGGGACAGAGGGACAAAGTCTCACTGGTATTAATAGTAGTCCTCTGATAAGTCGGCTAGTATGCTGCCTTTCGGTGTCACAGCCTTTTCGTCCCGTTGTGAGAACCTCTTGTTACAGTATCAAAGAGCTCTTATAGAGTATACATTCCCTTGCCTTCCTGTTTTTGTTCAGCTACCAGTGCTTCACTGTACATCACAACCTTTTTACAGGACAATGGGGGACACTTGAGTGAACCGTCAGTAGACACTTGACACTGTGTCGTTGACAGTTTTCTCTGTCGGGGCTGTGATGCTGCCCGCTGCCTCAGAGCTGTGTTACTATTGGAGCCTTGTGTCGTAAAATACTGGGAGCAAAGGTGATATGCCTCTCTCATTGACACGCTGTTATCCTGAATGGCAGGTTGTATGTTTGCCTCAGGGCCAGATGAGCTATTCACCCCGATGCACTGGTCACAAAAGAAGCTGTAAATATAGGCGCTCAGCTTTTCGATTAGCTCATTATTTCTAAAAGCCCAGGAAGCATCAACTAACACTCCATTACATTGTTTAAGGAAAGGGAGAGTTGTGCTGGGAGAAAGTTGTTTAAAAAAGTGAGTTATTTAAAGTTCCTTTCCAGACACATTTTAAAATTTGCTTTTAAACAAATCTGAAAAGAGGCTGGAAGCATGTTTACTTTTTTTCTCACTTATTAAAAAAATCTGGATTTATAAATTATGAGCCTCATGTCCTGCCTACCACCGCTGCTTGTGCTAGGTTATCAGATTCAGATAAGGAGTTTAATTATGCACCAAAAGTTGCGACCAACAGATGCATCAGAATAGTAAGTGCAGCACCTTTTATTTGTTTGTGCAAACTCTCACTCTCCGTACTGACAAGTCCGCCCTGTGAAGGAGCTTTAAGGTTTCTTTGCCTGCAGTTAGCTTAAGTATTTGTGACGTAACAAAATACAATTCACAGGGGTATGTTTGAATCTCAGATATAAGGGAAGTGCACAGACATCTCCCCCTTCAGGAATGTGAAAATTCCTCTCCAGTGGCAAACTGCACTGATATAAGTCAGTACAGTCGAGATTTGACATTTAAGGGGATAGAAACAAAAGCAGAGTTTTGAGTTTTGAGTGGAGGGGATCTTTATTGACTGACACAAAGACATGAGTGCAAATCAATATCAAAAGTTGAGTAGTGATTTGTGCCTACTGAACTGATTTTTTTGTCTTGACTTTTCAAAGGGTTTTTCTTTTTTCATTCTCAGCTGGTTTGATAGCCCCAATGCCCCAGATATGTTCTCTGAAAAGAGAGCATGGGAAAAATAGCTGTCGTTGTGGAAACTGCTGGGAAAAAGGCTGGGTTCTCATTGGTAGCAGAGCAGGGCATTGTGGGATGTGAGCGAGCTGAGAAAGACTGTTTTGCTCCCTCTGAGAAGGAGGAAACATTGAAGACACAAAAAAGCACCAAGATTAGACCAGACCAAGCAGAACTAACTCACCGCAGTTCATGCTCTGTCAGCCTCACTTCACTTCACTGGGAAGATGGGAGGATGAGAAGTGGATGGTTGGTGATAGTGGCAGTAAGTGTGGGGTGAGATGGGCAGGGTGACCACTCTTGTTTCACAATTGTCTGCCCTGGCCGACAAATCCCCTGACGTCGGCACGAGCAGTGGCGGCCCACATACCGACATACCAGGCTGATGGCTGCTGGCCCATTAACGAGGCCCAAGTGGTGGAGCCCACCCAGGACTGCCGACCCTCTTCTGCCCACCTTCTGCCTTCCTGCCCAGCCCTGGCTCTGGATCAGAGACAGGCCGCACGTCGGGGGACAGGGCTAATGATGGCCACAGCCTTTCATGCCCTAACCCAAGAGTACAATTTTGGCTAATGCTATTTCCTGCAGATAAGATGCAAACAAGCTCCTTTTTTCTTCTTTCTTCTCATCAGAGGTTTGAAAGGTGAGGGGAGGGAGAGCTCAGTGCCAATACATGGCAAAGTCAATGCTCTGTTTCATCATCAGGTGCCTTGGTATTAACCAGCTCCACTGTACAGCTACCATGTCTGCTATCACTTTCCATTCATTTAAAATATCAGGGTAGTCATTAATGAAGTGGAATCAGTGGAATGAAATAAAGATTGGCCACTTAATGTGCACAGAACCAAATCTAGTTATCCATATCAAACCATTTTGCCTTCCATCAGTCCCTAAGTGGCTTAATCAAGGCTTTGGTACGTGATTATATTACTCACCCAAGACCTTCTAAATTGTTTCCAGCTTAAAAGGAGATTGTTGGAGATATTCATGCTTGAAATGGTCTCCTGTTTTGCCACTCTATTATCAAACATTTTCTGTCTGTGAGACACAGATGAGCATGTTTGTAGTCAAAAAGTAGCTTCAAATTCAAAATTTATGACTGATTTTCAGAATAAAAGTGTAGTATTCAATATTTACTGTGTTTTCTGCCAGCAAAGACATTAGGGTACGTAGCTGACATTAATAAAAGTCCTCTTCTAATGAGCAAGAAAGTTTTTTAAATCTGATATTTACTTGTATTTAAATAGATGAAATTCCTATATCTTTAAAAAAATAAATAAGTTACATAACAAGTCAATTTTATTCTCTAGTAACAAACATTGTAACAACACAGACAAGTACGCCAGGGAAGACATGAGGCAAAGTGACATCATCCCCCTAAAGACTGATACATCGACAAAACCAGTTTCTGAGAGACTTAAATAAATTCACTGTGAATCAGCCCAAAACAACAAACAAGGCAGACAGCCAACCTCAACTTGTTCTGTCCCGTCCAACTTTGAAGCAAACTGTCATTTAAATATTGTTTTGACAGCACGCACTAATCATGATCCACTGTATGTTATATATACATTTATATTGAAACTGATATATATCAATCATGTACATGATATTAAGAGAGCAGCTCAGCTCAGTCTGAGTTACACGGAAGTTGTATGATACCACAGTGACATCAATCAAACACATGCATGTGTGCAATCCACTTGGGTTGCAGCTGACCTTTTTTTCATTAGAGATGAAGCTGTCGATTATTTTCTTTTTATCAACTAAATGATTAATCAGATTGTCATGGCTCTACAGTCCACAGTAAGTAATTTTACCTCACAAGTATGGAAACGGAAATGAAATTACAGCTTTTGTCATAACTTTTAAAAATAGTACAGACTAAGCGGAATTGAATTAAAACCACTATATGGGTTTGTCATTTGTAATGAGCTGCATCTTTGAAAACCAAAACCCAATGCAAAGTTTTGCTGTTTTGCTGCACTTGGACAATTTTATGTTCTTGTTATGTCTATAAAGGCCAAAGGGGCAACATATATCTATCTTTAGAAAATACAAAGAAATATGCTTCCAACTTTCAAAAATCATCCTCTTCTTCATGCCAGCTGGGTAGTGAATCCTCCTGGCATTTGGTATCTTGGTCGTCTCTGTCTCTGTTTGAGGATAACAGTGTTGTCAGTTGGGATGCATGATGGCAGGCAGGGTCTGAGCACACACATCCGTCCACGTGCCCCTCTGATCCCAATCATTCATAAATTCAGCCAGAGAGATTTGTATCCGCCATCCGCCCTGCGGTGTCTGTTATCTTTGCCCCCCACCTCCCTTTGGCTATTAGGGAGGAATGAGATGTCATAGTGCATACACACACAAATACACTCACATGTCTGATGGTGACGACAGCCGTCTGTCTCCTCTACTCATCATTCTCTTGCATCTATCACTTGTTTTTCCATGTTTTACCTTCTCTGCGCGTCATTTGTTTGTTTTTGATGTCTTTACTAATAATATTCTCTCATTATGAAACTTTACTCATCTAATTTCTCTCTTTCTCCCACTCACTTTAGTTTTTCTTACTAAGTTCTCCCTCTTTCTATCTATCTGCACTTTCTCACCATTTCTTCCTGTCCCCCAGCCCCCCAAAAAAAGGCAGTGAAATTTCCCCTCAGTCATTTAGCCCAGATTCAACACTGCAGGCAGGCAGGCAGGCAGTGTAGAGGCTGTAACTTACCAGAATGTAAATAGAGCAGCGTTTTTCACATTACTTCACCGCTTATTTTTAGTAGCAGAACAAGAGCAGGCAAAGGGTGTGCCTTTTCAAGCCCCGACTGTAAGTCTTATCAGCTGAATACACAGAAAAAAAGGAGAGAAATTATAAATTAAACAAAGCAATATTGACACAATGCAGGAAGTGATGTGTTGATTTATGGTTTAAGTTTTAACTGGGACTGGCTGACAATGGGGTAGCTTTACTAAACAAAGGGAAAGAAGCTGATTCAATGTGTCTTTTTCTTTGAGCACTGTACACACACTCAAGGCATAACTTTTTTTTTTGGCGTAAAAGCTCAGAGTAAAATGTCATTGTGGGGTCGCATTTATGTTGATGAGAGGCTTCTTCACCAGGATTTTTCCACCCAGCATCACCTTCAAAATGCAGATTACTCTCATTTTTCGTCCACAAAGTACGAGGTTTTTAGATCACGTGCGCCTAAGAATGAATGCACTTTTTCAGCAAGGTAAAAGCACAAGCTGAACCACAGATCAGTTGGGTAGTTTTCCCCAAATGCTTTTCAGCTCCATAGCTGCCAGCCATTCCTCGATTACTGGTTGGCATCCAGCTCATACCTTCCCTTTACTTCCAGGAATCAGACCAGTAACGCCAGTCTCTATTAGCAGACGCTGCGCCTGCAGCAGTGGGGAAGCTAAGTTGTGGACAGTGGCTGTGTCTCACTGCCTCTGTGCCTGGCAGTGTTCCTCCCAGCCGCCCCTCTGCTCTCACCAGGAAATGTCTTTTTCCAACTCATTCTCCAATGCACTTAATTCTTCCCTGCTCTCCAGTGACGAAGCCAAAAGCAAAAGAGATCCATTGCTGGTACTTGCTAGCACTCCTTTAGCATGAGCTGCCTTCTTCCGCCGCTTTTACGCTACGATTTTCATTTGACAAGAATCGCATACCTTGCAGTGACGACATTCACACCCGTCTCATGTGGCTTTAAAAATGACACTAAGCAAAATCTGCAATGTGATGCTCAAGGCCATTCTCACATTGTGCAGACGATTTACAGTTTCTGTTTTCATGCAGCTTTTGTCACACACAAAAATAGATGAATGTGTCTGCCCATCTATGTGTGCGTGTGTGCATGCTTATATGTGTCTGTAGTGAAGAAAGAGGTGCTAAAACCCCTCCATGTTCAGAGCAGTCCCTGAACATGATGACTCAGTTGAATTTCCACTGAGGTAAGCTGTCACTCTCTGATGAACAGTGAACTCACAGAAGCACTGAGTCACACACCACACACACTCTCATACACACACACACACACACACACACACACCATCTAATGTCCCCAACTAGCTTACAGGATGGCTAGGATTATTTGCTGAATATTTCGTACTCAGCCGTAAATAAATACAACAGAACACAACTCTCTCCTTCTCTCTGATGATCTTGGTGCGCAGCCATAGATGTGCACACTCTCTCACAGACACACACACTTGTGCTTGGCCTTGTCCCTGTCCAAACAGCCCTTCTATAGTGAGAGGCTCCAATGGAGTGGATCAGCTCCAGCTAAGACACCCTTTCACACTTCCTCCCTCCCTTTCTCCAAACCCTCCCTCCTGTGTGACTGCAGGGCCTTCCTTCCTTCCTTCCTTCCTCCTGACACAGAGGCCTGGGGGAGTCGCAGGGGAGTCAGGATGGCCGGATGTGCCCTGATCAGACATACAGACAGACAGACTGACAAGGAACAGACATGCAGACAAGAGGATGCTGCTGCTACTGTGGACTTTGGGCTCGGTTTTCTTCCCATCCGGAGCTACAAGGAGAATGACATCATTCCTGTTTTGATAGGACAACAGGAAAGTGGAGGGAGACGGTGAGCAGCGGGGTGAGTGGGTGAGAGCATGAGGGAGTATGAGGACACAAAAGGAAATGTAAGTGCTGATCAGAGAGGAGGCAAAGCTATGACAATTCCAGTGGAAGTGTATCTGACCTGAGGTCTGTTGGAGACTTTATCAACACATCAAAATTTTTATTTCAAGACATAAACGATTTTTTTTTCCCCATTCTAGCTCCGCCTTCTGATTCTACTGAAGCAACAAACTCAATGAAAGCGGAACATCGCCAGATTTGCCTTTCAAGAGTTCTCCCATACGTCAGTCTCAAACACCATGCAAAGACTTTGCACGCGCAGGGCCTGCACCTCACACCGGAAGAGCCCCAGCTATACTGAGCTACTTCATGTCTTAGTGTACAGCTTTGTACCTGCAAGCTCTCTGTACAGAAAGACTAATACAAGCTTTGTAGTTTCAGAGCACTTCGTCTCCATGCAGTTTATCTCCTCTGCAAGACAGCCATTTCCTCCGCCATTCTCTCGGGGAGGGGGGCAGGGGTGGAGGGGGGTTAGCAAGTGGCTAAAAGAGCAGAAGAAAGAGAGGAAAGAAAGAAGGAGGGAGGGTCACAATAATAGCAATCTCTCTTCTCTCCCCTCCTCTACTTTTTTTTTTTTTTTTTTTTTTTTTTCTCAGAAGAGGATACAGTGAGTGCCAGTTGTGCTCTGCTGCTGCTGTACAGTGCACACTACTTCAGAGAAGTCAACCTCACTGCACTCCATCCGCCCCATTGAACTGCCAGCTCTGGTAATCAATTCTGAGCCTTGTGCTGTCACTGCTGGCCTCTGGACACAGCAGCTGGCTGCAGGAAGACAAGCGCTCTTCCACAGACTCTGTCCACAGATCAGCTGCACCCAGCTGTCTAGCAGCAGCCCCGCTATTCAGAGCACTGCTGCTGCCGCTGCTGAGGGAGGCCTCTTTCACTGCTGTCACCGGCACACTGGAGTCCCCTTCACCATACTTTCTTTTTCACTTCTTCCTTCCTAAATTTTCAACCGTACAGACACATCCGCCCTTGAGCAGCACAGCAGGCCTCATATGTCTGTCTGGGCTGGCTTTCTGTCTTTCTTTCTCTTTCTTCCCAAGTCAAATTGTCCATCTGTCTCTGCCTTTTGCAACTTTTACTCCGCCATTTCCATCTTGCTTTTCTCTCTCCCACACATTCTCCTCCTGTCTTCCACGCTGGGTCTTTAGATAAACTTTCCTTCTTTTTTTTGCCGTTGCAGCCTTTCTTTCTATTGCCTCCTTCCATGTCCCTTATGTCTCCATGTTTTGTGGTCCCCATTCCTCTTTTCCGTCTTTGTTGGTTGCCATGTCTCAGTTTCTCCACTCCTTTCTCTGCAGTTCTGTTCCCTTTTTTTCTGCCACTCGCTCTTATTTCCGCACAATTTCCATCTCATTCTTTGTCGCTCTGCCACAATCTAAACTATGCCCCCTTTTTCCAAATGTCACAATACTGTATCTTTTTTCCCCTTTTTTCTTTAGAGTAACTTCTTTTCTGTCCCCCTTTCTGTTGTATTTTTTTACAGGTGTCTGTAAGGCGGGGATTAACATTTTCTCAGGACAGGCAGCCTGTGGAGAGAGGCCTGCTGGCAGATCAAAGGCTCCGGCTGTAAAACGATCTGAAAGAGTCCGGCATTAGCATCCATCAGGGTACCTTGAAAGCTCCCTGGTCAGCCGAGAGGGAAGCTGAGGGCCCCCCAAAGTGAAAGCCCAGTCTGGAGAGGGGTGATGGGGGGGGGGGGCTAGAATGGGAGTGGAGAGAGAAAGAGAGAGAGAGAGAGAGGGAGGGAGGAAGGGATGAATAACAGGCTACTCTACTAAAAACATGAAGGAAATATTTCCACAGGAGAGAAAAATTCCCATAACAAGCTGCAAATGTTTGTATTTCTCTTTTGGATATCCCCCCCCCTCTCATCCTTAATCACTTCCTCTCTCTTTCTATCTTTATCTTTTTCAATTCTTTTTACAGCCTTTTGGCAGTAAGGGGAGAACATCCCCGTCTGTGCACCATCTCCACTCAGCTCACCAAGCTTGGACTTTTACAGCTCCACCCTGCAGTCAACACACAGGGTCACGTCTGGTCCAAGATGGGAAGTACATTGAAGAAGGGAGGGCGGGAAGGAGAGAGTGTGGGAGGAAGAGAAACCTGGATTGGCTTCATATATCTCTTTACATCAGAACTGAAAGTGGGAGAGAAACAGGGATGGCAGAAGTGAGGGGCTGCATGTGTGTGTTCCTTCTTTTATGCAATAAGTAATTCACGGTCTTGAAATGGATAGGTACCTAACATGTGTGATAGGGATCAAGATTAGACCTGCATTCCTGGTGTGTTCCGGTACCTCCATATTTGAGTCTTTTTCAATAACAACACAAAGTCTGCATCCTTTCAGGCTGATCTTGTGATAGAATTACCTCAAGAAACAAGATTTATAGACACTCAGACCTGTGAACACTGAGCTCCTTTTTTCCTGGAAAGACTTTTGAGTGTGTTATGTGGTAATATTTTCAAATTCCAAAATATCCAGTAGAATCAGAACCATTGACCTTTTAGCATTAACTTCCTCTGAGCACTGAAGCTAAAAGTAATGCTAGGAAAGTTCTGTTAATAAATGATTTATCTATGTCTGCATTTCCAAAAGCTGTACAAGCTACTACCATTAATCACTGGATGCTGTCCATTGTGAGTTATTGATGGCGGACAGAACGTGAGGAAAAGTGTCTTTAGTTACAATAGAAAGTAAAGGTTTAAAGGTAACTTTATGGTGACAGAGATGCTTCAGTTTAGAGGATTTTGTGCATTTCTGTAAATGTTCCAGGTACTACAGTGTCTGTTCAGACTGAGTAATGGAAGTAGCAAGGTAGCAGCAGCAGCAGCTTCACTCTTCCAACAGCGCTACGATGTTATGGATCCCTTTGCTTTTCTTGGCAAGACTCACCCTACTCTGCCTCTGATTGGTTGCTTTTGTTGGTTTGGTTGGTTACATCTGTTGTGAGAATATCAAGGTAAGCCAATCAGAGACACATTAGAGCAAGTCTTGCCAAGAAAAGCAGTAGGGTTCATTAGTACATCCTGAGACTCTTAACTGATATTTCCTGTCTCCTTAGTCCTTGCTTGAACCAGGTGTTGTTTTGGTTCGCCATCTTGCAGGCCGTCTAAAAGCTCTTTTTTCTGCTCAGCAGAGCAAGGAGGGATCTCTGCAGAGCTGCACAATCATCAAGGCCTATTAGATTCATGCTAACAATATTAATTTAATATCTACAGGAATCTGATAAAAATGCTATCAGTCAAATTTGTCTTAAACTTTGTTTGTGGTGTGTTTTTTTGTATTTATCAGCAAACCAATTACACTTAAAATATGAGCATATGAAGGTGGAGAGTCTGTAACCATAAATGTGCAAAATGAAAGAAAAGAAACAGTGACACTTGATTTTATTAGTTAATTTTCCCATTTCTATTACTGCCAAATAATAAGTGAAAGAGAGAATAGAAAGATGAATGGTGTTAAAAGGGGTACTGTATTGTTTATTAGCTATGTATTAATTATTTATTTATTATTTATTCCTTATTTTTTATTGTGTGCCTTTATTAGAATTATCATAGTGCACATGCGCAGACACAAAGTCCATCAAAAGTCGCTACAGCTGTTAAAACTAGGCTAAAGGCTGATTCAGCTCTGATGCTTCAGAAAAAAGGACGTCACAATTCTTTGAAAACAGATTTCCCCTTTTCCTCTCTCTTGGCTTGGCTGCCTCACGTCTCTGCGTGAATCCTTGGTGGAAAGGACAAGGAAACAAGGAAAAGACGCTATTTAGGGAAATGTGGAGG
>JAQMCX010000050.1:951853-1033504 GCA_029814765.1 Acanthurus leucopareius
GATATTTCAACTGTAAAAAAACTGATAAAACAGAATGTGATCCTTACAAATATTAATTACATGCATTGATCGCTGGATCTTGAAGAAGTATTGTTCTGCAGATAAAGTGATTTAGTGAAGAAGTGCAATTAAGAATTTTTGCCCCCTCAATGTATAGTGTTAGTGACCTCATCCACAGAGTCGCACAACTGTCATACAACATTTGAGTATTTATAAATGCAGACACATACCCATTAACAGAATATTCTAACGCAATAAATGCTTACACACAAAGATCCACGCACATACTTCTTATGGACACAATCTACTTCCCACATGGATCACCTAAACATACACACACTCTGGTTTTGTGTCCCTCCATGTGCAGCTTGCTGACATGTGTGGAGCCTCCTGCGTGCGGGGCCAGGGCTGCATGCCACTGTCTCAGCTCGGTAATGGATGTCCCGTTTGTTGCAAACACACACATACACACATATACACACACAGACACACACACACACACATACACACACTCAGACAGCGGCGGGGCTCAGCTCGTCTGTCCTGTCCACCCAAGGATGAGTTCCTCCTCTGTTTAGGGAAGCGGATGTGATCTCACTCGTTAAAAATCCAACCTATGTCGCTTGCCACTCATGACTTAATCCAGGCTTCTCCTTTGTGCAGAGTTCCCCTTCCCCTCCTCTCCTCTTACTTTCTCTTGCTCACTCTGTCAGCTCCTATCTCCCTCCTACTCCTGTCTATCTTGCCTCTCTTTCATATTACACATGAAAGCCAATATAGAAAAACTTGTGCAATTTTACTGCTTTATGGTAATGTTTGCTGTTTTTAATTATTCATGTTTAGGGTGCAGATTCACCTTAGTTGGTTAATACGTTGCTTGATTTCACCTCAGCCGCGCATAACATATGCATGCTAGTAGTCTTGCATTAAATGTATGAAAAACAATGAATGTTTATGTTTTGCCAAAAAATGTAAACAAAAAGGTTTTTTAAAATAGCGACTATTATTAGCAACATATGGAAGAGCAGAGAGAATGCACATTCAGAAACATGCAGGATAAGCAAAACTCAAACTGGTTTCCATATTAGGTAGTTGAGCATTTTTCTAAAAGTGCAGTAAATGTATATATAATACTGTTTCTATATGTATATTTTTTTGTGTGACGTCTGTACATGACCGCCAGCATAACCTCTGTTGTGTTCTAACAAGGACGGTGATGAAGCCGAACATCTAGACTAAGCTACCATGTGCTACAGCTGGGGTTTTACACTTTGCAACTGCACGGTTTGACATTATTCGAGGGAAAACTATACTCATAGGTAACATTTTAAAATGAGTCCAATCAGACTGCAGTTAACAATTAATTTTAAACACAAACGTGTTTTTAGAGATACAACTGTTTTTAGCTTTCCCTCTGTATACATTTAACTTAATCTTCTTTAAAAATGCTGTGTATAATATGTTGATGTACAGTATCAGTGTTGAGCTGAGCCCTCAGCTTTGACTCTGCACCCGACCCAGCAGAGAGCGCAGCTGAGACCAGACAACCTTCAGTCCTCTGCACGGTTCTTGTGCTATGCAAGATGTGCAACCACAAGCCTTTGCAATTATGTAACCCAAAGACACAGCATGTGCATCTAACAATTTGAAACTCTGCCATCGACACTAAGGATTATTGTGCATCCCTGTTAATGATTGGCTCTCTGGTGTGAGCTGCTCACATCGTCTTGCGCCTCCCTCAGAAACACTTTGAAAACCTGATAGCCAAAGTCTTGACAAGAACAAGGAAGCAAATAACTGTGATTAATGATTAATTCTGTTAATTGTATGCTGCTATTAAAATATAAGCCTAATAAAGTTTAATATTACACATAAACCTCTTAAAAAAAGGATAGCTATTGATTGTCATTGAACTTTGGCACATAAAAAAAAGGATTTCTGTTTATCTTTTATGCTTTGTAAACAAAAACTGCACAGGGCAGATATGACAATTAATGGTAAAAATAGTAGTAAAAGTAGTAATAGTAACAAAAGATAATTACAAAGTTAAATATAAATAGTCTTTAAATTATCAATGAAGAAGGAGACTCACTATCAGAACCTCTGTCATCCCCAAAATTTAGTAATACTTACAGAAAAATCATTGGAGAGTAATGTGTTCAAATCCTACCATTTTCTTTCCATCATATTCAAGGTTAAGTGCCTTAAAATATTCATCTAGTGAAGCTAAATCCCCATGCAGGTTCCATTAAACTGAAAGGGATGCAACAAGGTGATTTCACTAGAGGAGCATCAGTCACATCTCAAACTGTGGACAAAAAAATGTGGATATTGTGATAAAACTAAAAATTCTCTTGGTTTTATGGAGCTCTTCTTATACATTTGAATGAAACAGTTCAAGTAATTGTGTAAAAGCATCTTCAAACAGGCCTAGTTGAGGACAACGAATAATAGCAACAGGAGAAAGGGAAACAGTTTGGCACAGGGAACATGCAAAGCTCTTTATTATGTGTAGATGTTTGTGTGTGTGTTGGCAGGTGGCATATGTGTGTCTGTAACTACATACTCATATTTACTAAAAAACAACAACTATAATCTCTTCCTTGCACCAACCAACAGACTGTTCATCTGCTATTGTTTTGAGGTCGCTCTATGCGGGACTGTTGGTCCCGCTCTTATGTTCATGTATGAACAGTGCATGCATTGAAGCCCTTCTCTGTTTGGTACATGATGCTTCTTGTTAGGCTGTATTATAATCTTTCAGAATGACAGTGGGAACAAAAACTCAACATATGGGCTCTCTCTGAAAACCAAACACAATGGGCTGTTGACAGGCACAGTTATACAGTTGCTGCTAATCTGTGTTTTTCATGGTCAAACTGCACAGATGTAAAAGACTAACAGGTTTTTAAAGCTTTTTGTCTCTCTATATTTTATTTTTATTTATATTTATTTGATTTTAACTGAAGCTACAGAGAAAATGAGAGAATAAGAGCTTGATAAAACTTCATGCCATCAGTTTGTTGGACTAAAATAGATTAGATAGATCCAATTGTTCAAAACTCCTCAAATCATTTTCCATTTTTTAACCCCTTCCTGTTAATTTT
Organism: Acanthurus leucopareius; assembly: GCA_029814765.1. Taxonomy (NCBI): domain Eukaryota; kingdom Metazoa; phylum Chordata; class Actinopteri; order Acanthuriformes; family Acanthuridae; genus Acanthurus; species Acanthurus leucopareius. The sequence continues at coordinate 954,961 of JAQMCX010000050.1, forward strand.
GCAGCTCATTTTTCTCTCATTTTCTTTACCTTAGTACCAGCAGTTGAAGCAGGGTGGGGCCTCTCCCAGCATGCACTGGGCAGATGTCTTCAAGTCCACACCATGACTCAAAGTCACTAAAGCTATGCATGCACAAAAATGTACAGTCTCTTTTCCTAATTTCTCATTTGTCCAGCCAGGCTCCTTCCCTTTCCCCTTTCTCTGATACAATTCTGTAAATGTACTGCCTGCAAAATGCCCCCTGTAGGGCTGTAGACACAAAGAAAGGTTTCTCAAGACTGCTGTCTAGTCAAGCAGGAAGTGAGGAAGGAAGAGAAATGCTATAAAGTGTAACAGTCTCATCATCTGTTTATATCTGTTTCTGTATATAACTTACTTTTCTTATACACATCTCTCTCAACAAGTCACATCGATCCCAGTATGGTGTCATTCAAGCCAGTCAAAACAAGGTCTCCTCTTATTTATTCAATGGGACATTGAAACAGGTACAGATCCCCTTCAGCCAGTGAGGAGTAAAAGGAGGCCAACAAGATCAAAGAGAGACTGCAGCAAGATGAGATACAGGATAAGATAGGTCCTGGACAGGTGGACTGAGGGACAGTAAGAGACATGGAAATAATGAGGCCCTCTTGTCCTGACAGGAGCTGCTGAAAAGTGAAATGCTCACACGTAACGTTTCTCAACCCTCTGCATTTGCATTACCTGGGGATATACTGGCATTTCCATCTTGCATGCATTAAGCCAAAGGGAACAAACTGTCAGGAAGTTAACTGAGAGTCGAGCGCTGCGAAGACATTTTCAGCCGTGTTTAAATGACCCAGGAAACTGGACCAACCAGATGTCTGCTGTGGGAAAGTGAAGTAGCACAAGGATGTCTGCAGTCGTCTTCCTGGTTCCAACACGCCTCCAGGTGATCATATGTTTTAACAGGCTCATTGTCCATTTTATTAGGCTCACTTTAGAGTTGAAGTGCTGCTCTGGCTGACTATGTTTCAAATAAGTGGGTCAAGTAAAGGGAAGTATTATCTAGTGTAAAGTAATTTTATGTAATTTGCTGCAATGAAAAACAAATAAAATACATTTCTGCTCTTGATAATCCAACGTGTGGTGTATGCACTGTATGTCAGAGACTTATCTCAGTGGAATCCCGCTAGAAGTGGAAAAGGAGCTGCAGCAGAGCAAAGAAACAAAACAACAAAAATGTTGTGGATTTCATTATTTTGCTGATGACTCATCTGCAATGGCAATCAACCAGTGGTTCGGGGTGTTTTCTAACCATCAACAGCTGGCTTAACATCAGCCCCAGTGACGTCACACAGCACTCAAGAAATCCCATCCTCACAGCAGAGCCACCAGGTTCACACATCAACCATTTCTGAGCAACATTCAGGGGATTCCTGAATGTAGGTTTATCAGTGGTAAACGTCAGCAAGTCAGCTAAAAACACACAACATAAACAGAACAGCAATTGGTTTTTTGTTTTTTTTTTGGAGGGGGGGGGGGGTGTCTGGACTTTGTGTTCACTTTTATGTTTAAAATGTGAAATCATGTGGCAGACCCCATTTGTTTCTGCAATAAGAAAAACAAATTAACTGACATTAATTCAAAAGCCTTGATAGCATGCTAGCTGTATAACATACAGAGTGTGTGAGTAGCGGTTAGCTCCTATCCCAAGTTTGTGGTAACATTTCTATCTGTTCGTAAAGAAATACATTTCCTTGCATTGGTCTAATCTATACACAGTATATTACTGAATAGACATAAAACAAAACCGTTGAGGTAAAGCACTAATCAAAAAAGCAATGATATTACAGTAAAAAGTACGTCTATAGATCCTTCTTGAGTAAACACTATCCCATTAACATGTCTCTTTAACTTTTCACATATCAATATAGTGTCATTTAAATGTAAACAAAGAACATCTTCATTAGATTTGTCGGCCACAGTATGAAATTATAGGTTAACCACCTGTGGTAATCCTATAGGGAGACTGAAGTTTCTGTATTAGAGATTTATTATTACCTAACTGTGTGACACCTTGCTGCAAACTCTCAGGAGATTTCTGGTATCGGTTGTGTGAGCACTGTTGACCACACAACGTGCCCTCATCAGCACACACACATTCAGCTGAGGAATGTCTCTCACAATCAACCTTATCAGGTGTTTTGTCTGTTTTGTCTGAGGGGCATCCGAAGAGGGCTTGGCGTTACGACTGATAGGCTTTTTGGAATACACACCTCTCTCCTCTTTCCATACACATCCCCCTCTCATCTTGTATCATTCCTCCCATTCCTCTGGCACTCTCTCTTCCTTTTTTCCCATATCCTTGTTTGTTCACATTTTTCTTATCTTCATCCAACATTAAAGTACTTTCTTTCCTCTCTCTTAGTGTTAATTGGAGAAGTAATGCCCTGAGTACCTCCTTGGTCTTTTTATGCTAGAAGATTTCAGGTATAGCATTAACATATTTTTGGTGGTACCCTAAGAGAAACAAGGTCTTTTCTTCTTCCAGAAATGCTCGAGGTCGAGCCCTCCTCCATACTGGAAGAGTGTTGCTACCTCGTTCCCAGGCCTACCTCCTGCAGCACCCGTACCCTTGACCCGTAACATCGAATTGATTTATCCCTGATTGTTAGGAGGCCTCTGGAGCTGTGTCTCGATTGGCTCCATATGAGAACAGTGCCGAGAGGTCATCTATAACAATCATTTTCAGTGGCTCATTATTCCCAGGCCAAACAACCCAAAGACCCAATTTCCTACCGCACTGTTCATAAAAGTGACAGATGGCCAAAACCTGGAAAAGCTTTCCTATAATCGTTAGGCCAGTGAAGTGCTACATACAATGCTCTTTAGTATTGTGGAGGTTGGACTCTAGTCTCTCTCTCTCTCTCTCTCTCTCTCTCTCTCTCTCTCTCTCACCCACTCCTTCCACCTTTCTCTATCCTGTTCATTTTTTCCAAGGTGAAGAATGTGAAGGAGGAGAACGCAGTGTGTTTAATAGCTTTAGGCCATATTCCACCCAGTTCAGTTTTCCTCCTCTTCATATGGCACACAATGTGGATCTAGCACATAAATATTTGCTTGGTAGTTTGTCTCTCTCTGAAGGTTCACTCTACCTTAACGTGGGACAGCACTTAAAGTCACATCCACAGACAGAGGCCAAGACAAGGTTTCCTTTCATCCCACAGACCTGCCACTCTCTGGTATTCGGGGTCATCTAGTCACTTGAGCAAGTTTGCATGCCTCCATGGCTGCCTGTGAGGGTCTTTTTGCTGGGGAAGTGCTTGTGTGATAAATGTGTGGCTTGGAACAACAGCTGAGACTAAGACTTGGCTCAGCCTTCCCACTGCCTGTTTCAGACACAAGTGTGGTTTCCTCATATCTTGGCTCTTTGTCATGAATGACCTCTCTCATTTTTCCCCACCTCCAATAATAACCAAACTCCTCTACTCAGCATTTAAGAAAAAAAAATTCCTTCTATTTTTCTCTGAGGACTTTTTTTTTCTCATATTTGTTTCCACTCCTGTCTTCTTGGCAGAGTGAAATGCTAGGTCATTGCAATAAGTGTATCCACTGTGTGGTGGCTTGCAGGATTGTGTGGGGTAACTGGGTGGGCAAATGTCTGCTTTCAAAGATGTTCAAAACATACATCTTCTTGCCATTGGGGTTTTAACTCACCAGAAAACAATTTTCTTACTCCCACTCCTGAATTGTGCACGTGGGTTGTTTCCTCTCGTGTCTTTGTCTCCTGCAGAAAAAGCTTGGCCACTGAGTTAAAAAAAAGTCAAAAAACTGTGATATGATACATGTTACAAAACTGTCACCTCCTACGTAAGCTCAGTCTGCCAGCGGCTTGTGCAATTTCCAAATCTTTTATGTTAAATAAATCATCCACCCAAGTCCAGTCTGCTCACTTGAGCTACTTGCAGGTTTTACCTTCAGTCAGTTCAATCATCGTGGTGTCACTTCAACCGCCGATTCATCTTATAAAAATAGGGGGCCTAACCCCCATCTCCCTCAACCATCTTTCATCCTGGTTTTGTGGCCCTCCCATATGTGCCTCTAATCTCTCCCTTGTGCCTCTGAAATGTCAGTGTGGAGGAGCGAGCATGTACTTGCTCGCTATGGATTTCCCATGGAATGCGCCATTTTCGGTTCACCCTGCGTACGTTGCCTGTTTTGATAGGCAGTGATTATGGAGTATTTATTTTCCTGCTGGGTGTGGGAACCCAACCTGTTGGTACACTACCATTGTGAGGCGGGTTGCAGTTTCTCCTGAAGCCGTGACTCACACATGTTGACGCGCTCAAACACACTCACAGTCAATTAGATTAGATAAGATTAGATAAGATCTGTAATTAACATTTGGGCCCACACTGAAAGCCACCTCAAGGTGTTTTGATGACATTTAAAGGATAAAAAAAAGAACTGGACCATCAGAAAATTGAAAAGCTGTCCCCGACTGAAAAGGGATGAGTGTCAAGTTGCAGGATGAAATACTTAGAATGTAGTGCATTGCCAGAAACTTACAAAAAAATCGAATGGAATTTGGTTTTCCGTCTTGTTGAGTTTCGTTCTTAAGTTTTACCTTAAGTTTCAGAATGCTAATAGAATTTCTAATCTCTAATGCAAGTTCTCTTTGCATGCACACATTCATGAGTGTGCATTTATGTCCATGCATGCATGTACGTGAGGTAGTCAGGGTGAGCATGCCTTTTCTTGTTTATTTGTGTTTGAGAGAAGAGAGCCTTAGTAAGTCACAGAGGTTAAGCCCCAACTATCTGACTCATTGGTGAATGGTGGAGGTCTGGGATTGGGGCTTAGTGGAGGAGGGGTCAAAAAGATGGAGAGAGTGAATGATGGAGGGAGAGAGGGAGGCCCATGCGAGACAATTCCCTTGACGTTGGGTCATTCACAGACACAGGAAATGCTTGACCTCACACCCTGAGAAATGTCCACAGCGGCCCACTTGTGTTAAAGGTGTAATTGAGCATAATTAGGAGCTGGCAGAGAGAGAAATAGAGAAGGACTTGCGTGCCCCACATGCCTTCCTTCCCCATGCCTGCCTCCGTCTGGCAGCCTGCGACACACCGGAGCCAAGCTCTCACTGCACAGATTTACAGCAAATACCATCTCTAAACAAGCATGGGGAAATTTCACAACAACAAGGATCCTTTCAGCTCAGCTGCTTATTTTTCAAGCTATAGCAGGAAAAGGTCTTACCTGCAGACTTTATCTGAAATCTTTGCTCTCTGCATCATGTAATCAAAGCGGTCGGCTGCGCATGTCTTAATGCAATTGCCATTTCTGTATCAAAAGAAGAAATGATACATGATGACATGTAGAACTTGTTTGAGATAACAAAGTCTATCTCTGAACCATCTCTGCAAGTATTGGCTCTGGGTTCTGACCCTTCACCTTGACATCAGCTTCAATTCCTCCTTTGTCCCAGTCTACACTTCAAATCAACCTCAGGTGGTGCGGCAACATTCCCTCCCAGGCCCCTTTTTTTGTTGTTCATGTTCTTCTTGTTCTTCTTCTTCTCTTCACTTTCAATCATATGCCTAATCTTATTCCCCTGTGTGGAACATGGATGTAAAACACCAGCGTCTGACATGAACTCACCAAACAACCAGCTGCAGGGCTGAGCCAGGAATGCACTTTCGTTTGGGCCCTTCATTCATAAGAAATAAACCATCGACCCGCATGCAGGGGTTTAAGTGAGAGGAAGGGCTGTCAACCATTGATGTGATGGGGGTTGGGTTGCAGAGGGTTGGTGGGTGGGTGGGATAAGGCTTGGGAAAAAGAACACAATGTGTGGAGCATGGTGCAGACCTTTCTACTCAAACATCAGACCTATGAGACAGGTTTTAATTGGTCAAACTTTATTGGACTTTGTAGCAGCATACTTACCAAGAGTCAGCTTTCTGTTGACTCTGCTATACAAAGAGAGTTGAAATGAAAACAAAAGGGACGGAATGAGGAATTGCTCCAATTAGAAATGGAAATGAGATTAAAGATGGAGTAGAAATGGTGATTTGGTGTATCGCTGCAGAGGGGCAAGAGATACAAGAGCAATCAAGTTAAGGAAGAGGGAGACCTGGAAATGTAAAAGAGCCGGCGGGACTGGGTGCAGGAATGGTTGAGGGGCTGGGAGAGCAGGGAGGGGGGTTTGCAGAGAAGGCAGTGATCACTCAGGAGGTCTTGAACTCTGACCTCCGACCCCATAGCGGAGCGGATGCCACCATGGTGAAAATGTGAGAGGTGAGGTATGTGAGCCCCCCGAGCTCTGGCGGAAACCATTCCCCCCATGATGAATGGGATGTTAGCATTGACACAAATTGGCCCATAATAATGACACAAGGCCGCTAAGCACACAGACACAGAGTGACAGAGTGGGAATTGCAGAGTGAAAGACCAGGCAGACAGAAAGAGAAGGAAAAGAAGAAGAGAAGGGAAGGAGAGAGATGGAGAAAAGATGAAAAAGTCTTGGAGGAAAGAATTACCTTACCCAGTGGGACAGACACAGAGGGGGGAGAGGTAGATTTATGGCTGAGGGTATCTTCGGTGTTTTTTCTCTCCCCTCTCCTGAACGGTAGGATTGAAGAAAGGCTGGAGTTCAGAGGGCCCCTGACACACACACAGGCATGCAGGCTGAGAGGCTGATAGAGACACACACACATACACACACTTTGCATTACCTTCTGCACACATCCTCTGTTATACCCTCCTTCCTCTCCCCAACATTTTTTTTTCCTCCCCTTCTCTCCTCTCCAATCCAAATCCAACTCAGTGTTTACATCACTTCCAGGCGCCGTGTACAGTATACGTCCTGCTAAAAATAGCGACTGACATCCCAGGCTGAATCACAAGAAAACTGTGGCATCCCTTTTTATAGCTTCTGCATGACACAGCATGTTGATGCATGCTTCTTTTTGTGTGTGTGTGTGTGTGTTCCTTCTACCAAAACAAGGCATCTCTCTGTCTTTTAGGGAAACACATGTATTAGATTAGGCATGTTGGGAGGCAAAGGTCACACTCCTGTCAGTAATTGAAATGTGATTATGTATGAGCTAACATGATTACAGGGGTGAGGGGCTTGAGGAGGGGGGGGGGGGGTTGACTGAAAGGTGAATACCAGCCTGTGATGTGTGACTGCTCCCTTATTCCACAGTAGACATTCCAGAGGTAATGGAACATGAATGATCCCGCCGCCTTCATGGCGATGGAGGAAGACCAAATGTTAAGTTTATGCCTGTGCAACTCCCAAGGTAGAAAACTCTGTATCTATCAAATACTAAGGGATTACGTTACCAAGATTACTTCCTGGAGAATAGAGGTCTCTGCCATCCCAAGTGATCAGTGATTAAGAGCCAATTTGGTCTGATGGGCTGAATGGGCTCCTGCTGAACTGCTGCGGGTCAGTCAGAAACCTGAATGAACCTGTGTACCTGCTGTCAGCTCTGATCTTGTGTGTTATCATAATCATTGTAGCCACAGGTGTATTGATGCCAGAGCTCCACTGCTTTTTTCTAACTGAGGAAACAGAATATTACCAGTTTGCTCATGGGGGAATGTTGGGACTCTGTAAAGTGCCTTAAGATAACTTTGTTATAATTTGGCTGTATATAAATAAAATTATTGAATTAAATTGCATGATGCAGCTGAAATTCATATCTTTTTTTAATGCTTGAAAATCCAGTCAAGAGTGTGTCATACAATTAAGCCAAAAACAATGGAGTTCTTATATTAATAATTAAAGTGGGTTGATTGATTCATTGATTAACATTCCAAAAAACATCTTACAGTAGAAGGGGCTGAACGTAGAAGCAGAATGGCCTATAAGCAGCACATTGAATTAAAAACTATCTATAACTAGCTGATGTCAACTAGTAAAGATGAAAAAGGCCGCAAAACATTCTTTCATTCATAATTTATTGTTTTGGCAGTTTCTTTTTTTATCTTTTGCAGAAAAAAATACAAAGCCAGTCCAATAAACTTGGTCAGCTTGTGTTTGATCCTCAGCACCTACAGAAAAGGGAAACTTGCTTAACTAGTAAAACTTGCTTTACTTAACTAGTATTAGATACTACTACCTTGATCTCTGCCTTTACGGCAACATTTTCTCGGAATGAATGTGTTGATGTTTCATTTTCTTGGCAGAAGTAGCAAAAGAAATAAATCAAGCTAATTACAACCTTAATCTTAATTACAATCTTCGTATATCCTTATAATACTTTGTCATTTAATTTTCTCATCATAATGCAACAATTCATAAAGTCATTCTCGCTTTTTATCATGAAGTCGGTTATAGCTGACAAATACATGTTTGCTTCTCACTATATGAATAGTGATTACATAATATACAAAACAAGCAACAGTTTAACCACACGTGCATGTACGTGCCCCTAATATGTGCACTTCAATACTTATAAATAGCACTCGACCTCTGATTCTTTCTTGTTATGAGCTGGAGAGTGTCCACTGTTATTCTAGTTTAACATAAAAACATATATTTATGCACATCAGGTTCAAGGAGTTTTTCACAGGTCCATTAAAGAAGCAACACTTTGGATCTCTAAAGAACTCTGAAAAGAATACACATTAAGGACATAGCAGAGATTAATTTCATTCAAAGAGTACAAATCTTTATTTTCATGTCTTAAGGACCTTAAATGCTATACTGTTAATTTAACAGGTACACATATGAAGATCTAGAAATTGATTTTGAATTAGAAATTATAGTCTGGAGACTATTCCTAAGAGAATAAATTCTGAGTCTGGTAACTAGACTTTATGGGTCAGTGAAGGGACAAAGGAGTTTGCACTATAATTAGTAAAGAGTAAAGAGAATGTAAGTAACAGATAGGATGAGATGAATATTCTTCAGAAAGACTCATCATTGGTTGACATAAAAAAACAATGAATGTACTTGAGGAAATTAAAATAGCATGACAAGAATTTGAATTGTGATTCTTTCTGTGCCCGAAACTCTAAAACCTAGTTAGTTACCACTAATCACATGTTGAGCAATCCAACCCATATAAAGGAATATCTTAGACTGCTGTAGATGCTTTAGTGCAGTAATACCATTCTTTTCTGCCCAACCTGTTTGCACGTGTGCCATTAGCACAGGGGACAAGTTTCTGTTGACTGCAGAAGCTGTAATGGCAGTTGTATTACTGCGCCATAAAAGAAAACAGTTTTACAGTGACGGAGGAGAACAAGAAGTATGCATGAATTTTGAACAATACAGATTTCAAAACATACATGTTCGTCAGCCATAAATGCTACACATCATTCATGTTGGTGGGCAAAAATGAATTCAAGCAAATGAGTGTTTGTTTGCAATGAAAAATCTGCAACATACCTTAAACTCCAGTCATGAAGAAAAAAAGAAAGAAAGAAAAATTGAACATGAAACATGAAGTAATGTGTAGAAATAACAAATCAATAAGGTTTTATTACTGTTGAAAGCTTGTGTGTGTTTCTATTAGTCCGAGGAAGGTTTTGGGATAGTCAGATGCCTGTAGATCACAAGTAAAGATAAAAGAGAAGAAAAACTTTGTTGACACACGGTTGTCAGAGGAAGAATTGAATTTTGAGAAACGTCTTGACCAAATTTACTTGAGTTAGCTGGGTAAACAAACAATGCGCTATTGCTGTTGTCTTTGAAAGTATATTTATTAAGTTTAAGTTTTGGAGATTGACGATGGAGTTTTGTTTTATTTTGTTTTGTTCTTTTCAGTTCTATTTCCAGGGAAGCTTTCAGTTACTTAACCAGGATGTTGTTGTATTGACAGTATCAGTGATAAACCTGTCGCTGTTATGAATCAAGACGTGAAAAGTTTAAATAAACAGGAATAAAACTAAAAGAAAAGCAATAATTTTAAGTTACAGTGTGTTTGTGTGTGTGTGTGTGTGTGTGTGTGTGTGTGTGTGTTTTTACAGGCAGGGAGTCTGTTCCCTTCACATATCATGTTAATGTGTGTGCACATACACCCGAGGTCAAAAAGCAATTTGATTACACCTTCCAGTTGTGCAGCATAAGAGTTGCACCTGATCAACCTGCTGGCACACTCCCCAGCAGCACTCAGGTTGTATTGCACGAGAAGTGGCACAAAGTGCACCCTCACTCATATCCGGCACAGAGTGTGTACCTCCAGTAGGCATTTGTTGCAGGTTTCTCTAATTGGGTGTAAACAATTGTCACACTTCCAAACCCAAAGAGAGAGAGAGAGAGAGAGAGAGAAAAGAGAAGGGGAGAGACAGAGGGAGGGAGTCTGCAGAGGAACAGCAGATGTCCTGATAAGAACAAACTCATCACAAGCTAGCACACAACAAACAGGTGCAACCAACAAACACAGGAACTGGTCGTTTGAGAATTACTCTGAAACGGGTTCCAGCTGTCGTCGATGTTTTGATTACATGACACCATCTTATCAAGTTATAATATTTACTTAGTGTGGGATCCCCTCAGTGGTAAACCATCCAAAAGAAATCCCCATATTTAAATAGATAATTTGAATGTTTACATACTTTTAGTGGATGTAAAAACTGTCAACTCCTGTTTAAGGAACCAAAGCAAAAGAAATTATTTTTCAGTGCTGATTTCCTTCTTCTCTTTATCTCAACCTCACTTAGTCTTGATTAACCAAAACTTCTCTTCCTTAATGGCTCCAAACTGCCATAAAGATATGAGGAGGGGATTTCCTTTAGAGATCAACGTGGAACTTTTCCTTTTACAATCAAATAAAACAAACTTAAAACAAACATTGCAAGGGTTTTTTTTTTCTTTTACAAACAGATTGTCACTTCGTGCCATAGAAGTCATTCTGATATTTGTCCACCCTGTCAGAGAGCATTCAATTACAGTCAGCCATCATTTACATAAATATATTTAGACCTGTGAGTCCTTACAAGACAGGACTTCTTTTAAACGTTGTTTTGTTTGTGTGTTTTCAATTGAATAATTGATCAACACAAGTGTCCAGCCTGTTTTTCCTGTTTTTATTTGGGGAATAAAATATTTGCATAGTTCATGTGATAATTTAAAATAAATCATAATGACTCAACAAATTGATAGAAATACCTAAATACTTATTTAAATATTAGTGACAAATTAATCAGGCAATAAATAAACAAAAAAAGTGAAAATAAACTAATTGAAATGAGTAATGAGTACGAAATGTGCATTGGGAAAAAAAGATTGGTTTCTTTGCCGTATTATGTGATTTACACTTTGCTCATGTTTGCATTTCACTCTATATTTTATATTCATATGTATAATTTATATTCTTAAATTCTGCCAAAAAAGTATTTTTTAAATACATGTATGATTTATCAAATTAAACAATAGTTAAGTTAGTAATAAGTTAGTAGTTAACTAACTAATCCACAATGTAATTGACAGCTTTATTGCAAAGTGTAAAAATATAGTTTATTATTATCATTAATATTTTTGTTTTATTTTTATTTTTATTTTTATTTTTATTATGTCGATGGCAGACTTTTTGATTGGGTTTTAAATTTTGGTTACCACTCATGAAAAGTCAGTAAAATTAAGAGACAATAATTGTGTTTTGGTTTTCAAGATTGTTCTGGAAAAAAAGTTGCAGCATTTAAACTTTAGGTCAAATCAAAAATCTGTAGTTTAGTGAGGAAGATTAAAATGACTAATATTTAGGAATAGCAATAAATAAAGTAGAAATTCAGATTAATTCTTTAAATATCAAGGCTCAGGTTTTTGAAGTGGAACTTATTCAGAGCATCTATTTTCTGCAAATGATTTACCATCGCATTTTGGCTCGCAGGCCAGAGCATCAGAGCACTCTGGCTGAGTTAAGTAGGTCAAAAAGCAAATCAGCCCATCTAAATAAATTCTTTTTAATGCTTGACACCACAGAGTCCGGCCTTGTTTGTGATAAAAGCCCTTTCAGTTCGCAATAATAGGCTTTCAGTTTCAATATGATCGTCTAAACAAGCTTCTATTTATGTCTGACCAGGCAGGTAAAGCGTGAATATCGCTGAAAGCAAATTACACACTGAAAATTCATCTTCAACGTACCAGAATCAATTCTTAAGATTGTCATCTGCATTTTCCACAAGACTTTGTCAACATCATACAGTCCTACAGCTGCTCCTCCCACAACTCCCCAAAAGGGCCTCTGAGTGCGAAATCTGACTTAACCCAGTCAGTTGTACCCCACCTACCAGTTGTCCAGCGTTATCATAGGATGTACATTAGATATAGATACTCTGACCTCTACCACTCACTGTAGACTGGAGATTACTGAAGGTGGGCCTCTTTCCTGCTCCCATTTATCTTTCTTTCTTTCACCTTCCCATACCCCCTCCCCCCTCCCTCTCTCTCTTTCTCTGTAATGTCTCAGCTGTTCCCTGCAGGCAGGGCTCTCTGACTGAGTGCCTGCTCTGTTATGGGTTCATTGGGCTGGTATGTGGCAGGAATCTTTGGATCAAGGTAATTTCACACTGTTCAACTTTTTCCCAGGCTGTTAAGCTTCCTTTTACCTTTGTGCCACTCAGAGAGTGAGATCGGGAGCGACACATGTAGCCGTTAAACACACACAGTGGCTCAGGGGCTGACGCCACCGGCAGAGCCGAGGGGAAAGACTTGAAAGATACGGCCTATAAATTACAGTCCAACACCTCAGTTTCCCAAAAGGATCAGATTATTGCAGCATGATCCAGAGTGGAGGGGAGGGTGGTGCACATTCATGTGTGGTGCTGTAATGAAGCTACATGTCTGCCAGGGGAGCCACTGTGGTGGGCCCCCCTCATTTGTCTCTATCACTGATCACTAAGAGGATCAGATAGTGGGTGTGTGTGTGTGTGTGTGTGTGTGTGCGTGGGTGTGTGTGTGTGTGAGTGGGTGGATCGGGGTGCATATTTTTTCTTTGCTTGTGTATTTTAGTAAAAGTTTGGGTTTTTTTGTTTTTGTTTTGCCTTTCGATCAGGTGTTACCGCTCTGTGTTGCCACACCTGCATCTTCTCTCCCCTCTGACATGTGTGTGATTTATTTATTTTCAGCTTTTCATTCCGATGTAGAGCATCCAGTGTTTATTATTAGCAACAGCAGATAGGTGAGCGCTTGATGCAGTTGCAACAGGAGGGAAACCCTCTATAATTGTTGAAGTAATCTTGTTCTCATCTCCTCGGTACGCTTTAACATCCTATATACCATCTGTTACCATCTGCAGGAGAGATAGGGAAACAAGGGCAACAGCAGCATCACTTTAGTGCATGCATGTGTGCATATGAGGGCTGTCGCTCAGGTGTTCGCTGTGTTTGGTTTTTGGGTTTATTTTTAATGACTTAGATTATTTTGGTAACAGCATGACTAACTTCCATTATGTTTGTGTACCTCACCATCTGTTTGACTTGATATAAATAGACAGCGTCTCTTTGTTTATTAATGGGAGCGGTATATGATTAATAGATTAAACAGATTTGTATGAACAGATAAACTTATTGGGATATTCTGCAGAGCAGTCACTCTGCATGCAGTGCCCTGCGTAGCAGTGTTTCTTATGTCACTATGTATCCCTCTGTGTTGCTGTAATTACACGTTTTGATAAGTTTTATTTTATGAGGTTGGTAGATTTCATGATTTGTGCCATTATTAAATGCTAGTCATCTTTTTAACCCGGCTGTGAGATCTCTTTGACCTCAAGTTTGGCATGTTTTTTTTTGTCTGAGCGTGTTGTCATTCCAGGTGGAAGTCCTCAGGATGTTGATCCTCCCAAGGAACCAAGAGACACAATTTTCAAACAATCTGGAGTTTTTTTGTGCAAAATTTTAGTTATTGTCTTGACATACACAATCTCTCTCTGGAAGTCCTTGCATTCTACACCAAGGACTCTGCTGGATTAACAATGCCTTTGTTCTTGGTGTGCGTTGTGAAAAAAAAGGGAGAGCAATAGGCTGGAGCTGTGGTGTGGTATCAGCGAGCAGCTGTTGCATGAGTGACAAAGTCAAGGGCTATTGATATGAACATGGGAAAATCCTGGAGGAGCTGGAGGGGAAGAGACAGCAGCAGCAGCTGAGCCACTCTGCACCGCTGTGTGTGGAGTGAGGCAGCCTTCACTGTAACTATTATGAGGAGAAAAAAGTGTGAGAAGCAGAAAAGAAAGCAGTTTATCCTCCGTTAGGGCAGGGAAATATTGACATTATTTAGCAGTTGGTGCTCCAAACCCACCTCTCTATCTGGCTCATTTGGCCCCAGATTTGATGAACACATGAAAGGTTGTTGGTGGAGTTCAAAAGAAAGGGTCAAGCATGTGAATGAGGGGACGAATGGAAGCAGAGAGGGAGGCAGGGATGAAGGAATGGGGTGGAGGGATAGAAGAAAGGTAAATGAATACCAGACGGCTTGTTTCTTGTGTTAACTGAGGGTTTGGCCAGAACAGCCAGACCTTATTGTTCCAGTGATGCACCTTCGACTGCTCACAGTCTGGGAAGAGGTTCTCTCAAAATACTGTCACTAACATGTAAAATGTCGCCTTTAATTGTCCTCTCACTGTGCAATTTCATCTCTCCTGAAGGGCAGATTGTGAGTTGAAAGATGGACAATGTGTTTGTCAGGGGCTCAAAGAAAAACTTTGAATTCAAGAAAAGGTTTGGACCTTTTGATGTGTCAACCAAGAGCAAAGTGCAACAAGTGATTCCAGACTGTTTGTGGCAGTTGCACCTGCAGCCTGGTGAAAACCAGGAGTGTAACACAAAAGCGAGAACAAGATAGACAATCTTTGTTATTTCGTTTGACTTGCTGATACATTGTCTCGGTGCTGTTGAAAGCAGCCATGTTTGATTAAAGTGTTACTTATTCAAATTCTCAGTTGAAGGGTGTTAAAGCAGGAGGAAGGAAATTAAGACATTCCTCTCAGCAACTGGTGTCAGAGTGTTTTACAGCAAGAAGCCACTGCTACACCGACTCATTGGCCACAGACTCCTTCATGGTGGATGCATTGTCTTTGGCAGTCATCCCTATAATGGCAGAAGGCAGAACAGACCATTTATGATCTAAACAGTGAGAAGAGTATTTACCTGAAGGATACAACAAACATGAAAACAACTTTATCACACGTGCTGAGTGAAATATGGAGTTTTTGGTTGATATGGAAGGAGACAAGTTAGAAGCAACTGAAATGGTGTGTCTGCTCTTCACATGCGTAGAAACACGACAATGGTGAAAAGGATCGAGCCACTATGTTGTTTGAACTAATGACCTGCTTATTAACAACATAGACATGTGACAGGGTATGACTCTGCATAAAATCACAACCAACATGCTGTGACTGTTCAGTATGACTTTCTGTGTAAAGACGGTGTCGGTCTCAGTTAAAAAACTGTGAGAGACAGTCTGTGCATTAGCAGATGTTGTAAAGAGAAAACAAACATTTTATTAGCACACGGAGCAGTTCAACCACATTGAGTCTGGAGCTTAAAAGAGTTGTCTGGACATTTTCTTTGGGTTACAAACGTGAAAGATGTCTGAAAGACATTTGCACAAAGATCATAATCATGACCGAGAAGAGAAACCGCTTTGTGTTTGCAAACGTCTTCGGTGGGTCAGCTCTGCCTCCAAAACTGAAGACTTTTCATTTCTGACTTACTCTCTAGTCTTCTGCGGCATTGCCTTTTCACTCATAGATCGTATGAGATCACGTGCAGGACAAATATCTAGTCATAAAGATATGAAGTTGAAACGTCCGTGCGCCAGGGTGTTTTGCAGAGCCACCTCGTCTAAGAACCGCAATGCCATCACTTAAGGCGAGTGTGGTCAACATTTCTGATGGTGTATGGAGCATAAGCAGAGCATCAACGCTGCCTGCAGCTGGTCTTCTGTCAATTTAAAACTATGCAATTAGGATCAAGTGAGGTATGTCACCCACATATTAACCATATAGTTAAAAATGGATACTGCAGTTAAAGACAGTGTACTGCCTGTTGGCACAGTTGCACCAGTCTGCAACAGATACATTTTGACCTGAGTCCCTTGAAGGCATCTACCTGAGTTAGACTGCTTCTCTTAAAACTGAGAGCGATTCAACAGACATCAATTAGAAAATTTGTTCTTTATGGGTTTTTTTTTTCCTCCTTGTTTCTCTTCCAGCTAATGAGATAAGGGCTTGTCTCAAAGAATTCGGGAGTACTTGTTTGCGTAAAGAATTTCTGAGGGAGTCTGAGGGAAGCCTGCAGGGTGAGCGCTCAATGCCAAAGCTGCATTGTTGTAACATCAGTCATGGAGGGGAATCAGAGAAATCCCGCAGGTGGTTAGTGGAGATGTCAGGGACAAGCTTCACACCACTGATGGAAACACTCACATCACACAGTATCAAACGAGGGGTGATGCTCCCAACAGTGCAGGAGGTAAAAACTAAAGATTCCTTTATGTTGATTTGAAGGAGATGCCGTTATTATATCACATGATTGCTGGGCAGATGTTTGTAACTAGTTTCTGGAATCAGCTGTTCACCATGATCCGAAGTTTTCCAGGGGTCTTTGTGCATGTGTTTCTTTTCTGTAACGCTGTGCATCTGTTAATTTGGGGAAAAAGAGACTTTTTCCACCCTGGATGTTAAGACAAAACATCCATGCTTGACTGATCTTCTTGGTGCTGCATCTAAACAGGATACCTTGCAGAATATCAGTGTGTAAACAGAATTTTGAGTATTTTCAGTTTGTTCTGGATGTAATTGATTTTAGATTAATCCAAGATGCCTGGTCATTCAGATTTTGATTACAGACAAAACACAGTGTGCATCTGTTCAAAATGCATGCAAGGAAAACAGCAACACTTACTGATTTTGTGTGAAATGATTCTTACACTTTGGATTTCATGGATCAGTGAGATGTAACAGAAGGCAACGAAGCATTCGAAGACACAGCACACGCAAAATGTTTCTACAATTTACAGTTTGTGATCTTTGAGAACTGTTCAGTTGGAGAAAAGTTTTTCCAGTAAAAGTTTTGCATGGCGGCTGGTGTTTTTTTTATCATGGATGAGTAAGTTTTCTCTGTATTGTTGTTTGGCACACACATCTGCAGTTACTCAACCAAAGAAAAATACTGAAAAAATGGGGAAATGTGGGCTTGATAAACAAATTATCAGTATGGAGGAGTGATGTTTTCATCAGAATTCAAAAGTAATTAATCAGTAGCCATCAGTGGTGCTATTAAAGATAAGTTTAGAGGCATGTAGAGCATCTGAAAGCTATTTTCTCATTTTAGACCATTATTAGCATCCATGTCAAAGCGCTTGTTATAAAGCTGCTTAGCGAGCATGTTGCTGCAGTTGGATGTTGCTCCTGAGATGTCTCCATGTTCCCCTGCGTCCTGCTCTTTATTCACCTGGCAGGAAGTGGACGTGAGTGATTTAGTTTGCAGATGAAACCCAGCAAACCTGAAGCAGAGGAGGCTGCTGGATGTTGATGACAGGGCTGTTGTAAATGTCTCACCTGCTGTTTGATAGCTAAAATTAACTCTTTTGCTGTAAAACTGCTTGATTTTATTCAAGTGTAAACACATGTATTATGATAACACATGTGAAGATGTATTTTTGAGAATAGAATTTTAACTTTCCATGCACTAAATCTGCTTTTCCTCCTCTAATTTCTGTATTCATAAACATCACCACCCGTTTGTTCTATTTTTCATTCAAGAGTAATGCATTTTATTTGTTCATAAAATCCAAAAAAAATGAAAATCAAGCAGATTTATTATTCAGAAAATTAAGACATGAGTTAATTTGAATTTTAAGGATGAAATGCTTCATTTTATTTACACTGTTTCTCGGAAATAATTAAATCTCTGAATTAATTTTACTTAATAAGTCAGTTCTTCAGCCATCAACAATAATCTATTATAGCTGTAGTGTTAATACCTTTCTCAAAAATCTTCCAAAAATTATTCTAAAGAGGAAATCATGATAAAAATAAGAATAATATATGGAAATTGTTTAAAACTGGATCTAGAAACTATTAATATGTAAAATTCAAACAGAGTGGAAAACACTGGAATTTCACAGAAATCCAACCAAAGGTTTTTCTTTCATCAAATTTATTTCATATTTCTGTTCCTTTGAAGGCTTAAAAGAAACACAGTAAGGATTCAAATCATATCAGATCATAATATCAAACTTTTTAATTTTTTTTAATCTAACTTAATTAAATTGTATGAATAGGTGTATTTCCTGCATGAAAGTTACTGGCCTGCTGATGCAGGTATGCTGTTTTTAGATTGTGTTTAAGGTATTTTCTGTTCACATACCTGAAGAGATCTTATCTATTTAAACCAGTCAAGACATTGTTTGGAAAAGCTATGTTAAAAATGTGATTTTCGTCATGCATTCTTGTTCATTTTAGTTCCACTTTAAGGTTAATGAACATGAAGCCTAGTTGGAAAACCTGAAAAACTGCCTCCTTTGATGACTGTTCTTTTAAACAGAATTTTAAAATTTAATATGTGTCAAATTATTATATAAAAAGGCAACATTTCTGCTCAATTTTTAATAATAAAGATGTTATAAAATTAGTGCTCCTTTTGTTTCACATTTCTGAGAAAGTGGGCTACTGTTCATAAACTGCCTGACAAATTCACAGAAAGTGAAGCTCACATGGAGGCAGAGCTGTTTAATTTGTCACCCAGTGTGTTTAACTTGCGAACAAACAGTCAGACCTGAGCTGCTGTCATTTCACAACTGTCTCTGGCTTGATAGGAGTCTGCTAAATTCCCCGCCGACACTCTTCTTGTCATGACTTCATGTGGGACATTTTTCTCAGCGACATGATTCCCTTGTTGATATGGTAACAGAAGAAGAACAAAGCGCAGAGCCGCTCTCATCATCGGCAGGCACCCCGGGGTGGTGCCTGCTTTCCACTCGCCGCTGATCGTTTTTTGTTTTTTTTTTCAAAGAAAGGTGCGGTGATGATGAGTCACTGATCGATCCTCACTGCAAAAAGTAACCACCTTTATTATTTTTTTTATTCGCGTCTTTAAATCTTGTTTTTAATGAGAGAAAAAGCGAGAAAAAAAATTCTACAAGTAGATTTGCGTGACTTTAGTGCGCTCATTCCGTGGGTTTTCTAGAAGTATCTGTCACTGAAACAAAGCATGTTGAAAGCAGATCCCTTTGTATTTCTCAATCATTTCAAACAAAGAGACTTCTGCCACGCTTTCTGATTGTGCTTATCATTATTCTTACTTATCAGTTTTTGAAAGTTTAAGTCTATTGAAGAAAAAAAAGGAATTCAAAACCCGAAACTGCCTTAAAATATTTTGATCCGACGGTTATTTCTTGCAGTGTGCAGCGCAGGAACTTCATCTAACTTTTCAAACTTCGGTAAAGTCTATTTCTTGACTGGTCCCCTCCTAGTATACATTTGAATGTATAGTGTCGCAAGTTGTTAACGTGTCTAACCTATGGGGTGTGTTCCGATTTTATTCTGATATGGTAATTGAATGCTTCCGGGGACGACATGCGCCGCTGCTGCTTCTGATCTCTCTCAGAGGAGCCGCTGTTCCGCTGCAGGAGCTGCAGAAAAAAAAAAAAGCTTCCTGACAAGTTTGTTAAAACAGTAATAGGCCCATGTCCTGTGGAGTTTTTTTATTTGTAGGGTGAGACTGAACCTTGTGTAATAATTTCTAGAAAGAGAAATATACATTAAGTCATATTGTCAATATTATTTTAAGATTGTGCTTGAAGAAAAAATCCCACAAAATTTGACATTTGGCTCATTACACTCGTTTTTTTTCAACTTTTCAAAGGAAGTAAAATTTTAAGATTTTAAGTATGTCCATATGCAGAACATGCTGCTGAGGGTGGTGTTGAATAGACGTGCTGCATGCCCTCAGTGTTTTAATAACTTAAGTAACTCTCTAGCTTGTGGAATCAAGTGACTGTCACTGACATCAGCCTGTGCTGACATGATGCGTATTTGCGCATCCTGAGGAGGTGGAGACAGCTGATGGAGCTGGATGATGTGGAGGAGGATTCGGACCACCTGCCTCTCCACAGCAGCATCCCGTTTTTAACACACTTGGTTCGATTTGGCTTCTTTAAAACACACATGAAGTAGTCAGTTTGATCAGAAATTTGTACATCTTAGTTTTGTTTAATTCAGAACTTTTATTTCTCTCCTTAGTCTGCTGTGAATCGAAGTACAAACATGAACATTCAAAGTGTATTGTCCGAGAACTAAAGAAAAAATGTTTGAAATTTTTCAATTTTAATAATTAATTTGGACCGTTTAGTTGAATGAAATTCTGTGTGAATCACCCAAAAGGCATTTTCATTAAACCTGACATAATTTTGATTTTGTAAAGTCGAATTTTTAATAATTTTACTGAATCTGGAGTCACTTTATTGATATCTGAAGGGTGATCGAACACGTGTGTCTTGTTTCAAGATATGCGATCAGCCAGCCACTATTTACTGATACTGTTCTAATCACAGAAGTTTCCTCTTCTTTTATTTTTAAACATTACAAATGAGTCTAAATTGGTGTCCGGAGTGCGCCCAGCACGTTTCCAGAACGAACAAGACTTAATTGAACTTCACACATGATGCTTTCAAGACACTTTTCGCATGCGTGTCAGATAGGCTGATCAAGCTGCAGCGACATCCTTCAAGGGGCGAGACTGATAAATGACCACACCAGTGGGAGAGAGAGAGAGAGAGAGAGAGAGAGAGAGAGAGGGAGGGAGGGAGGTATAGAAGAAGTCTGCCCAGTAACAATCGCACAGCCTCGATCGAGCGCCGAGGAACTATTGGCTATGCAAATAGACACACAGGGAGGAGGAAACAGCTTAGACTGGAAAAAAAAAACTTTAAAGAGACATTTCCCCCACTTTTCTCACAAGCATGGCCATATAGCCAACATGCTTCGGATGGAAATTAACAGCTCTAAAGCTCTGAGGACTTTACAGTCCCCAGTCTTCCCCTAACGCACTGAAGTCGTTTCATTCAAGGCTCCGTCTTTGAAGTTGACTAAGAATAGGACGGGGATTAACATATTTACCCATGCAGACTCTCTTTGTGACTGTATGTGAGGCTAAATCATTTGGCAGTCATTTTTTAATTATCTGCTCAACTCTCAGCTTCGTTTCCACCTGCTTGTTTTTCCATGTAAATTATTACAGAGGCTTGATCAAAAAATGTGATTTAAAGCAGGAATTGTTACGTTGGTTGATAATATTTAAGTTGAGCAAAACTTTCATATTTGTGTTATCTTGTACAAAAAAAAAATGCAGCGCCTCATATTTCCTAGAAAGCTATCTTATAACAAACCACAAGCTGTGGCTGCAATAAAAAAAAAGTGCCTAAGACCATTTATGTCCGTGTGTGTGTATGTGTGTGTGGGTGTCGGAGTGGGTGGGTGGATGGATCTGTCCTGTTTCGCGTGTCCGTGCGCGCGGACATGCCTCCGTAACTTAGCATGCAGTGTTTATGGCCACATACATACAGTATCTACATGCGTCATCTGCGCTGAGGTTCACTGAGTCCGTTTGAAAAAGCTGGCAGTCAAGATGGTTCAAGAAGAAAGCAACACCAATTAGTCGCTTTTTGGAGTTCTTTTCTTTCTAATCCAAACTAATATTTAAATTACTTTCACAAGGGGGCTCTTGAACTAAAGCAAGCAGCCCAAACTTGGTTTCTTGAAGGCTTTTGAAAGATGAAAATGTGCATAATAGTACTTCAACAATAAATAAGACATTCAGTTATTTATTTATGTCACAATAAATTACAATATTATTGTTTTCCATTCTGTTTTTCTCATTATAAGGTAACCATGCATCAAAGTAAAGATGCCCTTGTATTAAAACACAGAAAAGCATTCTTTTGCCTGATAGCATTATATATAAATTAAACATTTTTCAGTTAAATACTTAACTGTCCTTAAAGAATTTATATAATTGCTTCATTTCAACTCAAAACAGTCAGTAAACACTAAAAAATCAACTTAAACCCTCGTAAAGATGGATTTGCACCTTTTAGCATACTGTTGTGCATCAGCTTTTGACAAAGTGTCAACCTTTTACATTTTGAAATGACAAAAGTTTGCCGAAAGTTGTCTTGCATGCCAGGCCAAAAGAAAAGGGACGGGAGTGCAGCATGTTGCGTCTGGTCTATACAGAGGTAATGAAGTGAATTGCGTCAGTGCCGCTTGCAGGGCAGGCTTGAAATGCGCCGAGCAGACGGATGAAAAGTAGAGGCGCACTGTGGGGAGAGAGGAAAAAGTTCTCAACAAGGAGAGGCAGGACTACTCTTACGGAGCCCCTGCAGTCTCACTTTTTTATGCCTCTAAAAGACTTTCCCTGCCATCTTGTTGCAATTTTACTCCGCAATACTGCTTTTACGTTTCCGAGAGAGAAATCCTACTTTTTTATTCAAGTGAAAGCACCAGCACCATGGAGCTGCTCTGCCTCGAAATGGACACCATCATACGAGCTCGTCCCGATCCGAACCTCCTGTGCGATGACAGAGTGCTGCAGAGCTTATTGACCATAGAGGAGAGGTTTCTACCCCAATATTCCTATTTCAAAGGCGTTCAGAAAGATATTCAGCCATTTATGAGGAGGATGGTCGCGACTTGGATGTTGGAGGTATACCGAAACACCGAGTGACAAGTCTTATTATTTCCGTGGTCGACTTTAAAGCCTCTTGATTTGTTAAATTCCTGCTTTAATGGGCGCTGTTCGCAATTTTGGGACAGTAGATAAGACTTATTGCTCTAATTTCCATCTGCTTATTCCACATATTAACCTAATATGTAATTTTCCGTAAATTACCATTTTAAAGTCCGATCGTGACTACTGTGTTTATGAAACTTCGAGCTGTGATATCAGTGACAATGGCGAATCTCCTTTGTATGTCTCACATGTTGTCCGTACAAGCTGCTCGTTGATTCTTTAATGTTATTATTTTAGATAGCCTGAATATTTCCATGCACACGTATGCACTCCCCAATGCAATGCTGAACTGCGCTGTTGTAACGCCATGTTGGTTTTTTACAGGAGCACTTGTGCTTTTAAGAGGACTTTACTGTGTCATAAACGCAATAACAGCGGTTAAAACCCATCAGCATTGGCAGAGGAGGTTCTTGTGTGTCCACTGAATATAGAAATGGTCACAAAAAGCGTTGCAAACATTTTAGGTATCTATTTTAAATGTCGGAAGGGACCAGGGCCTTATCTTCCTTTTGGTCTCCCCTCCGCCGCTATGCCTCACTCTGGAATTATGTTCGATTTTTGACACTTGGTCAAATATTTCTGGTCAATGTCCACCTGTAAACAATCTTGAGCCTTTGAGCTTTATTTTCATGTTAATATCGTCAGGATCGGACGAACTGGAGATTTTTAATTAATTTTTGAAATAAATATATCGAGTCGGCGGTGACGTACATCGGACCAACCTTTTGCTACTTGCCTTTTATTTTGACATTTTATTCACATTTATCGTGCATGAATTTGGATAGGAATTGTCGGGTCCGATGTGCAAGACCCCCCTGAACATTATGATGCGAAGAAAATCGATCTAGGTATTTTATTTATATTTTTAATTATTTTATGAAAATATGACGAATGAAAAAAAAAGTGTGTTTCCGTGTGCTGCGCTGTCGGGGTGTTTTTTGGCTCGACTGATTGTGACTTGAATTCATTTCTTAGTGAATGAACTGCAGGAATGCGACTCTATTGACAGTTTGTGTCTGAGACTTATTTCATTCTTTGTAAAATAATCTATTTCGAATTAATTGATGATGTCGCAACCGACTAGGGCTGGGCGCAAATTCTTGGCCGGGCCCCAACTATGTGTGTCATTGAATTTATATGTGCTCTTTATGTGATTAGACTAGATTTTGTTTCGTTATCTCATATGAGTTTTACATACGTTTCAAGTGCTGGAGAAAAAAAGCCAGGTCATTGAAGGTTTGGTTACTGAGTCCAAATGCTGAGCATTGCTGCATTGTGTGTTGTCTCTTTATTCAGGTTTGTGAGGAGCAGAAGTGCGAGGAAGAAGTTTTTCCCTTGGCCATGAACTACTTAGACAGATTTTTAGCCGTGGTACCCACCAAAAAGTGTAACCTGCAGCTGCTGGGAGCAGTGTGCATGTTTCTTGCATCCAAATTGAAAGAGACTCGTCCATTAACAGCAGAGAAGCTTTGCATCTACACAGATAACTCCATCAGACCACAAGAGCTGCTGGTAAGTTTAACAGTTGGTTCAACACATTTCACAATATGCATAGTGACACTTTTGAGGATTTGTGCTGTCATCATCAGCTGGCTCAAACCAAACATACTTTCATGATATCCCCAGCCTATAGTAATGTTAATGAGTTTTATTGCAGTTATTTTAAGGCATCAATTTACTTAAATGTACTAAATATAATTATCCTGCTCAAAACATCACATACAAAACACAGAGGTTGTTGTCATTTCTCTGAATCTGTTGTCCGGTCTCCACTTTAGACTGTTCCGTCATCAAAAGTGCATGAAAAGCAAAAGTTTCACAGTGAATTGTGCCACAAGGGCTTCTTTACTGTACAAGACCCTCTGGGCTGTACAGTATCCATCCAGTCTGTGTAATGGTCTCCATCGCCATCTAGTGGCAGATATTTGCACAGAGCAACGAGGTCAGCTTGAACTCCAGCCAAAGTTCTGACTCTGTTCCTGTCAGCTAGAGAGGGAGAGACACAGAGAAATTCAAGTTTGCCTTTTACAGTTTAGCTTCTATCCAAAAATAACCATGGATGCACACATTTCTGATATTATGTCACACTGCACTATTTCTGATTCTCTTACATTTTTCAACACAGAAATGAGGCTTAAAGTCAAAATTAAACATATGACTTATGGTGCAGAGTACTTTTGTGTTATTTGGAGTAGAAAAATGTCATTCCACTGTGTCCTGTATTTGATAAGGCCTCTCTGGCCTGATAATACCAGCTGCCTTTACCAGCACAAACCAATTAATTAACTCAGTTTCACATCAGATAAGTGTTTCCTCACTGCTCTGTGGTGCTACATAAACATTCCTCAGTAAACAACAGCCAATCCCACCCATGTTGTGAAAGAGGCCACATATTATGATTCAGACGGGGCTGATGGTTGCAGGCCTGCCTCGCTGCCTGACTGGCGGCTCTACTCGCTGAGCTGATTGCTGCAGTATATTCAAGTTCCTGACAAGCTGCTGTTGGTTTTGTAGGTTTCTGATAATTTTTTGGAATGTAGCTCTGCTTGGTAATATTGTGTCAGATTCAATTACCCCACTCCTCAGTGAGGGTTTAATCAGTCAGCGTGTTATAGTGGTTGGTTTTAAGCAAACAGAATGTGCATTAAGAATAAAAGAGTGTTGCACGCTTTGCCTGTGACTCAGAATATCATGCTGCATTTTTACAGAAAAACTTTGTTCATCCTACCTTTATGTTCATTCCAAAGACAAAGCTTTCAGTCCTTGAACTGGTTTGCTGGGGCCTCATCTCAGTGTTTCTGTATAAGGCAGTATTTTGGCTGACATGCAGATACAGGAAACAGAGATCAGCTGCTCAGGGCATGTGATCGTTTTTTTGTCCTCGTCTTTGGTAACAATTTCTTGTAAAGAGAACCGCAATTTTACAAAGAAGGTGTGACCAAAGAAAGGCAGAAGGAAGTGGGTGCTTGCCTGTCTGTTTTCTTGCCACTCTGTCAGCATAGAGCTTGTGTTGCAAGGTTTGTCATGCCCATGTTGTAGGTTTAAATCTTGGTCATTGGCATTGATGGCAAGAGCTTCTGAGAGCAGAAGGCAGCCATGTTGCAAACATCAGAGCTGCCATAATCAACAAACTACTGCTGGTTATTGGGATTTGTACAGGATTAAATAATTGCATCTTTGAGATAATGGCTACATATCATACCATATCCAAGTAAGCAGGGGTAGATGCCTTTAAACCTTCCGAGAGGTGCTTGTATTTTCTCATTTCCTCCCTCATGATCAGCTGTGGATATAAACAACAAAACCCTGTTTTAAAAAAAAGCCAATTCCCTCCTCTGTCCATGTCCTTGGCATCAAGGAGATCAGAAAACAGCACAAGGCTGACAAAGGTCACTTTGATTAGAAATTGCAGGCCGGTAGGAGGGTTGGTGGCAGCCATGTTGAATTGTCTCATGACTGAGTCCATGTGGTCTCCCTCACTGAATGGGAAAATGAAGAGCATCCATGGTCTCAGTCACAAGGCTGCAGTCCGGAACCAAACCACAAAATTTTTTCCCAAATTAGTCACCAACTCTTCCGTTAATCACCTCCTCCTCTAGGAAGTGAAAGTAACAATACACTCTAAGAGAAAAGAACACCACACCTAGTGTCCCTCCTTACACACGCACACACAAACACACACATATACACATTTCTCAGACACTCAACTAGACTGTGTCATCACATTTTGCCAAGAGATCCACATTAAATGATTTGCGTAGCTTAGAGAAGTAAATTGATTCAAAACAACTCAAGTCTGAGGCTGCCTTGAGTTAATGTTCTCTGTCAGCCAGAAATATGTTGTAAATTATTTAAAGACCCCTTCCAGTGAAGTTTTTATCCTTGTTATCATGTCCCTATGGTGTTTGTTAAATTAAAAGGCATATAATTAGTGAAATAAGAAGTAAATGCAGTGCCAAACATTTCCAACTTGGAGCTGCAGTGTAGCAAGGACATACAAAAACACAATTCAGACAGTCAGAGGTTCATACATCACATACCTGAGGGACCAGTGTGTAAACTTGAGACTACAGTGAATCAGGGGGCATCAGAGGAGAAGTCATATGTAGCTACTTATCTGCTTTTTGCAAGTTGAGTTTCACTATTATTATATCGATGGTGGAGATGTCCTCACTTTTCTGTTGCAAAGTTGCAAAAGCAGAAAACGTTGAGTCTTCGTGTCTTACCAAAGGATCTAAAAATCTGAGCGCCAGACTGTAGCCTTTTACCAGAGCGCTTTTTTTCCCTATAAAACTTATATTTTAGCCAAATCCAGAGGACACAGCTAGTACAGTCATGTTTGTCAAAAAATAAGTTTATTCTTCTGGCAGTACATCCATTGACTGTGCCCAAACCAGTGGCGGAAAAAAATGGATGACATGTCTTCACTTCCTCCCAGCGTTCAAAAATTAAGACAAAATCGTCAGCGAAGTAGTGATCAGCAGATGGAGCCACGACATTGAGGTCTGCTCATTGGAGCTGGCCACTAAATCACATGTTTTGGCTAGTCTTGAGTCAAAATGCTTTACCCCCTTTTTTGGTATTAAATAACTGATTAAAGCCAAACTTATTTGAAAAAACTAACACTTATTAGAGACAATATACACTTGAATAATACCAGCATGGTAAGAACTACTGGAACTGACAGAAAGCATCTTTGAAGGAAATTTATTTGACATTTCTTTATTTGATGGTTTGGTCCATGTCCCATCTGATAACATGGAGGGGTGGGATTTATGTCCTACACAAAGAGATATTTTGGATTCACTTTTGAGGAGTTGTCACATTGTCCATATTTTTTTCAGTCAATGGTCAAAAAAAATCTGCGGCGTGCTAGCCAATGTTAGCCTGCATTAGCCTGCCAAGTTATATGATGAGTCATGTCAGATGCTAACAGGACTTTTTAACAGGCTCAGTGCTGTTGATGAAGAAGTTACTGCAAATTTTGCTTAAACAAGTTTGTCAGATAGCAAAGTTGCTGATGATGTTTGTGTGTTTGATGATTATTAATTATTAGAAACAGGACCCACCAGCTTTATTAGCAGCATTCTGTAAACATGTTTGCAATTTAACAGAGTCTTGACTGCACAGTTAGCCAATATCCCTGAACGGCAAACAACTTGTGAAACTTTCAGTACATCTATTACATAACATCCATACAGGGTTAGAAGTGTACAGCCATCAAAATGTTATAACAGTATTATCTATATTTTTTTAACAGACTGGTATCAGTTGGTACTTGGTATGGGATACACATGTTTGAGTTTCGGTATAGGGATGGAAACCATGTATCAGAAAATCACTGTAAAAATGACATTTTAATGAACAGAGATTCATTTTTAGGAGTTAATTCGTGCCTGGAGATGAATCTTGAAATAAAGCCTTTAACTTTTTTTGGCACTTAACAGTGTTTTCTTGAAGAAAAACATGAGCTGGAAGGGTGAATTTATTGTTGTGTATCAAATGACTTCATAGAATTGGCAGCAAAACACAAGATGCAATAAGTAAAATAAAAACACTATACCTGTTGCAACACACAACAAAGACATTTGATGGTTTAAATGATGAGCTGAGTGAGATAAGATTAAATAATAAAACCTTTTAACTTTTAAACATAAAACTGATTTATTGCTGATCCCGCTCAACAAGCGCAGCCTTCCTATCCATTTCACTCTACAATTACACACACACACACAGACACACACACACACACACACAGAGGAACCTCTGGTGGGCCTCTTTAGGAAAGTCCCCAGATGCCAGGCAGACAGACGGGGAGGGAGACAGTGTTGTGAGGTCACCTGGGTTAGTGGCACTGTCTGTGTTTCTCCGTCCCAGGGTCGGCCAAGCAAAGACTAATGTAATAACAATAATGCTTAACCTCCACACTTACTAATGTACGGGGCCAGGGTCCTACAGAGGCACAGACACTCACTTTAGCCTGCTGTGTAGCTGGCTAAAGCAACAGCAGGAAAGTGCAGTGTTGTAGCTAATGGAAACTGCCACACTATGTAAATATGTGGTCATACTGTGTGTCACATCTGTCTCATTCTGTCTCATTCTCAGTTATCTCTCTCTGTACTCTACTCTCTCTCTCTGTCTCCCCCCTCTCCAGGAATGGGAACTGGTGGTCTTGGGGAAATTGAAGTGGAACTTGGCAGCAGTAACGCCGAACGACTTCATCGAGCACATTGTGAGGAGGCTCCCACTGCCTGAGGATAAGCTGGCACTTATACGCAAACATGTCCAGACCTTCATCGCCCTCTGTGCCACAGGTAGAACACAACTGAAGCTTATGTCACACAGATTTAATGCCTTTTTATTATTAAGAGACATTTGTCCCGATAAAGTGAGATGCTTAATTGATTAAGGGATCCAAAGGATGAGCTAACAGAGTGCAACATCATCTTGATATCATATCTATTTCCTTTTTTTTTTCTTTTGGTATTTCAAGTGACACTGATCATGTTTTAGCTGCCAAGCCAAACCAAGTAATAATGGCCTGCATCAACATACTTTCTCGTGTTGCAAAATGTCTTTATCTGCACACATTATTCTTTCTATTCTTAATAACATGCAGCAGCATCTCTGTTCAGAGGTGTGTTGTGGGCCAGTTGCAGCCCGCTGTTAGTGAAGTGAGATGCATTACCTCAAATGGGAAAATATTAGGCCCAAAAAAAGCATGTGTCATGTAAGACATTTCAGCATTAAACTCTTAGGTCTGACGTCCATCATTTGTCCTCTCCCAGGCTGGTATGTGGTAATATTTTAGAGGCGTATCAGTGGCTTCCAGAGCATCCAGTAACACTTCAAAGCAGATTGAGCCTGGTTGAGGGGCATTCCCATGTCACACAGGGTCGAGAAGAGGAATGGACAGGGGTGGAGGCAGGCAGGCCATTGTCTCTTTGCTCTTGAGGTGAATTGTTCCCTCAAGATCAAACATCCAGCGAGTCGTGGGAGGGACGGGGAGCCTTTAACATGATCTGAAGAGACGGCAAGGTCGAGACGGAGAAGATGCAGGAGGGGAACAGGGGAGTTGGGAAAAGCCAGCGGAGTGTATTGTTTTTGCACTGCCAATTCGAAGGCATGTCATGTTTTCATATCTCCTTCCCCTGCCGCCTTCCTTCCCTCTTTCTCTCCCCCATAACTTCTCACGCCTCCCCGCCCTACAGCTGGAGGACATGATAGCTTTCCCATGTTGAGATTCTCTACAGGGCAGGTTTCTCCTGTTTGCGTCACCTCCAACGCTGCATTCAAAGCTGCAGACCAGGCAGGGGTTGTTATAGGAAACCAGTCCTTTTATTAGTCCAAAACATGCTTAAAGATTTATCGCATGCACAATATCACACATTTCTACCACTTAAAGGCTGTTTGACACTCCTTATTTTCACACTTTGTGGGTGACCCCACCACTAGCAGAAGCTCCCTTTTCTGCAGGCCTCAAACAGGAATGCTAACTTCACCCTCCCATGGGAAACCAGCTTCTTGTGCTTACATCATTCAGAGGAGTGTGTGCATAGTTAGATGAAAAGATACAAGGGAGGTGATGGGTATTTACAACATAAAGTGATGGAATCCCCTGCAATGATGTGTGCAATGGTTGTGATAGGGTGAGAAAAAATTGCAACAAAAGTTCACGTTTGCAGAGTTTCGAAAAAGTAACACGTGTTTTCTCTCTTTATCTGAGTCTTCCGTTCCTTCACTCTCTCAAACTATCTTCTTGCTCCCTTCCTCTCCCTGTCTAACCTCACATCTCTCACCCCTTATTTTGTGCCAGCGGATTAATGTGTGGAATGACAGCGTGTCGTTGATCGGACCTATTCCCAAAGCAACATTGTGAAAGACTCAGCATGCACTTTGTCCTTAATTGCTTCAATGAGGCAGTGGAAATAAATTTACGAGCCTCCTGGAGTCGTCCTCCTGACATTGTGTTTTAGGAAAGAGACTTTCTGGAGATAACTCTGGATTAGCAACAGGCCATTTATCTGTGTATGCTCTCCTCAGACTTGTATCCAGGCAAACAGAGAGTGAGGGCAAGACAGAGAAAGAGAGAGCGCGAGTGAGTCAACAATTTGGTGCATCTGAAGATCTCTGGGAATTCGAAACCCCGTTTGTGGAACGTTCCCAGCCGTAAATCTTCGGGTTATCTGGTGAGAATCCTCCTTGAGACATCCTCTGAGCGGAGCTGAGAAGGTAAAGACACAGCAGAAGGAGCAGATCTCTCAGGAGGATTTACATTTGCAAGACAGTTGACAACGGGTCACCTGTGGCCTTCCTATTTCATACAGTCTCATTCAACCCACCACCCACTACTCCCACCACTGCTGCCTTCATACTGAAAAAGAAAACATGCATAAAACCACGGCTCTCTGTTTTCAAGGGAACAAGAGAGGGAAGATAAGAAGTGGAGAATAAGGCCTCTCATTCCTAATGGCTCCTCTCTTTTGATGAAACAGTTCCGTTCGGGCCACTCGGTGGGATTTTGTCAGGTGGCGCAGGCTGGCTCTGTATTAATTAATAACATTGGCTGGTCCTTTCAGGACTATGCAAATGGCTCGGGAGCTCAGCTAGAGGCTGGGAGAAAGGAGACAAAAGGCTTGGCCCTTACATTTCATATGCAGAGCCATGCGAGGGTCAGCGCTGCGGGGCCACTTGATAGGAAACACCAGCATTTCCCTCAGGCAGGCTGCCGGATAATAGCCCAGAAACAAGCTCATTAAGGGAGATTATGAACCTCCATTCCTACACACAGACACCAAGCACTCCGAGCTTCCTCTTCTATTCTTATTCAATTGAGGTAAAGTGGGAGAATGGATGGGGTGCATGGGGCAAACAGATGCACCCCAAACTGTCTGCTGCAGTTATTGAGCTCGGTCTTCTTGCCATATTGGCAGGGATTATGGTCTATTTTTCATACCGACTCCAAGAGCCCTCTCTGTAACGGTATGGATGGAATGGTGACAATGGTCATAGAAGTGGATCAAAAGAAAATCCTGGATCAGGGCCAGCAGTGCTGTCCACAAGAGAGTCAGTTGTCCTGGAGGACACAATGACAATTTTGCCACAAGTCGTGATGTCAATGGCTAGTGACTGAGAACTTTTTTTTTCATCATAAAAACGTATTTGATTACTTTTTTCCTGGTGTTTAAAAGTCTCTTTAAACAGTCTGAAGTTACTTGATGATTAACTGGTCAGTTTCTCCAAAACAAACTAATGATTCACTAACTAACATGCTGGGCTGAAGTCAAACTGTGCTGCATGGGCTCACATTCACACATGTACAATGTCCCTTTTTAACACAGAGAGTTTTAATGAAATTCTCATGAAATGGGTTGCTTCCCTTTTTTGGTTCAGCTTTTATTTTGCAGCAAGTAGCATATTTACTTACAGAAAGAGTGTGAAGAATTTATAAGCCCTGCACTTTTGGTTTCTACAAAAACAAAGTTGTGTGACAAGCTTTCATGCAGTGCCTCCACTGTATTTCATTTTTAATTTTAAAATAATAAAAATATTCATAAAGTATCAGTAAAGTTTCCCAAAAGCTTGCAGAATAAGGTTGTTCTTTATCTCATGCACCTCAGATTGGGGCGTTTAATCTATTAGAGACAACCTTTGGCAAAATTGTCCATTTTTACGCAACAGGCAAATATTTTTTCATGATTCATAATTCCTCTTTTTCATCTTAGCTGTAAAGTCTAACTGGAGGCAAGAATTTTCCTTGTAACTTCCTCTCCAAGTGGCTGCTGCTCGGAGAATCCCCTTCAGACTCGGCTCTGTATTCTACAGATGAATGATTCATCTCAGATGTGGTCAATGAATTGGTCTTAACGGGTGTTTGTTTACATAAAACTCCCTTCATGTTTGATGATTCAGAACCCCAACAAATTAGCCACCTCCTCCAACAAATTATCATCTCTCCGCACGCTCCACTGATGTGAGGAGTCATGTCCGGTCCGGCTGCACCGTCAACACATGAAGCAGGAAGAAGCTTCCTGACAGTATGAGCCCAAAAATGTGACACAGAGTGAATCATCGAGTGGAATGTCCTGAGTTCCCCCCTTCACCTCGCTGGTGTAATCAGCACCACACTATAAATACTGAGGCCAGCTGAGTCACACCAGAAACACAAAGACAGAATTTTTTTTTTTTTTTTTTTGGCTTCTGGCGCTGCAACTGCACTACCAAAAAAGTTTAGAAATCAAAATGCTTTTAAGCCTACATGTTTACCTTGGAGGTCATGCTAACCACAAAGACTAATATTTGAAGTAAAGTAAAAGTGGCTGGCTGTTAGCTCGACCTGAACTTTTTGTCATGACACCAGAGTGTCCTCCAACCATTTCCTATTTTTAGAGTTTAAATACTTCAGCTAAGCTCCTAATTTTGACCAAATCATATCAGATAAAAGTAGAGAAAGATAAATGGATGAAGTTTTTGAATATTTCTACTCAACAACTGATAGAGTTTCCAATTAGTACGTTAAATATGCACGAAAGTGAACCCTTCTGCATCCAACCAAGGATCTGATCCAAATCTTTATTTTACTCATCACTGATGTTGCCAATGTTACTCCTCGAGGCTGTGACTTTGACGGTAGAGATGATGGTTCTAGACTGAAGGAATCTGTCACAGGATGCTACAATTAAGGAGGAATTCTGTTTACTGGCAAATGGGTTGAAATCATAGTTTGAGTAGGACGCGTGACTCAGACTCAAGTTTTGTTCCCTGTTTCCAGAGTGACAGTCTGGAGCGAGAGGGAATGAAATATGACTGATTTAAGTATCAAGTAACTGTTTCCTAATTAGTGATTTCTCCTCCTGTTACATGTGGAAGAACTCTGGGAACTTGGTCGGGAAGTTGTTGTTGTTTGCATATCTCAAAGAGCTACATTAGGTGCACTGTCTGAGTAGCTCTCCATGGAACTTGTTTGGACTTCCAGCCTGTGTTGCATTAGTGGTGAAACATACTGTCATGCCAATCCCAAAATGATGTTTGTTTTTGGCCGTAAGCAGTCAACAGGCCCTGGATCCTCGTAATGGTACCCCTTTAATAAACAAGGCCAATAAGCGCTACACGTATAGAACACAAGACTCTGATTTATAGCGCTGGAAAGAGAGGAGAGGGTGAAAAGGAGAGTTTGGGCTGCTTTTTTATTTCTTCTTTTGGCTGTTGTTCAACTTTCCAACTTTAATTAATGTACAAGTTTAATGTGCATACTGTGCATTGCAGCCACCCAGGAGGAGTGGGCCATGTAGGGCAGCAGACTGCGTGACCAGAGGCCGTAGGATGAAGTTTCAGGGGGTAGGAACACGGAGGAATGGAGATGAGGGGGCACAGGGAGGAGAAAGGGCCATTGAAGGGGGTGAGAGGCGTGCAGGCCAGGCCAGCCAGCCGCTGCTCACAGGGAGCTTTCCATCGCAGGCGTCCCCACTCAGCTACATACACTGTTTATCCTCAACATGAATATCAATGAGGGCCTCCTAAAATACGGCCATTCTTAGCCCTACATGCAGCAGCCACCAGGCCGGAGTGTCAGCCCGCATCGGCTGCACGCGCTCGTCCTTGTTCTGCTACAGACCTGTCTTGTCTTGAGTGCAAAAAATCAGCTTGCTGCCCACTGCCCGCCACTCGGCTCTCCCACAAACCTACGTCTGTGCTATGCTGTGTGTGTGTGTTTGTGTTTGTTTGTGTATGTGTGTGTGTGTGTTTGTGTGTGTGTGAGAGAGTGTGTGTATGTCTTTCTGTGTCTGCATCATAAAGCATGCAGGCATCAATGCATTGTTTCTTGCCTGTGTCTCTTAGGTGTCTGTCTCCTTGCCCATCAGTCTGCGCTCACTACACACGTACAATAAATCCGTGTATGCCTTTGTCCTTTTACCCTTCTATAGAAAGTTGTGCTCTTACAGCAGTGATGTAATGCTGAGGGGCTTTGTGTGCTCTTTCCTCTTGGCTCGAGGTATCCTTTAATAAATCGCCCCTTGGCAGAGGCCCAGCGGCTAACACAGGGGTGTATAATAAGTTCATTTATTTGTCAACACTGAGCCCACAAGATGAGAAAGCGCCAGGCTGTGCATGTTAAAAAGGCAGTGAGGGGCTGCCTTAACAGCTATCAAAGGGCCTACCTCTTTGATTCCAGATTTTTTTTTTTTTTTTTTAAAAAGAAGGAAGAAAAATCTCCTTCAGAGCCATTGCACGTAGTTTGCTTTGCAATTGAATATGGCAATATGTTAATGTGAAGGCTGTTTCTATGCCCCCACTGCCCACTCCTCCAGCCCATAGGTGGCCCAGGAACAGAGGCATACTTGTGGGGGGAGGGGTGTAATTGGAGGCAGGAGGTGAGGGTCGCTGGAGGGCAACTCTTTTCTTCTTCCAAAAAAACCTCACAAGAGTCTGGACACAGACTTGAGAGTGATGTGCATCGGGGTTGTCTGCCCTCCACCCCACCTCCCCCACCCGCCTCCTACCCTCCCACCAGGCCCACCACCTTCCCCTTCTTTTCTCCCTCTGGCCTTGTCGCCATACTGTCCATCCCTCCTTCTTCATCTTCCTCCCCCCTGTCGACCCCCTTGTCCCCCCGTCCAGCCACGCTCTTTGTCCGGCCTGTCTCACTGAATTGGTATCAGCAGAGAGGGGATGGATGCTGTGTCTCTCAATTGGGTGAAATGAGGTGATGACTCCGGACAATGGAGTCACACTCTTCTGCCTTCCCTCTCGCAGGCCCGCCACTCTATTAATATGCTAAAAGATAGGAGGGCCGCCAATGAAAACCACTGCCTGTTGTAGCAACAAAGACTAGGGCATGTGTGCCATTCACTGGCCCCATCTAAGCAGGCCATGTGTTGTCCAAAAAGAAAGGTAGAAGTTGAGCAAGACATAAAGAGAGAATAAAGAAAGGAGGGAGTGTGTGTGTGTGTGAGTGTGTGTTTGTGTGTGTCTGTTTGTGAAGAGGAGAACGCTCTCTCTCTCTCTCTCTCTCTCTCTCTCTTTCCCTGTCTGTCTCTCTCTCTCTCTCCCTGTATGCCAGTTGCCTTGCCTTTTCGGGCTTCTGGCCCGTTCACAAGCTGTCTCATTTGCATTATGAATGACAGTGAGGGGAGCTAACAAGGTTATTGGTCTTTGAGACGCACGCCTGTGACCACACGTGGAAAAAGGACCTACAGCAGTGAGCATTGGCAGAGGCACTGAGCCTCTTTATTCCTCCCTTTCCAAGCGCTATGGGGCTTTTTTCAGCGAGCACACGATTTACTCAGGAGATAGAAGAAAAGGGGCCGGGCTGGGGAAAGGGGGACTGGGGTGGGGAGCGGGTGAGGGTGGTTGCTTTTCAGCTCCTTTACAAGCCAAGTGAACCCTCATTATCCAGGCCCCTGGTCATTAGTGAGCGCTGCGTTCAGACCCGGTGCAATAGAAGGATTATTTATTAGCTGACTGCAAGATTACCAAATCATATTGTCTCTGGGAAGGACATATCTGTGCGCTGTTTGTGGAGCAAATGAATTTGAAAGTCAATTTAGAAAAGGCACCAGGTGAATAAAGAGTCCAGTGTAAAAAGAAAAAAAGTTTAAGCCATTTATGGCTGAACTAAAAATGGAACTCCCTACATAATGTAGCAGTAAATGCCTCTCCATTACATGTGCAAACCAATAGCACTTAAGAAACATTTAACTAAGTTTATATCTCTTCCCTTAACAGATTTCAGTTTCGCCATGTACCCTCCCTCCATGATTGCCACAGGAAGTGTGGGGGCAGCGATCTGCGGCCTACAGCTGGATTCAGCTGACCAGTCACAGTGGGGCGACAGTCTGACAGACCTGCTGGCCAAAATCACAAACACAGAAGTGGTGAGTTCACTTTGTCCTCTGTCACATCCAGAACACTTGTTGCAGCTTATTTGGGCTGGAAACTTCTTTTTTTTTTTTCTAAAACAAGAACCGAGTTTAAAACACTGCATTCCAGTGTGGTCTTGTCAGTCATGGTTTAGCTAAGAGCTTGATACTTGTGTGTGGAAAAATTTGGCAGGATGTTTCTGAGTAATATTTGAACGAGGAGGAGTAAATGTTAGTATCTGCTGACACCAGTGAGGTGTTCTCTGGTATTTAGTGCAATTATTACAGAAAGTGAGTCAAAGCAGAATTCGCTGCTTTGAAGCTTTTCATGCTATCAGTTGATTTACATTTCCAGTGAAATGCCACAATTAACTCATCTAATTGCCACCAGAACACACAGTTTTACAATATTTTAGTGTTAACAAAAAAAAAATCTACCAGGCTTGCTCCTTCTCTGAGTGAAAATATCCCTGTAATTCAAGTCAAAAGTTAAGAAATGCCACATGTTTGTTGAGGTTGTGTGTTTGCGACAGACAGAAGTTAAAATGTTGAAATGTCACTTTCAGATTTGGCTTCTTTGCTGGTATTCAGCTATCCACAAACCAATTCTTAGGGTGTTTTACTTCCAGTATTTGTCATGAGAAGATGAAAATAAAAAAAACAAGCACCAAACAAACAAAAATGGCTCCATTTAAAGAAAACCTGAAGTGCTGGACCCGACCGGTCTTTAACCGGGCTGAGCGGTCACATATGGCAGGTTTCTCTTTCTCTCCATCAGGCTGATCAGGGCCTCGTCATATAAAGAGCCCACTAAATCGAGCCAGGTTGAGAGCATATACAGCATGCTCTGTCGCTGACAGGAATGCTGGCCAGGCCATTGTGTGGCTGTCTGGGTACAGCGAATGTTGCGGTGGTGGGTGAGTTGAGTCCAAACACAGGCAGGGCCTCTACTGACTCTGAGATGCCTGGCTTTCATCACACACATGGGAGAGGGCTTCGGTTTGCTGTAGCTCGCTGTGAGGGTGAGTAGGTGGGCAAAGCTGCAGAGGATATGTGAGGAGTGAGACTGTAGGAAGTAATGTTCATTTAATAAGTTATTCTTTATTATTCTCTTTTGACCCAAATGAACTATTAAGGAGCAGCGAGCAGCCGCAGCGCAGTGCTCAGGGACCGGCTCCAGTTCTGAGGACACTGCCTTGGCAGGAGCACTCCTATAACAAACATGATGAAAAAGGCTTTTAGTCAGTAATATCAGACTTCATTTAACCATGAACATTTAGAGTTCATGTGTGCCTGCTGCAGAGGGAGCAGATCAAACGGCAAGACAAGGAGCTCTGGTATCTTAAATTCTGTCCCAAAAAAGAGGCAAAGTGGGAGGAGGAGATTGAAGAAGGCTGTTGGAGTGTGAAAAGGACGCTGGGGGGGTGTTATGCCTCCCTCGCGACAATCAGCCCTCTCTCGTCTCCTCCCATGGTCCATAATGCATCACTGCTGGAAGGCATGGCTCCCTCTGGTGCGAGCTGTGTGAAGTCTCGCTCAGCAGCTGAGGAAAAACAAATAGCTGACCTCAGCAGCACAGGGCCTCAGTGTGTTTAGGCTGCAAGGTCTTAGACTTGAGGGAATTAAGTCGCTCTGTGTCTCTGATCAACTCTTCACATTCCTGGATTCAGACAAGCCATGGCTCGCAGTAAACACAGGAAGCAAAGCAGAGGGCACCCTTTCCAATTCAACATATATAAGAGGTTTTAGTATGGACTGCTAAGAAGCAGCCAAACCTAAACACATAGAGTATCTTTTGGTTTATAATGTTATGTAAAAGCACCCATATCAGAGTTGTGCACCACTTGTGATATACCAAAAAAAAGCACTAATGTCAGATTCCCCGAAGTAGTTATCAGCTTTATTAAGTGCTTCTTACTAGGCTGTATATCACAGTTTGAGCATTTAGGCTTTCATGCACAAAAAAGAGGAACCGGTGATCATTGAAAATGTCATTTGAACACTTCCTCTCTCTCCTTTTCCCCAAATCAGACAAACAAGGTCCAACTCAACCTCAGCTTTGACTGCAGTCATCAGGGTGGTGGCATGAACCAAATGTATACACATACTGTGTTCGGTTTTGGCCGGCAGCATCGAGGCTCGGCTAGATGGTAGAGCAGCGTCTCGTAGTCAGCCTGCCAAAGAGCCAGGCAAAATATGAAGGCAAAGCAAGTTTTGCCAACCTCTGCAGCTGCTGCTGCCAACAGCATCATGGCCAACGCCACCCCCCTGGCACCCTGCTGGCATCTGTGGTATCCAGAAGCTGTGGTTTTCCAGTGGAAATGTGATAGAGCCAAGTCACCATCTTGGGCCGCTGGAAGAATGTGTGTAGCCTCGCATGCACCTGGTGTGGCCAAGAGGGGCTCCAACTCAGGGACAGCAGACGGGCTCCGCATGCCTTTACACCAAGTTATAACGTGCAGAATATTGGGATCTGATCAGCTATGACTCAGAGGTGACAGTACAAAAGTTGGAATACATACTACAATAAAATATTTCGACCAATAGTTTGTGCATGAGACTGTAGCTTCCCTTTTTTATTGAATGATTAAAGCAGGAAATAGAGGTTAGAGAAGTGCAAACTTTTCAGATGACCACTTCCTAGATTTTATCGTTTTGACACTTATTTTCTCTCAGTCTCTCATTCATCTTTTTTTTTTTTTTTTGGTCAGAGGCCCACGTTAAAGACACCGGAAACACATTGTCTCATTTCTCCTTGTGCTGTCGTGTCCTCCCTGTTACTCCAATTTCACCCATCACCGAGATAGTCTAATATAGGTTGCACGATGGATGGATGTGAAACAGAAATGTGATTAAACTAAGAAGGGTCAACAGGAACTTAATGGAACCAAAAAATGCTTGTATGAAAGATGCATTTTGTTAGGAAAGATGATCTCTATGAACACAGCCTCTTGGCATGCAGGCTAAAGAAATATAAAGGTCACATTTTTTATTGTAACTTGTGGAAATTCGAGTCATGTGGTGACTCCTTCTTTCCAGTGTCAGCCTCCGGATATTTTGTCTTAAGATTCCCTGAGATCCATGGTGTGTGTCTGCATGTGTGTGTGTGTGTGTGTTTCAGCTGTCTGACCACCAAGTCCTCCCCAGAGTAGCTGACACTGTCTTGTGTGGTACAGTCAGCAGTTAAAACACATTCCATGGCCTCACACATTTCTTCCTTTCGGTTTTGTCTGTCTGCACGACTTCCCCCCCCCCTTAACACCAGTGTCACAAAGCCCGCCCAGGGTATAATGTGTGTGTCTTACTGTGTCAGAAGGAGATTGTTGCAGTATGATGTATGCCTGAGGTGGGGCAGATGGAGGACTAAAAGGGACAAGGGAGGATCTGAGCTGGTTATGTGTTTTCCGGGTTGAGGCTGCAAAATAAGATGCCTCAGTATAGCGCAACCTCCCACAGCCAACATACTCCCTTCAGTTGCCCCCCTCAGTATCCAAGTACCTTGAGCATCTCTGAAAACAGTGTTGGTGCTTCCAGTAGTCACACATTGAAGTCATTTACGTTTGTTGAATAAAGCCCATGGGGTTTGGCATGAGATCCGAACTGCTGCTCTAAAGAGCTCTAAAGAGCAGCAGAGACAGGGGAAGTATGTCTTTTAAAAAGTGAAGGAGTGCATTCTTGCGGTAAGACACAGGCAGTTCCTTTACATGTTCTGCGCTTTACTTAATTTTCTCACAGGACTTGGGGATTTTATGACCAATGGGGCACATGTTGGTGGGAAGATTTTGTGTTGGTGTGTGCGTGTGCACACGCCCATGTCAGCGGCCAAACTCTGGAGGAGATTAAGGGACAGATGCTGGTCGGGTTTCCTCCACGTCAGACCCGTTGCAGGGGGAAACGCTCTCCCGGAGGCACCCAGCCCAGATCGGTCCAGCGTTCTCTACCTCAAATCAGTTTTCATGGACTGTGATCAAAAAAGCTCTCTCAGGCTAATTGTTGATAAATGCCAAGAACTCAGTATAAAAGAGATGTAAAGGCAGGACTTACGTCATGCAGGCTAAAGATGTCAGCAAAACTGCTCTGGGCTGAGTCATTTTGTTGGTTGTCATGTAGTGTAATAGATTTCTTTGTCTTCTTTTAAAGAGATTCCACTCATAAAAAAAAAAATCCTCCATAAAAACGTCCACATGTACAGAACAGAACAAAATATTGCCAGTTTTGAAAGCTGGGTTAGAAGTCAGAAAGCGGTGTAGTTTCCCTCTGACAACACAGTACACGACTCACCCCGTAATGTGTCGTGCTGTTTGGCCTTTGACACCTTGACCTTTTGTCACTCAACCATGTGCAGCTCCCAAAGAGCAATTCCGATGTGAGTGAGGGCTCAGTTCTCATTTCATCAAGGCCCAGCGGCACCAGAAGCTTTAACACAGGCTCAAACTGTGTCCCATCAGGTTTAAATTAGCTGTAAATTTCTAAAGAATGTTTCCCCA
This sequence comes from Acanthurus leucopareius, assembly GCA_029814765.1. Classification (NCBI taxonomy): domain Eukaryota; kingdom Metazoa; phylum Chordata; class Actinopteri; order Acanthuriformes; family Acanthuridae; genus Acanthurus; species Acanthurus leucopareius. The sequence goes on from JAQMCX010000050.1 coordinate 996,020, forward strand.
CTCCACAAGCGGTGTACTTTCACCCATCCCTCCGGCCATGGGGCGCTCTCAGTCATGATTCCCACAAATGTCTGGTGCTTAAAGGCACGGGGTTTATGCATGTGGGTACGTGTGTAGAGCTGAAAGCAAGCAACCTGGCGTCAACTGTGTTATCGTATTTCACCACCAGAGAGCGGTGTTAACTCTCGATCAGCTCTTTTATTTTAGTTTGTTCTGTTGCAGCAGGTCTGCTGTTACTTCATATATCTTTAGTGATTGACTGTTCCTCACCCAAAAAACAATTTGACCTTTCTCTGACGCTCTTGTTAACAACCCATTTAGCACTCCTCTCCCCTTCCCCTCCCCCGCATCTCCCTTTCTCCCATCATGCGCTGCGCTGTCCCCTCTGTCAACCCTCCATCAGGAAAGGATATGAGGGCTCAGCGCTGTTGAGAGGCTCCTCTCCCAGGTGGATTCTCAGATTTCCGCGGCAGCCTTTGATGGTGAAAGGCGAGCTGGCCAGGTCTCTGATGGATCCCCTGCAGGCAGGCAGGCACACAGACTGGCTCTCGTTAAAAAAGCACCACCTTTGTGTTCCCACAGGAGGTGGATGTAATTAACATAGCTTTAGTACTACCTGTGTTTTCAGCCGGCGTTGTCAAGGCTACTTCTGTTTGGGTTTTGTGTGCGTTTGGGAATGGCGGAGGTGGGTGAATAGGTGGGTGGTTGGATGGGGTAGGGGCAGCGTTGTGCATGCACTGGTGTGCGTGTGGTAATGCATAGGTGTGTATGTTCACATGAGCACTATAGGGGTGGTGTTCAGTGCACAACCCTGGTGGGCTGATGTAATGCTTGGGTCTGGTCTGTGTCTGAGCTCAGCCTCAGCAGTGGTTAGAGCTGCTAGAAAGTCAGTGGTCATTTAAAACCTCTGGCCTATACGCTGCCCAGGGGGCCCTCTGCTAGCACACCAGGGGCCCCTGTTTATCATGCATTGACACAACTTTTCAGATTTCCCTTGTTACTTGTGATGGTAGTTGCAAAAGCCAAATTCCCTGTTGAGCACTCTATCTTTGATCCTATAAATACTAAGATATTTACCTGTTGAAATAACAAGAGTATTGCATATCTGAGAATATATGCTGAGGCCTTTGCACTAAAAGACACGTTAAAAAAAACTTACCTTAATATAAAATCTTAGACCCTACAGCAGTTATTTAAATTAAGTAGAGTAATGTATGTATTTTGACAGCTGGTCCTCTTTCTCTCGATGCATTGCAGGACGTTCTCAAAGAGTGCCAGGAGCAGATCGAGCGCGTGTTGGTGAGCAGCCTGCGTGAGGGGCGGCAGCAGCAACAGCAGCAGCAGCAGACACAAAGGGGCCCCAGCGGGAAAGGCCTGGACGAGCTGGATCAGTCCTCCACCCCAACAGACGTCCGCGATGTCAACTTGTGAACCACCAGAGGGCATCATTGCACAGGATTTACAAAAGAAAAACATCATGAAAAAAAAACTCAATTTTCTTAAAAGCAGAAAAAAAAGAACAAAAGATCAAAAAATGTTAAAAACACAAGCCCTTTAAAAGAAAAAGAACAATGCTTGCTAGTTTTTTTTTGTAGATTTTCTGTTCTTCAAGTCAAAAACAACTGCCCACGAAATAGATTTTCTATGATGTTCTAGCCTAAAAAGCAACAAATTTGATACAATGAAGCCCTGTGGTGCCTTGGATATACAGAAGGGAAGCCAATCATATTTGCATTCTGCCTTTGATTGTATAGTATGATCTTTAAGTTATATTTTAACCATAGCTTGATAATGAGGCTGTTATGGTAGAAATTGTTGAAACCATTCAGAAAATTGCGTACATGGGATCACAGTGGGGCTTCCATTTTTTATTTTCTCTGTTTTGTTTCATATGAGTATTATTACTATTACATTCATGGCTGGTGTAAGAGAAGACACACATTCGTGCTCCTCGACCATCACAAAGTTCAAATGTGTGTTGAGGACGAGGAAGCCGTGAGAACATTATGCTAAAAGTTGGTGGGTCCCAATTCCAGGGAAGATATAGAATTATGATAATTATTAGTAGTATTAGTAATTATTATTATTATTATTATAATTATTGGACATATTTTGGAACTGAGTAGTAAAGATCAATAAGCTCCTTTTGTCAGGCTGCTTGTGTGTGTCAGTATGTTGGTGCAGTGTGCAAGCGTGTGTGTGTGTGTGTATGTGTGTGAATGCTACATGTGATCCTGTATCTATATTCGCAGTGTGCATTCTATGGCGTGAGGCACTTGAGCAAAAAAAGTCAAGTTGTAGACTTGCGTTCTATGTTAAAAGACTATGGAGCAAGCTGAGGCTACACATACTTTTCCATCAGTATAACAGGGCATATATGCTATATCACTGCCTCCATGCATTAACAATGTATCATGGTTCATTGTTGGCCAACAGTGAACCCATGTGCATGGACTATGAGTAAGACAGAAAAAAAAAAGATTTAGCAAAGGAGTTTATGGGCGAAGGGACTTTACCTTAGAGCCCTTTCTAAGAGCATTTTTTCTGAGGTGTTAACACCTCAGACTCAGAGGTCATGTTAGGTGTTTGTTTATTACTGCCATTCTGTTAATGAAATATTACAGAAACTTCATTCTTTTTTCACATTGTTACAGTATGGTGTTTCCTTAGTTGTGAAAGGCTGCTTTGAGTCTGGACGGAGTAGTAATGACCTCTCACATGTGCAAGTGTGTACGGTCCATGTGAAAACGGGAGAGGATGATGTCTTGAAGAAAGGAAGGCTTTGCTTTTTAAAGTCCAGAGGACGTCAGACTCCTCTGTGTTAATTAGCAGGGAGGGAACAGGGTGTGGCGTGGAAAGAAGGAGAAAAGACGGGGACAGTTTGCAACTAAGAAGTCACTGTGGAACTGTGGAAGACGCATTCGCGCACAGCACAGGATGGTAGGACAGGCAGGATTTTAAATGGTGCAGGAGCATGCTGCTGTGTAGGAGAGATGGAGGATTTACAGCCAGACGCTGGAAGATAAAAAAACAAACAAAAGACGCCCAAAGGCCTCACAACAAAACTTTGATATCTGCATATTTGGATATTTAGATGGAATCGATATAAATTCCTTATAATGGATGTTGACAGTGACACAGCTTAATGAACAAAAAAAAAAAGTTCTGGGTTTCCATTTACATGGAAATAAAAAGAGGAACTGTACGGTGCCAGATCATGTGAGCATGAACTTTCTTGGGTGGGGGGGTTTAAGAGGAGTACAGAATGATGATATACTGTCAATGCATCTGGAGTCCCACATAGGGTTGTTTTCAGCTCCCCTATATGATTTCAATGGCAAAGCACTTTGAGGACCTGCTCCTCAGGAGATAAGTAAAATGAAATGCGTCGGATGGTGATCGGAGGTGAATGGATGTTTTCGTTTTTCCTTGTTAACCTTTTCTTTGGTTTACTTTGTAGGGCTGGTTTCCCAATTATCAGACATACCCTTGTCAAGCGAGAGACACGTTTTAAAAAAAAAAAAAAGCTTTCCACAACATACGAGAGGACATTCCGATCTAAAAAAACATTCCTAGCAAAGTGCAAGTTGATGGGGAGTCTGACCGTTTCAGAGAATTTGACCGAATAGAAAAGGCCAATATGAATTGAAAAATGCCTACACACACACACACAGTTCACTGATCCATGGGCTCTGTTTGATTTTATTTTATATTGTCAAGAAATGAAATATTTGTTTTTACTTGAATTTTTTCCTCATATTTATCTGCATCACAGCCACAGAAAGTCACACAGGGCAGCGACGAGCTACAAGAAAAGGTGGAAGTAACATCTGATATTTGCACATGTTCCTCAGAGGGAGATGAGGTTTGCATTTATGAGACAGAGCAGAGCCTTTGTTCGAAACCGCCTTAACCGTTGTGTGTTGCAGTGGTTGGTCAGTTTTCTATGGTGCTGGCTTGTGTAGTTAGTCTGTCAGTGAAGACATCTGTCCCCTGTGAGCTTTGCTGCTTCAAATCATTGGCAAGGGTGGGGGGGGTTCGTCAGCCAGACAGACAGACATCAGCACAAAACAAGAGACGGATGATTTTTGTTTGTTTCGTTTTGTTTCGTTTTGTTTCGTTTTGTTTCAATGGGACACATGGCTTTGCCACAGCAAGGCATCTTTGACTTAATGCTTGAGTTTATTTTCATGACGGTATGTGACTTTGCTGCGTGTATGTTTGTCAGACTGAAGAAGAATGTGGGGATCTAATGTTTTAGTGATGTTTTTTTTTTTTTTTTTTTTTGGTTAAAACTGAGCAATTTTTAACGACACATTAAAACAGCCCCCGCCGGAATATTTGCGATGACCCCTTCGTTTGCCCTCTGTTTGCCTGATGTAAGCTCTCTCCCAAACTTCATGGTTGTGATTTTTTTTTTTCTTTCCTGCAATTTATTGTTGCATGTGTTATATATTGAGACCACCTTTTCAATTTGTGTTTGACATGTTTTATGGGGTGACCAGACCCACAAAAGGGTTTTTCTAAGATTTAGAGATACTGTATTCCAAAGTGAAGAGAGGACAGAGGAGGAGGTGTGAAGACATCAAGAAAAAAGTGTCAATATTTTTATTGAGTTATTGTTGTCTTTTTGCGCTGCTAAAAGCTATGAATTTGTTTCATTTATACAAAAAAATAACATTACCTAGTTGTGATGTGTCACTTGAGTGTGCTGCTATTTTATAAACATTTGTATTATAATATAATTATTTTACTGCTTAAGAGATACATTCAGAAAAAAAAACGAAGTAGGTGGTGATAGAAGAACATGAAATGAGTATTCGACTGGAAATGTTCTTTGTACAGTTTGACAGTTTGCTTAGATAGCATGTCTCCTTTCCCGATTTATTTTTTATCTATTTTGCTCTCCTTCTTCAGTCACATTCTGTATCAGTGGTATTTCCTATACCTCAGGATTACTGGACAAAACAAAAACATAAACAGACCCATCACCTTTACCTCTGCAGTTAGGGAGCCTGGAACGGAGGAGAAAGAATACAGTGGGGGTTGGGATAAAAGCAACGACAAATTAGCCTCTTTTTTTTTTTTCGTGGATGATTCCCGCTGGTTTTAGTGGGGAAACAACTTGCTCAGTGAGATGAAAAAAAACAGGAATTTATGCAAGGCTTCCACTTGGACTAACCTATAATGGAGGGGGGACACAGCTACGATGCAGCGTTTTCTTGGCAGGTTCATTCCTTAGATAGCTCAAGCATGTTCATTTCTGTTCATGTTGGTGCTACATCCGACTTGTGTGCTAGAGAGGGAAAACAGCATTCTTATGAAGGCCAAAGTACAGTTCTTGCTTTATACAACCACAATCAGTCTGAATGTCAGTAAACACGGATTCTGTATGTGAGAAAGATACGTTTTTTTGGTCTGAAATATTGTGTCTCAGCACCATTGTAACTGCCACATAATAATGGGTTGAGCTACACCTGTCCTGTCCAACCATAAATATTCTGATATCTGGAAGTTTCAATGGTGCAGATTTCCCTTAGAGTCCCCCCCCTCCACTATAACTCATATCATGTACCTCAAATGTCTGTTGCACAACCTCTGTTCAATAAACTTCTGCTTTAAAGGGTGTGACACCACATCAGCTTACTATTTCCCACGACTGTGTTCCTTCTGAGCTCTGTGTCTTAATTGTTTCATGATAGATTGACTGGTTTGTGTGTGTGTGTTTGCGTGAGTCAGCAATGATACTGCAGAGCAAAGTTCAGCTGCACTTGAAAGCTAAACAAAGCACAGATGACGAACATTGGACAATGTGTGTTTCCCCCAAACCAGAATATAAGGAAGACCAGTTATAAACAAAAAGGGAATGTACTGATATTTCAGCTTAGAAGTATAAATCTGCAACTACTGCTCTGATATTTCAGATATTTCAAAAAGTCTCCACACCCTTAAACACACTCTTTTAAGTCCATTGAGAGAAATAGAGATGTGATAGAGAACTTATTAGGGATAATCAAAATGACAGATTTACATACAGCATAATAAATTTAAAAAGAGAAAAGAGGATCATCCTGTTTAGCGCCTGTCTGGTGCAACCAAAAAAAAAAAAAACTCCAGTTGGAAAAAAGGAGAGAGGAAATGTGTTTTTAATATTTTACAAATTTATATAAAAGAATGATCTTCTGACAGAGTTATGGTACTGTAAACAGCAGTGACTGGTTTGCATTATACCTGTCATTGTACATCATCATCGAGCTGTATTTGAGGCAGATGCACAAGGTTGAGTGAGTGAACTATTCAAATGGAATTGCCTGATATTAGACTGAAATGTCAACTCCATCTTTATCTAAGCTTGCACATCCTTACTTCCTTTCTTCAATCCCCACCCACCCTCACGTCTTAATAATGTAATATAATAATATTAGTTTTCTAAAATTGACTCCTTCACCCTCAGGCTCTGTTTTTTTCAATCACTCCTTGTATCACTGTCTTCAGAAGAGAATTTAAATTAACATTTTATCTGCAGATTTTACTTACTAACTCTACAATATATACCTTGCTTATTTAGATTCTCCAAATATCCTAGTAATATTTTTTAAGCAACGATCAGGAGTATAAGAGCTCAGTGGAAGACTTGTTCCAGTGAGGATCCAGTCAAGCAGAAACCACAGGCAGCAAAACACAAAGTAAAATCTCTTGGTAGGCTATGCTCTGCCCATTTTATAGCATAATACTATTCCAACTCCTGGATGGGGTTGTGTTATGAATATTGAAGTCTGCCTCATCAGAAAAATTTGAAGGTGCACTATAAATTTTTCTTACAGGTCTCTTGACACAAGATACAGCAGTTTACTTTAAATTCATATGTTAACATTTGTAATGTTTATTAGAAAAAAGAAAATTGTGGACATCATCCCTCTAGAATATTGCTAAAACTGGTGCTAATTAACTTGCATAGGATCCCCTTAATATGAATCAACTCATTGCATTGGGGAGAATGTAAGAGAGGCTGATGTTTGGTTATACAATACTTATCCTACAACTTAAATTCAATCCTTATCTACAATGGTGACACAAAAAACACATTCAGTTCAAATAATTTTCTCCTACATTTACACTGTTACAAGAATTAAAATCCAACATTTAAATGACTCCTTGTCCCAACAGGGCAGTGCAACCACTGTAATGTCTGTTATTGAAAGGAGCAAGATGATGCTTTGGTCTAAACCCATCCAGCTAACTACAGCATTCTGAAACCTTCAAAATACCACCAGAAGCACAGTTGGTACTGATTAATTCTCACTAACAAGCTAGCTGATGTCTTTTGGACAGTTAATGCTTTCTGTAAACACACTCCAAATTAACATCAGGGGCCATTTATTGTCAAAAAAGCCCCTGTGATGGGTTATGGTTGATAATGTTAAAGGGTTGGGACCCTGACCCTTTTTATTGACCTGCCAACACTGAACAAAGAGGTAGAGAACTTAAGCTTGAGTGCAGCTGGATTGCAGGATTTATTATGAGGCACTTTCCTTTAGGCTTTGCACCATCTAGTGGCTTGAATGAATATTGCACCAACGCTGTATCAGTTAAAACATTGATGAGCCTGTGTTGTCATTTGTCTCAGACATCACAGTAAAGACAGTTAAAGTGTTGATGTAACATGGAGTATTATAAACAGATTAAGAGACTATGTCAATCCTTCATATATAACTTGCCAACACTATTCAAAGATTGTTAAAACTAATATTAGAATGTAGTTGTAGAAGGCAGTTAACATTGATATCCTGGATCATATATTTTACACAGATAAATCAGCATCATAGCAGCAATTCATTATTCAGAATACAACAGTTTAAGATAGCTTACTATTTGCAGCAAATGCTGCTTTATTGTAAACTGTAACAGCCTAATCTGATACCCACATTTTTTAAAATCCTACTTGACTGTCCCTTTCAAACATATGATTAATTATGTATTCAGTTGGGAATGGCACATAGAATGTGAATCACTGATCTTTAATCTTTTTCAGGAATGATGTTTTGTTTGCTTTTTTTCTGCACTGGTTTAACAGTGCGACTTTTTTTATTTTTATGCATACTTAATTCAGAATTTCATGATAAACAACCACTCATTTTGTAAATAATAAACACTTAGTTTTAGACATATATCTTTTGCTCCAGTTTGACATATCGCAGATATTTGCCGTCCATCAAAAAATAATTACCAAAGGTACCACTAGGTGACAGCACAACACAGCAGAATTTTCTCGCTCACTCTGCATGTTAAGTACTTTGAAACAGGATCTGCACAATGAAGAAAATATCATGTTTTTTAAAAAAACAAACAAGAACCTGAATAAAGTATATTTTATGTAGTTTATTTTTAGCTTCAATGTCAATATTCAAAAACATTTGAAATCTTTAAATTCAAATAAAATCCTTAATTAACTTTCATACAGTGCAGTATTGGTCATATCGAGCAGCGTAGCAGATCTGTTGTTCTTTGCAGGGTTTTTGTATGTTTGATTTTTGTTTTTCATTTTTCTTCATTAATTTACTTTTGAATTATAACTCTTAAAATTAGGAGCTAACTCTTTTTGCTTCTTCTATCCATCTTCATGGAATATTTAGCATTAGCTTTGCTATGCTGCACTTTGTAGCTACTCTGTTGACTTAACATGTTATGACGGTGAGACCCACTCTGCTAGCTCAACAATGTAGCTTAACAAAGTAGCTTTCAAACCAAATCAGCCAATTGGGAAGCTTAGTCTGCTAAAAACAAAGAAAACTGCAGTGCATCATTTTCCCATCAGAGAGACAAATTGATGTGTTGTGAAGTCTGCTTGAATGGCTACATAAATCATCTGTCTACTAAATATTGTTAGGCAGACATTTATTACATAAGTAATTTTCTTGTTTAGTCACACTCAGCTGCAAAACAGTAATTAAGGATGACAGTGTTATTCGAAAGAAGTTGTGTCAAAGGCTTTTTTTTTTCTGTTCATGTGTGTACCATATGCACATTAGATCCCATATTAAATAACCACAGAGCCAGTCAGGGATTTGCCTTTCCAGGGACCAAAAACAAATTCATAAAACAGACTGCATTGTAGCGAGGAGTGCACATTAAAAAAGGGTTATCGCCTCAGTTCAAGATCTAGCAGTTTTTCTACACATGAAAGAGAAGAGACCCCCATTGGTATATGAAACATGCTTGGTTTAGAGAGGGGGGACTATGAGAGAAAGGACTGTGGAAAAGAATGGGACTATAGTGAGTGTATAGTGTCTTTGGCCAAATATGAACAATTATATTTTCCAACAAAACATGGAGGGATAGTTTAGGTGTTTGCTTTTATAAATTATTGACTTCACAGGGATTTTTTTGTCTGTCTGTACAATCAATTGCATTCACTTGGTAGCCAAATAATTATTCACGCCATAGTTAATAGATGGAAATAAGAAAATAGGGAAGAAAATAACCAGTGCTGTGGGTGCTCATGGCCACAATTTATAATCTGTTTTTATTTTAATCATACCCACACTGTCTCGTCGTCACTCTCTCTGTCTCTCACATTTTCTCAGCGTGGGAGGCTGCTGAACTGAACCGGATCAAGGCAGATGGCTGGTATGAAACTGTTTCATATTAGAGCCAATAAACAGGCATAAAAAGTCAAAAAGTCTTGCAACCAGACAGAAGTCTTTGAAAACACTGCCCTGATGGTAGTAAGCATATTTTCTTTCTCTTTTGGTCAGCCTCTGCAGGTCTCTGCTGAACAACATTACAGTCATGATATTATTTTACGATGCATCAGCACTGCTCTGTTCCTCCATTTTGAACCTGTCCTTGAATTTCAAAGTGGACATTTGGCTTAAACATTCACTTAGACTCAAAGGTGAAATTATGAGATTTTTGAGGTCAAACATCAAGACAACTGTGACCTCATGTCTGTCATTTCTATTGTAAACACAGCACGTATGTTGTATATTTTAATAAATATGGTAATCTTGTGGGTCGGAATCATCAACGCTAACACAATGTTGGCTCATAGACTTACAATTGTGAAAAAATCATCCTCACAATAAGAAAATGGGACGTCATCTGTCAAAATAAATCTTCATTCATACTTAACTCTAATTATGAATCTGGTCTAAACTCTCTAGTACAATGCATGCATATTACCACTGGGGGGCAGATAACACATTTCCACACACAAGCTCTTACCTCGCATGGATGCAAAGTGTTATGTTAAGGCCTCTTTACATCCACCTGACTATATTTCTTATGTATCTGCGCCTGGTTGTGAATCAGGAGGATCAAAGTACGTGTCCTTCAGTGGTTTGACCACTGCAGAGCATTCGTCACTGCCCCTGATTAAAAAGTCACCACTTAGCTTTGTCTTATTTGTGTAAGAGGCTGTGTGGGTGGACAGTGTGTGTGACGGGGGGGGGGGGTTGGAAGGAAGGATGTTCTATTTCAAATGTACAACATCAGGCTTCATCCATTAGATCTTGGCTTGGACGTTAACTCTGGTCCAACCCAGTACGTGACCTGCACATGATGATGATGATGATGATGCAGATACACAGAGATAGATTTGACGTAAGCAGCGAGCGCCCCAATCAGTGTAAGCTAAAGGCCTCCCTCCCAGCCTTCCTAAACGAGTTACAAATTGTTCTGCCTCGATGAAACTGGAGCATGTGATTTTTCGATGGAAAAGGTCGTGGTTAAGTTGTTTCTAACTAAACGACCTTTAACTTCGGTCCTTCACAGTTGCAGATGGTCACTTTGTCATAAAATATTTTGGTTGCCTTGAAAGTAAATGCAAGATATGTTGTTCATTCTTAAAATTTTTCGCTCTGGCTCGTGTAGAAGCAGGCCAGAGAGGTTTTTTTTGAAGAAAATGCTCCAGCAAACTGGGGCCACACATGACAAAGGGGAGGATGAAACCCTGTTTGCTCCACCAAAGCTGTCTCCTGTGGAGGGAAAGGTAGAAGACAGTGTCAAGGGCGTCTCTGTCCAAGCTCTGGTTGTCACCACCGGGTACTACTTGTGTGTGACAGTGTGCTACTTTGTGGAGGAGTTGCATTGCTCCCACTCTCTTTGAACATGAACACAGATGTAAAGATGATAAAAGAGAACACAAGTTGAAACTGTCAGGGACCCACTGTGTGTTCATCCACAGAGTGGGACATAATGAACAACAAGAGTTGGATGAACAGAGGTCTTCAGGAAATGAAAGGGAAAAACTGAGGGACTGTTCCTGAGAACATTGAGAATTACAATGTTAAAAGCTCCAGAGACTCAACACTGAGTTTAACAACTTATATAATTCAATTTTTAGGTTCTGTATTTATTATCATTCTGTACTCCGTCGCTTATTCATTGAACTTATTTACTTTTAAAGTTGATGTCTGGAATAAATCTTACTCTTTTTCTTATTCAGATGGTGTGTATTATTTAACAAACATTACAAAACACTAAGAATCATAAAATTAAGAAATAATCGTACCATATGGATTAAATAATACCCATAAACACATCCTCATCGTTTCATGCAGAGCCTTACAACAGAGTGTGTTTTGTATCGAGGGTTTCGGATGCTGTTTAATGAGTTGAGCTCTCAGGTAGATGGTTTGTTGTTGCAGGACAATGTCATCACCACTTTGTTACTGTCTGGCTGTTCATTACTGTAGTAATGAGTCTGTGTTTCTAAATTTACCCCGCGGAAGTTCACAGATCTTACGCAGAATGCAGAGCAGGACTGTGACAGTGTTGACTTTTTGGAAATCAGTGACTGTTTCATTGTTGTGAATTAACACTTCGGTCATCAAGGACACATGAACACTGAGTGCGTTCATGCTACGTGCCGTACTGCAACATCTCTGTACTGTTTTCTCTACTTTTCACCCCATTCTTCATGAAAAAATATGCATAGACTCACATTACTCTTTATCACTGTAATGACTGAGACAATTTAAAGTATGTAATTACTGAACCATTGAATAAAAAACATTCACTGCAATTCTGTCATTGAGAACTTTTATATAGGAATTCTGTCTGACTTGAGCAGGTCAAGAAAATGTAGCTGTTACCTCTTTCTTGTTTTTTTTCCTGAAAATAAATAAGTTAAGCTCCATAAAAATTGCACTCAGTCAATGATGGTTTCATTTGTTCATCTCTGTATGAGATACACACTGATTACACATTCTGATTCACAAAAATAACCAGCCAAGATTTTTATTTCAGTAAGAACGCTTCTTTATTAACATGATTGTCTCATTTATTTTACGCAATGATATAAAATAAATGTTAACATTACCTGCTCATTTATACATCATTTGTACAGGTCTAACATTACCAACCACTTGCCTGTGTGGTTTGTAACCACAGATGTCTGTTGTCTTTCTTTGGGAAACTATTGATTTGGAGGTACAGTAAATGAATGTGCAGCTTCTTGTAGTTTTAGAAGGTTTTGTGCAGTTGTCAAAATGTTTGTAACCAGAAACATTTTAATTGTAAATCCTCAGTGACTCAAATACTTGATGATGGTGCATCAGTATGTGTCTTATCATCATAGTCTGACCCTAATGTGAATGTGAATGTAGTTAGAGAGAAAAGGACAAAAGACCCATGTTCATTTCCACCTCTTCTTTTTCTCTGCAATATGCAACAATTTTCTAAAAAGAAATTACTTTTTTTAGCATCCTCAGTAGAAAGTAGTTACTAAAGTAAGAACCTTGCATGTAGCTGTTGCTGTTCTTATTCCTCCAAAACAGAGCATGTTCTTTCCTCTTGTGTCACATCTCTCTCTCATGCAGATATACCTGAACTCATTAAAACCATTCTGTGAAATCACTTTTTCACACTCCAGCTACAACACAAGCAAACAGGCGATCCACAGGGCAGTTACCATTTATTCTTCCACATTAGAAATAACACAAAATGAAATATATAAATAATAAAACAGTAGCCTAGAAAGGAAGTCATCTAACACAATTCAATAAATAAACAGCTTTTAATCGCTGTGACTGTTGGTGTCCGGCACCTGACATCATTTGATCCTGTTCATGTACAGCTGCAAATGACAGAGGAAATTTTTCAGTAACAAAAGTGTGCAGTGTTTGATAATATATATTTTTTAAACTTCTGTTATGCAACATTGCTCTATCAACAAATCCATACATAAATATTAATAATTACTTACAAATTACACATATGCAACAACATTGCCACATCTGGCTCTGGGTTTAAAATTTAACTGTCAAAAGAGGTCAAGGGACGGCAGCTCGTTAGGCCAAACTGACTGCATGATCATGTCGAATGCTGCCAAACTCATCCCTCCTCTGCTGTTCAAACAGAGGATCTGTACAGGTCGCTGTGATGTAACAAGGTTCATAAGCACATTACCAAGCATAATAGTTCCAGAGAAACAAAGTCTGAAAAACTCAATTGAAGGTTTTCATAAAGTGTTATGCTTTTTCTCAGAGGTTGTGAAAAATTTCATACTGTCATGTGGCCATAAAAATTTACAAGCCACCTTTAAGAGTCATTTGGCAGCGCGAGCCTGACTCTCCGATACTGCAGTCCACAAAGCCAGGACAGAGTGTCTGCAAGCTCAGTATTTACACTCACACAAAGTGAGTGTTTAGAACAAACACAAAGACTTCACATAATAAACCAAAGTTCAGTTTCTTAGTCTTGCTCTGCCCGGTCTGCAATGTTAGTCTTGACGGGACTGACAGGCCCGTTGGACTGTAAGACCCGCAGGGGGTCGTCATTGGAAGAAGAGATGGTTTCTTTAGACACGGCGCCGGCCTTGCCATCCTTGTGATCCATGGCAGAATGTGGGGGATGTGACTCTGATCTTAATGGATCAGAGGGGTTCACCTCCTCACTCCTCCTCTGTCTCTTTACAAAGGGACCCAGGAGCCTCTCCACCAGGGCTGAAGGGGGCTCAGGCGGCTTCTGGTGAACAACTTGCTGCCCAGCTCTCTTCAGTTTGAGCAGCTGGCCGCCAGTCATTGAGTAAAACACGTCCTGGTGGTTGGCCAGGTCTGACCAAATGTGCTGGAAGAGACAGTCCTCTCTGTCCTTTTGCCTCTGTTTTGTAAAATAAAAGCAGCAGAAACATAAAAAGTGTTTAATTTTTTTTTCTGCACTACAGAATGCATTTAAAACAAAAGTGCATAGACAGAAAAATACTCACAGCATTGTACAAGTCTCCTTCAGAGGCCATGCAGAGGAACCGTCCTCTTCTCAAATCAAAAATTGACACAAAGTTTCTTGAATCAGTTCTTACTGGCAAAATAGCTGTAAGAAAACAAATGAAACATGCCATCCTCAGTTATTAATATGAAATAAATGTCATTTAAAACAGAAAAATACATACAGGCGTAGAGAACTTTTTCTAATATGTTTGAACATACGGTTTACAGGGTGCAAGAGAAATTTTGCTTGTATTTGTACTGTGTTGATATAGTTATAGGTTTATTCACAAATATGTCATTCAGAATGTATTCTTTAGCATTTATCTTTATGCAAAAATATACTTTGGGCCAACTGTTTTGTATTTTCTAAAACATTTCAGGACATATTTGTAAAGCATGCTATTGCCCTCTGAGAAACAAAAAAAGAAAGACAAAGAAATAATTTCTTTCAGTAGTTAAAAGAATTTTACATTCTGGACTGAATGTATTTAATTTGTGGTAAAAAAAGTTGTTTTTTAATGGATAGACTGACTTACCCAGTAGGTGTCTGTGAATGCCTTTTCTAATTGATCCACTCAGCTCCAAGTAGAAACGACCCACAGTAGCAGATGCATCTACCTGTGCTTGTGAGTTGAAGTTGCTCTGCTGAGATTGTGGAAGCAGCTCGGGGTCCCGGGGCCTCATTGAACAATCCACCGGTACAGACAAATGGACGGCAGTCAGGATGAATGAAAGGAAAGCAGGTTGCATGATCAATGAGGAGTCCTTGCTCTCTTTACCCTCACAGCACAAATATTCAGGTTGGTGTGTGGGCAGCTACTGGAGGAGGAGAAAGTCCAACAGGTCTTTTTAAACAGAGGGCCGGTGAACTGGCTAACTGATTGACAAAAATGACTCAAAGCCTGCCAGTTTTTCTGTCATTAAGGGTTGCTGGGGTGGAATTCCTACAGGCTCAAACTGGTAAAACATAGTTTTATCTGCAGCTATTAGATCATATAGCATAATCACTTTTAATGGAAATACTTCTGTTTGAAAACAAATTTCACGGTAACAGACTAAAGCATGGATCAGTCTTTAGTCAAACCTAAAAAAATCTGACACAAAGGTTAAATTTGTAACTGTAGCGGCTGAGGCAGAGGAGCAGAGACAGCAGAAGTGGAATGATGATGGAGGTAAGAATTTTAGATTTTTCAACTATTTGACTTTATGGATCATTGATTCTCTGTTGTTGGCCATTTCTTCTGTTACATAGAATAATATTCAAGATAGAGTAGGTATTAGGGTACATATTTCATCTACCTGTAAGATGCATAGAAGGTGATTTTGCCTAAAGGATTAAAAAAATCAGCAAAACCTGGAGTACGGAGAGCTTAGTTATTTTCTAACCTGACAATGACCACGGGGCAAGTACAATAAATTATACAGTTACAGCCTAAATAAAAATTTCTGGTGTTAAATAAATGATTATATAACCATTTGATCCTGTTCCATTACATCATTGACTGACATCCAAAGAGAATGACTCATACCTTGCTTATTAATTAACTGTACATACTTTCTTTGTGAAAACAGCATAAATACCCACTCTCCTCGTAGCATCATTTTTAGTCAGTAAAAAAAATTTGACCTCATTATTCATTTAATAAGTTTTGATCAACATTAGAAAACAGATGTAATCTAGTACACAGAGACATAGCTTTACACTCTGGACTCCCTAAAAAAATTCATACTGCTACTTCCAAAAGTTCAGTAGTACTCAAAAAGACAGTGTTTGTATTTTTTCTAATTGGTGTGGAGTAAAATCAGTAACATAAATGTCGTTTGCCACTTTATTTTATAGGTCTTTTATATCATGTAATGTTTTGAAATGTTCCTGTAAACAACTGTCTTTTAATACTAAAGAGAGATTAAAATGAAGAAGAGGGTCCGAGTTATTTTAGTTTTCTGTGTTGAGTAAAAGAAGCAGTTGTTTACAGAGGAATTTTTCTATTTAAACCCGAGCAAATATTAATTTATTAATTTTTTATTGAAAACTTTACATTCTGTACAAATGCCTAAAAGATTCTGTGTTTGAAGTGAATTCAAAAAATCATTAAAATGAATTAATTGGTATTGTTACAATTAAACACCATCTCTGAATACCTACATTTTAGTGCCAAATTGCAGAGTAATGTCAGAAAACCTACAAGAAATCATATGAAATGTATGAAGAATAGAACTAATCCAATAAAGTGTTACTACACTTTGTATTAATTTCTGTTTCAGTTTCAGTTCATTTTCATCTACATTTATTTTATGTCAGAATATTGCCATTCTACCTGTTTTTATACTTAACCAGCAGATGGCGCCATATACTGTATCTTTACCGTGGCATTGGTTTGAGGTTTAAAATTTGGACTGGCACTCACATTTCCTCAGCTCCTACAAATAACCTGCGTCATTTGAGGTGTTCAAGCATGACGAAAAAAACATGCAATTTGAAAGCACTCAGCCACAACAGCTTTTACAAAACGTCTTTTATTATCATCTCAGGAATACAGTTGACTGCTGTGCACAGCACATACGTACAAAAATAAAAGGAAAACCATTTGTAATATAGTATTTTACTTACTTGTCATCATATTTTTCAGAAACAAATGATTGGAGAAGTCTGTTGTTTCAAACTAATTTACAATCATTTCAATAATCGGAACTAAGGCAGAAGGTGAGGTATATGTTAAAAAAGAGGAGGGGGACTCAGAGGAAGCACTCTCCCCTCAGTGCAGGAATAGAAAACTGAGAGAGAAACACAAAGGCTGCTGGCACACAGGGACACACACATACACACAGGCACACACACACACATACACAAGTCTGATCCCAGATCCTCCCATAGACCTCCAGTTCCCTGTGAACCAACACTTTTTATAACCAGCTGAACAGGTTTGATAAGCACAATGGCAAAATCCAGACACTGAATCTCAGATCAAAGGGAGTAACACCAAAAACTCATTCAGAACTCCATATGAAAAATAGGAATTTAGAAAGATGCAGTTAATGTTGACAAATGATATGCTTCCTCCCATTAACAACCTTATCTCAGTTACAGCTATATTATACAACCTTTTCTGCCTCAAAACAACACTCTACAAAAGGTTTATAGCTTGTAACAGAATATTTTTTTCCTTCAAACTTTCAATTCTCAAGCTTCATAAATCTGACACCAAGGTAAGTGGTTTTTGGTGTAAACAATATCAATTTATCCAGTGCCCTTTATTACTTGTGGAGCCATTGTAGCTTTACAATTCCCATTCTGCCATTCAACTCATAGCTTGTTATGCTGACAGTGACCTCTGAAACATACCATAATAATTCAGAAATTACATACAGTGATTGACACAACATTTGTCTTCAAAAAAACAAGTATTTTTGATGTTGCATGTCAGCTTGTTTTGATGAAAGCAGAGCGAGGGGAAACAACATCTACCCCTGCTCAGTAAATTGCACTCCATGAAAAAAAAAGGAAAAAAATTTGCACCTTTTGTATATTTTGACGTGTCAGTCAAAACGCCTCTCCGAACCAACTCTCACTGCCACAGAATCAGTCCCCCAAAAAAAGCTACAAGTGATCATTTTCCGATCACAGTGATGTGATAAAGGCTGATCAGTCAAAGTGAGTAGTAAGATGGTCAAGGCAAATAATCCCTCCTAAACACAATTATCAATGTAATCAATATTCAGAAACGTTAAATGTGACATCCTGGGTGTGTCAAGTTGTTCTCATGGATCACAGTATTCAGTCCACCAGACAACCTGTTCAGCTCAGGTTTCTCCTTCCTGGAAGCATTAGATTCTTTTTTAAGTGGCCTTTTGCTACATAACTACCAGCTCAAACCACAGTCAGTGCCTGTTTTTTGACAGACACACATCGGCAGCCTCTGTGTTGCCGTTTTCCATCCCTCTCAACTCTATCCTCTCCTGTGAGGAGAGTACAGTACATCAGCTTGCACAGTCAGACAATGCCCTGTTATTCCTGACTCAAGGTAAATTGATCTGATACCATCTCTACTGTCGCTTTGGCAGAAACAGAACATGACAGGAGCGCGCTCAGCTGGACACACACACACACACACACACATACACACACTCACCAACACACACACACTCACACTCACACATAGACACTCATTCTCACGAGATACTGCACATTCGTCTCTGCTACTAGACATAAGCTGGAGCTTAAAGGGCGCGTAAACCATCGCTCACAGACATTTTGTCAGTGCATTACAGTAATGTTAAAAAGGGCAAAATATGAGGTAAAATATGATAACATATATGTATGTAAGAGCGTTGCTACTGTTTTTTTTTTTAAATTAAATTAAACCCAACTGGCCTGACTGGTGATTTGCTACTTACAGAACACTGAGGGTCAAGCACCAAAAATAAGAACTGAATTCAAAATCTTTACAAGCAAGCTCAATTGCACCTCATTTTAAGATTAAACAAACTCCGCTAGTATGAGAAAAGGGGCAGAATCATTAATATTTTCATTGCACAATACATGACAAAAAATAGCTTAACAGGTGCAGAGCTTCCTCAACCAAAAAGGGTAAAAAGTCATTGAGATGGACCAAAAAACACGCCTACAACTGTAACACAAAGAACAGAGACCCCATGTCTTCGACCTTGGTACAAAAATGGCTCGGATGAGCGAGACAGGTCAGGAATTCCTGGGCCCTGCACTTACTGTCCGGTCTGACATCCACAGACAGACGAGGGGCCCGCTAGTCTGATGCTCAGGTATTTTACCCCACATTTTCCGCATCCTTGCTGAGTTAAATAAACAACCAGTGCCACATGCAAAGTCCTCTGTACATCACTGCTGCCTTCAACTTTGCTTGCTCTTTGTCCTCCCTCCTCCTCCTCCTCCTCCTTGTCTCCACAGTGGAAAACTATCTACAAAAGAGGAGCACAAGCAGTTGTTGAATTCAAGTACGGTATGCTGCATACACAAAGCCTGAATGAGCATCTCTAATATAACCCTTTGGTTCACTGCTTGTTGCAACATTGCTCATGGTTGTTTTTCACAGGAAGCCATACTGTGACTCACTGACCAATGTAATTAATGCATAATTAGCTTAAAAGTCTGGGATCGATAAACACAGTCCAAATCATCTCAACCTCAGACAGGCTGAAATACCTGAAGTATTGTTCACAAATCCCAGGATCACGAGCTCTGAAGCAGTTCCAGTCCTCTCTAGAGTATTTCAAATGAATGCAGCAGACCAACATGTTTACAGTTAACCGACTACTCAAAGACAAGCCAGTGTAACTTCACTTATTTCTGTATAAATACATTATCTTAAGTGCCAAATATTGTCAAACTAGTGTGAAAGGCAAACAGTTCCCTTCGTCACTTTTTGCTTTAAACTCAAAATTTTCTAAAACAAAATTGAATAAATTAGTGCGAATCATCAACAAACAAACAGAACACCAAGGCTACAGATCAGATGCAACAGACTGCACCCACTCAATCTGAACTGGAGGCAAACACACAGCTGACATAAATGAAGAACATTTGACTCCAAAGCATTAGGTCTTGGTTGTTACACACATGCCCCATTGACTTCACCCAATGAGAAAATACCCTTCAATTGAAGCAGCTCTCAAACTGGGCAATTCCACATACACACACTCACACACACTCAGTTCATGCTCACATACTCAATTTGGCCTGATGATCTGGCTACAAAATTTGTGAAAGTAAAACCTGGGATTGTCAAAGCTCCCTTGGACATGATGAGGGGGGGTGACATGATATTGGTGCTAAATCTAAGTCTAGCTTTCCATATTAACAAGAGGCTCCACTGGGTCCTGTGCAGCATAGAGTCTCAATTACTGAATTCATCTAATTATGGAAAGAAAATAAAGTGGAGAAATCTCTGGCCCTCTAGGAATTGGGCTAAAGCCCCCCGGTGGTGTCTGAGGGAGTGATGACTTGCGTTTCGTTCCTATTTCTGACTTGAGCACCACGTTTCTCGCATGCTAGGGTAAGGGGGGCCGCAAGTAGGAATTCAAGGCACCGCCACCTCATGACAAAGCAAGAAAAACCACCGCCATGTTTTGCAAGTGCTCTAGTTGCCCTGACAGTGACAATCGAATATGGAGGTCGGGAAACGTCCGAGTCCTTGATGGATGACAACAAAAACACTTTAAGTAAACAGGCATTCTTCTTTGTAGAAATTTCATGCACGCATTTCTCTTTTTCTTCTTCCTCTTCTTCTCAGGATATGGTGCTTTGAGGTAATAATGTATCCATCTCATTTCCAAAAGGATGAACTGTCATCTGCTGACAGGGCAAGGACTCCACCAGTTCCAGCAAGCACCCATATAAACTGAGGGGATAAATGTCGCCTCTCCATCCCCTTCATATCACAAAATGATGAAAATCATAAAAGCAGCGAAGAATGGCATTTCCTTCATTTCTAATACAAAGTAAGCTACCCAAATATACATATAAAGTTTGAATAAATACTATCAGATATAGTGGTATTTCTTTCTTTTACAGTCCATTTTTGTATTTTGTGTTTGTACGTACATATATGGTATTTATGTTACCTGGGAAATAATCCACATGTGCAAATAAGTTTGTTATTGCCAGTTTTTGCTCATCATATTCGGGGTAGGAAGTGCGTTACAGTCATGGCAGTGGTGGCCTTGTTGCCCCTCTTCACACGGCCATGCTTGCTGAGTGCTATGTAGGAGCCTCTGTAAACCAGAGACTCGTAGGCATTGTAGTTGTTTGGGAGCAAGCTCTCCTTGAACTTGCACTCATCATGGAAGACTGTCTGGAGAGGACAAAGAGACAGACAGCAAGTATTTTAATGAAATGCTCAAAAAATAGACATTCTGTAGCTTGAGGCTATGATGACTGAACATTAAAGAGCTCTTCAAATGGATTCTGAGCGAAGCATAAAAATATGGAGCTAAATTTAGATTACACACAGCAGTGGGAAAATGAATTAACACTTTGTTGAGAGTTATCTTTGTGCAGCCTCCCTGCAGCTGCGCCAAGTATTCTTTAAGGTGAATTGAGTAGGTCTTTTAAAATTGTAAAAGAGTGAGCCAAATCATCTGCTACATCAGCTGGTATTTTACACATGCAAGAAACTTGATGTTCTATTAAATAGAACAAAAATTGAACTTCCATTTGAAGATCCATCTAAACTGTTGATTTTAAAAGAGAAGTTTCATATATTGGGAAAATGCTCATTTACTTTCTTGCCTAGAGGTAGTTAAGATGTTTGACACAACCTTAATGTTTTTACTGTGGATATTTTGCAACAGCCAGGAGATAGTTAGGAGATAGCTTAGCTTAGCATGAGGACAGACACCAGATGGAAACAGCTCAGGTGGACTCAAGTAGGCTGACAAAACACATCCACAGGGACCTTGAAAGCAAGCTAATTAACACCTCATAGCTTGTTTATTTAATCCTTGTCCCATCAATAACCACATGTTAAAATAAAAACTTTATTTTTTAATATAATCTTTTCTTATAGATTGAATTAACAAGATATAACATGTATATTAATTAGCTTACCAGTGGTGGTTAGTCTGCTTTTCTGCAGTTTTTACTCTTGGACATTTCTTACATTTTTCCCCTTAAGGAACAGCTGTTTTCTCCTTGATTCAAGTCTTAATGCTAAGCTGGATGAATCACTTCCTGGTTACAGCTTCATATTACACAGATATGACAGTAGTAATCAAAAAAAAAGGAAAAAATAAAGAAATGTAAAACTATTCCCTCAAAATTAAAAACTGAAACCTAGAAAAAACATAAAAAAGGCACTGTAATTACAGTAAAAAAATTCGATAAATTCTAAAATAGATACTATCAAGAAGGATTTGGATATAAGATCATCATTTTCCACATGAAGTCCCTCTATATAAAATGATCTTTAAATACAATAGCATACTTTCCACTATGGAGAACAATATGACTAAGCTGACGGTGCATGACTTGTTCAGTGTACAGCAGCAGAACAAATACTCTGTCAGAGCCCATGTGGCCTAATTCAATCTCTTATCAGATCATCAGCCAGCTCACAAGCTAACGCTTCATCACTCATGACCAGATAACTGACTCGCATTCTGTCTGTCAAATATGTTGGCCACAGTGAGCAAACCAGCAGCATGTGTCAACAGGGCTCTTCTAAACACAATGTTTCCTCCCCCACCACCAAGAACATTTATTTATTAATAGCTGTCATTGCTCCAGGAGCACACAAATGACATCCTCTAAAGGTTATCTCCAGTAGTTCTGCAAATACTTCTTATCCATTTAACTACTTTGTCATTTCAACCATAAAAATAACAGCAGAAGCAGAGTCTCTTTGTTATCAAGGAGAAAAAAAAATACGAGTATACTGGCCAGTTTTGACATCATTACACCTCTGAAATTGCTAACAAATGTCCAGAGGTTGCTGTCTGTTCTTCAGCCATTTAAGACTTGACTAGAAAAAAAGAAAAGAAGAAACAAACAGGTATTTGATAATGCTGAAAAATAAATAGATTATCTATCCTTACACTCTTACATCTTGCAAAGCCTTAAACCCATCAGGCTTTGAGTTTATAACCCATCTCCAGTCAGGTGGGAATCAGAGTTCCAGGATTTTACAGATGCAGGTGTTCTTTGTGGATGCAAATGAAACATATAAGAATATGAACAGTGTGTGCGCTGAGGTGCCTTCGGATTACCAGCACCTCAAATGGTGCTAGAATTACACACATCAGCATGATTTATAGCTGTTATTGTGTACACAACTGGAGTTTGGGGAAAATAGCAAACAGTTATAGAGCCGAGAGTAATTCTGTGGTAATGCTGGTGAGGAAAGTGAGTTGGGTTTGTGCCTCACAAGATGTGGCTGATGTGAGCAGCCCTGTAAAACAAGCGCTTTGCCATTAGAATCGATTTCCAGCGCTGCTGACAGAATTCTTTGCGTCAAGGGGTTTTCCCTCCTCCTTACACACACACACACACACACACACACACACACACACTCACACACTCACTCACACACACACATACACATACACATACACACAGAACCACATCACAGGCATGTAGGCTCAACTCTGCATCTGTTAACCTCATCATTATTTACCCATAGGCCACCGGGCCTTGCACACTTGCTTTAAATGGACCTTTAAAACTCTTGATAAAATTAAGATATATGGATTTCACAACGCACGCTGAGCAGCCCCCCTGCTGGCAGATGCGAATTCCCCATCCCAAAATATGACTTTTCTATTTTCAGGATCCCATTAACTAACATAGCTGGACAATAAATGAAATACTGTGCATACCTACCGTTCCGTATAACCTTCCACGGCTGTTCATTGCGACAAACAGCTCACTCTTCACCCCATATAGGCTCACCACCCCTCTTTCCACCGTGGAGATCTCTATTAAACCTGATACAAGACAAAGAAATATTGCATTGAAGCAGAAAATATTAAGTAAAAACTAACAGATCATCCTGGCTCATTCAGTGTTTTATCATGGTGACTGTAGCATTGTGCTCTCTCTGCGTCTATGGGTGTAACCTTGCAGATTGCTGCGCAGCATGTCGAGCCTTTGTTCTGCATCTTTCACCCCATCTTCGGCTACATTTGCATCCAGGCGCGTGCCAATTAAGCGCATTCTGGTTATTGCAATAATTGCAGAAATTGCATTGACGTGCACGGCTATTGGTCTCTGGACCGCCCTCACAGGGCTGCGTAAAAATAAGTTGTGTCTAAAAGCGTCCATACATTCATGTCATGGTTGAGCTTGGGGAGGAGGGGGAGGAAGGGGGTGTTCAGTACTGATGGATAGCTACTTGTTTTTAATAGATTTATCTTTGCCGTGGAAGAAATTCAATTCTCCCTCAGAGTCGGATGACATATGATCATGCAAATTAATAGAGGGGATAGACAAGCCTGCTCATCACAGATCCATGCTTCCTGACACTGCCTCTCTTTAATGTCTATTGCATTACATTGGTGGAGATATTAACTCACTGTACTGGTTTTCATTATGTACACCGTTTATCCTGCCGTCGGGGAGGATCTGAAGGTGAAACCCGATGCCCACGTTGCAGTAGAGCCTCCGCACTCTTTTGATGCCCAGCAGATAGTCACTCTCCCAGTTCAGCTCCGGTTTCTCCCCGGAGATCCCCAGTACAGATCGGGAAAAGAGGGTCTCCCATCTTTTCTCCAATAAAGTTGCATTTGTCCTGCTGCTTGGTAAAGGGTACGCTGACACGATCCCCAGCAGAAAGCCCAGGAGAACCACCGCGGTCAGCGTCCAGTGCGGCGTGCCGGCCTCGCAGGACATACTGACGAGGAGCCTTTGCGCAACGGCCATCCGGTTTACCTTCGGGCCACGTGGTCAAAATTAATGACCCTAAAAATACCGCTCTTCTTGTTTTGCTTCCTTCGGCATGCTGGCTGAGGGTTATTTTTGGAGCGCAGATCAGGGCTTTGGGCATGAAACGCAAGCCCCGGTGAAGAGGAGGAGAGGAGACGGGAGAGTGCGCGGCAGAGCTGGAGGTGATGGTGATGGTGATGTTGGTGGTGGTGATTACCATGTTTTGCAGCTCCTCCGCGCCTCTCTCTCTCACTCACACACTCTCTCTTTCTCTCTTCCCTCTCTCTGTCTCCCTCTCGGTAAGAGTTCAGAATAATTCCTCTACCAGACACCAAAAAACCCTATTACAACCTTGCCATGGCTATCGCATCCCTAGATGACATCATGCTGACTTCACCGCTGGGACAATACAAGGGTAGAGAGGGTGCTGACAGCAGGAAAAATACTAACTCTGTTGAGAGTTGAGGGGAAAAGCCTACTGTCACTGCCGGACTGGAAGGGGAGAAGGCTTATTGGTGGCGTTCACCGACCGTGGGACGCGATGGGGCAGTCAGGCTGCTCCCAAATTGGGTCGGTGGTCATATGTCTGTCAGGCCGCTTCCTTATTTAGAAGGAAGGTGTAAAAACAGGCCCACTTGTCACCGGAGAGCAATGACAGGGCTCTCGTGGTCCCACTTCTTCTGCTGCGCCGTTCAAGAACTATCCCCGGCAAAAAAAATATATATCTAATTTTCTGGGCCTGTAATAACACATCAGCTGACCAGAGAGGCGGCAGGGTGCCCGCAGCCCTTTAACCGCCGAGATCTGAGTTCAAGACCTCAGTGTCCGTTAACACCCGTCCTACTGAGGTGTCCTTGAGCAAGACACTGAGTAAGACCCCCCTCCTCTCAACTAGTTGGGCAACGGAGGCCCAGAGAGGCATTTTGATAAAGTATTCTTTTTTTTTTTATAATCTGCACCAGAATCAGCGCATTTCTCGTGGTGCGCTTGGGGGATATATGCGGAGCAAACTGGAGAGGCCTATCATGAAACGCCACACACATTGTCAGCATGCCATTCTCGTCATCATGAAAGCCTATCGTCTTTTCCATGTAATAGATAATGCCACCAGCAGCATGCCCAAGCGTCAGTGAGGCCAGTGCAGATGCGCACCAGCAGTTTTCTCTTGCATACTTCAGTTCCCTTTGATTTCCAAAGGGTGGCGCCATTTCCAAGTTTATTTTCGCCACCCTTGTGCGGCTTTTATGCTTCTACCATCTGAAGACCAGACTGCATAGAGTTTTTGATATTTTATGTAAAGGAAGCACATGTAAAATTAAGAAAATGATCCAATTGAAATTAAAAGTAAACGAATTTAAAAAGTTCACACATACACAAAAAGAACTGATCATTATTAGTATTCAACATTTAGGTCAATACTGCATGCCATGTTGATCAATAATTTAACAGTTTTTTATTACCAAGAAGGAGAATGTGCAGTGTTTCATAAAATCACTCAAGGACAACATCCAATTAACAATGATGTTCTTTTATTTTGTATAAAATCTATTTGGTAACTGCATATTTATACACAATCTGATGGATGTATAGTGAACGTAAAATACAACTTTGTTACGGCTGAATGACAAAACAAAAACAAAAACAAAAAAACAAGTGACTGAAGACATGTGACAGGATACTAATTTTAAAAAACCTGATCAATCACATCAGAACACGATGACTTCTGGCCTCCAGACCATTGGCACTTTTTTGTATGAAATTAAACATTGTATTTGGTTTAAAGCACTGGGGAAAACTTCTCCTATACAGTTAGATATCTGCAGCTTTTATCCAGTAACTTTAACAATTAACAGATCTCTAATAAGAGGAAACAAGTGGTTATATAAGACCCAGATAAAGCCATACTCACAAAATGATGAGGGGCTTTTTTTCCACCAGCTGCAACACACAAAAAACCCACGAAGCATCTCAGTTGTGCAACAGGAAATCATTTTGAGCTGATAAGAGATACATGGATAGTGACCACAGAGGTAAGTCCTAATAAGTTTCAGTATTTTCATCTCACAACTGGTCTGATATACTGGCAGCAGAGACCAGCTATAGGCTCTGTAGGTTATTGAAGCTACAAGAAAAAGTGGGTAATGTTAAAATAAATTAGAGCTTTGATGATGCTTCTATACCACATTTAGACAAATAACTTATCTTTTTCACAGAAACAGCCTTCACCCTTGCACCTATGAAAGATGCCAAAGAGGCCAATAGTTTAATAGGTGCTATTTTGTCATAAAAGCATAAATAAATACATATGTACAAGAAAGGTTTGAAAAATGTACAGGCACTTGTAAAACATTTTTTTTTTTGTATTTCTGACACTTCAGCTACTGCTTGACAACATTTTCCTGTGCATTTTGTGGCATAAAGGATAATTCAGATGCTTGACTCTGCAACAATGTCAACATGATAAACAAATCCTCTGTTGGTATTACATCTTCTGAACTGAGCACATCTCAGGCAGGAAGACCCCTCAGGGCTCTGTGTATCTGTGGAACCCAATTCATCACCCCATGTCTCAGTACCAAACAACCAGGATATAAAATGTTCAAACAAACTCACTCACTGGTTGGGAAACAAGCATGGTGTTTACACCAACCAGTCCATTTAAAAAAAAACTCAACTGAAGGCCACAATACATTTTACATACAGCATCATAAAGGCAAGGCTAGAGTCAATACAGTTATCTCAACTGCTGGGGAAAAAAACCTGCACACACTCAGAGTCATATCACTTTTCATTAACCTCACACTTAAATATGACTAATGCTTTCTGACTGTCCATCCTCCGTGTTATGTACACACACACACGCATGCACGCACGCACGCACACACACAAATATTGATGCACACACACGTACACACACAAATATTGACGCACGTGCACACACGCACGCACGCATGCATGCATGCACACAAGCACACACACACCTCAGCTTGTACTTCAGTTCATCAATATTAACATTATTTTCAGTAACCAAATATTTCCATTTACTGCATTACTTTTTTTTGTTTTTGGTCTCTCAGGAATGGGTGCTATGAAGTGGGCTTCCATCAGATCTCACACTACATGTTTACATTATATAACATTCCCATCTGGATGTCCTAGATTGTCATATGAGAATACAGTAAAACATGGAGGTTCAGGCAGCAGGGTAGGCTTTTTTTAACCAATGGTTTAGGGACAGGATGGGACTGAAACAAGTTGCTAACCTGAGACGACTGACCTAATCAGAAGCATAGTTGGACAGGATGAGCAGTCCACTAGATTAGACTACCCTTGATTATCTAGGCAGGTCATTTTAATGCAACAGGTATCTCCAGTTCTAGTAAACAGCTTAATTCTTCAACCACCACAGTCGATAACCTCACCTCAACAGGTTGCATAACAAAATTCCCATAGGGATATACAGTAAATTTGTATCCAAAATATTTACAGTATAACTGTCAATTAATCAATAGATAATGCTAGATGGGGGGGAACATAAGATCTGGTAAAAATCAGTTAAAACTTTAAAGGGGTATTCCATCAATTTTACACGTTAAGCTCAGTTATTTATCCTTTGCGGCTCTGGACAAGGTTTGTCGAGTCTGAGAAAATAACCCTGATGATGTCATAGTGATGTAATCAGGGTTATCTTGGAAGAAAAACATTTTCTAAAATGAAAAACGACTTGAAAACTGAGGGCATGGAGTTGAAAAGATGATGGCACTTAACAGGTCAAGATTACACAAGGCTGTATTAGGGGATATGTGGGGCACAAAAGACAAAGATATTTTGACCCCTATTTATTTATTTATTTTAATTCTGTGTCTTGCAAGTCCCTGATTTTTATGGATTTGCAATAATAAATCACTGGAGTACCCCTTTCAGCCTTTTTTCCATCTCCAAATGGCATGTCCAATGGTCCCACTTGTATTTTCTGAACAGGTAGAAACAGTGTATTAATCTATCCAAGCCACTGTTATGAAGAAAGACAAATCTGTCTCAGTAACATAATGGCCAGTCTCCAGACTGGCTTAGTGATGCTTCAGGCAAGTCTGTACAAGCCAATATTGCATTGAACATAACATTTTTAAAAAATTGTGGATAGCTCACAATAAGACCATCTAAAAAAAAAGAAAAACATAAAAAAGGTTAGTAGCCGTGTATCTGAGGTTGATGAGTTCTACAGTAAATGTGTTTGTGGTACCTGAGGAAAAACACAATGGACAGAAAAGATGTTGGAACAAATGGTTTGATAGAAATTTCTATTCAATTGCATTCAGTAAAGAGAGTTCTACACCTGACCTGAGCACACAGTTGGTGTCGACTCTTCAGGTAGCAGGTAGCAGGTAACAACACCTCCTCTTACATGGTAACTTTTTATTGGCAGACAACACGGCTGTTGTGATTTTATTTTTAGTAGCCACTTTCTCTCAAAAATCTGCCACACACTAACGATCACACACTTTACCAATGGAGAAAACACACCATACTAGCGCAAGGCATTCGGGAAACAGTAGTGCATTGTTGAGTTCCACCCAAGGAACCTGAATGACTGATGTATTATGATTTCATCACTCCCATATCCTTTACATCTAAGTCTCAGCTTTTGAGGTCCTTTTGATCAAAGATGATTTGACTGGCCAAGTAGATGGCGACGGCACCGAAGATGGCAGAGGAAGCAATGTAGGCAGTGACGGACTGTGCGAACTGAACGATCATGCCCATGAAGAGGGTGGGGATAACCTGAGAGAGGAGGAACGTACTGTCTAAGATGGCAAAGTCCAAACCCACACCACGTTTCTCAATCCCTGACTCAGCCTCCTCCTGTTCGGTGCTGCCAGAGCTGTGAGAGGAGCCGTTCTGACTGTGTGGACTGGGGTAGTAGTCGTAACTATCCTGGCCAAAGAAGGCATTCCCGTAGGGATTCCCGGTTTTATGATTCAGTCCACCCTCCTCTTCAACAGGAGTCAAATACACAGAGTCCCGCTTGGTTGTAATACCGTTTTTATGCATGCTTTTGGTTTTCTTTTTTGGCATATAGACCTAAAATGAGACAAGAAAAGAATGAGATCACCATCATACATATTTTGTCATACTCTGTTCTTGTGTATAAAGCAATTCGATCTTAACTTACCTCTTTCTCCTTGTGGTAGTGGCAAGTGAGTGTGTAGGGCAGAGTCTGCAGTGTGGCGTACGCATAGCCAGTGAGGGCCGCCATGACAGTGACCAAGACCACACTTTTAGACAGGCAGATGACCAAAGCAGAGACTGTGAAGCTCACCATGCTGCTAAGGTAGACCCACCGTGAGCCAAAATGGCGAACCAATCGACTCATGACCAGAGAGAAGAAGGTTGAGGTAGCACACTGCAGGAACAGGCCCAGGCTGCCCATACGGATACCTGATAGGAAAATGTTTTTTGTATTACAACCAGTCAAAACCATAAAACACACAGCTTCTTTCAGACATCCTCTGCATGAGACTCAGCTCTAGTGGTGTTTGCAGTGTTATGAAATGTCTTTTTTTGTGGTCAGTACAGACACTATCTCACATTTGGATCTACTTTAACCGTTTCCATTTCTGGCCAGCAAAAGATAAAAGCACAACATGCTTGACCGATGGAAAAAAACAAAAACAAAACCTTGATGTCTTCGAAAAGTCAAACAAATGCCAGACGTTGTTTACTGAGGCAATGTGCCTCCTAGCCCCAGTCTGGCCCAGTCATCTACTCAAACAACAAGCATTTGGATGAGGTCTTACCAACTGACTGAGGCAGAATTTTAAAAACCACAGAGGAAGAGTTAAGACTCCTTATCAGAACTGGATTCATTCATGTTGTGTTGCTGCTGGGTGGGGTCAAAACATTTTTACTTCCAAAATATATGTTAACAGTCAGTCAAAATAAATACAAAACAGTAACAGCTGCTTACTCTTGAGATGCATCATGTCCTGCATCTGATAAAAAAATTCTCAACCCATAAAGGCTAAGTGCTAACCGACATCAAGTACTTTTGAACTGGAGGAGAGACTCAGTGGTCAACCTATCATCACCAGAATCACTCATCTCACCTTAACAATGACTCAATATTTCACACAGCTGGTACCACAGGAGCTGAAGATAATGACTGTTTAAATGTTTTTTTTACAAAAATAGAAAAAAACACATTTTCATTCAGCTGTCAAGTGCAGTATCATCATAGGAGGATTTTCATTTTCATTTTGAACTCTGCCTTTAAACTAGATGCAAGCATTTTTTTTCCATGTTATAACAAAACCACAAACTGTAACCACATTTAAAAATTAAAGTCAACAGTTGGGTTCTATTCCCTGGGGACACTTACTGATTTACTCACGTTGCACATATTATTTTACCATTTTTTTATTTATCTAATTTTTTAAACATTCTGCGGAAACTAGACTGCCTACGTGTCTAGACTGTTATTTATTTCAGCCTGCATTCAGCTTGCTCTCCGTGAACAGTGTGGGTCAGAAGTTCAGCAGCAGAGCAGAGAATCACTTGTGAAATGTGAAAGGAGTATATGGATCACATTACTCCTGGAAAGCAAAGCTGCCGAGCCCACTTTACAAACACTACAGAAGCTAATGAGCACCGAAATTCAAACCCTCAGAGATATGGGACTGAGCCAGAATGCTACTGAATCTGCAGCATCTGCTGCAGTATGGAAAATAGCTGTTTCTGTAGTACAAACTTCATAAATAACTACTTTTCAATGCAGCCCCATCCCAGTGGGAAAGTTTTGGGGAAAAGAGTAGTGGTTACTGCTAAGAAATTAAGTAGTCCCAGAGACAAAGCTTTATACAGCGGAACACATGAAGACCAAATGCAGTTTAATAACATCCACTGTGTTTCAGATTAAACGGACCAGGCTCAGGCAGACCACAGAGTTGTGTGCTTTGGCCGGCCTCCTTGTACCTGACTTGAATGAACATGTTCTTTGTGTGCCGATTGCTTGACATTAATTCTTTGTGAGTGTGACATTCCTTGTGGTCCAGCAAGCACAGGGAGGAGAGACAGAGGAAAAGTAAAAAGTAAACAAAGGAGAGAGAAGGAGATAAGAGGTGGAGAAAGAATGTGGATGGATGGATGAAAATGGCAAATAAAAGAGTGAGAATAGAGAGGGAGAGGAAAGGTGGAGAAGGATTAAAAGGATGAGAAAACAGGTGGGCAGTGGTGGGAAAAGTATTTATAAAATGAGAGGGAATGCTGAACAGTACATAGTTCAATCAGGAGTAATAATGGAAAAGAAGGGAGAGAAATACGGTATGAGTTAGGAAGTCTGGCCGAACAGTAAACAAAGGAAGACTTTAAACTCAGACATGGCCCTCCATGTTCATACATCTGCAACTTCTCAACATGGGCAAAATGGTCTGCCTCACATATGTTTATTTGAGCTTCTTCTTCCTCTTTACTGTTCATTCTCAAACACTGTCTGGTAAAAGGGGAAAAAAAACCTCCCCGGCATGTTGGCCCTCTTACACCCCTAACACAAAAGATTTGTTCATGTTTATCTGCCTGCATGCCATCTATTTGAAGGTTGTAATTAGGTAAAATCACATAGCTAAGTTTTTGCTTAGCTATAGAATAGAGACATTCAACTGTCTACTAGGATTAGTAACAAGTCAGTGACTTACAGTGCAGGAACAGAAAGGGATGAAGTATTTTTAAAGTGTATTTAAAGTGTATTTGTTTCTGGAGTGCAGGGGTGGAAAGTAATACCAGAAATTACTTGGACTGGAATTACATGAACTTAGGCACACATACTTAAGGGATAGGGTGCTTGTTTATTAGCATAACTGCTCAAAATGTTAATAATCTAATGTAAATTCTTGTGTTGGAGTCGATCCTTACAGTAGATTTGCTTAATATGTCCTATACTTTGACAGGAGTATAGCAGGATAAATAGCAGGAGGGCATCTGAGCATGTGGACACATAGGTTCAGTCTCTGTTGTCCACCTGTACCTCAGGAATGTGAGTTCATCCTGCCCAGGCATCTCAAACAGATAGCACAGCCAGGGTGGACCCTAAGCCAGTTTATGCAGACAGGTGTCAGAGGTAAAGCTATGATGAAAAAGGTAATACATGTCCAGTACAATGGAGACTGTTTCAAAAGCACCATCTCATATTATGTATCAGGTATATGACGGTGAGCTACTCTAAAAACCTCATTGAGGATCAAATAGTTCATATAACACCTTAAATGTGTTGTAAAAACGAAAACTGACCTTCATCGTATCTTTGTCTGGGCACACTTCCTGGTAATGCACTGGGAACGCCCTCATACAAGCCTTCCCCCACAAAGTCTGTGTAGAAAAGCATAAAAGACATGACAGCCATCCAGCTGCAGAGTTGAGCCACACACAACTGCCTCATCACCCTTGGGACATGGCAGTAGCTCCTGTAGATGGCCGGCGTCATGGACCAGCAAGTTCTCAGCAGGCACAGCAGGGGTCCGGACTTCAGCAGCCTCAGCTTGCACTTTAGTAGGTAGCAGCATGAGCGTGGCACACCACACCGGCCGGCCTCCATCGTGCCAGCTCCTGTCTCCAGTAACGATCCTGAGCTCGCCAAACTACTGTTGGCACACAAAGGTTCCTCAGACACCTTCATGGTGATCAGTACGCTGGAGATGAAGATGAGGATGAGAAGGAAGAAGAGGCACTCTGCCTGGCCACCCAGATAAACAGAGAGCAGGCCACGACTCCAGTCCAGTGCAGGTAGCAGATAACCAACACAGCCGCCTAAGCTGACCATGAAGGAGAACATGGCAAAGGCTTGAGCGCAGTCCTCCTCATCCCGGTACAGGTCCGACAAAAGAGCCTCCAGTGGTGTGAAGCAGACTTGCCCACAAAAGTCAAGGAGCCCCACCCCAAGGATAAGGAAACCCACCTGTAGCAAAGCAACAACATTATAGAAAGTAATTTTTTAAGGTTATTTCTTATCATATGCACTTTATCAGGAAATTAAAAATCATGATAATCTCATACAAAAATACTGGTGTCCTACCTGGAGGGTGCGGTCACCCCAAGCAAGGCGTGCAGCAAGTACGTCAGCATGGGGAATGATGACGAGAGCCAGAAGGACTCCAAGAGACAGCAGCCAGATAAAAGGCCGTCGTCTGCCATAAGTGCTATTGCAGTGGTCACTTGCTGAGCCAATCAGAGGGATGAACAGGAGGCCAAGCACTGGACCAATACCTGTGGACGTTTAAAGAGAAGGTCAAAGACAACAAGAGCAGAGTATGAGAAACAGTACACAGAAGACGTGACCAAAACATAAAGAAAATCAGATAGCACAATGTTTCAGACAGTCTGCATAAAAATACACGTTTTGATAAAATCTCTGTTCAACTTATGTGGCTCACAACAGCCCCTCAACTTGCTGACTAGTGTACAGCCTGCCTTCTACTGGTCCTGTCAAGTCCTCCTTGCTGCTGCCCTACCAGGGAGTACAATGCATGTGCCCATCTGCCATTATCTCTGACTGTGGTGGTCCTGCAGATGGCCTGATGCCTGAAGGTAACCCACCCTCAGCTCAGCCTCCATGTGTGGTCTGGTCTGCCTAATTAAAACACACCATGTTTAGAAACAATGTAAAAAAAAAATAAAATTCTTGCAGCTACAGTTTAATATTTTAAGGAACCCTGTGGAGTTTTCTTTAGAGATGAGCACCAGTTGGTTTGCACCGAGTGTCTCTCATCAAAAGGCACTTTGTTTACAGCCACACTGAGAATTCATGTTGTCATCACAAACAAGCTACTAAAAAAAAATTTCAAAAAAAAAAAAAAGAAAGGACCCTTAATCAAAACACTGCTCCACAGCGCCACTAGGGGTCAAAAACTCCACATCAGTGAAGCATGACTGGAATATACAACTTGTAGTCTTTCTACAGTTTGACAAGAAGAACCTGAAACACAGAGACAAGCAGACAGCATAGTCCAAAACACTTCAAGAAGCAGACAGACCCAAAGACAGGGCAGGTAAGCAAGGAAATAAATGAGCACGGACAAAGAGACAGCCAGGCAATTTGAGAAAGACAGACAGGTCGACTGCAGCAGGCAGACAGCAACTCCACCACATTTCTTGTTGCTGCAGCTGTGGAGGCCCATCATAACAGTTCACACCATTTACAGCTGCAAGCCTTACTGTCTCTCTCACACACACATGGCCCCCACTCAGTAGCTGTTTACTACCTCTATCACACACATACACACTCAAACACACACAAATCACAGACATACTCACAGACACACATCTTTGTACACCTTTCTTTGCAGGGGCCCATCATTGATATGATACATTCACGAACCCCTTTAAATTTGTGGGGGCCGGCATTTTGGTCCCTATTAAGCACCCCAAAAGTATAATGGGTTCCCAGTTTTCAGACCCCACAAATACAGTGAAACTAAACACATACCAAAGAATGCCTTTCAGCTCTGGAATATGATACAAGCTGCTTTTCAGCAATGTTTGCAGATGCACAAACAAAAATTAGCATCACATCTAACTTAATCTACACACCAAATGCAATTTACGCTTTTATAGTTTTGTCCATTTTTATGTGCTTTACGTCCTTAAATATACAACTAAATATGTTTAAAATAACAAGAGTAATGGACACTTCAGTTACTTCTTCTCTTATAGAGAGGAAATGAGAGAAAGAGAGTAACAACTGGAGGAAGAAGAAGCCAACAACTGGCTATTAGATAAAGTAGAAAGCAGCCATTTGAGAACCTGACACTACTGCTTGGGGAAATTAACTTTAACCCTCCCAAGACACAATATCTATCTTCATTCAAATAACACTCAGGCACTCCATTATAATACGGGGAGATGAGAATTAGGTTGAGTGCCATTTCCAGATTGGCTTACACTGTAGCCCACTTGATCGGAACCTTACAATGAAATCATTTTTCTTCATTTCACTAGCAGCTGTTGCAAAATCTGAAGAGTAGAAGTGTGCATTGTTTCATCTTTAAACTTGAATGGTCACCTCTGTCATCCACATGGAGCCTTTTGGTTTTCTATCATCTGTATAGTCACAAGATAATGTCTCAAAGAGAAGCTTTTAGTGAAGACCATGTGAACACCATTTGGGCTGACAGGATAAGGCAACTATTCACATTGCTTACAAGTAAACTCAGTTACTGTGTGCAAATATATACCATATGATTGATGCTAGTAGTCTGTATGTACAATACATACATGCCACTGGTTTGTGAGCACCAAAATGACTGGACTTTTTCAGAAAATAAACCCATCTGTTATAGTGTTTACATTAGGAGAGGTTCCAAATAGTCTCAGTAAATACATGATATGGACTGTTGTTAGATTAAAGGGCCTGAGGCAGCTAAAGCCACAAATACACAACCCACCACAAGCAAAACTGAATTACATGTTACGCATACATAATGGAGTAGTCATCAGCTGCAAGTTCTCTTGGGTGTTTGTTGTGTCTGGATATAGGCTTTTGCACAAGGCAGTGCACTGTACACAGGGCAACAAGGGCCACTTTTCACACTTTCCCAGAATTCCTAGATATGATGGTGCACCAGATTATGAAAAAAAACAAACCACAAAATCAATTATGTGAATGTAAATGAACGAGCTTACAATTCAGTGCCTCTCTTCACAGTTCAAACATAATACAATAACCGTGTCTCTTCTGTCAAGCAGCAGTTTTTAAAACTTTGACGTTGAGCAAATGCATGCCATCTCTCAAGCATTGTGCTCTGTGCAGCTTTAATGTCAAGAACAATAAAAATATCAATATGTATGTGTATGAATTTTTAATTAAAAGTCAAAGGAAAAAGCATTGCCAATTAGTTTAAGCTAAAAATATTGATTAGTAGTAGTAGTAGTAGACTTTTTGTCTGTCCTATAAAAACAAACTAAATAAAAACATCCCTACTAAATTTTATTTACTTAGATCTTAATAATGAATTTATGTTTTTGACTGGATGGCAAAAATTCGATCCGTTTGTTGAAATTACAGTTGCTGTTTGTTTAAAGTTTGTAATGTGGATTTAATTCCATAAACTATAATAAATAGTCTGTCTAGATCTTCCTCCGGCGGTTTGCCCTCCTGCTGCCTTTAAATTAGCACCTGATTACCACCTCCACAAAACAACAGGTAATTTGGCCACTGATTTGTGTAACGGCCTCAATTATGTCTTTATGACCTAAATGGGAAAGAAGATAGGAGCCCTGTGGCACAGTCACGCCTCAGTGGAACACACAAACTTGGCTTCCACTGAAAAGGTCACATCATAACGTATCAAACTAATTTACAAAGCCCATGTTCCTTGAAGAGTACGGCCTATTCAAATTAATTTCTTAGTCACGTCAATAGCAACTAATGAAATAATTTTCCATTTGTTTTATAGCTTTAATGTAACCACAGCAAACAAAGCATTCAGACTGATTGAAAACAAACTGTATTTCTTTTTTCAGCCCTATGAAAATAAACAAAGCAGTGCAAATTTGATACCAAAGGCTTAATATGTACCACTGGAGACGCCCGACAAAAAAATATTCACTCATATGGTCAGTAAACAAGCCACAGAGGAGACAGCTCAATCCATAAAACAGCCTATCCATGAGAGTGCAACAGTGTCTTTCATGTTAAACAAATACCTTGTCATAAACAGACAGAAAGGGAAATGATGACCATGAGACTGTGAGTATGTGTGAGAGAGAATGATGCACAGGCAGTACACTGTAGTGGGGGGGGGGGGGGGGGGGGGGGGGGGGGGGGGGGGGGGGGGGGGGGCGCGGGGGCGGGGGGCCGCGGGGGGGGGCCGGCGCGCGCGGCGGGGCCGGGGG